>OY728151.1:1907607948-1908232948 GCA_963277665.1 Viscum album
GTCTTGGAAGGGTCCACAAATATCCCTCTACTGGTGATAAAATTCCCCAAGAATGAAACTTCCTCCATCCAGAACTCAGATTTATTGTACTTTGCATATAGCTTCTCCCTTCACAACTTTAACACAGTATTCAAATGCTCCTCATATTTCTCCTTTCTCTTGGAGTATATCAGAATATCATCAATAAAGACTACCACAAATTTGTTAATGTAATATCAAAAGACTCTATTCATTAAATCCATGAAAATTTTTGGAGCATTAGTGAGTCCAAAGGGTATCATTATCAACTCATAGTTTCCATACCTCATTTGAAAGGCAGTCTTGGTAATATCTTCCTATCTCCCCTTTAATTGGTGATATCCCGATTGAAGTTACACCTTAGAGAAATAACTAGCCCCACGAAGTTGATCAAACAATTCATCTATCTATGGTAGGGGATACTTGTTCTTTATTGTGATTTTATTGAGCTCATGATAATCAATGTAGAGTCACATTGATTCATCCTTCTTTTTGATGAAGAGGACTGGCATACCCCATGGGGAAGCACTCGGGCATATAAAACCCTTATCCAGATTCTCCTGTAACTGCTTCTTCAGTTCTTATAGATCTACAGTGGCCATTCTATAAGATTTCTTTAATATAGATAGAGATCCAATAATAAGTTCAATTGAGAAATCAACCTCTCGATCAGGAGGGAGGCCAGGAAACTCTTCAGGGAATACATCAGTGTAATCCCTCACGATGGGAATGTCCTCAATCATGATTCTCTCCTTTGTCTCAATAATTTAAGCTAGATATGCTTGCTTATAAGGAAGTAGTATCCAGACTTGAGACATTGATTCTAAAGGAGATTCATCTTCCTCCTTACATTTGTAAATAATTGGAGGATGCTTCAGGATGTGAAGAGTGATCTCCCTTTCCTGACAATTAATGTTGGATTTATATAAAGATATTTGATCCATGACCAAGATAACATCGAACTCCACTAAAGAAAGTATGATAAGATTTTCTGGGAGGTTCGGTCCACAAACATTAACCAGGGAGGAGTAATAAACCATGTATGCAATAATTTCCCCATTCGCTGTTCTCAAAGATACCTTATCCTCCAAATTTTGAGGTGTCATTTGAATAGTTCTAATAAACTTACAAGATATGAAAGAAGGCATAGAACCAGAATAAAATAGTATGTTTTCTATTCTTGAATGAATAACTAGTGTACCTGTCACCATATCGTTGTCCGGATCCACCTCAGCAGTAGTGATAGCATAAGCCCTTACTTGTTTCCTTGGAGGTTATTGTTGATTTCCTCCGACAACCCTTGTCTTAGGGAAATTATTAGCATAAGGTCTCTGCTCCTTGAATTTGTAGCACTACACTAAAGGCTAAGTGTTGATCTGAACCTTCCTTTCTTCTTCCACATTAGATGGATTTTTCATATCCCATTGGAAGTACTTGGCCAGATGTCCCTCTCTTCCACATTTGAATCAATTCTCGGTTCCCTTTAGACATCTCCCAATATGCTTCTTCCCACAAATTTTAAAATTGGGATATTTAGGCTTCTTTCCATCATGGTATTTGTTTGTTGAACTGTTGGAACCATGGTCATCTGTGAATGAATTGGAGAATGGTTTGTGTTTGTTGTCAATCCTCAGAGGAAGTTCAGAATGTGTTCCAGAAAAGTGCTCATATAGGTCAAGCTGATAACAGTATTGAAGGTGGCACCATTTTCCAGTGTTTACCAAATTTCTGGACCTCAAAATTGACAAAAGGGGAAAACAGTGTTGTTTGGCAAAGGGACTTGTGCACCGACTACATGGAGGCTTGGGAACTTACGCACCTGTTGTTTTTCAAGAATATAACTTCAAAATATGGAAAAGGAAAGAGGGTCGTGCAAGTATTGGTTTGGTCGCGCAAGTGACCTACACGCCATGAAGGGACTTGCGCGCTGGTACCTAGGAGGTTTGGAAAGTTGTGCGCTAGATGTTTTTCGTGATCATATCTTCAAAATATGGAAAAGTAAAGAGGGTCACGCAAGTATTGGTTGGGTTGTGCAAGTGAGTTGCGTGACAGAGGCTAGGGTGGATGGAGCTGAGCGCCAAAACCTGCGCGCCGAGAGGAGGCTTGCGCGCCACCACATAGGGTGTCTTGTTTGCCTATAAATAGAGGACCACCCCTCCTCATTTTACATGAATTTCAAGTCTTATAGATTTTCATAGCTCCCATTGCACAAGTATTGGAGTCGCGCAAGTGGTTGTTGGGTCATGCAAGTGGAGGTTGTGCACCGGTTGTTGGCTGCACGCCCAAGGTGGTTTGGGCAAAGGAAGTGAGTCGCGCAAGTTTGAAGTTGAGGGAGGCAGTGTCGCGCAGGTGGTTTGGTGATAACTACATGCCTGTTTGGACCTGTGCGCCGGAGACTTGTGTGACGTATTGGGACTTGTGTGCCGGGATTGGAGAATAGTGTCAGGTGTTGTTTCAGCACGCCTGTCTTTTTGGAGCTGCATGAAAGCTGGAAGATTGCCCGATACCTTCGGTGCAAAAGTGAGATCATTCTATGAGAGAAAGGAAGAGAAGAAGAACATTTAGTGAATTCAGTTATTGCACCAAAGTAGAATATTGAATACAAAAGAGCATCAACTCAGGACTCTGATGCAAGAATTGTCTCATGATGAATAGGAGACAAAGACTTCAATGCAAATCTATTGAAGAGACCTTCATATCTATAAACTGAGTGAGACTTCACCAAAGGTAGTGAGCCAAGGGGAGTCAACGGGAGTGACCTGAGGGACGCAGTGAGCTATCCCTGAACCTTTGTAAAGGCAGTGATCCAGGGACATAGTGACTATTCCCAAACCTTTATAATCCACAACTAGTAAAGAATAGTGGAATTTGGTACAACCGACAACCTGTCGGCGTATGCTCCTTGGACATATCCCTTAGTGGTGAACCAAGTAAAAAGTGTTGTGTCTTCTATCTGCATGTGAATGTTTGATTTCTGATTATACAGTTTTAACAAGTTCCTACCAATGTGGGAACAAGATCCATCACATTAAAAGAAAAAGTTGTCACCTTGATTCACCCCTCCCCTCTCAGGGTGTCCTGGGGTCCTACAAGTGGTATCAGAGCGTAAAGGTTGATGGTGTTGAATCTGTCCTTTGACGTCATGGAGAATGCTGTCAATGTCAGGGGAGTCCCTCTCTTCAATGGAAGTAATTTCCAGATCTGGAATAACAGAATAAGATCTCATTTAAGATATCTAGGAATTAAAGTCCTCTTTGCTACTATTCAAGGAATACATGTTACTGATCCAACAGGTCTGGCTATAACTGATACAGATAGTAAATTTATTGATGCAGATGTTAAAGCTCATAATGTTATCACTATAGCTCTTTATGATCAAATTTTTCTAAAGGTGATGAGTTGCACCTCAGAAAAGTCTATGTGGGATAAACTTGAAAATATATATGAAGGAGACAACAAAGTGAAAGAGGCAAAAATTCAAGTCCTGCACAACAGGTTTGATGATCTAAAGATGCATCCTGATGAGAATGCAGATTCATTCTTCAATCAAATCACTGAAGTAGTGGGAGAAATTCGAGGGCCTGGAGAGGAAATCAAATACATTGATATTATAAAGAAAATATTACGAAGACTTCCTCCTATGTACAATGCAAAGGTATCATCCCTTGAAGAAAGAGATCTATCTAAACTATCTCTGGATGATCTACTAAGTAGTCTAGTGGCGTATGAGATTAGAGTCAAACCCGAAGAAGCTACGACTCGTGTTAGCAAGGAAATGGCATTCAAAGCCATGGAAAAACTAAAAATTTTAGAAGATAGTGGTGATGAAGATGATGAGGAAAAAGAAATTATTTCTCTTATTACCAAGAAGCTGAGGAAGAGAAAAGGTAAATTTAAAGGTAAGTTACCTCTGTCATGATTTCACTGTGGAAGAGTTGGGAACTTTGCCTATCAGTGCCAAAGAAAGTTCAATGATAAAGAAAGTCAAGCAAAAGACATTGAGAAGCCTCGAAAAAGGATTTTCAAAAAGGGAGACTTCAAATATGAAAATAAGATACAGAATAAGAGTTTTGTCTGTGAAGAGGAAGAGGATTATATTGAATTCTGTGAAGAAGAAGAAGAACCCAAATTTAAAACTGGAAACCATGATTCCATGATGGATACTGTTGAAAAGTTAGAACCCTCTATCGACAAAGACAGAGACAATCATATGACTCATAATTGTGATCCCAAGTTGAAAATTAAGGATGCCTTTTCAAAGCTTGAGAACAAATGCAAGAAATGTAGTAAGTGGAAAGAAATGGTGAAAGAATCGTCAGAATATGTGGATGAGCTTGAAGCTGAAATTGAACGACTATAAGAACTAGTGAGAGTTCAATATTCAATCCTTGAAAGCACAGACGACATTGCAGAATTGAATAATAGAATTGAAGAACAAGAAAAGGTCATAAATGACCTTACATCCAGACTGGAAGAGAAGTCCAAGACTGTTGAGGGTCTTGAGGAAGAAGTTGTTATTCTTAGAATCAAACTTGATTGTCGATCAACCACAAATGAGGGTAAGAAGAAAGTTCATTTTGGAATATTCTTAGATGCAGAGTTACTGGTAAGAGCTAAGAGTGGTTCAGATGGGGTTGGAAAGATCTTGAGTGATCAAAGACCCTCATGCATGGGAAAGAGTGGAATTGGTTGTGAAGCTGGGCCTTCAACTGCTGGAAGTGAAGAGAGCCAAAATAAAGACAAGATGAAAGTTGGAAATGTTGAAATGTTTCCTGAAGTGCTGAAAAAGAAACCCTCAATCTAAACTAAAAGAAGAAATGAATATTATCCTCAAACTTTCAGAAATAACAGGCAGTCCAACCATTCTCTCAAGGAAGAAGGAATGAGGAGAAATTTAAGTGAGAAGACATTTCCCCTCATGAAGTGTCAGTTCTGTGGCTATCTGGGTCATACCATGTCATATTGCGAAGAGGCAAGAAGCTAATTGAATGGGGAAGATCTGGGAAGTCAACAAAGGAGACCAATTTCATATCCTCCATCTTATAGAATAAATATCTTCTATGGTTACTGTTTTCATTGTTCTAACTTTGGACATAAAGCTATATATTGCAGGCATATGTACAACATGAGAAATTCATACAACTCTCAGAGACAGGCCAGTTTTCACCCTCCTGATGGTGTTGTTCTCACAAACAGTTTCTCTCCTCTGTAAGAAGATTATGGGTATGAAGAATCAGATTTTTTGGAGGAAAGTGTTATAAGGACATCAGTATCCATTACTCGATTCAGTGTTTCATGGAAAGAAAAGAAGAAGATCAAGAAATCCAATCTTTTAGAAGTATCCCACAAAGCTACAAAGAGTAGCAGCACCTAGATTCTTGATAGTGTATTCTATTCCCATATGATGGGAAATGTTGACATTTTGAAGAACATTAAAAAGAATGTTGATGGAACAGTGAGGTTTGGTAATGATGGTGCTTTGAAGATTAAAGGTATTTGGAATACTGCTCTCTCCAATAGAGAGCTAAAGAACACTGAAGTTCTTTATGTGGACGGTCTACGTCACAATCTCCTTAGTGTGAGTCAACTCTGTGACTTAGGGATCATAGTAACTTTCAATCAAAAAGGCTGCACTATAAAGGGAAAAACAGGGAATTCTCTTATGAAAGGCTGTAGAACAGATGGAAACTTATATCAGGTCGACAGCAAAGTGAACTCCTTCTATTTGTCTGTTGAAGAAGAAAACAATTTGTGGCATCGAAGGCTGGGGAAAATTAACCAACAAGACATGGAAAAGATATCTAAGCTGAAGATAGTCATGGATATCCCCATTCTGAAATGTGAATGGGAAAAATCTTGGGATGCTTTCATTCGTGGGAAGCTGGTCTGTAGTTCATATCAGTCAAATAAGAAAAGGGCATCGCATCTTCTTGATCTCATTCATATAGATGTATGTATCCCGGTAAATATTGCTGGAACTCATGGAGAAAGGTACTTCATCATTTTCATAGATGATTACAGCAGAATGGCATGTGTAATGGTTATACATTGGAAATGACAAGTGCTTGACTGCATGAAAACATATCATCAAATCACCGAGAATGATACTAGACAAACAATCAAAGTGTTGCGATCAGACAATGGAGGGGAATACACATCCATTGAATTTTAAAACTACCTAGAGAAGCATGGGATACAACATGAGGTAGCTACCATGAGAACTCCACAACAAAATGGAGTTGTTGAGCACAGAAATCGACAGGTTAACAATATGGCAAGGAATATGCTGATTGAGAGTGGTATCTCTCGCCATTACTGGAAGGAAGCTGTTGAAGCTACAATGCACATTCAGAATCAAATAGGGCTTTATATAGGAGAAACTAAGACACCATATGAATTGTGGCATGGAAGGAATCCTTCGTTTAAATGCTTTCGTTTTTTCAAAAGCAAATGTTTCATCCAGAACAAAGAAGGAAATCAAGGGAATTTTGGTGACAATGCTGATGAAGTAATTTTTCTTGGGTATCCAATGAACAGAAAAGCCTACAAGTGTTTCAAAAAGTGATTGGGAAGGATTGTGGTAAGTAGTGATGTTAAGATAATTGAAGAGAAAACCACAAATGCTTCAAGGAAGTCATATACTGATGTGATAGAAAGTGAGGAAGAAAGTGAACGTGGAGAAAATACAACTATAGAAATAGAGGAAGCTGTACAAAACACTCAGCAGTCACATCATGATGTTGACTCAGAAGAAGAATCTAAAGAAGAAACTGTGGCTGGAGAGAATGCGACTGAACCGCACAGGATAAATCGTAGAGATGAGATTGATCCATCTAACATAATTGGGGATAGGAGTGCACCCACTCAAACAAGGAGGATGAGGAATAACACACAATCTGCATTTCTATCAGTTGTGGATCCATCCTCATTCGAAGAAGCTGCAAAGGATGAATCTTGGTTGAAATCCATGAAAGAATAGTCAGATCATATTGAAAAGAATCAGACATGGTATCTTTTCTAGATACCCAAAGGTCGCAATGTGATTGGTACAAAATGGATCTTCAAGAACAAGTTTTATGAGCATGTAAGTGTTATCAGAAACAAGGCTCGACTGGTATGTAATAGATATTCCCAGATTGAGGGTGTTGATGTTGAAGAAACCTTTGCTCCAGTGGCTAGACTGGAGTCAATCAGGTTGTTCCTTTCTATGGCTCTCCAAAGAGGATATAAATTATATCAAATGGATGTCAAGACAACATTCTTAAATGGTGTACTCGAAGAAGAAGTCTACATTGAACAACCAGTGGGTTTTCTTCTTGGTACTGATGAAACAAAGGTCTGCAAACTAAAGAAAGAAGTTTATGGCTTGAAACAGGCACCACGAGCATGGTACTCCCGGATGGACTCTTATCTCAAGAAGCTAGAATTTAAAATAGGAGGATTTGATCACAATCTATATGTGAAGAATTCTCCAAAAGATCAATTCATGGTTCTATTCTACGTTGATGATATCATATTTTGTGGCAGCAGGCAGAAATCAGTAGATGAATTTTCCAATCACATGAAATAAGAATTAGAAATGTCTATGATTGGGGAGCTCACATATTTCTTGGGGATGCAGGTGATTCAAAAGAAGGATTACACTTTCATTTCTCAGAAAAAGTATGAAAGAGAGCTGCTGAAGAAGTTTAATATGCAAGACTCCAAACCAATGTCAAATTCGATTATAGTTGGAACTAAACTTGGAAAGCACGAGGATGGGACCTCTGTAGATCCCACTATGCACAGAAGGATAATTGGGAGCCTATTGTACCTGACAGTGACACGGCCAGATATTTTCTTTACAACCTGTCTAGCAGCCCGCATTCAGAGTAATCCAAATGAGGAACATATGGCAGCAGTAAAAAGAATCATGAGGTATATTCAAGGTACTCACAATTGTGGCTTATACTTTGCTGCAGGAAGGAACAGTGAATTATCAGCATTTTTCGATGCTGACTAGGATGGCGATGTTGTGGATAGAAAGTCCACTAGTGGTGGAGCATTCTATTTTGGGAATAAATGTGTTGGCTGGTTGAGTAAGAAACAAGAAAGTACTTCTCTTAGTACTTCTGAAGCTGAGTGTATCTTCTCCACAAAGGCATGCACTCAACTTCTATGGATGAAGCAATAATTAATAGATATTGGTGATGAGGTGAAGCAACCAATGGTGATTTACTGTGATAACAAGAGCGCAATTGATCTTACGAAGAATCTGATTCAGCATTCTCATACAAAACATATTGAAATTATGTATCACTTTATCAAAGAGAAAGTTGAACAATGCGTGATTAGAATGGATCATGTGGGAACTGATGAGCAAGTGGATGATATCCTGACCAAGCCACTGTCAACGGCTGTGTTTAAGAAGCATCGGTTGAACCTAGGTGTTTAGCCACATACGAATGCATAAGGAGGTTACGAAAATCCCCTCTCCCCAGTTATGTTAATTGTTTTTAATCTGTTTTTAGATGCGATGTAGGTTTGTGGGGGAGATACTATCCAGGGGAAGTGTGGTTTGAGCTGAACAATGTAAAATTATAGGTCTTTGGGTTTATTGTCAATGGGGGAGAAAGAAATAAATTCATACATGTAATGCTTTTGGGGCACTTTGTGACACATTGAGAATTCAGTATCGGTGATAGGATGGGAAGGAATACATTGGATGGGAACCCAATTCAAGCTCTCTCTCTTGTTTTCTACACTGATCATTGCTCATGTAGACTTAGAGTGTTGGCTGAGTTGATTCTTGCATTTTTTGGTTTTCATGTGGATGGTGGTGATCTATTTGAATCTATTTACTGATTGCCAACAAACCCAAAGGGGGAGATTGTTGGAACCATGGTCATCTGTGCATGAATTGGAGAATGGTTTGTGTTTGTTTTCAATCCTTAGAGGAAGTTCAGAATGTGTTCCAACAAAGTGCTCATATAGGTCAAGCTGATAACAGTATTGAAGGTGGCACCATTTTCCAGTGTTTACTAAATTTCTGGACCTCAAAATTGACAAAAGGGGAAAACAGTGCTGTTTAGAAAAGGGACTTGTGCGTCAACTACATGGAGGCTTGGGAACTTGTGCACCTATTGTTTTTTAAGAACAGAACTTCAAAATATGGAAAAGAAAAGAGAGTCGTGCAAGTATTGGTTTGGTCACACAAGTGACCTGCGTGCCATGAAGGGACTTGCGCGCCGGTACCTAGGAGGTTTGGAAATTTGCACGCCAGATGTTTTTTGTGATCAGATCTTCAAAATATGGCAAAGGAAATAGGGTCGTGCAAGTATTGGTTGGGTCATGCAAGTGAGTTTCACGACAGAGGCTTGGGAGGATGGAGCTACGTGCCGGAACCTGCGCGCTGAGAGGAGGCTTGAGCGCCACCGCGCAGGGAGTCTTGTTTGCCTATAAATAGAGGACAACCCCTCCTCATTTTACATGAAGTTCAAGTCTTAGATATTTTCATAGCTCTCATCATACAAGTATTGGATTTGCGCAAGTGGTTTTTGGGTTGCGCAAGTGGAGGTTGCGCACTGGTTGTTGGATGCGCGCCCAAGGCGGTTTGGGCGAGAAAGGAAGTGAGTCGCGCAAGTTTGAAGTTGAGGAAGACAATGTCGTGCAGGTGGTTTGGTGATACCTGCACACCAGTTTGGACCTGCATGCCAGAGACTTGTGTGTTGTATTGGGAATTGTGTGTCGGGCTTGGAGAAGAGCATCACGTGTTGTTGAAGCACGCCCATCTTTTTGGAGCTGCACGAAAGCTGGAAGATTGCCCGATACCTTCAGTGCAAAAGTGAGATCATTATACGAGATAAAGGAAGAAAAGAAGAACATTTAATGCATTCAGTTATTTCACCAAAGTAGAAGATTTAATACAAAAGAGCATAACTCAGGAATCTGATGCAAGCATTATCTCATGCTGAACAGGAGACAAATAAATCAATGCAAATCTATTGAAGAGACCTTCACGTCTATAAACTGAGTGAGACTTCACCAAAGGCAGTGAGCCAGGGGGAGTCAACGGCAGTGACCCGAGGGATGCAATGATCTATCCCTGAACCTTTGTAAAGGTAGTGAGACTGGGACAAAGTTACTATTCCCAAACCTTCATAATCCACAACTAGTGAAGAATAGTAGAATTTGGTACGACTGACAACCTGTCGGCATATGCTCCTTGGATGTAGCCCTTAGTGGTGAACCAAGTAAAAAAGTGATGTGTCTTCTATCTGCATGTGAATGTTTGCTTTCTGATTATATAGGTTTAACAAGTTCCTACCAACGTGGGAACAAGATCCATCACATTAAAAGAAAAAAAATTCACCCTAATTCACCCCTCCCCTCTCAGGGTGTCCTGGGGTCCTACATGAACCACCCATGTTTTTCTCCATTTTCCGCTTCTTGTCACTGGGCCCATGAGACCATTGAAATTATCCAATCTACATTTTAACCTTAAGGGCACAACAGAAAATATCCTCATAAGTTTCAAAGTCTCAAATCACCAACACTTTTCATAGACTCAGCTTTAGTCTTCTAAAGAAGTGATCCACCATTCTTTTAGTGTTCAAGAAAAATCCAGAGGCATACCTTGAAAGCCTTGTGAATTTTGTTCCATACACCCCGATGGACTCATCTTCCTTCTGCTTGAGACTGAGGAACTCTCTTTCCATCTTGAGATGGAGGGTTCAAGGAAAATATTTATTTAAAAACATCCTCTTGAATTTCTCCCAATCCATGGAATCAATTTCCTCTTGGGACTTTGTATTCTTGATCAGTTTTCACCACTGATCAGCTTCCTCATCAAAACGATAGACTGCCAGTACAACTTTCTCTTCTTCCGAGCACTGGAGGATAGAGAATATATTTTCAATGGAGTTAATCCACTGATCCTCAAGTAGGGGATCAAAAGATCTGCTAAACATGGGAGGCCTTTGCCGCATGAAGGATTCTATGGGAAATTTCTCTTTCCTTGGAGGAGGAGGATGTTACACATGATTTAAGTTATTATTCATAACTTGAGCCAGCTGATCAAGTATTGTCATGAAGTTTTGAGCACCTTTTCCCATCATATTAGGAATATCATTAGGCCAATATTCACATTTCCTATCACATTGGTTTTTGGAATGTGTTCTTCTATTTCCCTCCATTAACTAAGAAAAATAATGTGCAATTAGAGGGCTTGAATACTTAGCTATTGAACATAAAAAATGAAACTTTGAACATAAGAGGATAAACTTATAAATGAGAAGTATATCCTAACTTGTGATTCCCTATGTTTCAATATAGGTTATCCTTGATCTATTTATTAACTTATATTCTTATGGTATTTTCCCCTTAATAATGGTTTTTACTGACCTCATGAATTTACCAAAGCATATCCCTTGGGAGTGTCAAACCAAGAGTGCAGGAAGGCCCATTTTCATGTACCAAGATACCCGGGTCAGGTCTGAAACTCCTTGTTAGAGTTTTTACTCCTAGGTACATCTCTTCTAGAGCCACCTCTACCTATTTTTATCCAGACATGTATGTATTTTCTTGATAAACTACTTACTCTATACTTACCAAAATTTAGGGATGTTTTCTTATACTTCATCTCATCCTTAAGGTTCTCACTAAGGTGATCTATTCCTAATCTCCAAAAATAACTAGACCATCCTCTGATACCAAATATAGTGACCCTAGCCTTTTCACATAACATTACATTATTTTAAGCATAATTATACATCAGAGTACAATCCAAGGATCATGAATTCTAGTGTCTTTGAAGACTAGGAACATAAAAATAAAAACATGAGACTAAAAAACACTTCTTTATTTAATATTTAAATTGAGATCCTAAATTCCATTATGCTCAAACATTTGAATAGGGTACCATGGGTAACACATGAACAAAGGGATGAGCTAAATAGCCTAGTAAGGGAATAACCATAAGAACAAAGCATTAGCACAAGGAATAGAAGGAATGACATGATGATATAAAAAGGCATGTAAAATATGGAACCTTAACATATAAACATGGAATCATATAAACATGGAGTCATATAAATTTGATAGTAACATAAAACATGACCTTAGTATGAGTCAAGGCTAACCGCCAATATCATTTCACATAGTATCACAAGCCAAGGCTAACCGCCAAGACCATCGCACATAACATCTCATGATACTTAACTTTAACCAATAAATTGGAGTGATATCTAAGTGCATCCATATTAACTTTTCATGAATAATTTTTCCACATAAATAATAATACATAATCAATCTTACATAAACATAAGGATTACCCATGGAAAGAATTGGGTACCATAATCATGACACAAAGCATAACATATGGGCATAACAAAAAAGTGTTCATGAAAGAAGGGAACTAAAGTATACATGTAAATTCATAAGTTAAAATATATATGTATCATGATGAGTTATTTCAAGTATAAGTGACAACATTTAAGAAAAGTATTCTAGAAATTTTATCATAAAAACATTTTTGAGCGGTTTTAAGGAAAGTACTATAGAGCCTTTAAAATAGAAAAGGTAACAATCCTTTATACAAAACCAGAAGTGAACCATGAATTTTTTCAAAATAAAAATACCTATTTTATAAAGAAAATGGTGTATTAAAAGATAATATAGAGTGTACTTAAAATCGGGTAAGAATTCGGGAAACTCCCTCAAAACAAGTTAGCTTATCGGGAAGTATTGAGGAGGGAATCACTTAAAAAAATGTATATCCCTAAAATAGAATGATGAAACGGGATTGATAAATGAATTTTTTACATGTAAACATAATTTATAATATTCACATAAATAGATAATATAACTTCATTTTGGTAGAAATGAAGATAAGGAAACCCAAAGGAATAAAGGAGGTTCGGGTAGAATTTCTTACCGATTATCAGCATGGTGTCGAGTGTACCTAAGATGGATTAATGAGAAAGAAAATAGGTTTCTAATGACTTATAAATCATGAGGGAAGTATTTGTGAGGTACTAAATCCTACCCCATCATTAGTAATTACACATAAAATGGTATAATATAGAGGACAATCTTTAAAAAAGGTGAAATAGAGAGGATCTCTTACCTTAAGTCTGATGGTGTTCTCCCCTTGATATAAATGACCTGAATGATAAAATTAGGTTCACTAATTAATAATTACAGAACCTATTTTACATTTAAAATATTTATTATAAACTTTTTGATTTCATTCATAACTTTTTTTATTGGTTATGAGGTTCAATTTCATTGTTAGGGTTTGTTTGTTTTCTTTGTTTTTATGATCGGTTTATTTATTTTCATGAATGGATAAACATATAAGATGAAAGTGCTTGTCCATAATTGAAGTTATATGAAATTAGTGAAAATCCATGAGATTAAATTTTTATAAAATTAATTTGGTTATTTTGAGTGGAGGTGAATCATTATATAAAACATTAATGATAAACGCTTGAATTAATTTTAGCAATTTTGCTCACAATTAATTTGTTTTGTATTATGATTTTACATCATGTGAGAAAAAAGGATTACAGAACATAAAATAATATAAAATAAATATTTAATATTCTATTTCAACCATAAAAATGGTTTCATGATCATAATTAAATATAGTAATAGAAACTGATAACCTGTCGTCCTTGAATGTGATAAATTAACACATCTCAAATGGTGTTTTCATTTCTTTCAAATAAAAGGTGGGTAAAGGAGAGATGATAATGAATTATCCCATTAGCATAAAAAATATATTAAATTTATGTTAATTTAGTTTTCATAACATTTTTATGAGTATATTTTATGAAATAAAAGATAACAAAAGAACTTAAAAATGAATCAAAAGAAAAGAGGAATTCTACCTCTTGAATCAACCTTCCTTGAGAGCCTCTTAATGGGAGAGGATTTGGTCTTTTTAGGAGACCAAGGGATTTAGGACATGGTGAGGGATATTGGGGAGATATTTGGGTATATTTTAGGGAAGGAAAAAGGCTTTAGAGGAGTGAATAGAAGAGGTAAGGAGGGGTGGTATTTATAGTGGAGGAGAGGAGGGTTTTCATAATATTTAATTTCTTAGTTTATTATTTTCCCTCAAGACCAGAAATAGTGATTATTCCATGACCAAAAATAGTAATATGTGCATTTTATTTTGAACCAATTGGTCTTACATCATCATAATATCATTAATGACTCAATAAATCAATTATTTAGCACTTATCATAAATTATCGTATTTTACTATTCATAAAAAATTCAAGTATTTTAGAAAAATCCCAAAAATTCACCCTAACCATTTTTCGACGTGTAGAGTCCAAAAATGAAATAAATTTTTCAAAAAAAAATTTATAAATATTATTAATTTAATATTTAACTAAAATCATAATTTATTCTAAAAAAAAGTTTTAAAACATTTATTTACTTATTCCAAAATATAGGTACATCATAATTTCACTTAAATATTATTTATATAATATCATATGTAAGGTTAATATTAATTAGGGTGTATAAATATTCATAAGTGTAACATTTGTATTCGTAAGGTTATGTTACTATTCACCAAAAATTAAGTTTGTCTTATCGGACTCCAAAATTCTTACTGATCGCAACCGTGAATGTCATATTTTTAAAATTCAAAACACAAAAGTGTCAAAATTATGTTTAAAGGTCACATAGTAATTATTAGTTCATTATGTTGTGATTTCATTTGATTATATGAAATGATCATAAGAAAGAAATTTCCATTGAAAAACATTTGGTCGTTACATCACTCATCCATCGACATGGCTCCGTTTGAGGATTTATAAGGGCATTCATGTCATTATACATTGTGTTGGGATGAGTTTGGAGAGTCAGTAGTTCCTATAACTGATTTTATGTATATCATGATAGAAAAGGTTTATTTGGTTCAAGAGAGGATTAAAGTTGCACAGAATAGGCAGAATTCTTATGATGGTCATAGGAGGAGACCCTTGGAGTTTGAGGTTGGAGACCATGTTCTCTTGAAAGTTTCCCCTAGATGTGGGAAGTGGAGGTTTAGAAAGGGGATTAAGATCTCACCCTAGTTTTTTGGGCCCTTTGAGGTGTTGGGATTCATTGGTGAGGTGGATTATCGGTAGGAACTTCCACCATGACTGGACCAAATCCATGAAGTCTTCCATATTTCTCATATCCATCAGTATCTTCACAAGGACTCCCATGTCATTGACTAGGGAGAGTTGGATATTAAGGATGATGTGATGTTCATGGAGCATCCAGTAGAGATTTAGGATCATCATGAGAAGGTATCAAGAGGACAAACCATTCCCTTGGTTTGTGTGTTGTAGAGGCATGGTGAACTAGAGGAGAGTACTTGGGAGCATGATACGCAGATGTGTGCCCAGTACCTGGAGTTTTTTGAGTCATTTTAAACTTTTCTTTCCATGTTATGATTTTATGTGATGTTTTTAACTTTCTATTATATATGAGATGTGCTTATTTCTTATTTTTATGATATGTGATTATGACTTCAATGCATAAGAATTAGATAAAACCTGATTTCTAATCAAGACGTGTTATACCTTAATGCGATTGAAACCATGAAGTTGATTCATTGATTCCCAAAGAGAATAATCTATTAACATGGAAGATGGAATTTCTTGATTTATGTTCTTGGGGATCTATTGTGGGATGGTTTTGGTAGTTATTGGCTTGAATTTTATGGAGGCCAAGATATTAATGTGGTGGTTCTATGAGGTGTTTTGAATGTTTTCATTTGGTTGGTGAGTTTGGTTGGTGGAAGTGTTTCAAATGTAATGAGATCCTTGAGAGGTATCTCAATGGATGGATGTTTAGACCTCTTCCCTCTTTCCTTTTGGGTTTCTTTTCATTTTAAAGGGTGAGAATAGTTTGATAGGTATATGATGTAACTGACCAAACCTTCTTCCCCATTACTTTATTATAAATCTGGTTATTGAGGTTTTTAGGGAAAGTATAAAGGTGTTTGGAGGAGTAAGGGAAGAGTTTGGAGGTGTGTTTTGGAGGTTGGTGGTAACAACCTGGTGGTAGCACCAAACAGTAGAACACTATAAATATCACCCTATAGGTAGAACCTGATGGTAGAACACTGGTGGTAGCACCTAACAATAGCATCCTATTAGAAATACCTAACTACCACTGGTGGTAGTACCAGACGGTAGCACACAGGTGATAATAGCCTGGTGATAGAACCATAGTGATAGCACTTAATGGTAGAACACTATCAGTAGCACCTGATAGTATCGCATCGACGGTAACACTGAATGGTATCACACTGGTGGTATCACCTAACGGTAGCACCCTGGTAGTAGTATTTGATGACAGTACACTCACAGTAGAATATGGCGGTACCACGTTGGTGGTAGCACACTGGTAGTAGTACATAATAGTAGCACATTGGAAGTATCACTTGGCGGTAGCACCTAATAGTATCACCCAATGGTAGCATGTTCTAGATTTTCTAGAATTTTCAGTTTTTCCCCTTTGATGTCTTTTTTTATGAAAAATGGTTTTAAATCCTTAATTAATGGGATTAAAAGTCGTTTTAAAGAAGGATAATTATATCTTCCACTTATTAAAATTCTAGAGGCTTTTAAATGGGTATATCATATAGATTTGATGAGATATTCCTTTAATGGTTTAATTAAAACCATATCAAATATCATTGGTTTTGGATCTATTCTTTTTAAATAAAAGATATTTCCTTCATTATTTTAAGCTTTCTTTCTCTTAATATGTGAGGTTCCAAAGCCTTTTCCCTTAGAGTCATGGAAATCTATTTCCACTATTGGTTCAAACTCTTCCTGTACAAGTTCTATCATGTACGTTCATCCCCTATTTTTGGTGCATCAAATTGTGTAAATCTTCTTCTTCTAGGTAGGGGTTCCTTTGTTTCTCACCTGGTGTAACATGAGGGATGGGTTTATTATTGTTATCTATTGAAAAGATGGTCCTATTTAGATTAAATATGATAAATTAATCAGTTTAAGTGAAATTTAAAGGGGTAGGGAAATTAAATCACATGTTTTTACATTTTTTTATTATTGATGTTATAAACTATACGGGTTAATTCTCTATTGAAAATCATACCTGTTGGGAGCCTTTTTTCACTATAGTTTTGGTGTGAGGGAGACCATATTTTTATAATTGTTTGATATCACCCTAAATGGTATTGGTTAATCACTTATACTTGTCTAAAAAAAATTTCCCCTTGAAAATTTTTCTTTTGTGATAATTCTCTTAAAAGTAGAGTGGAACGTGATAAAGTCCCTTGAATGAATATGAAAATTGTTATGTGTTTTGTGTGTAATGAGTTGATGAAAGTGGATGTTTGGTGTGGTTTTTCTATTTTTGTGTGTTGTATGGCAGTGGACTTGTTGTGGTGGATATGATTAAATTATGTGAGAAGATATGGTTGTTGTGATGGAATGTAGCATATGGTGGAATGTGGTGGAATGTGTTCATTGTGGAGGAAAGTGGTTATAACTGTGAAATAGTGGTGATGTGTGGGATTGTTTGCATGAGGTTGAGAATGATGATGTTGTTGGGATTTTGGTGTATGCTTGTTGTTATGTGTTGTGATAGTTTCCCGAGTAATATTATAATTATCACGGTTTGGCTAGTTGGATTAAAATAGTAAAATGAATTGGATAATGAAAGAATAAATTGTAACATGTTTGTGGTTTAAATGATGGGATGTTAAATATAAATTAATGGGCTGGAAAATGTGTAATGAACTGGATGTTTTAATTAAAATGGGTTGGTAACATAAATCTGAAATTTGTCTTGGATTATAATGAGAAGATGAAAAGTGGCTTGTTCTATGTGGCTTGTGGTGTTGTGTGGTCGTGTAGAAGGGGTAGTGAAAGTGGAGTTTTTGTGAGTTGGTTTTTGTCTATATAGTAAACCCATAGGTTGGGTTGTTCATAGCTTTATTATATATGTGTGTGTGTGTGTACATTGTATTCTTTTATGGTTTCTTTACATTCCCCACCCATGTTGAGTACCCAGTGCTGATAACCAACAGTTCTGGGGGTGTTTTCCCAACATCACGATGGTGAGGGTGGATAGCTAGCCACCCTCTCTTTCTTGCTCCCTCTTCCAAATAATGATGACATGCACAAGATGTGATGGCCAGAAGTAAAAAAGATTAATTTTCAAGATTTTTTGTGATGTGGTGTGATGGGCTAGGTGTATTCAGGTAGGATATGGTGAGATGGGATGAGATGTATTAAGGTGGGGGACCTACATGATAGGAGGAGGGTACGAGGTTAATGTCCTTCATGTTTACAATAACCTATTACCCTGGTTATATGATGAGATGTGATGTGATGGCCCAAGTGTCTCTAGGTGGGATGTGATCTGATGTTTTTTGATACAAAATAGGTGGGAGTTCCAAAATGTTTTTCATTGGGATGTGAGAGATTATAATCAATGGGAAAGTGTTGCAGGGTACCTTTCATCAATATACTTCATATTATGTTATTATACTTGGGTGTGTTACTTGGTGAACAAGACTTGGTGAGGTTAGGTTGGGCAAGATGTATTTTTTAGGTGATTTTACTTTTTTTGTTTACTCATGAGTGCATTAGTATGTTCTTTTCACATGTGCATGAGAGACTTTGATTTTTATACTAATTATACCCGTATTCTCACCCCATGTATATATAAACAGTTTTCAGGTTTCCATGAGGACTATATGGACCATGATGGACATTACTAGCTTAGATATTTGGATAGTTGTTGTGTCGTTGCCTTAGCTTTTATTTATGGTACTTTTTTGGAAACTTTTATATGTGTTTGTTTTATTTACACATGCATTGTGGGATGATTTTGGGTTTATTTATATTATTTCATTGATTTTCATACAGTTGATTCATCCTATCTCCCAATTGTGTTTTCTTATAGATCATAACACCTCCCATATCATGATATTTTTATACCCTCGGTGATAGTCTCCAACTTAGGGCCTACTGGAGGTGGGACCTATGGTCATTATCTCTCTCCCTTCATTATGGTATCTTTGGTGGGATGGGGTCATGACAGATATAGAGGGGTTCATGCCTGGATCCTTCAAGAAATGGTTGTTGGAAATGAGCTATTGTCGAGTGCGCTTCAATTCGAATGAGGTAACTATTCAATTTAAATTTTTATGATTTGATAATTCAAGTGAGATCCTCGAACCATAATGAGGATAAAATCATTGGAGATGATGAAGTTTCATTGCTCTGATGATGAAAATATTTAAATCTCCAACCCATCGGCTTCTGTTGCATGCTCTGGTACCAGTAGTTCCCAAGTAAGAACTGCATCAATCTTCACCAGATCCATAGCTACACCATGCTCATAAATGACATGCCCCAAAAAGTGAAGCTCACAAATCCAAAACTGACACTTTGAGAGTCTTTCATAAAGCTGGTGCTCCTAGAGTAAGTCTAAGACCATTCTTAAATTCTCTACATGCTCCAAATCCGACATAGAGTATACGAGAATGTCATTGATGGAGAAAATTATGAATCGATCCAAGTATGGATGGAAGATCTGGTTCATAAGAGCTATTAACATAGTGAGGATGATAATCACGCCAAAAGGCATCACCAGGAACTCATAGTGTCTATAACAAAATTGGAATGTTGTCTTAGGAATATTATCCTCATCAACTCACTACTAAAGGTAGTCGGGCCTCAGATCAATCTCTGAGAACCAACTTGCACCTTTCAACTGGTCGAAGAGGTCATCAATCCTCAGCAAGCACTACTACAAAATAGGCCTTTAATAGCATTGGAATTTATCAGCACTAGAAAAAAAAAACTGATAAAGGGTACCTTTTATCAGAATTTTTTTAGCACTGATAAAAGGTGCCCTTTATGAGAACTTTTTTTTGCGCTGATAAAAGGTGACTTTTGTCAGCACTTTTCTTTAGCACTAATAAAAGGTACCCTTTATCAGTGCTTTATTTTTAGCATTGATAAAGAGATCCTTTATTAGAAATTTTTTAGCATTGATAAACGTACCGAATAAAAAGAAATGATTAAACAAATAAAATTTAAAAATGATTAAATTAAAAAAATTATTAAAAAAATTATTATTAAATAATTATTGATAAAAAATAATAAATTTAATACACTATATATAAAATATAAATATTAAAAAAATAGTATGTATTAAATATATAGATATGTAAAATGAAATAATTAAACAAATAAAAATTAAAAATGAGTAAATTAAGAAAAATATTAAACATTTTATTAATTACATAATTATTGATAAAAATGAATAAATTTAATATACATATATATAGATTATAAATATTAATTTATATATATATATATATATATATATAAATGTATATAATATTTCCTAAATATGATTTATATAATAAAAAATATTTATACTTTGCATTAAACAAGTCATATATTTAGTGAAGAAAGGTTTATAATTAAAAGTTAATATGAATTAAAAATAATGAATAATTGCATCGAGTAATTGACATAATTGAATGTCGTTTGATTTTTAAATTTAATATATATCAAATGTGTGTTATATTGATTTCACATACATATACGTAATTAATGAATTTTTATATACAATGCAGGCCCACAAATATTTACATAATTAATGAAATCTTATATCGAAACATATTAACCTAATATTTATGTAATTAATTCAAATTTTAGTATTCATTTTAGAATTTCATTATAACATGATACATTTAATATATTATGTCTTTAATCGGTAAATTTTTTATATTTATTTTTAATTTTATTATAGTTAAGTATTAATTTATTTTTAATATTTTTTTTTGGGAATTTAATAATTTTCTATTATTTATTTATATTTATTTATTTACTATGTTTTAATATTTTCAATATGTATTCGTCTTTATTTAAATATATATCCATATTTTTTTAATAAATTATATTTAATTAATAAAACTTGTATATTTTTTCAATATTTTTAAAGTGTACTCATTTTTAATTATTCAATTTCAATCATTTTTAACATGCATACATTTAAGATTATGTATTCATTAATAATTTTAAAATTATATCTGTAAATATTTATAAATAAATATATTTATAAATTTATATTTACTATATTTATAAATTTATATATCTATAATTATAAATAAATAAATATTATTTTTAAAAAAAGTATTTATATAATTATAACTAAATAATTATATATATATTTAAATAATTATAAAATTATAATAAACTTATTTAAATAATGAATATAATTACTATATTTATTTTTATTTTTATTTTTATTTTTTAAGAGATATATATATATAATTATATAGATAGATAATGATATAAATATATAAATATATAAATATTATTTTTTTAAAAATTTATGTATATAATTATATATTTAAATAATTATAAAATTATAATAAATATATTTAAATAATTTTAAAATTATAATAAATATATCTAAATAATGAATATATTTACTATATTTATATTTATATTTATATTTATTATATATATATATATATATATAATTATATATATATATATATAATGATATAAATATATTTATAATTACATAATTGTAATAAATATATTTAAATAATGAATATATTTACTATATTTAAATTTATATATATTTTTTAAATATATATATAATTATATAAATATATATAATAATATAAATATATTTATAATTATAAATAAATTATTATTATTTAAAAAATTATCTATATAATTATAAATAAATAATTATAAATTTATAATAAGTAAATATACGGTTATATAAATATATTTATAAAAAAATATATTTATAATTATAATCATAAATCCTTTATAAGCGCTAAAGTTTTAGGATTGATAAATATTCATTTTATCATCGCTTCTTTAGCACTGATAAAGATAGAGTTTTATTAGTGCTCAAATAGTGCTGATAAAGATAGATTTTTTATCAGCACTTTTTAGCATTGATAAATCTCTCTTTATCAACACTAAAACTACACTGATAAAAGTGTCCCCAGTCTATTTAATAACTCTAACCACGATTGAATCTGTCATGATTTTTCAATCTATTTGTGGAATCCACAACCCTTCGTCACTCCTCCTCAGAGAATCCAACCTTGAATCAAGTCTCGAATGAATCCAAGGGTCTAATCTAAGGCTTGAACGAATCAAGGCTCAAAGAATATAAGGCTTGAACGAATCTAGTATTTCACGTGCGATATCTCTATTCATATCAAATGAATCAAATCTTAAATCCAAGTTATGTTAATTTTTATCCTTCTCCTCACTCATTTTTCTTGTTTGGCAATATCTTTTTTCATTTTTTTTGTTCATTATCTCTTGTTATTCATCATCCATCGATATTTTCATGCTTGAATGATTTTTACCTACATTCCTCTTCACTGTGATTGCTGGCATTGTAAATAACACATATATTTCTAATCATTTCAACTCTAATTGAGTTTAACATATGTGTGTGCAATGTCTATGGATGTTGCTTCATCTGAGACATTTTCCACCTAAAAATAACCTTCCATTGTACCTTTAGAATTCATAAATTGTGAAAAATATCTAATTCACTGTATCAAGTTTATTATAGAAAATGTGGTGACTCATAACCCATGGTTTATTATTTTGAACCACATGTTGTCTAGTTTTTTCAAAACTAGAAGCTTGTAGTTTTCAAGTGATTGTATCAATTGGTTGGGATTTATTTGGGTAAAAACTAGTTATACACTTCCTACCAACCACCTTGGATATAGTGGAGGGTCCTTTATAACTTTTCATCAACCAGTTATTCAATAATTTACATTTCAAACATGTAGTGCACATAAAAATAGTTTTATCACAAAAATTATATTCAAAAATATATGGTATATTTCCATTTTAATGTAGATATATATGGATGATTAGATGATATGAGGATTTTAATTCTCCTAGATATAGTTTTTTCACTATAAGAACCCTCCATGAAATATTGTGGGGTATGATATTCTTTTTTACATTTTTAGAATACACTGATTATATTGATTCTAGATTCTCTAATTTAGTAGAAATCTCAAATCATTTCATATTTATAATAATTTTCTCATTCTCTTCTATTTTTATTTTGACTTCATGAGATATTCTTATCCCTATAATTTTACATTCATGCATTTCTCTATTTTCTTTTAGTTCATGTTCAATCTCTTTAATCCTTTAGCCTCTAATATCTAGTTGAGCATATTTGATAACAATTACTTATTTTAATTTGTGTATTATCTCCTCGAGCACTTTCTTGTCATCTTCCCTTTCTTGAATTGTAGTGATACATGCATTTTTAAAATTTGTGCATTGTTATTTGAATTCCAAAATCATTTTATTTTTTTTTCCTACTTGTTTAGAGATATTAAAATAGATTTATATCCATTATTTTAAAAACATATCCACTCATTTATTTTCATCATCATAGTCAGTGATATCCTTGTAAATATTTCTAAAAAATCCCAAAATATTAGTGACTATTTCATTAGAAATTTTCTTTAGGGTCTTCATCAAATAAGCTTTAGAATCTTCATATTATTCCATGTAAATTTCTTTATTTAAATTACCATTTAAAAATATAGTTTTAACATCTATTTAATTAACACACAAATGATTTATCTAATTTAAAGGAAAATGATATTCTTATTATCTTAATTTGAAGTAAATGACTTTAAGTATAAAAATAACCAATCCATTCCATTTTTTTAAAACCTTTGATTACTAATCTAGCTTTAAAAACTTGAATGTTATCATTTGATCCATACATTCTTCTAAATACCCATTTACAACCAATGTGATTTGAATATTTTATAAAAAAATTAAATATTCAAGTACTATTTCTCATAATAGAATCTATTTCATCATTAAATGATTCTTTATATAATGAAACATATTTTGAAGATAATGATTCTTTATATAACTTGAGATCATCATATATGGTTAGCCCTGTAAGATGTTTTTATATAATATTATAATGTTGATCTCTATCAATAAGAAAAATAAAGGATTTTAAATATATGGATTCATGATATGGATGTTTCTACTTTCTAGGTCTTGTACTCTATTTAGGATCAACTCAAGAATCATATTTATTCTCTGTCATTATATCTTAACTAGATGAAACACTAAATCTATATCTATGAGGAATAATTTTATTTTAAATATATTTATAAAATTTATTCTTAAAATAGTGTACAAATTTGATTCAAAAATTACTTTAGCTTCTATGTGCATTATTCTACATAATTTGTTATTATATTCCATAGGAAAAAATATTTAATTGTTTTAGTTTCAATTTTAGTTATTTAGGAATAGAAAATCTGAAAAATGCTAAGAACCTCCATTATTTAAGATAATAAAGGTGTGTTTTCATCCTAATCAACTTCATCTCCTAAATAGTTATTATTGCAATTTTTTTTAAGACTCATCCCACGTCTCTTCTATATTGCTTGAACTACTTTGAGTAGTAGTCATCCAAAATGTTCACCAATACCCAGTATGGGATGAATTTTAGTTAGAGTGGTTCAATAAACATAGGTGGATTTCCACCATGATGGTTTCGGGTGTAGTGGAAGCGTGCAGAGGTGGGATATATATTAAAATTTCTTTTAATATTCATTGCCTAAAACCAAGAGTGAGGATCTTGAATATTAAATTTATAATTTATTTATTTTATATTTGAAGAAATAAATACTTGGGCTTAGGAACTTTGTTCATTGGTGAATGTTGATCATCCAAAAAGACCCTTTAGGATTACCTTTGTTTCACTATAATGATCCAATAATAGAATCCCTCTAGTAGTTATCCATATGTTCTCTTATGATCTCTGAGCAACACCACTCAATCTCTGGGTTCTAGTGCGGAAATTCAAATGTCTTGCATTGTTATTTCTTGATTGATTATTCTTCAGTCTTAAATAAATCTCTCTTTCACTACTCGTTCTTGGGAGGGAGAGAGGGGGGGGAGTTGAGAGAGAATTCATTGTGCGCAGCAATTCTCTATTATCAATTTTGGATGCTCTACACAATAGACATATCCATCTATTTATAGAGTTAGGATTTGAGTTAAAATGTTATTTAATTTCATATTAGCCATTAAATAATATTTATTACCTTTAATAAATCCCATTCCGCATAATAATAATTATATAATTCTTATTTTGTGGTGTGTGCCAACTTTTGAAATAAAAAATATTATGCAACGGTCTTGTTAATTAATATTTGTCACCAAACTCAGTCTAGGTTCGTTTGAACTCCTCTAGTATTTATTGAATAACCAAAAAAATATTTTATTCAAAAATAAATATTTTATTCACAATCTAGTGAATAAATATTTATTAAAATATTCAATAAATAAAATAAATATTTTATTCATAATCCAGTGAATAAATATTCATTTAATTTATGAGATCAAAGTAAATTGAATAAAATTATTCCTCAAGATTTATAAAAAAAAATTATTCCATTAATTAAACTCAAATAAAATTTAATCAATAACAATGAAAACACATAGTGTGTGACCCTCTAGGATTATTTCTTGTTGGTAATAGGCGGGCTTGCTTAAAGTCTAAGATTACTGTCTAGAAATGGGTCAAGGCACCCAAGAGAAATAACTTAATTTTGTAACATCGAAAACCACATATGAATGGTCACTATGTAATATAATCCCTTTGTCATAATATCTCATCAATCAGGTTTCACATCCATGTCACCAACTTATATGCTCAATATGTCTTTCTTTGACTGTCTGGAATAAACAAGTCATTACACCATGGAAATAGTATTTAATGCAATGGTTCTATTCCAATAAAAGGTCCAAGATATCAGCTTCCATAAATATTGAAGGGACAAATCCTTCCTCAACTTATTCATTAATGAAATGTAACTCATGATGCACCCAACATATCTAACTTCACCATGAACTATTATCGTCATGGTTTACAAAATATATATAAGTATGTGATTTGTAACATGATAGGAAAGTTTTGGGCAGAGCCTTATTATTAAAAAGAAAATAGAGTATAGAAGGGGAAAGGATGGGGTTATACAAGCATCATACCCTCATGCCAAGAGATCAAGAATCATGATCAAATTGATATGAATCATCATAATCACCATAACATTCAGAGTATTTTATGGGACCATGAGACCCGATGACCATAGTTGGTTGTAGGTAGGAATAGTATTTTCTACATCTCGGTTTCCTGGGAGGAACAGATTGAAAACTTTCATCATCCACAACAACATTTTTTCTTTTAGACACTACCTGACTATAGGATTATTTTTTTGGGGGGACTCATCCTCAATATCATCCCACTTTCCATGGATACCTTGAGTTTCCCTTAATTTATTAATTTTCTGTTGAATCCTTGAAATATACCCTTCATCACTTAGATTGTATTTCCCCTCAATTATAGGAGAAAATTATTTCATATCCATAAGGTCATCCATCACACATGCTTGTAGATAGGAATATCTTATGACACCAAAACATGCGTAATTCCTTTTGGTGGGTATGTTCTCATAATCTCCCATCTTGGAAATTACCAAGTGAATACTTCATGAGAAGAAGTATCATCTTCTTACGAGTACTCACACGTGACAGTCTATGTACTATGTGTCTCATCATAGTACATTATCCAACCACATAATATTATTTGAGAATATCTTCATAGCACATCAAGGTTCTCATCATAACAGGGAAATCCTATGACCTTATCAATTCAATGTATGCTCTAGGAAATTATTACATTATATTCATGAAGAAAAAAACAATATATAATAATAATTTTTATTAATATTCAATACATCGAATATTCATGTAATAAAATTACAAATAGTTGGTCCTAAGACACCAACTCTAGAAAACTCCCACTTGGACTAGATCCAATTGCCTGAAACCTTCAGTCTGCTAAACCTTACATGATATTCATGTTTCTATTGAGTCAAGGATTTATTCAAGGGGTCCACCATGTTGTCTTCCATGAAAATACTACTCACTAAAACTTCATCTCTTTGAGAAAGATCCCTCAAGATATGGTACTTCCAAAGTATGTGTTTCATCCACTAATGTGACCTTGTATCTTTTACAAGATCCACTATTGTAGTATTATAACAATAGAGTATTATAGGATCTTTACTTCTAGGTACCACATCAAGATCTTGGAAAAAAATTCACATCCATACTACTTCTTTAGCTACCTCAGAATCCACTATATACTCAAACTCTGCGGTACAATCTGCAACCACAGCCCGCTTTGAGCTCTTCCATCTCACAAAACCTCCATTTAAAGTGAAGTTTTATCCTTTTGTGACTTCATGACATCTTTATCAATTTTAAAACTAGCATCTTTATTCCTCTAATGACTAGTTCCTCATCTCCTCCATAAACTAGGAACATATCCTTAGTATGCCTCGGATACTTAAGGATAGTCTTGACTATTATCCAATGGCATTCACCAGGATCAGCTTGATATTTTCTTACTGCACTTAATGTATAGGAGACATCTAGCCTAGTACATATCATAGCATATATGACTGACTTAATCGTTGATTTATATAGAATCCTTGTTATTGTGTTTCTTTCCTCATGTGTCTAAGGACACATTTTCCTAGAAAGATGAATGTCATGTGATGATAGCAACAATGCCCTCTTGGAATGTTCTATACTGAATTGATTTATTATCTTGGCAATGTATGCACTTTGACTTAGGCTGATCAACCTCTTGTATCTATCATGATGGATCTTGATCCCAAGAATATATGATACCTTATCCAATTACTTCATAGAGAAGCATTTATTCAACTACTCCTTAATAAACTATAAGACTGATATTTCATTTCCAATGAGTAATATGTCATCGGCATATACTATTAAGAAAACGAATGCACTACCACTAAACTGTTTATAGACACACAACCCACATTCATTCTTTATGAATCCAAATTCTTTTATGGCCTCATCAAAATAAATCTCCCATGACCTTGATTCTTGCTTTAATCCATAAATGGAATTTTGCAACTTGCATACCTTTTTGGAATCCTTTGGAGTCACAAACCCTTTAGGTTGTATCATATATACATCTTCTTAAAGTTTCCCATTAAGGAAGGAAGTTTTGACATCCTTTTTCTAAATCTCATAATCATGGAAAGTTGTAATGGCAAGTAGAATTCTGATGGATTTCATCATTTCAACTGGTGAAAAGGTTTTGTCATAGTCAATTCCTTGATGTTGTTTAAACCCTTTTGCAACTAGTCGTTACATGTCCAATTTCTTCTTGAATACCCATTTTCAACCAATGGGATTTACATCTACTA
Organism: Viscum album; assembly: GCA_963277665.1. Lineage (NCBI taxonomy): Eukaryota > Viridiplantae > Streptophyta > Magnoliopsida > Santalales > Viscaceae > Viscum > Viscum album. The sequence goes on from OY728151.1 coordinate 1,907,636,302, forward strand.
GAGGGTCTAACAAAATCCAAACTTGGTTTTGGTACATAGAATCCATTTCAGAATTTATGGATTCTTTCCACTTAGTAATATCTATGCCACTTACTTCTTACTTATTGGTTAGAGGATCATTACAATCAACTAATAATTAGTCACCATCCTTGGTGACTAGAAAACCATATCATTCTGGTTCTATAACCTCTCTAATAATCCTACATAGTAATTGTGTCTCTGGGACAATTTTTTCTTCCATGGGGCTTTGTGTAATTTGTTCCTATAACGACTCTTGTGTATATTGTGCCTATACTTCATCAAATTTTATCTCACTCCCACTATATATTTTAGAGATAAGATCCTCCTCAAGAAATTTGGGACGTCTATTAACTATAACCTTTTTTTTGAAGGATTTTATAGGTAGTATCCCTTTATTTCTTTGGGATATCCTATAAAGATACAATTTGTTCCTCAGGGTACAATATTATTACCTGAAGACATATTAACAAATGATTTACAACCCCACACATGTAATTAAGACAACGTGGTTTTTTTTCCATTCCATAATTGGTATGGTATATCATCTATTAATTTAGTTGGAACTAGATTTAGTACGTATGCTGCTATTTTTAGTATCCCTAAAAGGATAATAGAAGACTCACATGACTCATCATTGATCTCATTGTGTCCAACAAGGTGTGGTTCCTTATTTCACTTACACCATTCCACTGAGGTGTATAAGGATGAATGATTTGAGATAAAATCCCAAATTCCCTTTGATAATCAATGAAGTCTTTATTAAGATATTCTCCACCATGGTTTGAGTGAAGTTTCTTAATATTCTTACCAAGATGGTTCTCAACTTCATTCTTGTCTTCCTTGAATTTTTCAAAATAATTCAAATTATACCTCATTAATTAAACCTATCCATATATACTAAAATAATCAATAAAAGTTATGAAGTATGAGTACCCACCTCTTGTTTCAACAGGAAATGGTCCACACACATCATTATGAACTAATTCAAGAATCTCTTTAGCCTTTTCACCTTTCCCATTAAATGGGTATTTGGACATTTTTCCTTGTAAACATGTGTGACATACACCAAGTGGTTTTAGTTCAAAAGAATATAAATATCCATCTTGATGTAATTTATTCAAGTGCTTTTCATTTACATGACCTAGTCGGTGATGCTGAAGTTGGGTGTGGTATGAGTCATGTAAATTAACTTCATTATTGATTTCCATTATTTGGTTCATGTAATCCAACACATAAAGATTGTTATTTAAATTTTCCTTACCAAAACAAATGCTATATTTATAAAATAAGCAACATTTATTCCCAAATTTGAAAATAAATCCATTTTTATCAATTATGTATATAGAAATAATGTTTTTGGCAACTAAAGGTACATAATAAAAACCCTTTTAAACCAATATCATTCTAGTTGGAAACATGAGGCGGTAGTCCCCGATAGCTACAATAGAAATTTTAGCTTCATTGACTACTCTAAGATCTACCTCTCCTCGTCCAATCTTTCTGAATCTACTTGGTTCCTATATTTTAATACATATGTGAGCACCAAAAGATATATCTAATACCCAATTTATAGAAATAGATAAATTACACTTGATAAAAAATATACCTAAATATTCCCATTACTTATTTGGTTGGGTGCAGTTTTTCTTCTATTGGACCTTCTTGCCACATACGAAACAGACAACATCATATTCCCTTACTTTCCCCTTGATCCTCCTCTTATTGGAAGGGTATAAATAATCTTTGGGGTAAATATCTTTGCTTTACCTTTCCATTTTTTCACCATAAATATGAAGTTTTTTCATGCTTCATATCCTTATCTACTTAGAGAAGAAGAGTAAGAAGATCTGGAAGAGACTTCTCAATGTTGTTCATATTAAAATTCACAACAAAGCTGAAGAAGCTCTGAGGGATTAATGTTAAAATGAGGTATATTCTAGTTATTCAGGGAGTTTAAACCCTAGAACCTCTAATCACTCAATGTAGAAAATGATCTTAACTACATGAGGCTCAGCTGGGTCACCCTCTCCAAGATTTCTCTAAAAGACTGCCTTGGAAATCACAAATTGTTCCTATCTAGATCTCTCCTAGTAAAGACCATAGAGGTGCTCAAGCATGATATATACATACATATTTTCATGAGACTTCATTAGTTCACTATTCATCGATGAAAGCATCAAACATTTAACATTGACTGCACTGCTCAAATATTTTTCATAGACAAGGAACTCTTCATCACTCGCCTCTTTAGCAAGTGGATCAGGCATTGAGGATTCTGGCTTGAAAGATTTTTGTTCATGGTGTAGCACAAATCGAAGGCATCTAAACCACTCTTAGAAGTTACTAGCATATAGGAGGTTATCTTTCTCCAATATTGATCATAGGGATAGTTTGTATGATGATCTTTTCATTTTATTCTACAATTAGAAAGAGCATATTATTAGTACTTTTCTTGATTGAAAATTTAGTGAGATATAATAAATTAAATGTTTTCATTTATTTATTTATTAAATATCCCATTATTTTATCAAGTCTAAATATCCCTCACCATTGAACTTGGAATTTCTAGTTTCTTAAACATTCTAGTGGAAAGGATCCACATTACTTTTATTATTGATCCAGACTTTTTCCATGAAAACTATAATAAATTAATCAGGTAGGTGGTCTTTCCAACTGCGGACTTTCAACTCTTTGATCCATTGAGTGGATTCCCCTATCCTGAAATCCTAACTTGGATTTCCTCAACACTTGCCTCCAAATTTGTATTGAATGGACTTTTTCCATTAAACTCAATACAATTTCAATTAAGTCAACCCAAAACTCTCATGAGAACTCCCTGATAAAAGTAAGTGTCTAGACTTTGGTCATGTACTACAATTAGTTCTATGGTTTCATTCCCAGTCAAGTAATAGAAGGATTATTCTGACTTAATATTTAATTGAAATATTTTAATTTATTATTCATAAATTTTATCTTTTTTTATTCTTTACACATATTATTAATATTAAGTGGATGTTTATTAATTAACTATGTTGGATAAAACATTTACGCATAACTCATTTACTTAATTTCTATCTTTGTACATTAATTCATTTATTTATGTGATTGTGGCCTTGCATCTATAAAATAAATAATTTCATAGACATAAATAATTAATTAATTAAATAACCCATTCATGAGATTTATATAATTATTGATTTAATGAGAATACATTATATCAATATTTGAACTAGGGGAAATAACTATTATTGCCAGTCTTGGAATGAGTTACAACATTCCACATGTCCACTTGTGTATCACCTAGGTTGACATCGCTATGTTTCTATCTTGAATTTCCTCCACACACCTTGGGGATGATCCATTAATTGAAAATATTTATTACTCACATGCTGGTGAGGGGAATCAAAGGATTGGTTAAATGGGATTACATAAATATCTTTGGACACGCAGTTCCTACATAATAATGGAGAGAGAGATAACTCGCAGGCCATCATTTAATTTAATATTAAATAATTACAAACTCATGTAATAAATTAAATTAAAACATACAACACAAACACAAGTCTTTTTCAAGCTCATGAATGGTCATACATGTAACGAATATGCAAAATTAAACGACTAGCATTCATTTATTTATTTGTTATTTTATTATTTAAGATAAATGTGCTTGCATTGATTAATTAATTCCCTTTCATATTAATGATAATCCAATATTATTTGTAGATACCCATCATTAATGGCATTCATGTCAAATAAACAGTAAAACCAATATGACATATTAATTACAATAAATTAATTGATCATTTAAAATTATTTAAAACCATTATTAAATTTTCAAATACACAACGGTGTTCCAATCAATAAAATTATGTTTTAATGATTCAATTTCAAATTTAATGTAATTTTAATTTTTTCCATTAATGGGAGACTACATGATGTCTATATGAAGCTACACACCATATACCTCAGTTGTCGTATATCCAAATCACACGCTTGGGGATTCTGCGTGTTGACTTGGCCAGACTGCATGGTGTGTACATGGCAGTTACACACCATGTATCTTCTTTTCATGTTCCAGGATGGCCTAGTCAATATGCAGTGGGTAATAAAATCACCATGTGTAATTAATTATCCATCCCATCTAGATACAATGTGCATGGGTATATGGTGTATGCTCCGGCCACATGCAGTGTAACTCAATTTTACCGACCAATGATTTGGCACTTCCCGATGGCATCTCTGGTCATTATTCATTTTTTCTTAAACCTTTAAGAAAATTACACACTGAATGGACATGATTAATATGTCAATAACATGTTAATTCAAATCGGATTTAATAATGAATAACATGAAATGAAAATCTAACCACAATTACACATAGGTTAACAATCAAATAAATAATTATCAATTTAAACGTAACCTCCCTTTGATATCAATTGGTGGTTCTGAGTGTAATGGAATAATGCATAGGTGGACAATATATTAAAATTTCTTTTAATAATCATTTCCCAAAACCAAGAATGGGGATCTTGCATGTCAAATTTATAATTAATTTATTTAATATTTGAAGAAATAAATACTTGGTCTTAGGAACTTTATTCATTGGTGAATGTTGATCATCCAGAAAGAACCTTTCGGATTACCTTCATTGCACTATAAGGATATAAGGATAGAATCCCTCTAGCGATGATCCATGCATGCTCCTATGATCTTTGAGAAACACCACTCAATCTCTAGGTGCTAGCATGGCGATTTGAATGTCTTTCATTGTTCGTTCTTGATCGTTCATTATTCGATCTTGAATAAATCTCTCTTGCACTTCTTTTTCTTGATAGGGAGAGAGGATGAGGAGTTGAGATAGAATTCATTGTGCGCAACAATTCTCTATTCACAATTTTGGATGTTCTACACAATAGACATGGTTGTCTATTTATAAAGTTGGTATTTGAGTTAAAATAATATTTAATTGCATACTAACCATTAAATAACATTTATTACCTTTAATAAATCTCATTCCATATAATAATAATTAAAAAATTATTATTTTGCATAGCATGCCAACTTGCACAATAACAAATATTATGTAACGATCATGTTAATTAATATTTGTCAATGTACTCGATCTTGGTCTATTCAAACTCCTCTAGAATTTATTGAATAGCCGAATAAATATTTTATTCGTAAATAAATATTTTATTCATAATATAATGAATAAATATTTATTAAAATATTCAATAAATAAAATAAATATTTTATTCACAAGCCGGTGAATAAATATTTATTTAATTTATGTGATCAATATAATTTGAATAAAATTATTCTCCGAACTTGAGAATAATATTTATTCCATTAATTAAAATTAAATATAATTTAATCAAGATCAACAAAAACACTTAGTGTATGACCCTCTGGGATTCTTTCTCATTGGCATTGGGTGGGCTTTCTTAAAGTCTAAGATTACTGTCTAGCAAGGGTCAAGACATCCAAGAGAAAGAACTTAATGTCGCAACATTGAAAACCATACACAAATTCTCACTATGTAATATAATCCCTTTTCATAATATCTCGTCAAACAGGTTTCACATCTGTGTCACCAACTTATATGCTCGATATGTCTTTCTTTGACTATCTAAAATAAACACATCATTACACCATGGCCATGGAATTTAATGTGATGGTTCTATTCCAATCAAAGGTCTGAGATATCAGCTTCCATAAATACTTAAGGAAAAAAAATCCTTCCTTGACTTATTCATTAATGAAATTTCACTCATGAAACACCCAACATATCTAACTTCTCCATGAATTGTTATTATCATGGTTTACGAAATACATCTAAGTATGCAATTTGAAACATGGATTAATAATAATCTTAAAGTATAAGGACCATCAAACACACTCATAGATAGGAATATCTGATGGCACAAAAACTTGTGGAATACCTACTGGTGGGTCTGTTTTCATAATCTCCCATCTTGGAGATTACCAAGTGTAAACTTCATGAGAAGAATCTTCATCTACTTACGAGTACTCACACCTGATAGTCTATGTACTATGTGTCCCATCATAGTACATTATCCAAATGCAGAACATTATTTGAGAATATCCTCATAGTATATCAACGTTCTCATTATAGTGGGGAACTGATATGACCTTATCAATGTGATGTATACTCTAGGGCATTATTACATTAGAGTCATGCATAACAACAACAAAAATATAATAATAATTTTTATTAATATTCAATACATCGAATATTTATATAATAAAAGTAAAAATAGTTATTCCTAGGACACTAACTCCAACACACGTGATATGGGGGTGAGTCTCAATAAATAAAATGAAACAATAAATGTTCAAGAGATGGAGCTGGTGAGGATGACAATTGTATATAACTTTCACCTTTGGATGAATTCAAAGGATAACACCTACTATAGTGGAGTAATTATTTTCTTAAATTCAATCAACCATTTCCATCAAAGAATACTGACTGACTGAATGGACCAAAGTTCATTTTTTTATTATTTTTGATAATCCACCTTTCAAGGGGTGAGTTGGAACCCTAACAAGTCCCGAAGTCTTAGAGATAATTATTATGTGTATTTATTTATTTATTATAAAAATGAATATTTTATGAACCTAATAGGATGGATATGAATCAAAAATAGATGCATGCTAATCATTTTAAAAAAGATTATAAAGATAGAGTTAAAGAGTTCATCAAGTTTGAAATAGAGCATGAATACGAACTTTCTCAAATCCTTTTTCCATGTTTATGTTTTTTTTATTCAAGACAAATTAGTTTGGAATATTTTTAAGAACATTTGATTTGTTACAGAGTAAATCATATCTATAAATGTTGGACTAAACATGGGGAAAAACTGAACATGTACACCAATTGGGATGATACAATGGTTTATAGATCATTTGATATGAATACCAGTGTAAATGATGATGGAGATTGTATGGAATAAATTATAATGGAAATTGAAGATGGACTTCATGATTTTTCAAATTTGTTTGAGAAGTTAAATAGATGTGGTAAGAGATCATTATATACTAGTTGTACTAAATACACAACATTTTCAACTATATTGAAGTTATATAATTTGAAAGCTGGAAAAAAATGGAGTGAAAATGCTTTATCAAACTATTTTGTCTCCTGAATGATATACTAGAAGAAGAAAATGAACTTCCATGTTGAACATGTGATGCTAAAAAATGCTACACTCAATGGTCATGATCACTAAAAAAATACATGCTTGTCTAAATGACTGCATATTATTTTGTAAGGACCATGAATCACTCATAAAATTCCCTAAGTTTGGTATGGATCGATATAATAAAAATGAATCAAGTACTTCAAAAAATTAATGGTAATTTCCTATTATTCCACAGTTTATAAGGTTGTGTGGATGTTAGGAAACCACGAGACAATTAGCATAGAATACAGATATAAGAATTAAAGATAGGTACCTGCATCATCCAAAAGATTCTCCATAGTGTAAGAAAATTGATTACGAGTATCCAGAATTTGGAAATGAGCTGAGAAAATTTTATATTTTGTTATATACATATGGAATCAATCCTTTTGTTGTAAAACGTAGTACTCACAGTACATGGCCCATCATGTTGGTAAATTATAACTTGTCTCTATGGTTATACATGAAGTGGAAATACATTATGTTGTATCTTCTTATATCTAGAACAAAGAAACCCAATAATAATATTGCTATATATTTGGATCCATTGATAAAATATATAAAATAGATGTGGGATACAAGTGTTACAATGTATGATGCTCATAGAAGTTAAGAATTCACATTGAGGGCCATGTTGTACGGAATGATAAACGACTTTCTTTCTTATAGAAATTGATGAAGATAATATTTTCATATATTTTATTTTTTAATTAAATGATTATAATCCCACCATAGTGTTATTTTATGATCAATTGTCATGTTTTTATGTTTTAGTGGTATTTTGAGATTAAATGCAAAAAATGGTCAATTATGGAATTTTAACTATTTTCAATCACTTCTATATTTCGAGCATATATATTTAAATATTGATCCAAATATAGTGATTATTTTTTTTAGGATAAACATGTTCATTGGATAGATATTTTTCAACTGTTCTAAGTCTTGATTAGGATATTTGGAGGCCCAAATAAATCATTCTTTGTGAAAAGGTATTTTTTCCATCATAGTGGACCCCACCTACATAATTGAGGCATAAATCAAGATAAACATCTCCAAATTAATTTCTTCCAGATATAGATTAAATAGGATTAAATTATGTGTGTCCTTGATGAGTTTCAAGTCAAAATGATCTCATTAAGGTATTATTTGAATGGTTCAAACATGTAGAATATGAAAGGTCTCATTAGGAATAAACAGTTCCATTCAATAATTAATTCATATCATATGAACCACGCATCCAAAATGTATTAAATTTTTTGGAGAGACACTAAATAAAGTATGGAAAAACTTTTATTAATTATATAATGCATGAATCGACCGGTTGAAAGGTCATAATTTAATAGGAATGTGAAGATGTGGAAATGAAGAGGCACATGGACAAAATTAATTTCTTAGAGTAAATCATCCATAACTTCTACATTTTGTGGCCAATAAAGCTCAAATTTTGAGGGTAAATGAAGGATAAATTAATAAAAAAAATCATGAATACATGTGTTAAAAATTATGAAATTTAATGGGACATACACCTAGAAACATTTGGAGGATACTTTTGGAGCGAATTCTTTCACCCCCACTCCCTATAAATATGTATCTCTTCTCCCATTTCAAAATGTATCCATTTTTTAGGGGATAAGGTGGATTTTAATTTTTTTAATAGTTTTTAATATTTTAAATATATATTAGTGTAGTTTTTATTCTTCTTCTGTTCATTTTTATTCTTCTCCTAAATCTTTTATTTTACATGTTTCCCTTACTTTGCTTCTTCTTAACTCCATGTTTGTGGAGATATAACCCTCACTGTTGTTAGAGGGGGGAAGTGGTGGTATTTGAGTTTATTTCACTTTAATTATTTATCATGTTTTATTCTATGGATTCATTAGTGGTTAAAATTATTGTGGTGAGTGGTCACCCCACTTTCTCTACTGTTTTTTTCTTTCTCCTCATTTAATAATTTTCCTTCTTGTTGATATCGAATTCATTCAAACGATGGAGTTTGGATTAGGTATTGATGTTGAAGAGTTTACTCCTATATATAGAATTATATATATACGATAATAACATTAAAATTAGAGGGTTTATAGTGAAAGTTCTATATCTCTACATTGAATAAAATAATGAGAAATATATTTTTAATAATAAGGATAACACCACCATGAAACCCCAAGAACAATGGTTTTCTTCTACTAACTTATTTGTTTATTCTTTATTTTACTTGTGTTTTTAATTTTAATTATCATATATATTATATTAAACTTATTTTTATAATAAAAAACATCCATATATATTACTATATAGGTTATTTTTATATTAGTTAAATTATAATAGTGATAATAGGAAAACAGTGCATGTGAGCGGCCTCCTCGAGAGATCGACCCTAGTGTGCACACTATATTGCATACTTATGTAAATAAATTATTGACTAGTATAAAATTACTAAAAAATTTATCATCAATTTGGTGTCATTTATAGGTAGTCCAAGTGCTTACTCACATTATTTTTCATAAAAAATTAAAAAAAATCAAATATTTCAAAAACTTAAAAAAAAGAATTTCATTGCATATATTCCATTTATTCGGATAATATGGGTTTTTATGGTGATTACTATAATTATTGGCCTATTGAAAACATTTATGGTGATACTAGTAGGGAAGATATATTGAAGATTCAAATGGAACAAAATTCCTTGATGCTTCAAGAGAATTTCAAAGTTCTCAAAAAAGAAAGCAAGATGGTTGCATTATTGGCCACCAATGATGAACAAGTTAAAGTCCTATGGATGAAATGGAAACAAAGACAAGATAAGTATAATGAAATTCATATTCCACCTACCTTTAAAGAATAAATTGGTAAGGTTTAAGAAATACTTGAAGATCCACTTCTCTCTCCACCAATTGAATTCCTAGCTACCCTGCTAAAGGGAAAAGAGTCTGAAGTTGAAATTTTTTAGGGATATTTACTTTCCGAGCCTTATTTATATTAAAATATGATTAATTATGAATTTAAAACTAATCTCAATTATTATTATTTTATATTTTAATCATCACTACTAAAGGCCCTGGATTAAGAAGATGAAGAAGTTGCTTATGTTGAGGATAAAATGGAGGATACAGTTGAGTTGTACACTGGTGAAAATAAGGATGATGGTACAACACAATAAATACTTGAGGTATCATTTCATGAACCTGAACTTGAATATAATCAAATTATATTATACTAATTTCAACACCAGTGTACACCACTCCTCTAGCGGAACAGAATAGGGAGCACCCCTATAATCTTTTCCCTCCCCCTCCTGATCTCTAATTCTTTCTTTTATCTCTTTTGGGGGTTGGGGATATTTTTATTTTATTTGGGGTTATCATTCCTCTCATATACTGATGCATATTAGGAGAAATAAAATGTAGTATTTTCTAATAAATAAACCCCATCCACCTTCATATTGAGTTTAAATCATTACAACTTCCTGACTAGGGGTAATAAAATCCTAGCACCCACATGGGGGGTCTAAACCATGCTCTATCCCTTTTTACCTTTATCTTTATTTTTATTTATTTTTTATTATGATTTGTTTTATTTCATGATTTATAGGTTTAATGGAAGTATCTAAGGTCTTAACTCAAATATTCCATTGGAAAAAAAGTTAGGTTGTATCGTTCCTTCTCTTTAGTTTTTTCTACCCTTATTTTTATTTTGTTGAGCTAAAATAGAGGGTAGTGAATTATAAGTATGAGGGAGTGTCAACTTTCTTAGTTATATTTTTGTGTTTTTTTCATATTTTTAGGATCCTTGATCTAAAATTAATATTTTTATCATTTTTTACACATAAATTTATTTTGATGTAATTAACATGATTTTTGAAAAAGAGGATTTAAAATGATTTTTTATGTGAAATTTTTTTCCTTGATTTGGATTTTCAAACATTTTTATGTGTTTGACTAATTTTTTAAATCCATGACCATAAAAAATTGAATCAAAATATTTTTTTAGTCCTATTAGGTATTCTGAATCATTTTGAAATATTCTTTCTAATACCCACACTTTCTTGAGAGAAACTTGGATTTTTTGTGAGAACCAGAATTTGTAATTTTTCTTTTTCAAAGTTTTAGATTTCATAGAATGTTTTTGAAATGATTGAGGCATATATTTGGATAGCTACATTTTATCATGATTCCCACATTTACATATATCTTTTTTATCTCTTAGATTCCATGAATTTCCTTATAGGTTTAAGCCACATTACAAGCTAATTTTCCCTTACCTACCCACACTCTTGGTATTTTTGTATGGATATTTCAAGTTTGAGTGTGGGGGAAGGTCCTTTAGTGTACCTTCTTTGGTATATGTTTCATTTTTGGGTGATGTGAGGTGTGTGTCAACATTTTGGGTAGTGAAGAATGATAAAATTGGGCTTGAGTCATCATTTCACTATGCTTCATTTGTTTCATCCGATTTTCCTTCAAAAAAATTGAAAAAAATGGAGATGAGCTTGAATTTCTCATTGTACTTCCTTTTATGAATCATTTAACTCTTTAAAATAAAGTTTATTATTTTCATTCATTCATTTTATTCAATTTTTAAATCATCCTCCATGAAAAAAAAATCATAAAAAATAAAATAAAGTTATGCCTTTCTAGAGATTTATAAAAAAAACAGGGGAGAACGTGGATGATATAATTATTTGTAATCTTTTGGGTGTTTGCTGCTGGCTTTGATGAAGCCTCATGCTCATTTACGGCATTTCATTCACCTCTGAGTTTTCGGCCCGACTTCATCTTGGCTCGATTCCAGATTTGGTGTGCTCCGGTCTGCTTGGGTTCGGTTCTAGTTGCAAGGAGGGGGGAGGCTCTGTGTTTTGATTTTCTTGTCTACTGCTAGTTTTGGGGGCTGCTCTTCAATGCTGCTGCTATTTCGCTGATGTGGGTGAGTTGGGTTGATTGTGTTGGTGGTTTCTTGTTGTTGATTTCTAGGAGGTGCTGATGCTGGCGGTTGTTCGTGGTGATGGGTGAAGGAGGAACAACCGAGTTGTATGTGGAGCAGGGTGCAACATCAGGGCGGCCTGATAATGGTGATGTGGTGATGGTGAAGTGATGGTGAAATGGTGATGTGGTGAACTCCCTTGATGGTGAAGTCTATGTTGGTGAATCTATTGGAATGTTGGCAATGGTGGATCTCTGCAGTTGTGAGATTTCTGAAGTGTTCGATGTTGTTGTTTTGACTTGATATGTAATTCTCATTTTGTTTGGAAGTGTTGATTGGATTTGGGCAAAATGTCCGCCCTCATCCATACCTTGCTTGCTGTAACTTTTAATTTTTTTAATAAATAGTCAGAGGTTCTTGCCTCTGACTGAACTTTCCTGGTATTGGTAATTATTGGTAATTATTACTAATTATGGGTAATTATTGGTAATTATTACTAATTATTGGTAATTATTGGTAATTATTACTAATTATTGGTAATTATTACTAATTATTTCTAATTATTGGTAATTATTGCTAATTATTACTAATTATTACTAATTATTGGTAATTATTGGTAATTATTACTAATTATTACTAATTATTGGTAATTATTACTAATTATTACTAATTATTGGTAATTATTACTAATTATTAGAAATTATTACTAATTATTGGTAATTATTGGTAATTATTGGTAATTATTACTAATTATTGGTAATCATTACGAATTATTACTAATTATTGGTAATTATTGGTAATTATTTGTAATTATTTGTAATTATTCCTAATTATTGGTAATTATTACTAATTATTGGTAATTATTCCTAATTATTGGTCATTATTCCTAATTATTGGTAATTATTCCTAATTATTGGTAATTATTCCTAATTATTGGTAATTATTCCTAATTATTGGTAAATATTGACAATTATTTGCAATTCTTGGTAAATATTGGTAATTATTGGAAAAAATATTAACAAATATTGACAAATGTTGGCAATTATTGAATATTGGGAATTATTAGTAATTATTACTAATTATTAGTAATTATTACTAATTATTGGTAATTATTATAAATTATTACTAATTAATGTTAATTATTTCTAATTCTTATTAATTAATTCAAATTAATTTTAATTTTTCATAATTACTGCTAATTAATTGTAATTACAGCTAACTATTTTAAATTAATTAGTGTTTAATTGTCTCTAATTACTGTTAATTATTAATACTTATTCATAATTATTTCTAATTAGAAATCAGAAAAAAAATTCTAAAAATTTAAACTAAATAAATATAATAAATAAAATAAATATTAAATTAAAATTCAGATAAAAACCTTAAACTTGATGTCAATGTCGAGCCGCTGTAATTGTAGAACATCACCAACTGAATCCTCGAAGTCGGAAAAAAAAAATTTACAACTGAAAGTCGTAAAAGATTCAGAGTGGAAAAATTGGAACGGTTGAGAGTTGAGAGTGGGAAAATTGTAATGGTTGGCAGTATTTATAGGTTAGATTAATTGCGACGGGCTTTTTTATGACGAAAAACCCGTCGCAAATAACGATATTTGCGACGGGTCCTGTCGCAAATAACCTTGACCGCATTTAATTATTGGCGGCATTAAAACGGTTATTTGCGACGGGACTGCAATCCCGTCACAAATAGTATTTAACCGCCGCCGGTTATTTGCGACGGGGATAGAACCCCGTCGCAAATAACCCTGACCGCATTTAATTATGGGCGGCATTAAAAACGGTTATTTGCGACGGGACTCGTCACAAATAACCCCTGTCGCCTGGGTATTTGTGACGGGCCTGCAGCCCTGTCGCAAATAGTCTTTAACCGCCGCTGGTTATTTGCGACGGGGATAGAACCCCGTCGCAAATAACCTTCCTGTGGTTTGGCGCGCATTTCGCGCCAAACTATTTGCGACGGGTAAAAAAACCCGTCGCAAATACTCCTTTGCGAAAGGTATTTGCGACGGGAATAATTCTCGTCGCAAATACCCCGTCGTTATTACCCATTTTTTCCGTAGTGTTTGGCTATATAATGATTGCCCGGGAGTGAAATGCATAAGTGTGGGGGAGTGATGAATCTAGTATTTTCATATATTTTATTCTGTAATTCAATGTTTATAATCTCACCATATTGTTATTTTATGAGCAATTGTTGTTTTTTTATGTTTTAGTGGTATTTTGAGATTAAATGCAAAAAATGGTCAATCCTGGAATTTTAACTATTTTCAGTCACTTTTGTATTTCGAGCATATCTATTTCAATATTAATCCAAATCGAGTGATTATTTTTATAGGATACCCATGTTCTTTGGATAGGTATTTTTTAACTAGTCCAAGTCTTGATTCGGACATATGGAGGCCCAAATAAATCATTCTTTGTGGAAAGGTGTTCTGTATAGCAGAGTGGAATCCCCTCTGTAATTGAGACATAAATCAGGATAAAAGTGTCCAAAATAATTTATTATGGCTAGATATGAAATATTATTCAATTAGGATCATCATTTATGAGTTTCAATTCAAAATACTCTCATTAAGGCATTCTTTGAATGGTTCAAACATGTGGAATATGAAAGGTCTCATTAAGAAGAAATTGTTCCATTAAATAATTAATTCATAACATCTAAACCACATGTCCAAAATGTCTGAAATTTTTTATAGTGACTCCAAAGAAATTATGGAACAACTTTTATTAAGTATTGAACACGTGAATGGACCGGTTTTAAGGTCATAATGGCATATTAATGTGAAGATGTGGAATATGATGAGGCGCATGGATAAAATTAATTCCTCAGAGTAAATCGGCCATAAATCCTACATACAATGGACAATAAAGCTAAAATTTTGAGTTTTAAAGAAGGATAAATTATGGAACAAATTTTATGAATAAAATAGTTACAAATTAGTCCATTTATTTGAACATACATGTAGAAAAATTTGGAGGATACTTTTGGAGAGAATTATTTCACCCCCTCTCCCTATAAATATGTATCACTTCTCCCATTTCAAAATGTAGCCATTTTTTAGAGGATAAGATGGAGTTTACTTTTTTTAATAGTTTTTAATATTTTAAATATATATTATTGTAGTTTTTATTATTCTTTTTTTCATTTCTTCTCTTCTCCAATTTCTTTTATTTTTTATGTTTCTTCAACCGTGCTTCTTCTTAACTCCATGTTTGTGGAGTGATAACCCTCATTGTCATTTGAGGAGGGAAGTGGTGGTATTTTAGTTTATTTCACTTTAATGATTTATTATGTTTTATTATAAGGATTCAGTAATGGTTAAAATTATTGTAGTGATAGGTCACCCCGCTTTCTCTACTATTGTTTTCTTTCTCCTCATTTAATCATTTTCCTTCTTGTTGATATCTAAGTCATTCAAACAGTGTAGTTTGGCTTAGGTATTGATATGGAAGAGTTTACTCATACATGCAGAGGTCTCTATGTAGGAAAATACCATTCAAATTAGATGATGTATAGTTAAAGGTATGTATCTCTACATTGAATAAAATAATGTGAAATATATTTTGAATAACAAGGATAACACCACCACAAAACCCCAGGAATAATGGTTTTCTTCTGATGAATTCTTTGTTTTTTCTTTATTTTCCTTGTGTTTTTCATTTTAATTATCATATATATTATATTAAATTTATTTTAATAATAAAACCCCCCATATATATCACTATATAGTTTATTTTTATATTAGTTTAATTATAATAGTGATAATAGGAAAACAGTGCATGTGACCAACCTCCTCGAGAGATCGACCCTGGTGTGTATGATATATTGGATACTTAGGTAAATAAATTATTAAATATGATAAAATGACTAAAATACATATCATTAGAAATTTATCATGATATATCATTAAATTAATGTTGGGGTGTCCTATTTTTGAAGAATACACACACTCAGTTTGGTTAAAACATTCCTCAAAGATTTTGTTTTTAGGACATTATAAATTTTTACCTCGAAAACATAAATATAAATCCTGGAAAATATCATTTGATGGGAATATCAAACAAGGTACAACACTATCTCCACTTATGGGTGATCAACTGTTTGATAAAGTAAAAGATATTGACACTATTTTTGGTAAACCATTTTCAAAAAACCTTACAAAGTCAAGTTGGAAGAAGAGATCAATTTTCTTTGAATTACAATCTTGGAATTGTATGTACATTAGAAATTTTATTAATGTCATGCATATAGAAAAAAAATATTTGATAGTGTTATTGTAAAGTTACTAAATGTTCTTGGCACAACTAAAGATGGCATCAAGGCTAGGTTGGACATGATTAACATGTAGATAAGGGGAGAGTTAGCACCGATGAAGGGTAAAGGGTAGAATTTTCTTCCTCTAGTAGTTTACACTCTATCCTGACAAAAAAATTATAATTTTTCCTTTTAATTAATAGTGTAAAAGTTCTAGAGGGGTATTCATAAAATATAAATAATTTTGTTTCAATGGCTAATTCAAAGTTACAGGGACTAAAATCACATGACTATCATATTTGGATGCAAGATTTGATTCCTATTACTTTTCGTTACATTCTGCCTAAAAATGTATGGCATATATTATTCCAAACTTTGCTTATTTTTCAAATTCATGTGTAGTAAATTTATAGACCCAATTAAGTTTCCAATCATTAATTAGAAGGTTACAGCCATATTATGTGAATTAGATATGTTCTTCCCACCATCATTCTTTGATATAATAGTCCACCTGATGGTTCCCTTGGTTAGAGAGGTTCAACTATGTGTTCATATCTATTACAAATGGATGTTCCCCACTGAATGGTATGTAAATATTTTGAAAGGGTATGTCAAGAATCAAATTCATAATGTTGTATTGGAAAATGATATATTGTTGAAGAAGTTGTTGAATTTTGTGTTGATTACCTATCAGATATTGACAGCATCGGTTTCCAAAATTCTCATCACAGCGGATGCCTTATGGGTGAAGGTATTTATGGAATATATTTTTTTACAATTACCTTTACGGAGTGGAAGAAAGCACACCTTCAAATTTTACATAATATTGAAGATATTGATCCATATATTAAAACCCACAAATAAATTCTTAGAGATTTAAATCCACCAAGGGATAAAGGATGAATATCAAATACACATAATTAATAGTTTATAGGATGGTTATGAGATAAAATTTATAAGGTGTTGTCTAAAAATATGAATTCAATTTCCAAACAACTTCAATGGCTAGCTAGGGGACTGAATGAAAATTTTATATCTTACACTAGTTTTGTAATCAATGGTTATACATTTTATACAAAATAACACGATGACTGAAGTATGATGAAAAATAGTGGAGTTATACTTGTGGAGGAAGCAAATAATATATGAGGTTCAAGGATAGAAATCCAATTTATGAAAAATAATTCATATTTTGTAATTATTGAACAGATATATGAGTTGTATTATATAATATTTTAAGCGCTGGTTTTCCATTTCAAATGGGTTGACAATAGGAGTGCAGTGAAAGTTGATGAAATGGGCTTCGTGAAGGTGAATTTCAGTTTGGAAGGGGAAATGAAGAGTTGTTCATGATGGAATCACAAGAAGTGAAAGTATTTTATGACTCATATCCAATAAACAAGAATTGGTTGATTTTCCTACTAGTGACTAAAACAATTGTCAGGTCAGATGAAAATTCAAATGAGGATGACCCTTTCCTTGGGAGATCACAATCAGTTAATGTCTGTCTCAATGTATAAAATATCTTATACATTAGAGGGAGCCACAAAGAGGTGATTTTTATTCTTGATATAGGATCCAAATACCTAAAACCTTTACAAAAGAAATAGATTTCAACGATAAGGTGGAAGTGTTTTTTAATATACTATGTTTTTATTCAAAATAATATATGTTCTCTACTGTACTAACATAATCAAAACTAAATGTTTGACTACTCATATAGACAATGTATTCTTCACATGATTATGTTACAAATCTTATGGAAGAACAAACTATAATAAAGGAAACCCTTTGGGAAGATGTAAAGGTAATGTTATGATATACTTTCTCTATTTTACTAAAAAATTATATAATGAAATGCTGGTATAATTTTCATTATTCCTTGTAGAGTTTGTTTATTTTAGAATATTTCTTTCCATATTTAACTCCTTTATGCACCAAAACTTCCATAGACTTCTTCTCCCTCAAAACCTTCTCACCCATGTTGTATTGGCATTTATCACTTTCCTTTGAGTTTCCTCCACTTCCTTTGTAGGAAGAGAAACAGTTTTGTCTCTGCTCAATCACAGAGGTAATCTTGATGTTTTCATAGTAAAATCATTTTCCATAGAATTAATGTATTGTTTCATATTTATTTTTATTTATTTATTTTTAGTATTACTTACATAAGAATTGTTTTCTTATATAAGTGAATTCTTTTGTTCGAGTTGGGGTAGTTTGTTTGAAGTTTCTCATGCTCATGAGAGATTGGACTTTGAGGATACAATTGAGATAATATAAACAAGGAAAAGGTTTAAGAATTTATACAACCATAATGAAAAGGTGAATTCCTACTTATTTATTATTTGTAAGTTAATTTGTTTATCATTTTATCTAATACTTATTTAGTTTTTTCATAGAAATTTTCGGAAGTTGTATTTTTATTTCAACTATCACTACTACAAAATAAGCCTTTAATAGTTCTAGAAAAGTTCATTATCAATGATAAAAAATCACTGATAATCGAAACATAGTTAAAAGCCCGAAACTTTTATCAGCGCTAAAAAATCGTGGTTAAAGGCCCCCTTTAATAGTCGTAAAAAAGTGTTGTTAAAAGGGTCCTTTAACAATGCTTTTTTAGTGCTGTTAAAGGCCCCCTTTATCAGTACTTTTTTAGTGCTATTAAAGGGGGCCTTTAACAATGTTTTTTTAGTGCTGATAAATACCCCACTGATAAAGGGTATATAATTTTTTTTCCATGACCCACCCACCTCCTTTATCATCACTTCCCACCCCCCCCCACCTCCTTTATCATCACTTCCCACCCCCCCCCCACCCCTTTTATCAGCGCTTCCCCCATCCCTTTATAAATGTTTTAGATAATCCATTTCTCACGCGCACGCCCCTACATCCAACAATTTTTGAACCCTAGACCTCCACATTATACACCAGCGACTTTACCACTCTACTATACTGTATTGTTTAAGATTTTATGATGTATCTATATATTTATATATATATTGTCACATTTTTTATCCATATATTTATATATGTGTTTATATATGTGTTTATATATTAATAAATATATTTTATATGTAAATATGTTTAATTATTTATTTATAAAATTAAATATTTATGTGTGAATATATAAAAAAATATGTATATGTTGTTATATATTTGATTATAAATAAAATTACACTATGAAAAACAATAAAATTTAAAATCCATAATATCAATATGAATGTAATACCTAGGAATAAATTCATTCCCCACTAAAAAATGGGGAAAATACCCACATAAATAAGGCTTAAAATCTATCAAAAGTTAAAAAAAATGGGGTACCCTGACTAAAAACTCAGTTTTAGAGGCCTTCTGGAACTTTTTTATCTTCAAAACGTGTTATAAAAAGTTCTCTTATGTCACCAACGTATAAAGCTCGTCACAGGCTTCAATTTGATATGTAGTAGAGCCCAAATGGACATTCAGATTGTAACACCTCAATATTTCATAGAAATTTATTTTCTTTAAATTAATTCAATAGCTTGTGTTACACGCAACACTGAGTTTGAGCACACCATGACTTACCAAACTAGTCGTTCAAAAAGAAGATATGAATAGTATTAACTGAATTTTGAATTTTATATACTCCATATAATTTTAGAATCCATATTATTTGTTTCTTAGACATAAGAACAAATTCATTTTTTCAAATAAAAGAAGTATTTTTCAAAAAATGAAATTTTACCACCTTTTAATGGAAAACCCTTTTTAAAAGTAATGTTTGACACTTTTATATATTCAGTTTAATAAAATTAAATTCTTCTTTATAATCAGGAAATAAAAATTTATTTTGGATAAATTTTTGGTAATTTTCTGATAACTTTCATATTTTGATGAATACTGAAAAATACTAAATTTTAATTGAAAATAACTTTTTTAATCGAAATATTTTATAGTGTTAAATTATGCATTTGAAAAGTTTGGAAGTATAATTAGATTATATTTTTATCATTTAATACAATGTAGGTCATTATAAGTAATTTCATGTTTAAATTTGACATAAACACATGTCAATCTTTTGATAGTTTTTACTTTTTAAAAAAACTGCCTTTTGGTTTTGACAACGAGAATTAATTTTAAATTAATTAATGCAACTTCTATGTTTTTAATTTTGTAAAATATAATTAATTTTTGAATTTGGAATATCAAAATTATCTTAGGGTAAATTTTTGTTATTTTTCTGAAAACATTCAATTTTTGATGAATAGTGAAAAACGTTGCGTTATTGTTTAAAACCGACTTTTTATTTAAATAATTATTTATTTTATTTATTTTACATAAAAATAGATACATAATACCTATATATGTTCAATGTAATTCATTGGAGTCATTTTATAATAAGTTTAGATATATAAAATTTTATTGAACTTTTTACCGTCTTTTACCCACCTTCTAGGAGCATTTGAAAATTTCCATAAAACATAATTTTACCGCTTCTGTGAGTTGAATTTCAAAAATCCGAGAGACACAGTTAACATCAGTAAGTAAAATGTGGTTCAATAAGATAAATGACTTTTATTTACCACAGTTAAAAGTAAATAGGGTAATTAAGGGTAAAAATGATATTATAATTACCCTAACACATGTCCAAATTCTATTGGATAAGTGTAATTTGACCAAAAACAACCTTAGGAATAAAATATGATCATCTTTGGTCCACTTGGATTAGATTAGGACATTTATTATTATTTTATTTAAAGAAGAGTTAAAAGTGTTAAATTCAAAGTTTAATAACTAAACCATTTTTAATATAGGGTTACACGTAAGATAAATTCTACTGTAAATATTAATTAGAAAGATAAAAATATTTCCTACATAATGGTATTTTATTTATAATTTTTAGACATTAAATAATTTAATTTATATATGATACAATGATGATGCAGTAATTACCTTATTAATGAAATATTAAAATAATTGATATTATAAATATCCAAATAAATGTAAATTGAGACTTATGATGAATTAAACTAATTTTCTAGGTTAATATGACATGTTAGGGTTGATTAAATAAATTTTATTCTAAGTGATAAAGTTGTTATGGATTTCAAAAAAATCAAATACTAAATAGTGTCAAAATTGACATAATTGAGTTTTTAAAACAAATACTATATTATTAATTGATATAATATTCCTAAAAATATAAGGTTTGGGCAAAGGACTTAGATAATGTTATGTATATTAATAATGAACCACTTGTTGTTCTCTTTAATTTTTATAATATAAAAATACAGAGACATGGTAAATGTCAAACTATTTAACTAAAAGTTAAATAAAAAATATAAGGTTAATATGGTGACCTAAACCTATCTAAAACCTATTGGTTGAGAGTTTTTCGACCCATACCCACCTTATACTTGAAATAAATCATTTTGGAGCCATTAGAAACTGAAAATTATTTTATTATAAAATAATATTTCAAGTTTTTTCTAAAGTGCCCCTCACCCCTCTTATATAAGGGATCTTCCCCTTCTCTCAAAATAACACCTCCAAAGCCATTTGGCTCAGACAAACCCTACCCAAATATCCTCACAACTTCCCTCACATCAACTTATAGTCGTTACTTTGATCAGAAAGCCAACCTAAGGATCCATTCTGATCAACTCAAAAGGAAACACCCAAAGAAGAGGTAATAATTTCACCACCCTCTTTCAAGTTTTTTTCTTCTTCCACTTCCTCTTTATTTTTTTGTTTCCATACCAAAATAATAAATCCAGTACCTTCTAAATATTGTGATGTTATTATGGTACAACCGTATTCATTATTCTATCCATCCTATAAATGAAAAAGTCACCATATGTGCGTACGTAAGGCTTACCGTCTCCACGTTGTGGTGTAGTTTGTTATTCAAACACTTCATTATTTGGATGGGTATAATAATGAGTATAAATGATGAAAATAATAAATATAACATGTTAATGATTATTTATATATGATATACCATCCAATTATATACTATTTCACCATCAATATAATGATATTGTCATTCGTGCGTACGGACAGCTTACCGTCTCTACGAACGCGATGAGATTCATTCCCCATCGTAATCATTCAAGAACAATTTTCATTTTATGATTAAAAATAATGTTAAATAACTTAATATAATTCTATATATGAATCAAATACAGCCTATACATAACAAACATGACTCACATAACAAAACATATAAAGGAAAACGAATCAGTTAACAACCAAAACAATGATACTGCTGAAATATCATTAAAAAATCAATATTAGAAGATCATATATGATATCATATTTATGTATTTGGTTCTTTTATAATTTAATAAAAATGATTTCACTATTATACATTAGTTTAACCTACCCTATACTAAGGAAAATTACAAGTTAAGGGGTTTTCTTATCTCACTTTTAATTCCATGAGATTTCCATTGTTCACCACTTATTTATTGCATGTGGTGTATTTTGTACTTCCATTTGATGTATATTATCATAATTAAATTTATATTAATGGTATCTTGTGATTCATTTGGTGTTTGTTAACTTTTTTTCTTACGACTCAATTTATTACAATGTGGTAAGGGGTTTTCATCTCACTTTTATTCCTATGAGATTCATGCTATATTTGCCACTATTACCTTTTATGTTGTGTATGTACTGACCATGATTATATTTTTTGTGTAATATAATTTAATTTATTGGTATTTACATCATCATTTGATGATCCTTCTTCCATGGGGTGTATTTTTCATAAGTTACCAAATCTTTAAGGGAATTTCAAATTTCAATTTCCATTCATTCGGTTATACGCAAACTTCGTTGATTACTATACTCCAAGATTATGTATGAAATAACTATTTATTTACTTATGTATTAATTTACACTCCCCTTTGTGTGGATATAATTTTGATACACATAATCACTCCATTGATAAATTCTCAAGTCATCGATATAAACTTGATAAGAGTAATTTTAACTCAATTTCTATTCATTGAGTTAAACATCCAAGTCATTGGTGTTGTTTTTACAAGAATATGTGTGAATATCCTATGATTTATTTACACTGAATATCCAATCATATTGAGTGTATTTATATTTTTCACACATAATTATGTCATTGATTTATCCTTAACCTAAGAATATAGCCTTTATAAAGGAATTCATCTCAACTTACATTCCATTGAGACTTCTTTGTTGTTATGCACCAATTCACTTTTATTTGGTGTATATACTGTACTTTGGCATAGTATATCATGAATCCCTTTATTCTCATGATATTATAATGTTTTGATTTTCTCAATTATTTGTATTCAAACATCTCTCATTTGGTTAGGAACTCTAACTATAATATCATTTTAAATGTTTTAAATATTTATTATTCTAAACCTTTCCCATTAATGTCCTTATTTTAAAAATGGTTTTAAGGATTTATATATATGGACTTTAATGTTTTAAAATTAAAATTCCTTTTAAAAGTTTCAAAGTGGTATGGGACACTTTGATTCAAAAATCTATTTTAAACAGCTTCTTGATAAATAGTGATACTTTTAAATGTTTTCAAGAAAAAGGGGGATATTTCTCTCAAATAGTTTTGATGATTATTTTCATCTATGTCAATATCCTTCGTTATTATAAATTGATGTTAATTTATTATAATACAATCTTCTATATTTTATTGAATGAGTTATGTTTTACTGTGGATGTGTTATTGCTATACTATTCATGGTTGATGGTTAAAGTATTGACATTTCGTATGCTAGTTTTAATAAAAATGTTTAGATTATGTTTCACCTTTTCATATGAGGAATGAATTGGACTTAGTAAGTGATGGTTGGATCCCACTATGGATCCTTGATGCATCGGTAGGTCTCATGAGACAAACTAGTGTCTTGGCATAAGGCCTTGACAAAATCTTATTTTTAGTCTTGTCACAAGGCCTTGACTATGTGGTTATGAAGTCTGGAATTATGCATTCCATCATTATGAAATTGGCTATTTATATTGCATGTGATTATTCGACTAGTAGAATATCCATGTGAATAAGTAAATGGCATTATTTTGATTTATATTTACCATATTATGATGAATTTTAAGTTTAAAAGGCTTTTGTTTTAGTCTTATACATTGCCTTAAATGTTTATGCTTATTTATGAAAGTTTATGCTATATTGTTTTCCTTAATGAGCATATAAACTCACCCCTTTCTTATGTTTTATATTTCCCAGTATGCAAAGAAGTATATTACGGTTAACCTACAGAAATAGGCTAAGGAATATAAGAGTGTTAAAAGGGGACACAATGTTGTTTTTTATTTCATGATGTAATGTAAAACTTATGTATGTATCTTGTACTTACAAGGCTACTAAACTGATCAGTCTTTCGGGACATGATTCCTTGTATCATGCCAATGTTATGTAATAATGAACCGATTTGGGGTAACTGGGTTTGGGGCATTACACAGATCAAAAGTTGTGTCCATTTAAAGTTTAAATTACATTTTCAAATTATTTTAGATATTTTATTATTTTTTGATTTTTTTTAATCTTAAAATTGATATTAAATGACTATTACTCAGTAATAATAAGCAAATTATTAATTAAAAATATTTTTTTAGTTATTTTATAATCTATTTTTATTAAATATATAACATATTAAGTGTAAATGCCTATTTAACTTATCTAAAACATATTTCAAAAAATATATATTATATTTATATCAATATAAATATATTTATATATTAATATATTATTTTTAATGAAATATAATTTTTTTGAAGTATAATTTTATCAGTGCTTGTAAAAAAGCATTGATAAATGGGGTCTTTATCAGTGCTTCTAAAAAGTGCGGATACCTGCCCTCTTTTATCAACACTTTTTTACAAGAGTTGATAAAAGACCTCGTTTATCAGCACTTGTAAAAAATCACTGATAAAGGTCCCCCTTTAATAGTTCTTTTTTTATCAGTGTTAAAGACCCCCTATAATAGTGCTGAAAAAAGCGCTATTAAAAACCCCCCCTTTAACAGTGCTTTTTTTAGCACTGACAAAGGGGGGTCTTTAATAGTGTTTTTAGCCAGCGTTGTTAAATCCCTAGAACTAGATAAACCCAGTTTTATAGTGGTTTATTTATAATAAGACACAAAATAGATAACATGTTCCTTTATTCCTATGTTACCACTCTTTTCATTGCCTCTCTTTGTCGAACTGCCAACAGTACATATTGAGTCAATGCTCTTAGCTGAAAAACCTTTTACGACTAAGAACATTGACTCAATATTCAATGTTGGAAGTTTAAAAAAGATAGGAAATATAAAGTGTGGTAACATTGGAAATTCATATTTTTTTGATACTTTGTGATGTTTTGGAATCATCTGCACCTCAATCCGATGCATGGTGTGACCGGTATGACTCCAAGTGCATATTTTTATTTAAAATTGACATTAATTTTAGTAAAAAGGAAAACTAACATACTCAAAACCAATCAAACACATTAATATTGTTATTATAATTTAGTAAAATGATCCATAAGTCATTTTTTATGTGTATGAATCAGTCATACCTCAATCCAATACATGATGTGCCCAGTATGACTCAAAGTGTTCGTTATCAGTTTAAAATTAACATTTTAGTTCAAAAAGTTTCACTCACTGAAAACCAGGAAAAAAACTCAGATTGTCTTAGTAATTTATAAAAATTATTCATAATTAATTTTTGATGTGCGTAATTAGTCTCACATCAAACTGACATGCAATGTGACCGGTATGACTCAATGTGCATGTTTCCAGTTTAAAATGAGATTTTAGTAGAAAATAAAAGTAACATGCTCAAAATTTATAAAACACATTCATATTATTTTTATACTTTAGTAAAATGATCCATAAGTCATTTGGTACATGTAGGAATCATTCACACCTCAATTTGATTCATAGTGTGACCGGTATGACTCCAAGTCTTTTTATTTAAAATTGGCATTAGTTTTAGTAAAAAAGATAACTGACGTACTCAAAACTGAGAAAATGTATTCATATTGTTTTGATACTTTTATAAAATGATCCATAAGTCATTTTGATGTGTGGGAATCATCATAACCTCAATATGATACATGATGTACCCGATATGACTCAAAGTGTCTGTTATCAATTTAAAATTGAAATTTTAGTTCAAAAAGTGTCACTCACTAAAAACTAAGAAAAATCACTCATATTGTCTTGATAATTTAGTAAAATGATTCATAATTAATTTTTTATGTGTATTAATCAGTATCACATCAAACTGACACACTATGTGACTGGTATGACTCAAAGTGCGTGTTTCCAATTTAAAATGACATTTTAGTAAAAAAGACAAGTGACGTACTCAAAACTGAGAAAACACATTCATATTGTTTTGATACATTATAAAAACAGTCCATAATTCATTTAAGACATGTATGAATTAGACTCACCTCAATCTGAAACACTGTATGACCGGTATGACTCCAAGTGTGCCTTTTTATTTAAAATTGACATTAATTTTAGTAAAAAAGTCAACTAACATACTTAAAACTAAGAAAACACATTTAGATTGTTTTTATACTTTAGAAAAATAATAAATAATTATTTTTTGACATGTAGGAATCATTCTCACCTCAACCTGATACACGATGTGCCCGGTATGACTCAATGTGTCCGTTATCGGTTTAAAATGACATTTTAGTTCAAAAAGTGCCACTCACTGAAAACTGAGAAAACATACTCTGATTATATTTATAATTTAGGAAAATGATTTATAAGTCCTTTTTGATGTGTGGGAATCATTCTCATTTCAAACTGACACACGATGTGACTGGTATGACTCAAAGTACGTGTTTCCAATTTAAAATGACATTTTAGTAAAAAAGAAAAGTGGCGTACACAAAACTGATAAAAAGCATTCTAATTATTTTTTATACTTTTTAAAAGTTATCCATAAGTCATTTGGGACGTGTAGGAATTATTCATACCTCAATCTGATGCACGGTATGACCGGTATCAATCCAAGTGTATTTTTTATTTAATAAGTGTCATTTTAGTTTAAAACATGAATCACATCACCAAAAATGAGAAAACGAGCCTAGATTGTTTTCTTATCATTCTATATGTTATTACTTAATTAATTTCCTCATCATTTTTATCTTATAATTATTTAGTTAATTTTAACAGAGATAATACTTGAAGATGAACAAGAAATGGTGTGACATGCAAGAATCAACTGCAACTCAATCTGATGTGCAGTGTTCCTGGTATGAATCAAAGTTTAGTTTAAAATTAACACATTCTATTTAATTTATTTCTTTATATTATTAATAAAATAAGAATTTTTATCTTATACTTGTGCATTATTTTTATCGATCAGGGGTGGTTTGTTCGGTGATAGCATGAGTCGGGGTCAGGGGAAAAAGACAAAGGAACATTGATGTCTTTGAATGTATGTAATAATTTTTACTTACTCATGTAATTGTATAAACCAATGTTTTAAGTGTATATAATATAGTATTTTTTCTTGTATTTGTGTTGTAAATTTTATTTCATTTAAATTCTATATTGGTACTTGATTTTTATGCTTTATGATATTGTTTTTGGTGTTGTAGTGTGATGTTACAGCACACTATAGTATGTCCCTTTATCGGCATTACTAAAAGCACTAATGAAGGGGTGTTTTATCAATGCTAATAAATGGGATCCTTTATCAGTGTTACGATGGTCAACACTTCTCTAGTGCTAATAAAGGTCATGTTTAGCATTGTTAAAGGCCTGATTTGTAGTAGTTATGGGGTATTTTTCTTGATTGTTGCATGATTTAGGCAATGATAATCAACACAAAGCCTCAAACTATCATCTGCCTTTTCATGAAAAAAACTAGAGCCACTTGGGGGTACACACTGGGTCGAATAAAACCTTTTTTATTAAGGTATTCCGACTACACCCTCAACTCCTCAAGCTTTTTGGGGGCCATCTAATAATTCTCAAAAGATATCAGAGTGGTCCTAAGGTGCAAGTTGATGTAGAAGTTAATCACCCACCTTAGAGGTAGTCTTGGGGAATCTTCGGGAAATACATCCATATAATCCCCCACTACTTCTAGAAGAAAGAATCCTAAAGTTCTTATTTCACCAATTGTTAAACTCTCCAAATGATGGGTGATAGTTTTTAGTTTCCTACTCATCAGGCCCACTCACTTAGCTATAAGATCTCACTTTACTATAGAGGATAATCTCATCTCATCTATACAGAGGCATCTAACTCTCCTAAGATGATAGTCTATCCCGGAATGCACCACAAACAACCAGTCCATACCCAAGATGACATCATAAGGTTTCATCACAATGACCAAAAGGTCCCATGAGAAACCTTATCCACTGAGTGACAACTCGCACTATTGGAAGATGTGCGATATATAAGAATTGCTTCTTATAGAAACCTATATCCATAGATGTTGGGATAAATACTTTATTGGAAGATTTATCTCTCACACAAGGGATATGGAGATAAATTAATAACCCATGCTTGTGTCTATAAGTACTAGTGATAGAGTAGAAAAACACATATTGTACCTTGAATTGTCTCATGAGCAGCCTGATCATATCGATCCAAAGCTTGAAATTGATCATGCCCACGACCGCTAACCCTTTGAGCCTATCATGGGACATAAGGTGGTAGTGGTGGAAGTAGTTCATAGTGTCATTCTCCACTGACATTTCCTCCCTCTTGATGTCCATCTGCTCCTCTATCAGCACCACCTCCCTATGGGTCATCCTAACCACAATTGGTAGATCCCTAATCATGTCGTTGCCTATATCATGGTGGTCCATCTACTATCTTTCTACCCTCCTCAACACGATGGGTGAGGCAATCTCAAGTTATGTGACCATGCCTGTCACAAGCATAGCATCACCCCTCTCTAGGCTGACTAGATCCTCTACACGAACCTTGCATTGTAGACCCGTGTGTATGATCTTAGACATGGGGAGGTCTCATGTGTTGAGACCCTAATGATTGACACCTATTAGCGGTTACAGATGACTCAATCCCATGATGTCCATTTCCAGCTCCCACCGCCCTACATCCCTCCACTAGGAATGTCTCTGTAACCAAATCCCACTCCAGTATGGGTGAGAATGTATAAGGAGACCATGCTAGCATGGATGTCTCTGCCAAGGCCATGCTTAAACTTCTGCACTCGGAAGTATCCATCTCACACCATGTCAAGGGAGTAATGCATGAGTTCGATAAACCTTGCAATATACTCAGAAACTAACATATCACCTTGTTCCATCTCAAGAAGCTCCCAAATATGTATAGAGTGCAAGATCTAATGGTAATACTCATCATGGAATACCTGATGGAATTCTAACCATGATAGAATCATCTCACTGTGAGTCTTGGTAATCAGACTCCACCAATGCCATGTTTCTCCAAGAAGAATATTAGTTGAAAGCGCAACCATTTGATCAGCTGGGGTCCGAACAAGATTGAAAACCCATACCACTACCTTGATCCAGTCATAAGATGTCTGAGGGTTTGGCTCACTATAAAACCTCATCATTCTCTGATGTTGGAACTCACATAATGAGAAGATCCTTCACACATCATCATCCTGGCCTACTAGAGCTATTGGATGCCCAATAGGCATTTGATCATCCGCTCAAACCACTAGAGGTGGATCCATACACTGCTCAATAGGTGGTGGAATCACTTTATGTTATCATGGAGGAAACACCACATGAATGGGTCCCTAAACTGATGCCTCGTTGCTCAATTGATCATCAAAACGATCTTGTATCAATATCCTAGTTTTCTTCCATTATGGAGGCATCTTGAAAATTTCAAGACGTACTAAAATTAGATGAGTATATATGGAGATATGATTCAGGAAGGACATGAAAGTCAAAAGACTCGATCATATATGATGCATGTACCATTGTTTCCCTACAACCGATGTCTCGGTATGCTGAATTGGTAAGTAAGTAATCAAAGTCCTAATGTATGGATATGTCATTCGTTGCACCATCATTGGGTTCCTTAGCCTGAGATCCAAACTCAAGACACTCCAACATCATTTCCTTAAGTTCCCAAACCAATCCTCAAAACAAGTCTGAACTCCAAAATCTAACTAGAGGAAAATATGCCTCTAATACCACTCTATCACAACCCAACCCACTAGGGCCATCTAGGTCAGCGGTAATCCGAGTATAACATCCCAATCCCACCTTCAATAGGCTAGGGGATAGCGACTAGCATTGAGTAGGCATATCATTAAAATGGGAGGCCTTATTCCCAGTACCCATATGCACACACACCACCAGTTTTATGCAACAATGTAGAGATATAATAAAAGATAGAATCATCTAGAGTGTAAACCATTCATGTAATAACCTCTGGGAAATACATCAAAGTACAGCAGCGTAATAAAAAAAGTATAAAGGGAAAAAATACATGCCCATCCAAAAAATAGCTCTCAACCTGAAAACTAGAAAGAGGGAAAGAATAAAGAGATCCTGAATCACAATCTCCAAGTCCAAACATCAATCATGGTCAGTGCCAAGAGCCATTATACTCCACCGAAACAAGGTCCACCAATATCACCGCTGACCTTCCTGTTGTCTGCATAAGACACAACATGTGTGATAAAATCCCATGTAGGGGTGAGTATATATATATCTAGTAGGTGCCCCAAGAACACAAAAGGGAGAGATAGAAATATAAACAGTCAGCTCAAGCCATAATAAATAGGGTACAAGAAACTCAACATTAGATATGCTCAAAAGAAACCCAAGAAAAAAGAGAACAAGAATATCCATCTCCACAGCCTAGCTAAAAATGATGATTCAACCTGAAACTCCCAAAGGTCCATCTCTAATGTCCAGCACCATGCACATCCACACAATAATCTGTGTGGAAGGCATGTACCTTACCAATTTACTCTAAAATCAAGGGGGTGCTATCTCCAGTAAAGGACCATCTCCCTACTAGAGATCGAAGATGGGGGTACCACTCCATAGATTGAGGACACCCATATTGCATAATCACTGAGAGTCACATGATAAATGTTTATAGATGAAGAAAAGAGAGATAAAAATAAGAAGAAGATGATGAACATGTATATAGATATTTATGTGGTTCAAGAATAATCCATATGTCTAGGAAGAGGGAGAATCACTTCAATATGAAATCTGGGAGCACAATTACAAGGAGATATCAGAGTTTCTCACACAAAAAACCATAGATTAAAATGAGCTAATAAATAAGATGATGAATTGTTCCACTAAATGTACAAAAAATATAATGTGCTACAGTGCTGCAGCCACCCAATTTCGAGATGCTACAGTGTTTGGTGGTTGTAATTCCACGGAACTACAGTACCAATGTATCTAAAGTATGAGCTGCTATAGTGGTCAGCGGTTGGAAGTCCGTAGAGCTACAATATTACTGTCACAAAAGTATGAGATGCTACATTAACCGTGAAAAAGTCCACATTGCTACAATGCTCTATCGGTGTCGCCCAGTCAAATCTGCTACAGGCGATCCGAGTCGCTACAGTTCCCCAAAATTTAGGTCGAGGGCCTTCAGCCCTCATACCCCTAGAGTAGGGGCGTGTTTCCCCCTGCAACCCCCAACAAGATGACCACAGAGCTCAACCTACAAGAGTTATAGCCTGGTATGTGGTATGGGCTGCAAGCATTCAGCCCAATAACTTCCAAATAGATCAGCCCAATCCAACACTACACCCTCTGTAGTATGGGTAGTACTGAATCTATCTGTGTAAAGAATATAGGGGATCCAGACCCTGGTGCGACAGGGGGGTACCAACCCCGGCATCTCACTGATGATCAAACCTGATCACTTCCATTAGCGAAACATCACTAAATGAGGCATCCCATTCAAAACACCATCACATTCTACATAGAAAAATGCTCAGGATATGACACTCATGGGAACAAATCCAATTCCCAAAGGAGAAAATACATAAGATGGAAGTCTCATAAAAGTGTACATGGCGTGTGACCTCTCCAGGACACCTAGGCATGTCCTTGCCTGCACACGGCTTGGCTGGCCATGTGGTTTTACATGGTGTGTATATAGAGTACATAGTGTGTCTTGTCTAACCTAGACCATTCCCATGTACCTAGTCATGTATGTTCCCATGTACACCCAAGATCTGTTTGTGTACTACTATATAGCCATGTACCCCCTTACATAGAGTGTATACCCATGTATTTGGCCACATGTACATGTCCCATTACATGGCGTGTACTTCTAGTACACGGCGTGTAAATCCAAAACTTCATCTGTCCAACTACTCGGCCAAATGGCCATGTACCACTACATGGTGTGTAATTGGAGTACATGGCATGAATTTCCAAAAACTCAATCCCCCAACAGGAATAACACACGTTGTGTGTTCTTGAAACCACACATCATTTGATCGTGATTTTTCAAATGGGAAATCCCTACAAACCTCCTGAAACCTCTATTTTTTCCTGATTAAGCACAGATCGACCCTCATGGGTTCCTTGGTAGTAATAAAAGGGCTTTAAAAATTTTAAAAACATATTTGGGGATCAGGACTTAAAAATCAAAAACCCACCTACCTTGTGGCGAAATCATTGAAGCTTCAGATCCAAATTCGCACCAAAAGTCATTGCACCTCGATTTGATCTCAACTGTCATCAAGGAGGAAGTCTGGTGGTACTTCCTTCCCCCTTCCTCTCAATTTGGTCATCACATGAGGGAGAAATGCTCTCCCTTTATCATGCGTAGGAAGCCCAAATGGTGGGGTATATTAATTTATTTAATTAATTAAATTACATCTATTATTTGATTATTGCATCCGCCAACAGTCACCTTCAATCGAATGTTTGACACCGACTAACTTTATATTGTGCCTAGGGTAAACCCTTATTTCTGAAAACAATCGTGGTCTCATATTTTCTATTTGAGTTCCCAATCGATGGAAGACCCTATTTATTTTGAAAATATGGGTGTGAGTGCGCTTTAATATATTAATATTTTTAATATATTAATTCTGGGGTCCGACGACACCCAAACACAGTGTCAGTTCTGAAGAAAAAATCTAGATATATATATAGAAATATTTAAAGGATCAAACTACAAAAAAATGAATTCATTACATGGTTCATTTGAACTAAAACCACTTGGTTTATGTCATGCCTATTTACAAGGAAAAATGACCAAAGCCCCATTTAGTGGAAAAGGTGAAAGGGTTAGGGATTTTTTGAATTAATTCATACTAATGTGTGTGGAACATTTCCAGTTGAAGCAAGGGGTAGGTACTCATACTTCATAACTTTTAATAATGATTTAATTATATATGGATATGTTTACTTAATGTGGTATAAGTCAGATTCCTTTGAGAGATTCAAGGAATATAAGAATGAAGTTGATACCCATCTTGGTAAGAATATTAAGAAACTCCACTCATAATGTGGTGGATAATATCTTAATCAATAATTCATTAATTATTTATGATAGTTTTGGATTCTATCATGACTCACTACTCCTTATACACCTTAGTGGAATGGTGTAATTGAAAGGAGAAACTACACCTTATTAGACATGGTGAGATAAATAATGAGTCATTTGGGTATTTTATTATTCTTTTAGGGATACGCATTGAAGACAATAGAATATATACTTAACTGAGTACCAACTAAAGTAGTAATTGGTATTCCATATCATCTTTAGTATAGAAATAAACCCATGTTGTCACATATATGAGTGTAAGGTTGTGAATCATTTGTTAAGGCCATTTTTGGAAACAAATTATCACCCCAAGGCACTAAGTGTATCTTTATAGGGTATCCAAAGGAAACTAAAGAATATTACCTATATAACTCTACATAAAAGAAAGGTGTGGTTAACAGATGTCTCACCTTTCTTGAAGGGGATCGCGTCTCTAAAAGAGATAGTGGGAGTGAGATAGACTTCGATAAAGTCTAGAATCAAGATACACAAGAGTTAGAATAGAAACAGATTCCATAAAGCCCCATGGAAGAAGAAGTTCCAAAGACACAAGTACTGCGTAGGAGTATGAGAGATATTAGAGAATTAGAACGATATGGTTTTTTAGTCACCGAGGATGGTGACTCATTATTAGTTGATAATATTTCTCTTGTAGCCTACAAGGAAATAGTAAGTAGCACATATGTTTCCAAGTGGCAAGAAGCAATGAATTCTAAAATTGATTTCATATGCCAAAACCAAGTCTAGATTTTGGTACATCCTCCAGTGGATGTAAATCCTAATGATTCTAAATGAGTATTCAAGAAGAAACTGGACATGGATGGACAAGTCAGTACTTATAAGGCATGACTAGTTATAAAAGGGCTCAAATAGCACCAAGGCATTTATTACGATGAAACCCTTTCACCAATTTCTATGCTGAAATCAATCATAATTCTAATTGTCATAGAAACTTTAAATAACTATGGGATTTGGAAAATTGATGTCAAAATAGCCTTCCTTAATGTGAACCTTCACTACTATAAAACAGGTCTTTAAGAGTGCTCACCTTTATCAGCGCTTTTCCATTAGTGTTGATAAAGGGATCCTTTATCAGTGATTTTTTAGAGCTGATAAAGTAAAATGAAATAATTAAATAAATAAATAATAATAATAAACTTATTAAAATAATAAAAAAATATTAATTAAATAATTATTGATAAAAATGAATAAATTGATTGTACTATATATAAATTATAAATACTAATAAATAGTATATATTAAATATATAGATATATGTAAAATGAAAATTAAACAAATAAAAATTAAAAATAAGTAAATTGAGAAAAATATTAAACATTTTATTAATTAAATAATTATTGATAATATTAATAAATAGTATATATTAAGTATATAGATATATATAAATGTATATAAATATGATTTATATAATAAAAAATATTTATTCTTTACAATAATCATATATATTATTGAATAATGGTTTATAATTAAAAATTAATATGAATTAAAAATACTGATTAATTGCATCGACTAATAGACATAATTGAATGTCGTTTGATTTTTCAATTTAA
This sequence comes from Viscum album, assembly GCA_963277665.1. Classification (NCBI taxonomy): domain Eukaryota; kingdom Viridiplantae; phylum Streptophyta; class Magnoliopsida; order Santalales; family Viscaceae; genus Viscum; species Viscum album. Next base: position 1,907,671,789 of record OY728151.1, read on the forward strand.
CATATATCAAACGTGTGTTATATTGATTTCACGTATACATAATTAATACATTTTTATTATAGTTAGGTATTAATTCATTTTTAATATGTTTTTTTAATTTAATAAATTTATATTATTTATTTACATATATTTATTTACTATGTTTTAATATTTTCTGTATGTATTCATCTTTATTTTAATATATATTAATATTTTTTTAATAATTTCTATTTAATTAATAAAACTTATCCATTTTTTCAATATTGTTAAAGTGTACTCATTTTTAATTATTCAATTTCACTCATTTTTAACATACATGCATTTAAGATTAAATATTAATTAATAATGTTAAAAATATATTTGTAAATAAATATTTATAAATAAATATATTTATAAATTTATATTTACTATATTTATACATTTATATATTTATAATTATAAATAAATAAATATTTTTTAAAGTATTTATATAATTATAAATAAATAATTATATATATTTAAATAATTATAAAATTATAATAAATTTATTTAAATAATGAATATATTTACTATATTTATATTCATATATATTTATTAAATATATATATATGTGTTTGTGTGTAATGATATAAATATATAAATATATAAATATTAATTTCTTTAAAAGTATTTATATAATTATAAATAAACAATTATATATTTAAATAATTATAAAATTATAATAAATATATTTAAATAATGAATATATTTACTATATTTATATTTATTATGCTTATTAAATATATATATAATTATATAAATATATTTACAAAAAAATATTTATAATTATAATTATAAATCATTTATCAGCACTTAAGTAATAAGCTCTGATAAAATGTGTTTTTATCAACACTAATAAATATATCTTTTGTCAATACTTATTAATTTAGCAGTGATAAAGGCGATATTTATCAGTTCTTTTTTGGAAGCGCTGATAAAAGTGTCTCGATCTATTTAATGAACTGTAACCAGTCGTAAACCAGTTGTGATATCTGAAGCATTCCGTGGAAGCCACCTGATGTCGGTGCTCCTCCTCACCGAATCCAAGCTCAAATCAAGGCTTGAACAATTCCAAGGCTTGAAAGAATCATGGTTCGAACGAATCCAAGGCTCAAATGAATTCCAGGTTTAACGATATCTATACTTTCTCTCGGACAATTCAAAGCTTTAATACAAGGTATGTTATTTTATCCTCCTCCTCACTCATTGATTACTTGTTCGGCGATATCTATTTGTGTTTTTTTCTCATCGTTCTTTCTTTACCATCGACATATCCTCATGTTCAATAGTGTACACTCATATATTCGAGCCCTCACCACTAGAGTAGCTCAACAACATGCTTCAAGTGCTACTCAGGAGTAGGAATATATTCTGACTTCCATTTATGAGGATTGTTGGTATGTTTAAATAAAGAATGAAAACATGATCAAGGTTATATCCCCATCCTGACAGGTGATCATTGTCCCATTTAAATTACCACTTTAGGGAAGGACCATATTCCTTTGAACCTTGCAATATATCATCTAGATATTCTAATTAAAACTTTTAAGTTGAGAGAGAGCTCATATTTGAAGATCGCTAGTTGCGTCAAATTTCCACAGCCACCTAGTATAGCATATCCAAGAGGAAGTCTTACTAAGGGTGGCCAAAAGTACAGGAGCATTCCCATATCCCGACCCTTCTAAACTCTGGTTTTCTTGAGGCACTCAATAACCATTCGATAATGGATCAAGAATTCACTAACTCGCCATCATAAGGAGGAAGCTACACTTGGAGGGACCTCCCTAAAATATTGTTACTAGCTTCTATTCATTACACAATTATTTCTTTTCACGCTATATTTTGATAAATTATTCCCCTTCCAAATTTATCTTTAATATGATAGATATTGGTGATAATATAGGTGTTTTCTCCCAAATTTATCTGAGATTTTAGGTTTAAGCGCTCGCTTGTAGTTTAGCTTGGGTTGTCGAATCCTCAGAGACCTAAGAAGAAACCAATAGACACATACATTCTATGGACTATTTTTGGCTATGAAGTGGACAAATTTGGTTGATTTTATATGGGTTTAATTGAAAACTAAGAGACTTAAGTGAATTCAATTTAAAATAATGATTTGATCCTAGGTTATCACTTGGGGTGGATTGGATGAAATTCTTTTTTAACAGTTTCTATTTCTTATATTCGAGATGGGTTTATTCAAGAAGATCAAACAACTTCATCACTTACTAGTTAAATACTAACACACCATAATACTAATCACCTATACACTTGGAGTATCAAATTTATGAGCACTCCAAGGTAAAGGTTCGTATAAGCACTTGAAGTATGTGGCCTTAAAATTCAACAAGGACGAAGAAGTTTTAAAATCATAAAATAAAAATCTCAATTAAAATAAGTGATTATACATTAATAGGGTGATAAATAACATCCAATCAAAACCCTTGATAATCCCTTGGATTAACCCATAAGCATTTTATCCCTCCATTTATGCTATGGTTTCAATGGAAGTGTGAAGTAGACTCATGAGGGAAGAATTAAAGAAGTAAAAAAAGACGATGAAATAACAATCACTCCACCGTTGTGTGATAATTTTACAAGGTTTGGTGTGAATAAATTCACACCATGAGCCAACGATATCAACTTTATATTAATAATAACATAATAAGAGGATAAGAAGAGCTTTTATTAAGAAAATAAGATGAATTAGAACAACTTACATGTGAAAGACAAACTTGAGACAACAAAATTGCAACATAACATTACAATGAGAGAAAGCTCCAAAAATCATAAACTCCACCACCACTCCCTTAAATAGGAATTTTTGGAGCCTTGGTTTGATCCTACAATAGTTAAAGTCATACCACTTGAGTATGGTAGGCTTAGGGTGGTGGAAAGCTTGTGGAACTTAGACTTTTCCACTCTTGACCCGAAGTGGAAGCCAGCTTGCATCCACCGAATAGAGGTGTAGAAATGACCTTCTAGATGGAAGAATTATAGTGGGACATAGAAGAATAAAATTTATCCCCGGATGTTTCCTAACCTCATGTAAAATTTCAGCCCAAAATAAATTTTTTTTTTCGAGATATTATCGAAATGGTGGGATGTTTATCTGGGCCGCAGAATCTGGCCCAGAATTTATCTCCAACTTGGGCCGCCTGGAACTCTCTTAAAAAATCCAAATTATCTCTTGTCACTATTGGATAAAATGTTCAAAATGATTTTATATATCTTCAGTTAAATTTTGAGAATCATTGGGCTTGGATCCTGGCTGATACAGTCTTTTTATTGGGCTACTTTCCATTTTACTTTACCCGGAATGTGTTGTCATGAAAGCCCATTTTGGTGGTCTTCCAATGTGAATCTTAAAGTACTCCAAAAGTATGAATTTTTTCCAATGTAATGAGAAACCTGAAAATTAAATATTAAAATAAAATCAATACCATTGTATATTTTATATGGTGTTCAAAAATGTACCGTATAAAAGTGCATTTTAAGGACTTTCAATCATAATGTCAAATGATGTTCAAAGTGTAAAATGCACTAAAATGGTGTTTATGAATAATAAAGCACATGAATATTATATATATTAACAATTAATATTAGCCTCATTCAGTGGCTAATCACATCCCCCAACTTGAGTTTTGCTAGTCCCGAGCAAAATATATCTCAAACATATGAAATTTGAATTCTATTTTCCAAAATATTTTTAATACACATTGATCACCAAGAACCCTTATACCAAACAATCATGAAACCTATAAATATATTTTAATACAAGATATTTTCATAATCATATCACAATCTCAAGATCATTCCTTTGTTCAAATTCATCATCATATTTCATCCATTATCAATTAAGCGTGATGATGTATTGTGCATCGCAATAGACATGAGGGTTTATCTTTATTCAAGGGGGAAATGATGGAAGCTCTAGGTTGAATCACATTTCAATATTAAGATGATTATTAAAAAATTGTTGTATATATATATATATATTTTGTAATTTTTCCATGGTAATTGAAATTGAACTCAATAGAGTCAACCCATGTAGCAAGACTTTGTTAATGACTCTTAGGCTCAAATACCTTACGGCACGAAGTGAAGCCCACATACTCGAGCATCATCTCGAGTTAACTCAGTCAAAAACAAAGTCAAATTACCACAAATAGAGATAAAATTACTAACTCAAGGCCAGAAAACTATGGAGTCACGATCCCCAAGTGTTGAAAGCCACGCATTAGGTCATTTCATTGCTCTACGTGCAAATTTATTGTTTTTTTAATACTCATATTAAAACTAAAATGATCACCAAAACTATGATATTTATTTGGGGGACCCCATGAACTCAAACTAATACCCCACTATCCAAAGGACATGTGTTGTGGTCTTTTTTTTATTTGGATGAAAATATAAATGATGAAATATCACATTAGACAGCCACACTTTCCAAAATCTATGCTCATGAAATTATAAATGGATTAAAATCAGAATTAGGGAATGCCAAATTATTTGATATTCAATTTCAAAGCGTGAAATGTGTATTATCATGTTCATGGATAAAGAAGTTTTTCCTTCCATGCATTTTTTTATGCACACAAAATTTATTTTTATTTTTATTTCATTCTTTTCACCCCCCCCCCTCCAACTTAGAATAACATTGTACCCGGTGTTTAAAGAAAATAAAATTTAGAAGGGGGTGTAGTGGTAGAGGAGAGGAGTTCTAAAAGGAATTTGAAATAAGAAGCATGGAACAAAGTCACATGGTGGTTGGTGTTGGAGTTTTTTTCTCCCATTTAATCTCTTGATCTCCATGTCACTCGGAGAAGCCTTATCAAAGATGATAGTTTGGGTTTGCACCCCTGTGATTTTCTGGAAAATTCATCAAAATCATCATCCCCTAAATCTTATACACCAAAACAATTAGAAACCATGGAAACCCCTTGAGGTTCCCTTGATAAAGAAACAACACAAAAACACACAAAATAAAATAAAATAAAATCAACACAGAAGTCGGGTTGCCTCTCGGAAAGCACTTAGTTTACTGTCATTAGCTCAACATGAACCCCCCAACTTACCCAATACCAACTTTCAAAATTTTAAGAACCCCATTTTTCTCCACTTCTACTTGATTGTGATTGATTATTTGTTTAAAATTTGTGCCATGTACAATCCTTTGTTCTACAATGAATTGGGAAATCCAAAGAATATTAGAAATGGTTGATCTGGTTACTTCTGTAGTCTTGCCTATGACATCAATGATCATTCCAACTTTTTTGGTTTCAAGATAATAATTAATTATAACTTAAATTTCATGGTTATACCCTATGAAGGGATACTTGAGCGGGGAAAGAAGGATAATAATTTTGAGCTCAGGTTGGATAGGACATTCATACACAGGTCGGGACTTTGATCGAACTCAATTTGATTTTCTAAATTTCTCAACAGAATTGGTTCCTTTTGAATAGAATATTCAACCACCAAATTTTAAAGATCAATGTCAGGAATGGGTATGGACTCAAAGTTTGTGATTTCTCCTAATGGTTTAGTGATTGGTGTTTCTAAAATATCATCAATGGAGTAATATTTAGGAACCTCAATCCATGATCTAAAATTATCCACTTTTGAATACATAAAATCAATTTCCTCCTGATTTAAAGACCCTTCAAAAATTCCCTGATCATCTTCATCTATCCCAAATCCAAAGGTTGGTTCTTCAGTAAATTCATGAGAGGTTTGTGGGAAACTAGACACTACACATAAGGTTGTGGATGAGACAATTGGTGTAGGGATAGGTTCCTCACAAGTTTTAATGCTTTGTAGTTCTAATATCAAAGATAAAACCACAAAATTCATTTTCTCCATTTGTTGACACAATTTTTCAAGTAATGGTTGTGGGTTAGGGTGGATAAGGGGTTGATCTAAATTTTCTATTCTAGGAGGATAATTAAGTTGTTGGAATTGCATAGGAGGGTGTTCATATTGGATTTGTGGGGATTGAAACTCGTTATAGGTTGGAATGTTTAGTGGAGCATGGGAGTTAAAACATTGGGGTTCAATTGGTTGTTTATTTTCCCACAAATAGAAACTAGGATGGTCATTGTTCAGCACACTTGGTGTGTGGTATTCAAAGTAGGTAGAGGTTCCCCATGTTTGGATTTGTTCAAAAGGGATTTCCATAGGAGTGAAATAGGGGATGAGAATAGAGATGTGGGGTGAGAAAAGGATGGTGGTGTCTAAGATAACTTACTAAGGTCCCCGGAAACGGTGCCAAAATTTGGTTTCGCCCAAATTTACCCAAGATTTTAGGTTTAAGTGGTCGCTTGTAGTTTAGCTTGGGTTGTCGAATCCTCAGAGACCTAAGAAGAAACCTGTAGACACGTAAATTCTATGGACTGTTTTTGGTTATGAAGTGGCCAACTTGGGTGGATTTTATATGGGTTTAAGTGAATTCTAAGAGACTTGAGTGAATTCAATTTAAAAGAATGATTTGATCCTAGGTTATCACTTGGGGTGGATTGGATGAAATTCTTTTTTAACAGTTTTTATTTCTTATATTTGAGATGGGTTTATTCAAAAAGATCAAACAACTTTATCACTTACTGGTTTAATACCAATACACCATAATACTAATCACCTATACACTTGGAGGATCAAATTTATGATCACTCCAAGGTAAAGGTTCGTATTAACACTTGAAGTATGTGGCCTTAAAATTCAACAAGGATGAAGAAGTTTTAAAATCATCAAATAAAAATCTCAATTAAAAGAAGTGATTAGACATTAATAGGGTGATAAATAACATCCAATCCAACCCCTTTCTACTCCCTTGGATCAACCCATAAGCGGGTTATCCCTCCATTGATGTTATGGTTTCAATGGAAGTGGGAAGTAGACTTGTGAGGGAAGAATTGAAGAAGTAAAAAAGGACAATGAAATAACGATCACTCCACCGTTGTGTGATAATTTCACAAGATTTGGTGTGAATAAATTCACACCATGAGCCAACAGTATCAACGTGATGTGAATAAGAACAGAATAAGAGGAGAAGAAGAACATTTATTAAGAAACTAAGATGAATTAGAACAACTTACATGTGAAAGACAAACTTGAGACAACAAAATTGCATCATAGCATTACAATGAAAGAAAGCACCAAAAATCATAAACTCCTCCACCACCACTGCCTTAAATAGTAATTTTGGGAGCCTTGGGTCGAGCCTCCAATATTTAAAGTCATCCCACTTGAGTATGGTAGGCTTAGGGTGGTGGAAATCTTGTGAAACTTAGACTTTTCCACTCTTGACCCGAAGTGGAAGACAGCTTGCATCCACCGAAAAAAGGTGTAGAAATGACCTTCTATATGGCATAATTAGAGTGGGTCATAGAAGAAGAAAATGGAGCTTCGAATTCCTCCTAATCTCATGTAAAATTTAAGCCCAAAATAAATTTTGGTTTATGAGATATTATCGAAATGGTGGGATGTTTTTCTGGGCCGTAGAATCTGGCCCAGAATTTATCTCCAACTTGGGCCGCCTGGAACTCTCTTAAAAAATCAGAATTAGCTCTTGTCACTGTTGGATGAAATGTTCAAAATGATGTTATCTATCTTCAGTTAAATTTTTAGAATCATTGAGATTAGATCCTGGCTGATACAGTCTCTTTATTGGGTTGATTTCCATTTTACTTTTCCCAAAATGTGTTGCCATGAAAGCTCATTTTGGTGGTCTTCCAATGTGAATCTTCAAGTACTCCAAAAGTATGAATTGTTCCCAATGTAATGAGAAACCTGAAAATTAAATATTAAAATAAAATCAATACCATTGGGTATTTTATATGGTGTTCAAAAATGTACCATGTAATAGTGCATTTTAAGGACTTTCAATCATAATGTGAAATGATGTTAAAAGTGTAAAATGCACTAAAATGGTGTTTATGAATAATAAATCACATGAATATTATATATATTAACAATGAATATTAGCCTCATTCAGTGGCTAATCAATAGGAAATGACTTAGTGACCACTGGACGTGTACAATGGGGTTCTTTTCATTCATTCAGCCTGATTGATGTGGAAGCCAAGGGTTATTCTACTCAATTGAGGGATGTCTCATACTAATGGACTTAGGAAATACTAGTTCTAATGCACATGTGATATTAATGCACTAGTTCCTTACATGGGATAAATAGTTAGAGGTGGTTAGGTGAATGATATTGATCATTTCTATAGAGTGATAATTAAGTTGAGACAACACATTAAGAAAAAAAATAAACACATAAATGGGAAATCCCCCAAGGATTGATCATTGTTTCTGATAATATTGTATTCATAATCTTATATTTTCATTATTGGTGCTATTTTGTTTGCATCAATTTTCAAAATCCCCAATATTTTTCATTTTTCAAAATATATATAAAATACCATAAATATAATAATGTGGTAAGAATAGTGAGGGATCGAAAATAAAATCTTTAAGGAGTCAAGATCATATCAACGAACGGAGTACATACTTTGGAAATATCATCTCTTGAGGGGTTTTTCTCAGAGAGGTGAAGTCACGGTGCGCAGAGTCTCCACGGAAGACAATGTAGCGAACCCCTTGACTAAAGCCTAACTCAGTAGAAACATGATCATCATGTCATATCTAATAGACTGAAAGTCATAGGCTGTTGGCTATACTCTAAGTGGGAGTCTATTGGAGTTGGTGTTCTAAAATCAATTGTTTGTACTTTGGATTACATGTATATTCAAAGAAGTGAATATTAATTTAAATATATTATTACATATCGTTTATAGTTCTGTGTGACTTTAATTTAATAATGTCCTAGAGCATTTATCGCATTAAAAGAGAATAGTAGTTCTCTGTTGTGATGAGAACCTTGAAATGTCATGATGATATTCTTAAACCCAGTTCTACAGTCGGATAACATTTTATGATAGGATACATAGCATGTAGACTATCAGGTGTGAGTACTCATAAGAAGATGAGACTTCTTCTCAAAAAGTTCGTACTTGATGATTTTCAAGACAGAAGAGTATGAGAACAGACCCGCCAATAGGAATTCTGCATGTTTATGTATCATTGGATATTCTTATTCCTTAGACTTTAAGATTATTATTAATGCTTAGATGTATTTTCATAAACCATGAGGATAACAATTCATTATGAAGTTGCGTACGTTGGGTGTGTCACGAATAATGTGTTATTAATGAATAAGTCGATGAAGGATTTGTCTCTTCCATATTAATGGAAGTTGATATCTCGGCCCTTTGATTGAAATAGAACTTTCGCATTAGATTTCATGGTCATGGTGTAATGAGAAGTTTATTTCAGATAGTCAATGAAAGACGTGTCAAGCATATAGGTTGATGACACAGGTGTGAAACCTGTTTTGATGAGATATTGTGACAAAGAGATTATATTACACAATGAGCACTCATATGTGGTTTTTGACGTTGCAACATTAACTTCTTTCACCTAGGTGTCTTGACTCGTTGCTAGACGGTAATCTTGCACTTTAGCCAAACACACCTAATGATAACGAGAAAGAAACCTAGAAGGTCACGCACTAAGTGTTTCCATTGATCTCAATTAAATTCTATTTGAATTTAATTATTAGAATAAATATTATTCTCAAGACTGAGGAATAATTTTATTCAGGATTAATGATCACATAAATTAAATAAGTATTTATTCGCAATGTAATTGTTAAATTACATGGATATATAATATTTATTTATTTATTTATTGAAGAAATATTTCATTTATTTGGATATTCAATAAATGTTGAGGATCAGCGGTCCAAGATTGAGTCTGGAGATAAATATTTATTTACAAATTAGTAAAATAATATTTATCGTTGCGCTAGTTAGCGCACGCTATGGAATAAAAAATATAATTATTATTTTAACACGTGGAATGGGTCACACATGGGTTTAACATTTTATTAAGGGCACTTGTGCAGCCCCCTGCTGGTAGCTGTGGTGGCAGGGGGCCTAGGGTGTGTGGCGCCGGTCACAGGGTCGAGTCCCCGGGTCGTTTTTTTGTAATGTGCGTAATGATGTAACCCAAGGGCACTTGTGCAATTGATTAAATTACAAACTCTAACCATATATCTATAAATAGACCACTAATACATTCTAAGAGAGGTTAATCGAGAATCGTTGTGCATAACGAATTGCTCTCTAGAATCATCATCTTCCTTCCCACGTCCTCTCAAGAATGAGAAGATCAAGAGAATTTCTTTAAGACCGAAGAAATGTGAAGCGATCAAGAGAAACAACGCTAGACGATCAATCGACCGCGCTAGCACCCGGTGATTCATCAATGTCATTCGGAGATCATAGGAGCACATATGAATTACCACTAGAGGGATTCTACACTTGGATCCTACGATCACAACGACGGATTACCGAAAAGGGTTTCGGACGATTAGCATCTACTATAAAAAAATGATCCCAAGAACGAGGTAATTTTTCTTCTGATATAATTAAATTAATTCTAGATTTTACATGAAAAAATATCTTCTCTTGGTTCTGGCGTCCTTTCTTGTCAATATTCAACTAGAAAAAATTTGTTGGTCATGATGTTTACATCTTGTATAATATATAAATGATCCATCAAATCTAACATTTGTTGAGTTGGGATCGGCTCTGATAAGCGCTTCCGCTACGCCCGGAATCATCGGTTTCATGATGGATTTCCAATTGAAATCGCTCATTTATTCTTTAATATTTATAAAGGGTAAATTTCATTATTCACGTCAATGCCCTTGTGCAAGCTTATGGTGATTGGGAATATGTTACAAAATTGTATCAAAGTGCAATTGAGCAGCTGGGTTAGTGGTGGGTGGGGGTAAAATTGTCAGAACTTGAGAATTAATTCATAAATAGACCTAATTAGCATATTTATGGCGAAAGCTCAAGTTATCAAGAAAGATCATGACTGAGTGGTGTCAATCAACCCTTCATCGAGTTGTCTTTTCTTTTATTTTTCCACAATGAGGTGTCTTGAACACTACTATTTAAGACGGTGTTATTTTGAATGACAGGTATCGTGAATTGTTTTGATTGATTGGATGCCTCTTATAAACATTCATTTTTTTTCTAAATGGTTATTAGTGGTAATCAAATTGATTGAAACCTCTTTTGATATGTTTTGATATGTTTTCTTTATTTGTTCTATGGTGTGGGTGATGATTAATTGATTACTTGATCTATAGAATGATTTGTCTGGATGCATGGTTAAAATGAATTATCTCTTTAATGGGTGATGATTAATTGATTGTTTGGATTTTTACTTTGTTATGAACGTTTTATAGTGGATTTAAAAGCCTTAAAATTCGAGTTTAAATGGAAGAATTAAGTTGTATTTTTCAAATGTGATAATCTAGACTATTTAAATTTGGTTTTATAAAAGTGTTTGAAACAAGGGGTTTAAAATTGAATGAATTTATTTTATTTTATTATTAACTCTTATTGACATTCCAGAATGATTACGTGACTTGAGATCATTGAATGGTTTTCAATTTTACTTTGACTTGTTTTAAGGGTTTGCATCGAGTATATTTTAGTTGATAGCCCGTGTTGTTTGCAATGTATAATCATTTTTAGTGAGTTTTGTTTTCAACTATTAGGATGCCATAAAATGGAACGGGCTGCCGTTCAATTTAAAGTCATTGAACAACTATAGAACTTAGGTTGAACGATTAGTTCGCTGGAAACCAAATTGACCAAGGAGTTGTCAATCTATTTGATAGTTACTGTGTTTCCATTATATAATCAAATTAAATGAATTTGGTTTGAATGAATTAGGTCGTGGGAAATTAGAAAATGCTCTATGAATCTTCTTTACATATGTATGATTTCATGGTATTTGTTTACGTCAGTTTAAAGTCTATTCGATTGAAGGAAAAACATCCGTATGTTTGATTGTAAAACAAGTCTTTTTAAAAGGTGTTTTTTTAGAAATTATGATTTTAGCGGCTGCTTATTATGCTCCAACTGATTTAAAGTTCATTTTAAATGTTGAGTGTTTACATTTAGTTTTGTTTTGAACCAACCAACTGTTTTAAATTCAAAAGATTTGGTAAATTTCTTGGATATGATAAGTTGTTCTGTTTTCTAGGCTTTTGCGTTAGAAACTTAAAATCTACTTTGATTTGATTTGTTGAAATGGTATGAATAAAAACTTGTAACTTTATTTTTAAATGAAATTTTGACATGGTGTTGAACTATCATAATTATAAAAATGCCAGCTTTGAAGTTGTTTGAAGATTTTAAGGTGATTTAATAGTTGGTTCCACGGATGGAAACTAGAAAATCTGCTCATGTTTCATTTGCTGGAATTTATGGATTTCAAGATGAAAAACTTAAATTTTGAAAGGGGGCTTATTTTAAATGATGTCTGTTTGAAATTCTTTTGTTATGAAACAATCGGTAAAATGTTCTTAAGAGTGTTGTTTTCAAAGTGTATCAATATGATTTTTGAAAACAAATTGGAATATGATTGCCATTCTAGCATGAGTATGTTCTCAAGAGTGCTTATAAAGTAGTTTTAATAGTATAAAGTAATGTTTCCCTGCAGTTAAATTGATTTGGTTATACAATAAATAAGTTTTTCATTTATTTGTTCTAAAAACCTGCTATAATAAGAATGTTCAGATGATTCTAATATTGTTTGTTCTCTATTTAATGCTTACGAGTGATTCGATAAATATTAGTTTTCATGTGCGTAGAATTTTATGTTTTTCATGAATTTTGCTTTTGAAAACTGTCATTTTAAGTATAAAGGAGCCTTAAATTCTTTAATTACAGAATTTTGAACATGTGATGCAATGTTTTAAAGAGGGTATTGAAGTTTATGTTTAGGTTAAATAATAGTGATTTCTAGAGTGAGGCAAAGCAGTTTTTATGTAAATAGCATTTCGTTTAGATGTGTATGATTATTGTCGAATATAAGCAGATTTTGTATAATGAGATATTTGAATGAGTTGTGAGTTTTAAATGGGTTATGCAAAAGTTTGATCGTTCTAATGAAAATAAATGTGTTTCAATGCTCGAGTTTTGTTGTTGATCTTTTAAAATGAAAGTGAAAATGATTGGTGTTTTATAATGAGAAATGGAAGAAAAAAAAACTTCACATGTGGTTTGTCTTTTGGAGAGGTTGGATTTTTGACATAGTTCGGTTTAAGTTTTACGGTGATCTATGAGCTGGAATAGAGTAGTTTTAAAAAATAATATTCAGTTGGAACCAGTTTTTAAAATTTTAATTTTAAAAATATTTGGTTTGCTTTTATGATGAATCAAAACGAATCCAGAATTTGGTTTAAACAATTTTGAGTTAAGTTTTTTATAGAAGTGATGCAGTTTCACTAATGCTACTTTAATTTCAATATGTATAAAGATGAGTGGATCTTTTTTGTTTTAAAAAGGATAACTGAGTTTTAAACTTTTTCAGTGGGAAATCTTTTATGTGTGCCGGAATTTCATTCGAGGACATGCTTGGTTGGTGAATATAGCATGGAATTGCTCAGTTTTTCTTTGCTTGTATGATGTTTGGGGGGTATGAGTTAGATCAAGTTTTATATGGATTCAAAAGTGAGAATCATGTCTCATATGACAAAATGGGCTTATTGGGCATGAATTCGGTTGTTTTTTCTTTTGAATTGTAAAAAAGGCGAATTTGATTGTTGAATGACCGTGATATTAATAGTGTTATAAGCAAACAAGTGATGAATGAGCAGAACTCATTGAAACTTCTTTCCATAAGCTAAAACACATCCTTTGTTGGCATCCAATTGAGAAGTAACGAAGTGTTAGATTTTTTGTCAACCGAAATAATGAAGTTGTGTTGGATTTAACCAAAGCATGAGTTAGATTTATGATCAATCATGGAGTTGCCCATAATGTGGCGAAGCATAAATGAAGACGAAGCTTGATGAAAAATCGAAAAGGTGTGAGTGTGCTTGAAATAGTTGTTCCGGAGGTGGAGTTGCACGATGGGGCACCTCCGAAGTTTGAAATGAAGAAAACTGTGGGTGCTCCCAAGAAACGGGAAAACAGTAGATGTAATGAAAACGCACTCAAGAAGTTCTTTGTAAGAGGTAATGGAGAAGGTGCAGAGACATGTGATTTTATTATGAAATGCATCGTCACATTTCTAGTCTTTGTTGCGAAGCGTTAGAATATAATAATTGTTGTGTAGTTGATAGAAGTTTTGAAAAATAGAGTTACCAACCACAGCAAAGGAGGTACGGATATTATTCAAATAATTCTTACCGTGCAAATCAAGTCTCTGTATGAGATTGCAGGAGAACTTCCACTGGGATAAATTGTGAAAATCAGCGTGCATCTAGTGATAAATATATTCTTTCGAGAAATAGATTTCAGGGGCTGGTTGAAGATCATTATGTTGAAAGCAGTTTAAAGTGGAGTTCCAAATTTGTTGTCCAACAAAAGGTTTCTTAGAAAGACATGAGGATTTGGAAAAGTCTGTTGAAGCTGATAAATCTCATGTGAAAAAAAAATATATCCCAAGGTAAGGTAGGTGTTGAGAAATCTAACAAATCTTGCAGGGATAAACAAGGCAACAAGAAGGTTGAGAAAAGGAAAGTCCAATCAGTGACATGTCAAGAGATCCTTGTTGGAAAAGGAACCTAAGGAGAAAAGGCTGGTAATTTGAGGAATGAAGAAAGGGACAAGCCCAAGGAGACTGAAGAAGCATTGGATTGTATCAAAAACATTTCAGATCTCGAGATGGATTCCAAATTGAAGGATAAAGGAAAGGCGGAGGTTCATAGTGACTCGCCATCTTCCTCAACTTGAGGAATTGAAAGATCATCCCTCCCCATGAATTTAAATGCTATAATTGTTGATTGGAGTGTTGCAAGTTTTGGGGGACATACGACCATGGGGAGAATGCATCAAAAGATGCAAGTGGTATCAAGGCATGATTCAGAATTCCAATCGATCTTGGATCAGTGCAAGAGGTAACGTGCTGAATCAGTAATTGCAAGTACATGAGTGTGACAAGAGGCATCAGAGCAATCATAATTTGTATCAAGGTCTAATTGAAGTGTCGGTGTCAAGAGCACATAATTATCAATTGGCATCGGACCTTGAAGACCAAAGAAGACACCTTCATAGAGAAGCAGTAATAAAAAGAGTTTTTGTGATTTATTTGTTTTTGTCTAGCATGTGATATCATGTGATTGTTTTCAGGGGTATCAAAAGCTGCTATAGATGGATGATTCTCATTCTGAATAACAATTCTATATTTGCAGATAGAGCTGAGACATTTAGTGGAGTTTTTTATCTGAAGGTGTTATCCCCATGAACCGAGGAAAGATACTTGACGGAGAAATGAAGAAATCTGTTTTACCAAATTGGTGTCTAAAGTTGATCCTTGGAAAGAAAAACGGGTATGATTCACACACTTACTGAATCATGGTTTATTCACTAATGGTTTTGTCGAAGTGTGATCCAGTTTACAGGGAGATTCCTGAAGATAATTGCTCAAGTTGCATGCATTTATGGAAGTAAATGCAATGGACAACATTAAGGATATTAATCTAAAGAATCTGCTGAATATATAAGAGTAGCTTTGGAAGAGAGTGAAATCTGACAAAGGATCTTGGGGAAGAACGGTCGGGTGTTTACGGAAGACTAACCAGAAGGTAAGGCTGTGTAGGAGTAATCTGAAGCTACGTCAAATTAAATCCAGGAAAATTCAGGAGTTGGGCTGTGAAGTTTTGGAAGAAATAATCGTGGAAATCATCTGAAATATCCAAGGGGAGTAACCCAGGCTTGGAGTGACTTTCTAAACCCACGGTCATACAATGTATTTAGTGGATTTTGATACATCAACACATTATCGTTGTATGCTACTTGGATCAGCCCTGTGCGGGTGAACTAAATAAAATTCTTGTGTCTTGTGTGCATGTTTTACTTTCTGCAAGACAAATCGATGTGTGTGGGTTAAGTAATCATTGATCAAATTCCTCCTCCAAATCCCTTTTTTTTTCATTTTCTGAATAAACCACTTTTTGGTGTTGTGAGAACCTCACAATCAAATTCAAACAGAACAAAACTGGCACAAAAACAGAATTCAAAATTAACACAGATGACAATAAAGGGGAACAGGCAGCTTGCAGTCGCCACGAGCCCACCGCAAAATCAAAATGAAAAACTTCAAAACCACCTCAAGCCACAAACCACCAAGATTCAAATTTCAAATTGCAACTTTCAAACAGAGCACTGTCACACCGCCTCAGTAAGCAAAACCTCTGGAACCGCACAAGCAGATGTAACCTCGAGCCTCAAACCAACCAGAACACCCCTCACATCACAGTTACCGGCACGAACGTCGGCCGGCATCGGAACCTCCAGAACAGAATCACCAGCACCTTGACGGACCTCACCATCGGAAGAAGATCCCACAAACCAAAAAGAAAACGTCGCACCACCGTCATCGTCACCAAAGAAAAACTGAAATCACCTTACCAAACTGAAATCACCTTACCTGAGAAGCAACGCAAATGGAGAACCAACACCGAGGGAAGAACCCAGAAAAGGGGGAAGACCACCGCATGACACGCCTCATGGAACACCCTGCCGCTCACACAAACACATCCCAAAACCTCCACGGAAGTCATCTCACCCAACCGACCTGGAAAGGAGCGATGTACCTGGAAGCCAGAGCAGCATGAGGGTGGACATGACCTCCACAGCTAGCCGCGACCATCAATCCCACAGAAGACATATCATCGAACCAGCACTGCCGAAAAAGCAGGTGCAATGCCATTGGAAATCACCAAAGGACCGCAGCAAACAACGTCTTGACCAGGATGAAACAACCGAAAAAGGCACCGCGGACCATCTGAAAAAACTGGAAACCAGAGCGGTAGACGTCACCACCGAGACGAGCCCCCGCGACCGACTCGCAACCTCCAACACCATCCCAAAACCACCGCAAACACCCTCATACTGAACCAAAATGTAGGCAAGCATAAGAGGATGGGTAGCAAAAGCAGGGGAGGGCGAACGGGCCAAGGAGGAAGCTGCTGAACCTCACACCAACACAATGGAGTGCCTTCGTTACAAACCAAGATGGGGTTTAGTGTGAGGGTTCAGGTGATAAGAGCAGAGGTGCGAGCGTAAGACACCCACGAATCGACAGCAAACAATTGACCGAAACGAAACCAGCTAAAACAGATGCCAAAAGAAACAGCAAGGTTGCAGCGAGAGCCGGCAACAGAGAGGAGAAGCGGGAGCACCGAAGATGGAAAGGAGAAGGAGAAGAGGCGGAAAACCAAGGTCGCCGAAGAAGAGAGAACAAACCAAAAACGAGATCTGAAAGCAGGAGTGAATCGCGAGAGATGAAGAGACGAGTCGCTCCATTGCCAGGAGGAGGAACCCTATATGGAGAAGAAGTGCTCTCAAGAGAGCACGCCGGGAGAAAACAGAGCCATCTTCATTGATCAAATTGAATTAAGGCAAAGATAAACGAAATACCAATTGGATCCTCGTCAAAAGAATAACTTAACAGTGACCTGCTAACAATGAGGTCAAGATCATTTAGGGTGGTGAGAGTTTGAGGATTAAGTGGTTAAATTGGAAAAAGTCCCATACCTTGATTCACTCGCCCCCTCTCAGGATGCCACTCACCCCCTATGGGCCTAACATATTTAATATGTGAATTTTAGTATTTGACATATCTAGGGAAAATTTTGAATCGGAATTATAAAAAATGGTGGTTGATCAAGAAATTTTAACTTGCTTCACAATTGCAGAACAGTATGCACGGTTGGAAGCACAGTTTCTCTAACTAGGCATACAAATTGGAAGTGGTGTTTTTTGAGGCGAATTGGTTCACACGGTTAGACGTGCAGTTTGGAGACCATGACACTAACCGTTGGTAGTGTTATGTGCTTCTTTTTTTGCTTTAAAAACTTTTCCAAAAGCATAGTCGTAGAACTTAAACAGGATAAATTTACTAAGAAAAGTATGAGTTAATCTTCAAACAATCATAACTTTTGATTCAGGTGTTTGTTTAAGGTTCATGAGTTGTCGAATCGAAGCTAACGAAAAGATCTATGACATCTATTATTAGGAATACTTGGTAGTCAGTTTTTACAGAGTCAAAAGAGGCACAAAAGGCCTTTAAAAATGAGTTTGAAGTTGGAGTGGAAAATTTTCCATGTTAGATGACAAATTTGGAATGATAAAATAGGATATGTAGTTTTGTCTTTGTTAGATGTTTTTAATTCAAACCTGGGTTTTCATGTTCTTCTTGAGATTTATAAATGAAAAGAAGTTTTTAAGAGTTCTATTTTTTATAAATAAGTTGATTTTACTCAAGTATATGTTTCTTTTTTAGGAAATGGTACCTTAAACCATGTCATTGATGATCATTTGATGAAATGTGAATTGAATGGTGGGTTTATGATATCGAATGGATGGATATATGGAAATCCATTATGGCAGGGAGTGCCCACATGAAAAAGGTTGGGAAATTCCTCAAGTGTGAGATGTAGTAAGGATGTGTTTTATTGTAAAACATGCATGTTTTTAATTTTAAACTAGAACAAGTTTCTCAATAACAAAAACTTTTCAAGGGTGAAAAGTGTTACAACATAAAGAATTGTAGCACCTCACTCTTGACATCTTCACGGGTTTCTCGGAGTTTGTGCATGTCCTCCACAATCACATTCACCCAATCAAAGAATACGTCAACAGATTCATTCAGGTGCATCTTCAAATCTCCATACTTGTGCATGTCCTCCACAATCACATTCACCCAATCAAAGAATACGTCAACGGATTCATTCAGGTGCATCTTCAAATCTCCATACTTGTTCCACAGAACTTGTAATTTTGATTCCCGTACCTTTGAGTCACCCTCATGGGTATTTAGCAATTTTTCCCACATTGCGTTTGAGGATTTACATGATATCACTTCTGTGTAGATTGCATTGGACAATGCTTCCCCTAAAGCATTGTTCTTTGGGCATCGACATCCAGCTCCTTACGATCCCTTTCTGATAGAGCTCAATTTTCCATATTGATAGCAATTCCATGCAACACGGTCATGTAAACATTCATATCTAATGATCGGAAGTAGTGCTTCATCTGATTCTTTCATAATTGAAAGTTGTGACCATCAAAGTTTAGAATTCCTTTGTGATTGACTATCATTGCCATATCTTTCAGAGAAAAAAACACATTCAATATGAATTTTCTGCTCATACCACTTGTTAGTCCTACACAAAAAAGGATACCCTGGAAGGGGAGGTGAATCAATGTATGTCAACTTCGAAAAATCCTTCCAAAAATCTTGTTTTACAGTTAGTTGAATCACTACTCTCCCTCAACAAACATGAAATCAATAAAATGCAAAGAGACAAGCGATTTTTAATTGGTTCACTCACACTGGGCTTCATCCAAAGAATGCACACGGCGATGTGTTGGTGTTATCAAATATTCATTGAAGTGCGTTGCTTGTTTACAAATTCAGAGTGAACTCATTGCCCCTCTTGGTTTACAACCACTCACTGTAATGAGAACACATTGTTCCCTTAAACTAGAAGAGCTCGCTACTCTCTTAAGCAGTGTTGTCAAAGCCACGCGCCTCAGCGCGCCTTGGCGTGAGGCGTGACGGGGCACACCTGGAGCGCCTCATCACTAGTTGGGTGCTACAACCTCACTGAGGCACACCAAAGGTGCGCGCCTCACGCGCCATCACAAGAGGCACTAAAGCACTAGGCGCCGTAAAGGCATGCCTTCTAAAAAGTGGCTACGGAAATTGGGGGGAACAGAGGGATGTAAATCGGGGGTACATGGGGATGGGAATCAAGGGCGACTTTCCAAAAAGTGGCAGCGGAAATCGGGGTACAATCGGGGCGACTTTCTAAAAAGTGGCGGCGAAAATCGAGGCTATACAAGGGGATGGAATTCAGGGCGACTTTCTAAAAAGTTGCGGCGAAAATCGAGGGTATACAGGGTGTTGAAATCGGGGGTCCATGGGGATGGAAATTGGGGGATATTTTCTAAAAAAGGGACGTCATAGGGGGTGAGATGTCAGCATCATTAAATATAGCATTAAATATAACATTTAATAAATTAATAAAAAAACTGAACCTGCCTATAAAAATAGACAACCATCTCTCCAAAAATACACAACACGTATGCTGGAATAACAGAAAACGCACTGAGCGACAGTAGGCATCCGGCGACGCGCAGCATCAGTTCTCATTGGCTTTCATCTTCTCTCATTGATTCTTCTACAACAAAAGGTTATTTCTATTCCTATATCTTCTATTATTCAACCTCTCTTTTCAGTTTTTCTCTATTTCTGTCTTATTTTCATTTGCTTCCCTCCTTTTCCTCCCAACTTCGGGTCTCTTCTGTTCCCAGCTTGGAAGTAGGCTCATCAAAGAAATTTTGGTGACATAGATTCAGTAACATGCAGTTTCTGTTTAGAAACAAAAAGAGGTATTAGTCGAATGAAACAGCACTTGGTTGGAGGATGTAGAAATTCTTCTGCTTGTAAGAAATATTTGGATCACGTGAAGGAGGAGATAAGACAACTTATGAAGAAAAAAGAAGATAAGAAACAAGGAAACATACTTACAAATATTGATGATTTCTATTATGAAGATGAAGATGAAGATGACATTGAAAAGATCAATCCAAAGGCAGGAAGAACTACTGTGGGAAAGTCATCATTTAAGTCATTACATAATATTTGACTAATGGATACATATTTTACATGTGACCCGGAAGAAATTGTTCATGGTAGGAAAGGAAAACAAAAGATGATCATAGATGCATACAAAACCAAAGAGCACAAGAAAAAAATGCAAGAATATGTACACAAACTGCAAGATGGATGTATGATGTGAGAATAGTTTCCAATGCTGTGAAATATGATAAATTTCATTCCATGATTGAAGCAATTAGGCAATTTGGTCCAACAATGAAGTCACCAAGCTATCATGAGATGAGAGTTAGCTTGTTAAATAAGGAAATGAGACACACAAAGACGATGAGGGAAGAACATGAACAAGATTAGGCAAAAAATGATTGCACAATTATGTCAGGTGGTTGGAAGGACAAAAGACAAAGGACATTGATCAATTTCTTGGTGATTCATTCGATGGTTCATCATTTTGCAAAAATGGAGACAATATTTGAATCGCTAAGCAAATTTGTAGAACGTATTGGTCCAGAAAATGTGGCTCAAGTTGTCACTGATAGCGGCTCTTCAAATGTTGTAGCGGGTATTATTTCTATCCACCTTATTAGTATTTAAGTTTATACATACATTATGCATATTAAGAATTTTATTTATGTTTGTTCCTTATTCTTTTCAAATCCTATTTTTAAGGAAAATGTTTAAGGTGAAGTATCCAAATCTTTATCAAACTTCGTGTGCAGCCCATTGTTTGGATTTGATATTGGAGGATATTGGGAAACTTGGCATTAGCATGCGAACATTGAAACGAGCAACTTCTTTGAGCTCTTTCATATATACTCGTCTGGAGGTGTTGAATATGATGAGAGAATTCACAAAGAAGAAAGAGTTGCTTCGACCCACAAAAACTAGATTTGCTACCGCTTTCCTCACAATGGAAAGTATTCATACGTAGAAGGAGAATTTGAGGAAAATGTTCACATCGGATGGGTGGGCAAGAAGCAAGTGCGCTAAAGAGGATCAAGAAAAACAAGTTTCTAAAATCATATTGTTGTCATCATTTTGGACTTCTATTTTGTATTGTCTTAAAGTGACCAATCCACTTGTAAAAGTGGTTAGATTGGTTGGTGGAGAGAAAGACACCAATGGGACACATTTATGAAGTCATGGGTAGGGCTAAAGAGTCAATCATGAGGGCTTTTTCAATGAAGAGAAGTACAAAGAAATTTTTACTATTATTGATCGTAAGTGGAGATTCAGCTTCATCGGTCTTTGCATGTTGCGGGGTATTTCTTGAATCCTGAATTTTGTTATTCAAATCCGAATATCCAATTGGATTTTGAAGTACAAGATTGATTAATTAAATCCATTCAAATGCTAAGCCTTGAGATTCAAGAAAAAATATGGATGAAATTGTTTTGTACAAGGAGGTTGAGGGTCTATTTGCAAATTCTTTGGCAATTAGACTTCGAAACAAGAAGGCTCATGCTAAATGGTGGTCTACGTTTGGATCTTCAACCCCAAACTTGCAAAAAAAATCTTTGAAGGTTCTTAATCTCGCATGCAGCGCATCGGGATGTGAGAGAAATTGTACCATATCTGAGCATGTAAGTTTCATGTCAAAATGCATTTTATTTATTATTATAAATCTTATAACATTAAGAATTGAATTATATTGCAGCTTCATAGCAAAAGGAAGAATAGACTGTCTCAATAAAAACTAAATGATTTGGTCTACATCAAATATAATTGTGCATTGAAGCGTCGATTTCAAATCCATGACACCATTGATCTCATTACACTCAAAGAGATTGATAATAGCAATGAATGGATTATTGGAAGGGTCGAAGAGGATGAGGATGCTAATAATGACTTTGTATTTAATGATGAGGGTGTTGAAGGTTTAACATGAGGTGTGTATGCTACCGCCGCTGGGGTTGAAGAGCCTGAATAAATTTCAGATCAAAATCAAACTTAGCAACTTTTATTTCTTCCAAATTGCATGGTACAAAACATGCACAAGTTGTTGATGAGATCAATGATGTTGAAGAGGAAGATTCGGAAGCATACGAGTCAAATGAAGGGTGATCTTTAATTATGTCATGGGATGCCCTTAGTTTCGACAGGCGCGCACTTTTGACAACACTGCTCTTAAGTGAACGACTTTGATTCCACCAATCAAAAACAAAAAATTACACCTTCATTGGTGTGACAATATGCTTCATCTTATCAACATGATAATCTTCTCTTATTTGGCTTGATTTAACAGTTGTGGTCAATCTCCTCAGCAAGAACACTCCCTCGAATTCTGTCAATCTCTCAATTGATCTCACTCTCCTTTTTCTCTTCAAGTGAGAATTTGTTTCTCTAACTCTCGAAAAGCTAAACAAAAAATCCTAAAACCTAGTTCCAAAATCCTATACCCGAAACTCTAATCCCTAAACTCTAAAACCTAAAAACTGAACCCTAAACCCCAAAACATATACCCTATACCCTAAATTTCAAGGACATGAATAATGGACGATCCATATGACGGAGATGTATCTAATGGGTATATGGTGGAGCCATAGTTGTTCTACTAAATTTCAAGGACATGAATAATCTATGACGTGTGGAGGGGAGGTTCAATCTCAATTTCTAATCATTTCATCGGATTCCTTGTGCCTGGTAAATGAGCATTGTTTTTGTGGACACCTATGTTTACACTATAGGGTCTTGTATTCATGCCTATTTTATTAGGAATCTTAGAGATCCTATGTAGATAGTTCAAATGCCTCGGTTGTCATGTGGCTAGGTGGGCGACAAGCTTTAAATCCTATGGTGGGGGCTAGAGTGGGGTTATAATTACCTCGAGTGTTAGACTAGAACTCGATGTTGGGTATTTTACATATGTTATTTTACCCCTTTATTTTTATGTATTTACTTATTTTATGAAAGCTATTATTTTTCAGTTAGGATGGGCATATCATGTGTGCATGTAGTTGTACATGCACCATTGTAGGTGACCTACTGAGATTTAATTTTCACCCCCTGTATATTCAGCATAGAGTGCATGAGCTGCAATTGATTAAACCACAACCTCATTACAGCATAATGTGAGCTGTTATGGCATAACTCCCTAAAAGTCTGCATTCCTCTGAAAATCATGGCCTAATTTGATTCACACTCTGAATTTTGCTACATGATCGAACTTCTAAAAATATCTCGGATCAACACATTGCGGCGTAACCAAAACTAACACAACACCATTCGAATTCCATGGCCTCCCTTTGTGGTGTTAGCCACAAGACATGACATCAAGCTTTGAACACCCCTCTTGAGCAAAAACTTCATCAATAACCCACACAAACTTCATCAATAACCCACAGGGTTCCACTGTGACGTGACATTCTGCCCGCAATCCACAGTGCTAAACACTTTCTCCCGTCTTCAACTATTCACATCACAACCTTCTCCCCACACAACAAATATTATAGCATAACATATAGTTCCTTGCTGCATGATTTATGTTTTAGAACAAAACCTCTTTTACTTTATCCAAACTTCTCGGGACCCCAAAACTCCATTATCCAATGATTTTTTAAGTCTTTTTAGAATATTTATCAACAAACACAACTTAAAAACTTATACAAAGATTTTTGCTAACATTATCTATCCTCTTGATGTTTTGTTTGATGTTTTTATTTCTCTTTTAATAGGCGTCTCACTATCTTAAATGTGGTTTTTAATAAACTTTTGTTTTATTAAAAAAAACTACTTTTTGACTAATATATATATTAACCAGGCCCTAGAAAAAACTTCAATTACTAAAAGTTTTTACATCAAAATAGGTATATCAACATTATATTTTAGTCTTTATTCACTCTCAAATTTTTCTATTTATAAAAATCTACAAAAAAAATTAGAATATTTAAACAACTTGATTCCAAATTTATAATTCATTTTACGAAAATCAATTCCTAACTATGATAAATTTAAGTATTAATTAGAAATAATAAATACATCATAAATACAATTCTAGAGGGGCATACAGTATTAAATCATTAAAAGAAAATTCATTATTTCATAAATTACACAAAGAATCTCATTATTCTTATTTATACACCACATACAATACTTTCAACGATTAAAATATTCTAACGATTATACTACTATTCGATGGTCAAATTCATAGTGGTCATACAATGACTACCTTACAACTCAACATCTCTTCATCCCTTATAAATTCCCTAAATATAATCCTTTATATAGATAATATTTTCTTTATTTTTCATGTGTGTTTAAATGATTTAATACCTTTCAATTTAACAATTTGAGCTGATTTGCATCATTTGTGGATTTTTGGTGAGTTTTGGGCTAAAATGTAAAAATTGATTAATTCTAGAATTTTAACATATTTTTATCGATTTGGTATTTTGAGCATAACTTTTTTATTGATCCCAAATAGAGTGATTCTTTTTTTTTTGCAGGGTTCCTTTATTCGTGGGCTTCAACTTCTTCTAATGGACCTAGAGCTAATTCGAACTTCATCAAACCCAAATAAATTAATCAAGTTGAAAAATATTTCTGAGCGACAAAATGGACCCCACCTCAGTAAATGAAGCATATCTCGGCCTACAGACCTCCAAATGAGGTGATTCCAATGGGAAATGAAAGAGGGCTAGAAGGCACATGTGCACATTAAATTTCATGAAGAACTTCACTCATTAATGATACGAAAACGTCAGGAGCAACGAAGCGAAAAACGGATCACAAAAGAGTAAAAGGAAAAAAAAAAAAAACGAGAACACAAAAATTGACGTGGTTCGGAAATAATCCCTACATCCACGGAGAGTCAGAATTTCACTATAATTCGGAAGCACAATTTACAAGGAGTTTCAGGGTTCTCAATCACTAACTAAACCCTAACCCGAAATGGGCTAAAAAAGTGAAGACGATCCACTATTCCACCAACCACACAGGAAGTTTGCATCGCTACAGTGAAAGGTGGTCACTCGAGTCAAAAGTGCTACAATGGCCGACGGCTGAAAGTCCAAGGAGTTACAATACTATTGACTCCAAAATCTGCACTGCTGCAGTGTCTTGTCAGTGTCGGTCGGTCAACTCTGCTACAATGATCAGAACCGCTACAGTATCCGAAAAATTTGGACTGGGGACCTTCGGCCCATGGAGCAAGGGCACGTTGCCCCCTGCAACCCCCAAAGAGCTCACCGCAGAGCTCGACCCATGGAAGTTGCAGCCGTATGGGCCGAAAGCATTCGGCCCAATCATCATCTGGAAAGGATAGGACTACACCAATCCAACAATTAAGGCAGTCATTGAACACGCCAAAGTGGAAGAAGATGAAAGGTCTATTCAGCCATAAAAGGTGTTATTGAGTAATTCGGAAATAAATTTTTTTACACGTAACCAAGGATATTGAAATTTTGAGGGTCGACAGTCAACTCAATTACGAACAACTTTTAAGAAGGAACCTTGGCAATTTTCGGTCGTCTAGTGGGAAAAACGGAAAAAACTTTCGGTGAACAGATTCTGAAGAAGAAATTTTCTTCTTTTCCTTTTCACTCTTTATTTTTCTTAGTTTTGTAATGGCTTCCTCTTCCCCCTTCTTCATGGATACCCTTCGCATGGAGGGGTAAACTTCTGAATGATTGGGGAAGGGGAGGTTCTCTTCTTGTAATGCTTGAGTTCTTGCACTTAATGGTATAAAATATGTTCTCTCTTCTGCGAAGTTGATTTCAATTTCTAATAGCAGCTTTTAATATCAAGTACGATCGTATTTGGTTTTAGATTTTGTTGTTATTGATTTGGTCAATGATCATTATCTTCCTTCGTTAGGTTCTAGTTAATATATGATAGAACAGGGCTTAGTAGCAATCGTCAATATGTGTAGGAGGGGTAGTGGATATTCTTGATTGTTTGAGATAAACAATACCCGATCGGGTATTGCCTAAATCAATTGAGAGTATTCGCTGCAACTCTCTCACACATGGGAAGGATAGTAGATTGAACTGAGAACTTGGCAAGGTTTACTCCCATCATCACCGTTTGACTAAGGGAGTGAGAGGAAGCAATCGTGGAATCTCGTTTTAATCAACTTAGTATAAAAAAATTAGATAAATTGGAACTAGGATAGCATTGCAATTGGAAAACTGAACCTGACCTGATCACCCAATTCATATCAATGTTTCCAATCAATTGTTTTGTCAATTTGTTTTCAAGCTTTTGCTTAATTGCTTTCTTTTGTTTAGTTACTTTCGTTTGTTTTCAAAACCAAACAATTTCAAAAACAGCCACTTTTTCCACTAATTCAAAGTGACAAACGTGATTGTCATGCGTTCCTCTCTGGAGACAATCTAGATTGACCACTATATTGCACTTTAACTTAGAAAATAATTGTTTTTGTCACACCCCATGACACGCACGTGTCAATCCTCAAAAACACACTACTAATTCCTATGGTTTTCTCTTAGTGTCTTAACAAAATGCTTTGTAAGATGCTAGTGATTATTCCCTTGATTTCAATTTTAATAGCCCTTTGGCTCATTAGAGACTACCCACAATATAATTTTTAGATCATGTTAATTGTGTTATCTTTATTGTACTTTTGCTTTTATTTATAACACTCAAAAAAAATTATAAAATCAAAGTGTTTTCCGTATACCACATTTTGGGATGCACCAAAGCATTACCTTTTGTTAAAATTTACAATATTACATTACTCCTACTATTATTACTCATGATTTTAATGAATACACGTAGAAGTTGCAGAAAAATATAAGATAAAAAACTATGGTATAGTCAATGTTCGTATATGGAAGATGAATGTTATGTAGAGAGAGAGAGAGAGATGAATGATACGTATGATGCTATCACTAAAGCTATTTTTTATTGTTTTCGTGTTTTCATGTTACCTGTCACATTCATAGTTATTTTTTAATCGTTTTCGTGCTCAGGCTATGATCTTTACGTACATAACAGTTGTCTATTTCAAAAACCAAATAAAAATTGAAATTTATTTAAATGTACAAAAAGTTATAGGAAGATAGATTATTCAAACTCTAATGAAAATGCTTGATTCAATACATTTACAAGCATTAATTGAAAATGAATATGATTGAATTCAAGTATTAATATATCTATTGTATTTTATGATAAATAAGATATAAAAATTTAAATGCAAGGGATGATGCATTGACTAGAAGGCATGGAACAAATGGCTTTAAACCATGCTGGGTCGCTGAGGGAGGAGGAGATTGTAGAACCTGTTGTGCAGGAAAAAATGTTTGCCCTTCCCATCGATGGCCTTCTTCCACTCACACCACCCGCCATTCACGATCCTCTTCGGATCATCGATCCCCGTGTAATGAGGGTCCAGTATCAGGAATCCACAATCCCCAGTCAACTCGTTGTACTCCACCCCCAGCAAAGTGTATGCGAGAACCCCCCCACCTGCATTCATGCATATGCATGAACCCCGCCACCAGAAATAACCAACAAACTGCAACTTCCATCAAACTTACCAATCATTATGGGAGTACCCTGTCTCTCAAAATGCAAAGCCAGCTCGCTCCATTTTTCAGGAAGTTCAGCTCCAGATCTTACATTAATGATTTTGCAACTCACCTGCTCATGCATAACTAGTTTTGGAAGGTTCAGTCATGCTCGACATGTAAATAATCCAAAGCAGCATGATTGGACATTCCCCCAGAAGCCTGTCCAGTACGAAGCTGAGTTCAATGGCACCGATCCATTCACAGGATCCAATAAAAGAAGGCTCCTTGTCACCAATTTCTACTAGTGCCTGCTGTATTTCACTGAGAGAGATAAACCTCAGTAGAAAGTTCTTTTAAAAACGAAAAGATAATCCATTAGTTACCTGTGTGAAGGAACATCGATGGAGGTGTGGTGTTGAAGTTTGAACCATGATATGATTGTCTGTAGAGAACGGTAAGCGCAGCCCCAGCCCTGGGATGCAGGGAAAAAAAGTATCGTTTCTAGAAGGTTAAGGAAAAAATATAAATAGAAGTCCTTCCATACCGAGTCATTGAAACCATCTTGAAGATAATGATGATATTCGTAAGAACCCTGCACCAGTGATGTCAGACCTCCTGAATCTGCACCCAAAAAAGAGTATAATCTCAATGTAATCAAACAGAAAACATCAACAAAAACAAAACTAAGAAATAATATAAAAAATCATTGACCCGTGATGGCAGGAATTCCAGCATGTACGTCTTTAAGCAGCGAAAGCCCTGAAAAAATAATACATCATTTAAGGTTGTCCACATTAATATACACATGGGAAAAAACGTGATTTATTTAAAAAATAAAAAATTACATGAGAACGGCTTTATTATCATCAAACGTGTTCAAGTTTTTATTTTATTTTTTTAAAAAGGAAGATAATCACTAAGAACTAGACAAAAAAACTTAAAAAATGGAAAAAACAAACAACGTCTTACCCTTTCTCGTTATTTTGCTTCTTTCACAACCATTGCTAAAAGAAAAGTTCAAAGCATTTGCTGCACGAAGAAGTGGGCGATCCAAAGGTAATCCCAACCTCAAACGTTTCCAGCTTCAACTGCAGTCGGTAAACATGGATGAATTTATAAGAAAAGATAAGATAGCATAGACTATAGCAATTGTACAATGGAAAAAGTGAACTACCGAAGCACTTCAATATTTGTTTTTTGTTCAGTTTTAACCATTTATACCTCGCTTCGTATCAGCCTCTCCGTAATTGAGTTCGTAGATTGTTATTGGGTGCAAGATCCCAGGTGGAACAAAATGACATGCACAGAGCTGCAAAAGAAATAAAAATAATAATTTTCACTCATAATGGAAGAAAATTTTTTAATACAGGATTAAAGAGCACTGCTGTACCTCACAAAAAAAAACAGTAAAACATTAGGAATGAGCTTTTGCCACATCTTAATATCCCAATACATCATATTTCAAAGGAGCTTAATTGAGTGGTGTTTTGCTGCCAAGCATAATAAAAACAATTCTTTCATTTAGGTTCGGATTTATGTACTAGCTTTTTAGTTTCTTTAAAAGAAAGGATATGCAACCAATCCAGTCAGGTATTTGTACTACTATGGAATTTAGTTATTAATCCAATTAGGGGGGAACACATCTGAATATCCCAATACATAATACATTATATTTCAAAGATTCATAATTGAGCATTGTTTTTGTTGGACTCCTCATGTATTAATCATGTTTTAATGATCACAAATCCTATTCAGTCTATAAACCATGTTAACTCTATATAATCTGTCTCATATCAAATGCACAATTGTTTAGTAAAAACTATCCAAAGCTCTGTGCTATACACTCAGTTTGGTTACTATACACTATCTTTTGATTCACTTTATAATGATTTCTCTGACAAATGACTAAGTTTAAGTCATTTCATAAATATCACCGCTTAAGTCTGAATACAGATATTTGTCTATAAGTCTGAGACACCGCGACCAAGAGACACTGTGGCCATGAGACATCGTGACCATGAGACACCGTGACCATGAGACACCGTGACCATGAGACACCGTGAACAAGTTCCAGACACCGTGAACAAGCAGACACCGTGACATCCAGACACCGTGATATCAAGACACCGTGACCAATCCAGACACCGTTTCCATGACATACTGTGACACCGTTCTTAATATGTTTTGTCATCTTTCAATTTAAACGGTCATATTTGAAGATTTTAATACACTGACATAATTAATATTTCTTTTGTAGACAAGTACGAGGTACGAGGTGCAGAATACATGCAACCTGTCGGCTCAAACACATGCACTCCAAGATAAAAGAGTAATGTGGCCCAAAAACAAAAAAAAAAGTGTGGCGCGATACTAAAAAGTAGAACAAGCTGGTGGTCGTGAGCACGACAACGAAGAATGCACTTAGAGAATTCTTGAAGAAAGAATTGCTTCATGCAACTCGACGTGCTGAAGAACACACGAAGCATACTGGAATCCAGAGGACATCTTCGCACTGTCGAACATCACGAAGAACACAAGCCGGATATGTCTGACTTGCGACAGTTTTCCATACGAGGACTTGAGTTCTGCATCTGCTTCATCTCAAGAAGTCCAGAGCTGCAAAGACTAACACTCAGAGCACTTCTAAACCTATCTCAATATTTATGCTCTGTTGTGTATCATTTTATTAACTTTCAAGCAGTGTGTATATCTGTATAACAACACATTCTGTCTCCTGCATTAAACTGAAGAATACAAGATATCCTTACTCAAACATCTTTTTACACTTGTTTATACCCACGAATAACTGTGAAAGAGGTCCCTGTGTGGCCTGGTTGTTTGTAGCCACGAAGAACTGTGGAAGAGGTCCTTGTGTGACCTGGACAATCTTGTGTACTGTTGTTAACCCCGATCCAGGGTGTGGATCAAGTTTATTTATATAAACTGCTTGGTGGCAGGTGATCACCAAGTGGAGTGGATTAGGTCTCGGCTTGAGACTGAACCATTTGTTTCATATCCGTTGTGCTGCTTAATTTAGTCTTCTTTGTTTTCCTATTTTACTGTATAATTCAGCTATCACTAAATTCACTTTGATAGTTACTCTTGGAAAGAAGTTATAATTGTCTTGTCTTAGTAGAATAGCTTCAAAAGTAATATTAATAACCGACATTAAGATTACTGAGAACTAGTCAATCTTCTAAGAAGTTAATTAAACAGTCAAACTCTTATAACAGTATAACCTTGATTAATTGGGTTGTTTTTTAATCTTCTGGGGACACCTTTTAGAAATACTTTTTAACCAGAAATTTTTATAGATACTCAAATTCACCCCCCCCTCTTGAGTAATCTACTCCGGCCAACATTTGGTATCAGAGGTTGTTTATTAAGACTTTGTTTAACTATATTCAACTGTGATTGTAGTTGTACTTTGAAGATCTGTAAATTTCTGTTAATTCTAAATTTCTAACGCTTTCAAAGTATTTGTATTATGGATAATAGATTGGAAGGTGCTACAACCAACAGACCACCATTCTTTAATGGAACCAACTATGCTCAATAGAAAATTAAAATAAAAATGCATTTAAAGAGTATGGGTTTTGAAATTTGGTCTTCCATTATAGATGAATATAAGATTTCTGCTACTGATAGAATCACATGGGATGAACCTGTCAAAAACTGCCTACAATAACAATTGCAAAGCCATGAATGCTTTATACTGCTCCTTAGGAGATGAAGAAGTCAATAGAATTTCTACTTGTAAAACTGCCCATGAAATTTGGGATACCCTGTCTGTTTCACATAAAGGAACATCTAGTGTAAAAGAAATGAGAATTAATACTTATACTATTAAATATGATAACTTTAAAATGAAACCTGATGAGCCTATTTCTGACATGTATCTTAGGTTCAATGAGATTGTCAACACAATGATTTCTCTTGGAAGAGAAGTCACTGGCAAGGAACAGATCATGAGTATGGGTTTTGAAATTTGGTCTTCCATTATAGATGAATATAAGATTTCTGCTACTGATAGAATCACATGGGATGAACCTGTCAAAACTGCCTACAATAACAATTGCAAAGCCATGAATGTTTTATACTGCTCCTTAGGAGATGAAGAATTCAATAGAATTTCTGCTTGTAAAACTGCCCATGAAATTTGGGATACCCTGTCTGTTTCACATGAAGCAACATCTAGTGTAAAAGAAATGAGACTTAATACTTATACTATTAAATATGATAACTTTAAAATGAAACCTGATGAGCCTATTTCTGACATGTATCTTAGGTTCAATGAGATTGTTAACACAATGATTTCTCTTGGAAGAGAAGTCACTGCCAAGGAACAAATCATGAGAATTCTCAGATGTCTGTCTGACAGATGGAGAGGAACCTCTGTCTCTATTAGAGAATCATGCGACATCAGCAAGCTACCTGTAAAAGAACTCATTGGAAAACTGATGATGTATGAAGAGGAACTGAAAGTCAACAGCATGCTACATAATCAATAGAGTGTTGATCAAACCTATTCTTAAAAGGACTCCTTATGAGTTATAGAACAATCGAAAACCAAAGGTTAACTACTTCAAAGTTTTTGGTTGCAAAGTCTATATTCTTAATACTAAAGATAATCTTAACAAATTTGTATCCAAGAGTGATGAAGGTATTTTTTTAGGATATTCCATGTCTAGTAAAGCCTATAGAGTGTTCAATTAAAGAACTAAATATGTGGAAGAATTTGTCCATGTCAAATTTGATGAAGCAACATGAGCCTAAAACCATTCTAGAGAACCTGAAGGATGATGTATCAAATCTGAACATTAATCCAAAATCCTCAAACCGTTCTGTGAAAGAATCTGTGAGAACTTCCAGTTCTGAAAATTCCTTACACTCAAGTTACAATGAACCTGAAATCACTAGTCCCTCTTTTTCTAGAGCTGTTAGAACTCTTAAGAACCATCCTTTAGATGTTGTTGTAGGAGACCTAGACAAAGGAACTCAAACTAGAGCTTCTCTTAGAAATCAGGTTGAACATCAAGTCTTCTTATCACAACTTGAACCTAAAAACATTAATGATGCTATCAATGATGAATTTTGGGTGATGACTATGCAATAAGAACTTAATTAGTTTGAAAGGAACAAAGTTTGAAAACTTGTTGAAAGACCTAAGGACACATTCACCATAGGCACTAAATGGGTGTTCAGAAATAAGGTAAATGAAGCCGGTAACATAGTTAGAAACAAGGCTAAATTGGTTGCACAAGGCTATAGTCAAGAAAAAGGAATTGACTATGAGTAGACCTTTGCACCAGTAGCTAGACTTGAAGCCATCAGAATCTTGTTTGCTTATGCTGCACATCTGAATTTCAAACTATATCAAATGGATGTTAAGAGTGCATTCTTAAATGGGTATATAGCTGAGGATGTCTTTGTTGAACAACCCCTGGTTTTACAAACCCCCATTTTCCAAATCATATTTTTAAATTATCAAAAACTTTATATGGTTTAAAACAAGCTCCAAGAGCTTGGTATGATAGGTTGAGTACTTTTCTTATTTCCAAAGGTTTTACAAAAGGAATAGTTGATCCTACCCTTTTTATAAAACGAATTTCTAATGATGTTTTAGTTGTCCAAATCTATGTAGATAACATTATCTTTGGATCTTCAAGAAATTCTTTATGTGTTGATTTTTCTAAAATGATTTAAAATGAATTTGAAATGAGTTTAATGGGTGA
The DNA here is from genome assembly GCA_963277665.1 of Viscum album. Classification (NCBI taxonomy): domain Eukaryota; kingdom Viridiplantae; phylum Streptophyta; class Magnoliopsida; order Santalales; family Viscaceae; genus Viscum; species Viscum album. The sequence goes on from OY728151.1 coordinate 1,907,705,714, forward strand.
ACTAAAATTCTTTCTCGGATTTCAAATCTTTCAAAATAATGATGATATTATTTTAACTCAAAGTAAATATACTAGAGATCCTCTAAAACGTTTTGGATTGGATAGCGCTAAAAGTAGTAACAATCTCATGCGTACCACTTCTAAGTTGGATCTTGATGAAGATGGAAAATCTGTTGATTAAACCACTTATATAGGAATTATTGGAAGTTTACTCTACTTAACTGCTAGTCGACCTGACATTATGTTTAGTGTGTGTATGTGTGCTCGTTTTCAAGCAAATCCTAAGGAATCTCATTTAAATGTTGTAAAGAGAATTTTCAAATACCCCAAGCATACACCCAATCTAGGATTATTCTATCCTAGAGGACAATCATTTGAATTAGTTAGTTATTCTGATGCTGACTTCGGTGGCTGTAAGTTAGATAGAAAAAACACCTCTGGAACATGTCACTTTTTAGGCAAGTCTCTGGTATCATGTTGTAGTAAGAAACAAAATTTTGTTGCATTATCTACTGCAGAAACCGAATATATAGCTGGTGGCAGTTGTTGTGCACAAATCTTGTGGATGAAACACACATTACTAGATTATGGATATCAATTCAGGCATGCACCTATAAATTGTGACAACACAAGTGCTATTAACATTTCGAAAAATCATGTTTCACATTCTAGGATAAAGCATATTGATGTAAAACATCACTTTTTGAGAGATCATTATCAAAAGGGTGATATCACTTTGGAATTCATTGGTATTGAGTATCAGCTTGCTGATATACTTACCAAACCATTAAATTCTGAAAGAATAGAATACATCATACATGAATTAGGCATGATAAATCTTAAGTAATTGTCTTACTGTTTTATATCTTACTGTTTCATGTTTATTGTCTCACCGTAAAGTTCATGCTTACTGTCTCACCGTAATATTCATTCATTGTCTCACCTTAAAGACCCGATATGGTCTCACCGTAACGATTCTTTATGATTGTTATTTACGAATTAAAAATTGTATCACGGTAATTATTCATTTCACCTTTTTATTTTCCAGCACTTCTACTTTTGCGACGTTTGGTATTCCTAAATGATAAAATAAAGGAAGTTTCACTTGTCCTTCACTCGAGCTTTCTTCTATTCACTCAATTTGTAACCCCTTCTTCAACCCTTCAATCCTTCTCTCTCTTGAACCTTCGGTGAATGCCTAGGATGAAACGCCCTTTATCTTCGACTCCTGAAAAATGTAGCTCAAAGAAGAAGAAAATCGCACCCAAGCTGGCACCCGAAGGTCCTCTAAATCCAAATCTGGTGAACCGAGTAGTAGTGCATGAGAAAGAGGTATGCCCTAAGTGGCTATTGTCAAGTAAGTCTCTGGTTTTGAAAGTTTTAAAAGAGCAAGGCTGGTTAGAATGGTTTTCGAAGGAAGATAGACCTATCTACCCTAAGTTAGTGGCTCAATTTTATCAGTATGTTCAGTTCTCCTTTGATTATAGAGATGGTTATGTTGTGAGAAGCTGGATAAATGCCCAGAAATGCTCATTCTCTTCGAGGTTATGGGTTGCATGCCTTAAGATACCTCATGAAGGCATCTGTGAGGACTATCAGAGAGGACCTCCACCTTCCAGTGAATTCTTTGTTTTGGAAGATGCTTTGAAAAGCTTAACCGGAAATGGCATCAAGAGGAGAGTCATTGCTGCTGAACTGGATGGATAATCAAGACTTGTTTAAGTTTATACAAAACTTGATTAGCCCCAGAAAAGGTAAATTTGTTGTACTAAAATATCAGGATGTGTTTCTGATTCATCTTATGAAAAATGGGCATAAGATCAACCTTTGTAAGTATATCATACACCATATGTGTGAGCTGATCAAAACCACATCCAAATCAACCTCCCTGTTTTATTCTCGGCTTATCTCAGTTATGCTTCATGCCAAAGGTATGGTTGGACCAAATGAGGAAGTTATCAAGGATTGTGAGTACTGCCTTTCAAAAGTCATTATCAAAAGAATGAAAATCAATTGGAATCCTTGGAAAAAGGCATGGGTGGAAGATAATGATAGAATTTATGAAAAGTTCAATCCAGTGGAACATCTCTCAAGACCAAAAGATATTTTTTATCCTGGTTTGGAACCAGATGAGGTTGTTGAGTATTCTGAAGAAGACAGTACTCCTGTCCCTCATGTAGTAAGTGAAAAAGAAGTCTCTGCTTCTAAAGATGTTGTTAATCTGAAAGAAACCCGAGGTTGAAATAGAATCTGCTGTCAAAGAAACCGAAAAGAATGCTATGGAAGAACATATAGAAGAAGAATTACCTATTATGCAAGAAGTTGACCTTGAAGAACTCCCAGTGGAACAATTTGTTCCTGAAATCGTTCCTTCGGCTGAGGAAAGACTGGAGCTGGCTTTTCAGTTGGCTGGACAGGAAATGAGAGAGGATCTAAGAGATGAATTTGTGGAATTAGATCAAGACCCTAAGTCTCTCAGTCCTGAGAAAGATGCAACTGTTGAGGGGGAGCAAACCCCAAATCTGGAATCTTCTGAAGTACCAAACCCGATTGATTCAAACCCTGTAGACACTCTGTATAAGTTCCCCAGTTTTTATGATGTGAATGACTCCCAGGAAGTCAGTAAAAAGCCTTGACCTTTCTACTATGTTCCAATTGAAATCTGTCTCTAATCTTGCCCCTGAAAAAGAACCTGAGCCCGTATCAGTCCCTATCTCTAAACCTTCACCAGCACAACCATCCTTAGTGAATAAAGATGATCTGAAAGAATTTGGAGCCACCCTTTTGTCTGGAGTTACAAAACTCCTGAATTCCCAATCTGCTCTTGTAACACATCTAAGTGAGAAAGATGTCTCACTGTTGTAGGAAAAAGTTATTTGGCAGATCCAACCCAAAATGTTTCATGAGATTCAAGAAGTCAGAGTTGAAAACAGACTGCATAGTGATGAAGTGAAGACCCTAAGAGGTATGATTGAAGACATGCAGAAAGAGATGCATTCGAGATCAGAGTTTGCTTCTCATCCTGTGGAACTTGTTGTTCCTCAAACCCCACAAAATGTTGTCTCTCAGATTCAACCTCATTTAGCTTCCTTAGCGGAAATGGTCGCTGAAAGAAACAAACAGATTGTGAAAGAAATGTGAGAGCTTGTGGTTAATCTTAACAAGCTCACTGATGAGTATACCGGGTGCCTTCAAAAAGTGCTAAATCAACTGAAATCTCTTACTCAACTGTCAATGCTTGTAAGGCATCTGGACAATCGTCTCAACCTTCCTTAGACAGTGACCTACTCAGAACAGTGGTCAAAGAAGAACTTCAGACTGTGCTTAGTGGTGTCAATAAAGATTCTCTATCTGAGGTTATCAAGAACAGTGACAGAGTTCCTGATCTAGTCCAAATCCATTCCAAAATTGCTAATGATGCTCAGCAAGAAATTGCCAAGAAAGTGGATTTCTACTTCAACTGAAGACATGACCAATCATTTTAAATATCTTGTAGAAAATCTGAGGATTCCTCCGGTTACTCAAGCTTTCAAGACTCAAGTCCAAAAGCTCACTGAGTTCACTTGTTTGTTGGATAAGTTTATGGAAAACAAGGATGACTTTGAGAAAGCTATGCAGTATGGTGGAGAGATCATTGCGGATTTTATTAAGCTTTTGAGGCCTTATCTTCATGTACAGAGTACAGCCATTGTTGCTCCTGCGGCTGCACCTCTAAGACCTGGTTTGCCTACATTCACCTTTGCCCTAGCCTCCACTTCTATGTCTGTCAGTCAGGCACTGAGTCATATCAGGTTTGTGATCCTTGATCAACAACTGCCTCGGTCTTCTACTGCACCTACTATGGCTCCCTCTGTCTTTGAAGGTCTTCTTTTACCTTCTCTATCAACCAGCTCACTCCCTTCTGCTACTTCAACTTCTGCTCCTATGGCTTCCTCTTCTGCTGCTGTTGCTAAAGGCAAAGAGAAGACCAGCCAGTGAAGAAGGACAGTGCTTACTTTTTTTTTATGGGAATCTTGTTAATGTTGTTTTATTTTATGTAATGCCCCTCTTTTCTCTAATACATTATTCACTTTGCTTGTCTCTCTTGTCTTTCTTTTTCTTGCTACTTTTTGATAATCCCAAAAGGGGGAGAAATATATGGGAAACAAATATAAGAAATATAGGAGAAATATAGGAGAAATATAGGAGAACAAAACACTCACTCTACATATGCACATTCGAACTATGTTGTTAGAAGACATATACACTCTAAATATACATGATTTGTGATCATCAAAAGGGGGGAGATTGTTGGACTCCTCATGTATTAATCATGTTTTAATGATCACAAATCCTATTCAGTCTATAAACCATGTTAATTCTATGTAATCTATCTCACATCAAATGCACAGTTGTTTAGTAAAAGCTATCCAAAGCTCTTAAGTGTTATACACTCAGTTTGGTTACTATACACTATTTTTTATTCACTTTATAATGATTTCTCTGACAAATGACTAAGTTTAAGTCATTCCAAAAATATCACTGCTTAAGTCTGAATACAGATATTTGCCTAAGTCTGAGACACCGTGACCATGAAACACCGTGAACAAGCAGACACCGTGACATCCAGACACCGTGATATCAAGACACCGTGACCAATCCAGACACCGTGTAAAGGAGACACTGTTTCCATGACATACAGTGACACTGTTTCTTAATATGTTTTGTCGTCTTTCAATTTAATCTCTAACAGTCATATTTGAAGATTTTAATGAGCTGACGTAATTAATATTTCTTTTGTAGACAAGTACGAGGTACGAGGTGCATAATACATGCAACCTGTCGACTCAAACACATGCACTCCAAGATAAAAGAGTAATGCGGCCCAGAAACAAAAAAAGAAGTGCGGCACGAAACTAAAAAGTAGAACAAGCTGGTGACCGTGAGCACGACAACGAAGAATACACTTAGAGAATTCTTGAAGAAAGAATTGCCTCATGCAACTCAACGCGCTGAAGAACACACGAAGCATACTGGAATCCCGAGGACGTCTTCGCACTGTTGAACATCACGAAGAACACAAGTCGGATCTGTCTGACTTGCAACACTCTGTTTTTCATATGAGGACTTGAGTTCTGCATCTGCTTCATCTCAAGAAGTCCAGAGCTGCAAAGACTAACACTCAGAGCACTTCTAAACCTATCTCAATATTTCGGCTCTGTTGTGTATTATTTTATTAACTTTCGAGCAGTGTGTGTATCTGTATAACAACACACTCTGTCTCCTGCATTAAACTGAAGGATACAATATATCATTACTCAAACATCTTTTTACACTTGTTTATACCCACGGATAACTGTGGAAGAGGTCCATATGTGGCCTGGTTGTTTGTACCCACGAAGAACTGTGGAAGAGGTCCATGTGTGGCCTGGTTGTTTGTACCCACGAAGAATTGTGAAAGAGGTCCCTGTGTGACCTGGATAGTCTTGTGTACTGTTGTTAACCCCGATCCAGGATGTGGATCAAGTTTATTTATATAAACTGCTTAGTGGCAGGTGATCACCAAGTGGAGTGGATTAGGTCTCGGCTTGAGACTGAACCACTTGTTTCATATCTGTTGTGCTGCTTAATTTAATCTTCTCTGTTTTACTGTTTTACTGTATAATTCAGATAACACTAAATTCACTTTAATAGTTACTCTTGGAAAGAAGTTATAATTGTCTTGTCTTAGTAGAATAGCTTCAAAAGTAATATTAATAACTGACATTAAGATTACTGAGAACTAATCAATCTTCTAAGAAGTTATTTAAACATTCAAACTCTTATAACAGTATAACCTTGATTAACTGGGCTGTTTTTTAATCTTTTGGGGAAACCTTTTAGAAATACTTTTCAACCAGAAATTTTTATAGATGCTCAAATTCACCCCCCCCCTCTTGAGTAATCTACTCCGACCAACAGTTTTTCTGTCAAGCACAATAAGAGGAACATTTATTTAATTTAGGTTCAGATTTTTGTTTTTTAGCGTCTTTAAAAACAAGCATACACAGCCAATCAAGTAAGGTATTTTATACTACCATGGAATTTAGTTATTAATCCAACTGAGGGGAGGGGGTCACATTACCTGAGGAGGTTGTGTTCTGAGAGTGGGTAATGTTGCATTCTTCATTAAATTTAACTGGTCAACCAATGCAAGGATGATTAACATGGAAACTGCATGACTGAGCAGAAGATCATTAGCAGCATCACAAAGCACTTCTAATTCATTTTCCACAACCAAGAAGTGCGCCCGTTCCAACGCTGCATCACACGAGTTAAATACTGTGTATGAGCTAAAGGGTAATGTCAAGAGCCAATCTTCAGCACTAGCAAAAGAGAAAAAAAGTTCAAAACATATCTAGATTTAGACACAGAAAAGCAACAAGTATAGTATAATCAGTTCAATACCTGGTGCATATTCTGCAACAGGGGCAGCTAATTCAGAAGATTTACTTGATCTATTATACAAGACACTTACCTGTATTATATCTGCACTCTAATAAAGTAAACCTTTAGAAGGTAAAATAGGATTCTCTTTGAAAAATTGCAAACAAAATATCAAATTATCGGTGCTTATAGAATGCACAGCATCAAAAGGGCACAAAATTTGAGCTAAGTTTATTTACCTGCAATGAAGAAAAAGGCATGCTTTGCCCATTTTTTGAACATAAGTGAGAACAAGATAAAAAATTTGCACCACAGACTTAGCCGGTTCCACTTGCAAGCTTGACTTTTGCAAGATTTGTGTCAAAATCCAAGTCAAGGCCATAGAGAATCAGCAGCCGAGATAACTCTGTTGAGGTTTGATTTAAAGCTTCTACCATGAATGCAGCCACTGGATCTTTGAACTTCTCAGCAACTGTTTCAATTACACTGAAATACATTTGGTTTACATCTGAGAAATGCTTATAGGAATCAAATAATCAACACAAAAGGAGAATAATTTCACACTGAAGTTTTTGAGCACCATTCAACCCTAAGTTTCCTGTATAACAATCAAGTTTTAACAACTGGCCACGCATTCCATACAGATAAAACCCAGCAAAAAGTGGTCAGCGCCTTGAAATTCCCAGCATCCAGCTCTAAATCAAAGTGTTACTCTAACTACAGACCCGGGCATAAAAACAAGGGTTTTAAATCAGTTCCTAATCCATTGGATTTGGAAGTGATACACATTCCATACTTGATAAACCCATAATTTAGAAAATGTAATTCATTAAATTCAACCAGGAACGACCGGAAAAGCCTGATAACGGGAGAAAAAAAGAACTTACCCAGTTGGCCATTGTCAGGAAAATAAACTGGCAACTTGAGCGACAGCTTGCAGCGAAGAAAACAACCCCTGTCCCAGACATATTTATCGGGATAATCTTCGTGTAACGGAGTTGACAGACTCGAGGGTGGTCTAATCCACCTTTCTCGAAACAAAGAAACGCGAACTTCTTCCATGCCAGTCTCGCCCACAGCCCCAATCATTTCTCGATTCTCAAATTCCATTCGAAGGAACTTTCTCATTTTACGTGAGGCGTCAACGGCCTCACGGGCAGTGATTTCGAAGTGAGAGTTGCGTACACCAACTATGAGCGCTCCAATTATGTCGAATCCTTTTGGGATTAACATTCTGAGATCTCCTGCTCGTATGGAATCGAATTGAATAGATACAAAAATCAATGCATACACAAAAACAAAAATACTCGCGGAGATAAAGAGGGGGGGAGATGATGCTCCGCGTGATCGAACGAACGATACCTGACTCTTTGGCGAAGTCCGGAGAGACGAGCGATTGAGAGAGGCAGTGGATGCGCCTCAAGGTGGATTCAATGGTGAGTGGAGGTAAGAAAGAAGAACCGATCAGCCATTGAAAGCCTGATTCTTTTGCGATGGTTATCAGCTTGGGACATAGAACTCGCACGCTAGGGCATTCGTCCCCGTGCTCCGTGGACTTTGTTGGCAGCAGCACCAAAGGACTTCACGTTCTGTTTCTCACGACGATCTGCCTGCCCGGCAGTACGACGTCGTCTTCAATCCGAATTTGATTCTCGAACATTTGCTAACCAAAACCGATAATTAGGTTTTTTTCGGTTATAATTTTAATAACAAAATTTAATAATTATTAAAAAAAAAATCGGTTTACATTGTCAATTTTCATTGACCATTGGATTATATTTATGTTGGTTTTCGGTTAACCATTGGGTTAACACTCATGTGAAAATAATATCACCCAAACTATATTGGATAAAACTCAAGATTGTAAACAAAATTATTTTAATGCAAATATAGATTTGTAAACAAATATATTTTTATTTGATTGTATAGTGAGAATCGAACTCATAGGTCATTGAAAATATTAGAATGCAACGACTTATAATTTTATCAATTGAATTTATCTTCTTATAATCATGTCATATAGTATAAACCACATACATCGCATGGATAAACCAACAAAACATTATTTTCATAAATAAATAATGATACATTAATTAGCAACTAAACCAATAAGAATTCTAAATATTACAATGGGATAAAACAGTGATATATGAAAATTTTGATTTGTTCGATCCATCAGAATGACTGCACTCGCAAACAAAGATGTAAAAACAAAACATAATGTTAATAACATAATATTCATTTTGAAGATTAAAGTATAAATAAATTTGAGATAAAATAGAAGTGAATGAATAATGAATGACATAAGAGGTATTTATAAGAAGTTGGGAACTCATATGACCGTTATAAATCTGATCGTTAGAATAGAAATCTGACCATTCGGATAGTAACTTAACCATTAAAATAGTAATATGACCATTATGAATAGTAATTTGACTGTTAGAGTCTCACCTATGAAAGTGTAAAGTAATATTTAGGTATCTTATAAAATGAAAATATGATATATTTAAATCTTGGAACTATCACGAATCGGTCTGGGTTGTCATCCAACCCGACACCCGACCTGATCCGTGACATGACCCGAAGGGCGTTCCCGATTCCCACACACTAGCAACTAGTGTCTGGACATCAAATAACACATTTGGAACAATTTATCCCATGAAGAGCAATTATCATCAATTCACATAAATAATTCAAAGCATGAGTTTAACATTTAGCATTTACAACCCAGAACCAAAACACCAAAACAGGGAGGGGAACGACTAGATCAACAAAACCTTCATGTGGTGTGCGGGTTGACACCCCACGCCACCACCACCAACACCTGAACAAAAGAAACCACTAGCACATAGAACCACCATCACCACCATGAGGAGCCTTGCATTTACCTAAGTCAAACAAAATGAAATCTACATACACCTGAGAGCACATGTAGGGTGTGAGCCAAAATGCCTGGTAGGATTCCACCAAAAGGTTCTATGCAGTGACATTAAAAGACGAATTAACATGCTAGTTTTAAAAGAATGAATTTGAACAACATTGAAATAAAAATCGATTTTATTTATAAAGGAAAGGCAAACAATGCAAGTGAATTTCGAACGATTCAAGACAAAACCAAAGCACCATAGGAGACTCCCTAAGTAACTAGGTTGTTAGGGCCCTGGGATCGTCGTACCTCGGTGATCAAACGATATAGAACGTTTTCATGCACGAGCCACTAGAGAGGTCACATCCAAAGTTCCAGCGGTCCCCAAGTCATCATCATCATTTAGTTAGTGCTGTCGTGTGAACTTGTTGGAGAGCCCGGGTCATTGCCCAGCTGACCCTAACAGCGTATTAGTCTATAACAACCCACATAGAGTACTCGGGGTTCCCAGGTGCTATATTCCAACTTTTAAAGCAAGTGAAATCCCTTTCACATATTCACAATTTCAATAATCGAAACCACACTTGACAAATAACCACTTTCAAAGGGCAATCCACCATTCAACAATGTGCACACACCAAAACTCGTGGAAAACACCTTTCGCACCACCCACACAATTTATAAAACCCATTTTTGAAACAAAGGCAATGATTATAAAACCAACAATTAATGTCTAGGCATGGAACCACCTACCTTTCACTTGAAATCACCGAAAAACGGTCAGAAACCACAAGTTGCACCAAGAGAGGACCCTAAGGAAACAAGAACACACCAAAACCAAAGAGATTGAACCCAACATAAATCAAAACCCTTGATGGAGAAAGGAGAACAAAAGAAAGGAGGAAGAAGAGACCAAGAAGAGGGAAGAAGAGAGGAGAGGAGAAGCTTACTTGAGGCTTTCTTGAAGAATCCAAGCCAAAATCCACCAAAAAACGAAGCCCAAGGGAAGAGAGGAGGAGAGGGAGGTGCTCCTAGGGCTGTAGGGATCGAATGGGGTGAGAAATGGGTGATTTGGGGTTAAAATCAGGGAGAGGAAAAACTGGAATTTCAACATTTGTAAAGATATGGAAAACCGCATGGTTTGGTCGCACGGTTTGCCAGACCATGTGCCAACCGTGCGACACCTTTGTTGAAGAGGAAAACTGGCTGCACAGTTTTCTTGGAGGGGGTGCATGCCCATGCGTGTAACACCCCTGAATGATAAAGGGTTAAATGGCTAAATGATATGACTCATGTCAACAAGGTGCACCTTTCTTTTCGGGAGCCTGTCTGATTAGAACTCCACAGTTAAGCATGATTGTCCTAGAGTAGTAATCAAGATGAGTGACCTTCTGGGAAGTTTCCCAGGGAGTGTGTGAGTGAGGACAAAATATACTGGAAAGGACATGTGTTGGCCCGTTGGGACTTTCATTAGTGAGATAACCCGTTCGGGCACGCGGTTGGGACCTTGGGTGGGGACCACGTGTCTGCGGGGCAACTGGTGGGTGGGGCCCAGTTGTCACATTTGGTATCAAAGGTGGTACCCAGCCTTAAGTGCGGTGCACTGTCTGGGTTGAGATGTAGGGCCCATAATGAGGACGTTGTGCTCTAGGGGGGGTGATTGTAACACCTCCGAATGATAAAGGGTTAAATGACTAAATGATATGACTCGTGTCAACAAGGTGCACCTTTCTTTTCGGAAGCCTATCTGATTAGAACTCCACAGTTAAGCATGTTTGTCCTAAAGTAGTAATCATGATGGGTGACCTTCTGGGAAGTTTTCCAGGGAGTGTGTGAGTGAGGACAAAACACACTGGAAAGGACATGTGTTGGCCTGTGGGGACTGTCATTAGTGAGATAACCCGTTCGGGCACGTGGTTGGGACCTTGGGTGGGGCCCAAGTGTCCGCGGGGCAACTGGTGGGCGGGGCCCAGTTGTCACAGTGCGCCTAGCCGTGTGGCCTGGACAATGCCACTATCTTGGTCACACAGTTTTCTCTAAGAGGGTCGCACTCCTGTGCGCTAGGCCATGTGACCTGAACAATGTCAATGTCCAGGGCACACAGTTTCCACTGGGATGACGCACGGTTTCTATTAATTGTGCGTCAACCGCATGCCTCCTTCTGTCCGACTCTAAAAACACCATTTTTCTCAAAAATTCCTGAGAAATCCATGTAATAAACATAAGGCCAAAAATAAAAGATAAAATACCCCGAAATGACACCATATATACGATAATTCTCACCATTATGAAAACTTTCTTCCCTTAAAAAGTCAAATTGAAGTATGATTAGAGAATAAATGAGGGTACTACTCCTCCACTCAAGACATTCGTTCCCATGTCTCATGCTCATCATTTCCATGCTTCCAAAGGATCCGAACAAATTGTAAGAACCCAGTTCTTATTCTTGAGGTACGAGTTTATTCTTTTCCTTTTCCTTAAGTGTTTTTGAGAAAACAAGGGAAAATGGGGGGGAAATCCCAAATTTATGGGTACATGTCGTGTACTTTTGCACACAAGCCGTGTACTTTGGCTATGTGGGATGAGAATACAGAGCATGTAGGCTTGTCGGCGATTAAGGGTGTAAAAACTAACTACATGCCATGTACTTAGTAATACACGCCGTGTAATCAGTCGGCAGATGAACAGTGAGGCGGTGGAAAGTAACCGCCAGAGGAACGATTAAAAAGTATAGTACACACCGTGTACTTGAGAGTACATGTCGTGTAGTTATGTTTTTTAATTAAAAACAGGCAGTAGCCTCCTCATTCGGTAGAGGAGGCAGAGGGCTCACCAGGAGCAGTGGGAGAGGAGGCCGAGACTTTGAGGAGCTCCCGATCACTCACCGGGGCTCCGATTCTTCTGTCGTCAGTCTCGTTTGAATCGCGCGGGTAAGGTCTACCCTCTTCTTGAATCTTTCCTTCCAATTATTTAACTAAGGGAAGTTATTTAGGTTTGAACGGTTAATAGTTTATCTTAGATCTACGTCGTTCGCGGTTGTTTCGGGAGGCGCCTTTCACGTATATCGATCAGAGGAGATCGAGGTAGGTGGTCTTGTGTTTAATTCCAACTATTGAGTTGATTTTGTGTACCGTTGTGCCACACACCCATGTTCAAGGTGTCGTATGGCTGAGATTTTGACTGTTGAGATACCTAGAATTGCATGGGTAATCTAATTAATAAGTGTAAACTGTTGTTTGAGATCGTTGCTTTGATCTAGGGCCACCCCAAGGGTGTGTTTCCCTTATTTAACTGTTTGACCAGGATACCCATGGGTATGTTGTGATTATAGCATGTTTTGAGTTTTCTTGAGAGAAAACATATATAAATTGCTTGCTTATGTGTTGGGCTCGGCCTGGTTACTTGCTTTTCCTGTGGAATTCCTGAGGGCAGTGTTTTGTTTAACCTGAGGGAAATGTTTCGTTTAGCTTGAGGGAAATGTTTTGTTTAGCCTAAGGGCAATGTTTCTTATGCCTGAGGGCAGTGGCTTCTGTGCCTAAGGGCGATATCTCATATGCTTGAGGGCAATATTCATTATGCCTGAGGGCAGTCACCTGAGGGTTTCGTTTCTATTTGCCTGAGGGTAAGGATTTGCATGTATGAGGACAATGTTTACTTTGAATATTCACTGTAGTGATTTCTTAGGTTGTACCTACCAAGCTAAAGCATAGACTTTGTATTATTATTATATTTTACTTGTTAGATATCCTGTTGTGGTTTCTACTATGGCACTGGTATATGAGATTGTCGGTCAAGGCCGAGTCTCAGAAAACTCAGAATTCAATTATATTGAATTGTTAAATAATTATTAAAATGCCAATGTAACTGGTATAAATGGTTACTTTTGAGTACTTTCTAGTTTACTGCATTTCATTATCGCACACTACTGTTGCACATTTTCACTGACAGTTGGGCATGGGCCTTTAGGTGGTTGCCTACTGGGATTTATTTCTCACACCCTGTTTGGGTCATGTCTTGGGCCCAAACAGATTATATTTCTATAGGTTTTGATAAGGGCAAGAGTCCCTACATAGGTACTGTTGGAGTTGGTGGTCTAGAACCAACTACTTTGTACTTTATTCATTAAATAAAAGCCTTATCACATCTTGATTGTTCTTCTGCATGACATGTCATGTGATAATGTCCTAAGAACAGCTGTTGAATTAAAGGGTCGTAGCGGATCCCTGCTATGATGAGAACCCAGAAGTGCCATAACACTGTTCTTGAATGTATGTTCTATGGCCAGATGATATTATTTGAGGGACACAAATAATACAGGTCATTAGGGGTGAGAACTCATAAAACTTTGAGGCACCTTCTCATGGTGTGCGCCCTTGGTAATATCCAGGAGGATATTATGAGAACGAGACCCGCCAATAGGAAATCCACATTTCATAGTGTCATTGGATGTTCCTATCTACGGACGTGTGTATTGATCCTTAGACTTTAAGATTATTATTAATGGGTATTATAACTCGCGCACTTAGATGTATTGACGAAAACTGTGACAACACACTGTTCGCAGCGAGGTAGGATACGTTGGGTGCGTCATGAGTAATACCACATTAATAGATAATGCGAGAAAGGATTTGTCCCTTCTGTTCCATAACGGAAGTAGATATCTCAGGCCCTTTGATGAAATTGATATAGCCTAAATAAATCCATGGCCATGGTAAGGTATGGGCAAGTTCAATTCCGAGAAGTCAAAGAAAGAATAATCAAGCACACGGGTTGATGGCACTAGCATGCAACCCGCTTGATTGGAGATATCGTGACAAAGAGATTATATTACACAGTAAGCGTTCGTAAGAGGTAACACGTCATTACGGCGTTAACTTCTTTCTCTATGGGTGCCTTGGCGTGTTGCTAGACGCTAACCTTGGACTTTAGGCAGGCTCAGCCTAATGCCACTAAAAAAGAGGCCTAGAGGGTCACACACTAAGTGTGTCCATGTATCTCAGTTAAATATTAATTTAACAAGTTAAATAAATATTATTCCCGAATGTGGTTTAATAATTATTTAAGGATGTCTGATCACATTTATTTTGACACTAGTTATTCGAGAGAATATATTGTGGATGAAATAATATATTTATTAGCAATTAATGCAGTTAAATTTATTTAAGAAATAAATAGTCATTACTCAAGGTCTAATAAATGTGGTGGAGAAAAATGGAAAATAAAAGTACACGCCGTGTATTAATTATTACACGCCGTGTAGTTTTTCTAGTTGTGATTTTGAGGATTTAATATTGTTTTATTAAATTATATTTATTATAATCAGCGTGGGCGCATGTCAAGGAATTAATAATTCGACATGGGGGGTTTTCAATAAGAGTTAATGAAATAAATAAAACGCGTAACGCGTTTATTTATTATCATAACTCTATTAACCTCAAACATGATTATAAATATCCTCACAACCCCAACATTTTGAGAGCCATTTTTGTGCACAACGGATTTGGAAATACTCTCAAGCCAAGAGAGAATTTCCTTTCCACCAAGAACGCCCTCAAGTTACGAGAGAAAGATCCTCCACCGGATCAAGGCGGTCGAAGGCGGACATCGCAAGCGAAGGTTCTTCTGCGCTAGCACCCGGAGATCTCTTCAGCGAAGTCCGGAGATACGTGACACACGTGTGGATCACCGCTAGAGGAATCCTACACTTGGATTCTATGACGCAACGACGGATCACCGAATCGTGACCAGACACATCAACGAAGAAAGAATTACAACGAGGTAATTCTTATGCATTAATTAAATTAATTATAATCAACATATGATGATCCTCTTCAAGGGTTCCAGGACTCTTCTTTTCTTTTCGTTCTTCATTCTATTCCGAAGATTCGGCATTTTATATCGTGACGAATCTCGGATTGAACGTTGTTTAACGTTAAAATTAGAGCTGGGAAAACCCACCAACGCGCTTCCGCTATGCCCGGAACCTTCAAGTGGTATCAGAGGGGTCATATCGTTGGTTATAATTATTTAGTTTTTCGTTGGTGATTTACGCATTTAATAATTTAGTTATTTCAATTCATGTTTAATCGTTCTGGAAATCTGAATCTCGAGATCTGGTCCTCCTCCCTCGTTTCTCGTTCACCTCACAGAAACGGTTTTTTTCTTTTAATATTGATTAAAATAAAATAGAGGAACTCATCCGGAGGAGCCAAGCGTTTCTGGCCATATAACACCAGAATACACGGCGTGTATTCGAAAGTACACACCATGTAGTCTAGGTTCAATGCATTGACTGATCCGCCAAATCAGGCCGTGTATTGGATTATTTCTAAGAATTTAAGACACCGTGTGTTGACCAGAAACAGGTGGCACGCGGTTTCTGGAATACACGCCGTGTGGTCCAATGAACACGGCGTGTAGTCCCTTCGGGTTTGGGTTGGGTTGTGTACTCCGTACACGGCCTGCCCGGCTGGAAACCGTGTAATGCGGAAACTACACGGCGTGTGTCCCACTGTACACGCCGTGTACTCTGAAAATTTCCGAAGTACATTAACATGCCTTATCCCCGGGCGTGTACTTCTGATGGACGGTGAAGAAAAAGTACACGCCGTATAGTCGGAACTACACGCCGTGTACTCACCCAAATTACGCAGATTTATTAAAATTTATTATTATATTATACAAACCCTTGAGACGTGTACCATGGTGCAGGCGTAAAGCTGAGGCACAACACGTGATAGGTGTTTTATATATATGTGTTTAATTTAACATCTGCGTAATAAATGGGAATTCACTGGATTGCCTCCAAGGTACAAGTTACGTACAAGGATAATTTTAAATGAATTTATTTGTTTAAAATTATGATGGATGAGAATCTCAAGGAAATTCAGAAAAAGGGATTTAAGATAAAAGGATTGATTAATTAAAGATAATTAATTGATTCGAGCGTGATTTATCTTAAACAAGAACAATTAAAGAATTGAATGCTAGTTTTATTTATGCGTAAATATTGTTGCATGTATGGATGATCATGAGCTAGATCGAGACCTTTGTATATGAATGGTTTCTTTTAATTTATTTATTTAAATTAAATTTTCTGGCCTGCGAGCCATCTCCTCATTAATATGTAGGGCCTGCGTGCCCAATGATTCTTTTATGTAAAAACCCCTTTTACCCCTCACCTGCGTGTGAGATAAATGCATATGTAATGGATGGAGCTCCCAAGCCAGTGGAGGCGGCTCAATTCAGGAGCCAAGGTGAAACCAATCCAAGGAGATACAAAGGTGGACAGGTGGAAAGTTGTAAACACGAACCCGAAAGGTTCAAGGTGTTTCTCCCCTAGGTCTTGGGTTAGTTTATCAATCGCTAGATAAACTAACCAATAGAAAAGCTCATGATCATACCATTTATTTTATTTCTGTCAGTTGCATGGTTTATTTATTGTGGGTGTGTTGTCACGATCACACAATTAATGAATTAAACGAGCATGCAAGATGGAACTAAAATAAAACTGGATTATACATAAATATTATCTTAGACATGGTTAATCACTTAAGTATATCCCACTTAATATTAACAAGCATGTAATCAAAGATAATAAAATGGCAATTTACGTATAAGGATAAAATCCCTCAAAACAAATATTAAGTCGGTATAGCCTTCCATAATCTTGGTTAGAATCGAACCATAGTTCAAAGTTCTTGACCAACCCTAGTTGGGGTGCTTTCAATTATCGAGGAATTCTAATTCAGGGTTTTGGGTTGACTTGACTTGGTTCGCATCAAGGGTTGACTGCCACAGCAGGACTTGGTGTGACCAAGAGGCAAAGGTTGAGGAAATCCAAAAGGATTTCAGGATTGGGGAGTCCACTCAGCGGATCAAGGAGCTGCGAGTTAATGCAGTTGGCATTTGGAATGCCTACCTAAAACCCTTCAAGTTGCTTGACCAACCCTAGTTGGGGTATCGATAAAATAGTGGGAGACTAATAATTATTAATTTATTTATTTGTATCAAATTTTGTAATAAAGTACTAAATCTTTGATCATCTTAATTTTTAGAAATGGAAAGAAAATGACTTCAAACATATCATTGTGCACCATACTCGAAAAAGAAAACCTTATCACCGGCACCAATTTCCAAGAGTGGCAGAGGAGTTTACGCATCGTCCTTCACCACGAAAGAAAATTATATGTGCTAGAAGAGCCTATTCCAGTTGCGCCTGGGAAAGAGGCTAGTGATGAGGAATTATCTCTCTACATGAAACACATGGATGATTCCACAAATGTCCAGTGTTTCATGCTATCAGCCATGTCTAATGAGCTCTTGAAGCAACATGAAAACATGGACGCATATAACATGATGTCTCACCTTAAAGATCTCTACCAAGAGAAGGTGAGATAGGAGATGTATGAGATCTCCAATGCTTTGTTTACCACAAATCTTGGAGAGTCTGTGCCAGCTGGGCCTCATGTAGTCAAGCTTATTGGCTACATTGAACGTCTGGACATCTTAGGGATTAAATTCCCGGATGAGTTACGTACAGATCTCATCCTATCATCACTGCCCAAGACCTTCTCTAGCTTCATTGTCAACTATAACATGAGTGGAAATGAGAAGAGTCTATCAGAGCTTCTGACCTTGATTCGCCAGGTAGATAAGGACATGGGGCGTGACAAACCCGCGGTCCTTATGGTGAACAAGAAAAGGAAGGACAAGGCAAAGGGGCCAAAGACTTATAAACGGTCTGAAGCCCCCAAGCATCGTCCCTCCAAGAAGGGGAAGATCCAGAGGCAGGGCAAGGAATGAGAGGCAGTGTGTTTTGCATGTGGAAAGCAGGGCCACTGGAAGAGGAACTGCACCCAGAAGCGTGGGGACCCTAAAGGTGCGTTTGTTATCGAGTGCAATCTTTCTATTTCTACACATTGGGTATTAGATACAGCTTGTGGGGCTCACATCTGTATTCAAATGCAGGAACCAAGTAGATTTAGAAAGATCGCCAGAGGAGAGGTAGATCTTCGAGCTGCCAATGGCGCAAGGCTGGCTGCGTTGGATATTGGTGACTATCACCTCTCATTGCCAACTGGCATGATTTTGGTTTTACAAAACTGTTATTTTGTGCCTAGTGTTACCAAGAACATAATTTCTGTATCTTGTTTGGATATGGATGGATTTATTTTCAAGTTTGGAAATAAGGGTTGTCTCTTTTATAAGAACAACGTATGTTATGGTATGGCACATTTGAATAATGGTTTGTATGTATTAAATTACGAAAACCAAGTGTTGGCAATCGATAACGAAACAAACTCACATGACTCATACATCACCCAGTTATGGCATCACCGCCTTGGTCATGTGAACGAGAAGCGCTTGACAAAGCTCTGCCAAGATGGCTATCTAGACTCTACTGAGCTAAAACCACTTGATAGATGTCACGCTTGTTTACAAGGAAAAATAACCAAGCCGCCTTTTGGTGGACAAGGTGAAAGGGCCACAGAGCTTCTAGGATTGGTACACACAGATGTGTGTGGACAATTTCCAGTATAAGTTAGAGGTGGATATTCTTACTTTATTACTTTTACTGATGATTTGAGTAGATATGGCTATGTCTACTTAATGAGGTATAAGTCAGAGTCCTTAGAGAAATTTAAGGAATTCAAGAATGAAGTAGAGAATCAACTTGGTAAGAAGATAAAGAAGCTTCGATCGGATCGAGGTGGAGAATATCTGAACCAAGAGTTCATCGATCTTCTACGAGAGTCTGAGATTCTATCTCAGCTCACTTATCCTTATACACCACAGTGGAATGGTGTTAGTGAAAGGAGGAACCGCACCTTGTTGGACATGGTGAAGTCGATGATGAGTCATGCGGATCTTCCATTATCCTTTTGGGGATATGCATTACAAACTGCAGCATACACATTAAACCGAGTACCAACTAAGGCGGCAAATGGAATTCCATCCGAGTTATGGAATGGAAGGAAACCCACTTTGTTGCACACACGTGTATGGGGATGCGAGACATTTGTTAAGGCCTTCTCAGGCAACAAACTAGCACCCCGGGGCACGAAGTGTATCTTTATAGGATATCTTAAGGAAATGAAAGGATATTACCTATATAACCCCCAAGACAAGAAAGTGACTATCGCCAGACAAGCCGTCTTTCTTGAGAGGGAGCACATCCTCAAGAAGGATAGTGGGAGCAAGATTGACTTCGATGAAGTTGATGCTCAAGATACATAGGAGTTGGTACAGGAACAAGTTCCACAGGTCCCCGTGGAAGAGGTTCCAGAAACACAAGTATTGCGTAGGAGCTCAAGAGAGGTAAGGGAACCAGAGAGATTTGGTTTCCTAGTCACCGAGGATGGTGAATCATTATTATTGGACAATGATGAACCTCTCTCCTACAAGGAAGCAGTAGAAAGCTCAAAAGATACAAGATGGCTAGAAGCTATGAATTCTGAGATGGATTCCATGTATCATAACCAAGTTTGGGTTCTGGTCGATGAGCCAGTCGATGTAAAGCCTGTTGGATGAAAATGGGTATTCAAAAGAAAGCTGGACATGGAAGGTCAAGTTAGCACCTATAAAGAAAGGCTAGTGGATAAAGGATTCAGATAGCGTTAAGGAATTGAATATGATGAAACCTTCTCGCCAGTTTCCATGTTTAAATCCATAAGAATCATACTTGCCATAACAGATTACCATGACTACGAGATTTGGCAGATGGATGTCAAAACAGCATTCCTTAACGGGAACCTTCAGGAAGATGTCTATATGACACAACCAGAAGGGTTTGTGACACCAGGTGAAGCCAAACGGGTTTTCAAGTTGCATAAATCCATTTATGGATTGAAGCAAGCATCCAGGTCATGGAACATTCGATTTGATGAAGCCATAAAGGAATTTGGTTTCATTAAGAACGAATGTGAGCCATGTGTTTATAAGCGGTTTAATGGGAATGCAGTCGTCATCCTAGTGGTATATGTTGATGACATATTGCTTATTGGAAACGACGTACCAGCCTTACAGTCAGTTAAGTACTGGTTGGACAAGTGTTTCTCCATGAAGGACTTAGGAGAAGCAGCCTACATTCTAGGGATCAAGATCATTCGTGATAGATCCAAGAGGCTACTTGGACTAAGTCAGGGTACATACATTGACCAGATACTAAAGAGATTTAGTATGGAAAAATCCAAGAGGGGATTGGTTCCAATGTCACGTGGCTTACATCTTTCTAAGAAAATGTGTCCCCAGACACAACAGGAGAAAGATAGGATGAGCAAGATCCCATACGCTTCGGCTATAGGATCCATCATGTATGCCATGTTATGTACCAGTCTTGATGTTGCCTATGCACTGAGCATGGTAGGAAAATATCAAGTAGATCCAGGAGAACAGCATTGGACTGCTGTTAAGACTATCCTTAAGTATCTGAGAAGAACTAAGGATATGTTCCTGGTGTATGGAGGAGACGAGGAGCTTGTCATAAGAGGGTATGCTGATGCTGGTTTTCAAACAGATCAGAATGATCTGAAGTCGCAATCTGGATATGTTTTCTGTCTCAATGGAGGAGTTGTGAGCTGGAAGAGTTCAAAGAAGCCAGTTGTCGCCGATTCTACAGTGGAGTCCGAGTATATAGCAGCTTCTGATGCAGCCAAAGAAGCCGTTTGGATTTGGAACTTTGTCCAGGATCTTGATGTGGTGCCTAGCAGTAAAGATCCCATTACATTGTATTGTGATAATACTGCAGCGGTGGCTCTTGCAAAAGAACCAAGGTCACATCAACGGACAAAGCACATACTCCAGAAGTATCACCTCTTGAGGGATTTATATCAAAGGGGTGAAGTTGCAGTGAGCAGAGTGTCCACGGAAGAGAATGTGGTGGACCCCATGACTAAAGGCCTATCTCAGCAGAAGCATGAATATCATGTGAGAGCTAGCGGGTTAAAGGTTGTTAGCAGTTGGCTCTAGTCCAAGTGGGAGTCTGTTGGAGTTGGTGGTCTAGAACCAACTACTTTGTACTTTATTCATTAAATAAAAGCCTTATCACATCTTGATTGTTATTCTGCGTGACATGTCATGTGATAATGTCCTAAGAACAGCTATTGCATTAAAGGTTCGTAGCGGATCCCTGCTATGATGAGAACCCAGAAGTGCCATAACACTGTTCTTGAATGTATGTTCTATGGCCAGATGATATTATTTGAGGGACACAATAATACAGGTCATTAGGGGTGAGGACTCATAAAACTTTGAGGCACCTTCTCATGGTGTGCGCCCTTTGTAATATCCAGGAGGATATTATGAGAACGAGACCCGCCAGTAGGAAATCCACATTTCATAGTGTCATTGGATGTTCCTATCTACGGACGTGTGTATTGATCCTTAGACTTTAAGATTATTATTAATGGGTATTAAAACTCGCGCACTTAGATGTATCGACGAAAACTGTGACGACACACTGTTCGCAGCGAGGTAGGATACGTTGGGTGCGTCACGAGTAATACCGCATTAATAGATAATGCGAGAAAGGATTTGTCCCTTCCGTTCCATAACGGAAGTAGATATCTCAGGCCCTTTGATGAAATTGATATAGCCTAAATAAATCCATGGCCATGGTAAGGTATGAGCAAGTTCAATTCCGGGAAGTCAAAGAAAGAATAATCAAGCACATGGGTTGATGGCACTAGCATGCAACCCGCTTGATTGGAGATATTGTGACAAAGAGATTATATTACACGGTAAGCGTTCGTAGGAGGTAACACGTCATTGCGGCGTTAACTTCTTTCTCTATGGGTGCCTTGGCGTGTTGCTAGATGCTAACCTTGGACTTTAGGAAGGCTCAGCCTAATGCCACTAAGAAAGAGGCCTAGAGGGTCACACACTAAGTGTGTCCATGTATCTCAGTTAAATATTAATTTAACAAGTTAAATAAATATTATTCCTGAATGTGGTTTAATAATTATTTAAGGATGTCTGATCGCATTTATTTTGACACTAGTTATTCGAGAGAATATATTGTGGACGAAATAATATATTTATTAGAGAGTAATGCAGTTAAATTTATTTAAGAAATAAATAGTCATTACTCAAGGTCTAATAAATGTGGTGGAGAAAAATGGAAAATAAAAGTACACGCCGTGTATTAATTATTACGCGCCGTGTAGTTTTTCCAGTTGGGATTTTGAGGATTTAATATTGTTTTATTAAATGATATTTATTATAATCAGCATGGGCGCATGTCAAGGAATTAATAATTCGACATGGGGGGTTTTCAATAAGAGTTAATGAAATAAATAAAACGCGTAACGCGTTTATTTATTGTCATAACTCTATTAACCTCAAACATGATTATAAATATCCTCACAACCCCAAAATTTTGAGATCCATTGTTGTGCACAACGGATTTGGAAATACTCTCAAGCCAAGGGAGAATTCCCTTTCCACCAAGAACACCCTCAAGTTACGAGATCAAGATCCTCCACCGGATCAAGGCGGTCGAAGGCGGACATCGCAAGCAAAGGTTCTTCCGCGCTAGCACCCGGAGATCTCTTCGGCGACGTCCAGAGATACGTGACACACGTGTGGATCACCTCTAGAGGAATCCTACACTTGGATTCTACAACGCAACGACGGATCACCGAATCATGACCAGACACATCAATGAAGAAAGAATTCCAACGAGGTAATTCTTATGCATTAATTAAATTAATTATAATCAACATATGATGATCCTCCTCAAGGGTTCCGGGACTCTTCTTTTCTTTTTGTTCTTCATTCTATTCCGAAGATTCGGCATTTTATATCGTGACGAATCTCAGATTGAACGTTGTTTAACGTTAAAATTAGAGTTGGGAAAACCCACCAATGCGCTTCCGCTGCACCCGGAACCTTCAGGTACATGATTTTTGTAGAGGAGTAGGAGAGCATGAGACCGAGCTTAGGCTTGCGATGCTGTTGCGTTCCTGTTGCACTACTTTGGTTTAGTTTTGTTGTACTTTGTACCTTGTTCTATATTGTATAAGATTGAAGTGTATCCTGTTTTGGATGCTTTCTTAGAATTAGGGACATGTTGCATCATCATATATATGACTGTTGGTTATCTTTTACTTCAGTTCCATTGTCCATTTCAGGTCTATATTGTTTACTGCTTTCGCTTTTGTATGTTTATATTTTTTTTCCACTGCACTACACTTTGACAAATGAGGGCATAGTTTCACCACTATCAGTCCTAGGCCCTTGCTGCTAGTCAGCAACCTCTGGCGTTTGGGGAAATACACTTGAGGTTTTGTGACCAACCGGGTTCGGGGCACCCATTGTGTGGTACCCAGATCCAGGACGTTACAAAGTGGTATCAGAGGATTTCTTTTCTCTGGGTTATTTTATTATTTGGTGAAAACAGAAAGAGATAGATTGTTAAGGGATTCAGTAATAAATTGTGCTCGGGAGTAAATACCCCGTGTACAGGTAAAGGCCAGATTGCCTCGAATTAAATTGTGATTTTCTGTTTATGATTATTACAATTGATTAGATTTCACCATTAGGTGATGCACTTGTGGTGTGTTGTTTATAGTTTATACTTGGGTTCTATTTAGTTGTAATCTGATGAGATGAGGGTATTCCATCTCATGCATCATATAGGCACTTGCTAGAAATCACATGTCATGCATTCTTTCCATGCCATATAGGGTGCATTAGCGATTGCATGTTGTTGTGATAGGTGTTGTTCTAGTTATGCATGTTGTTGTGATAGTTTCCTTGATAACAATACCTGTTGTTTGATAGGGTATTGTTTGTATGAGGTTTTGTTTGAATGAATGCCAAACTTTGGTTCTTGAGGTGTTATGGGACCTTATTGACCGGAATTTGGTGGATCATTGCCCTGTTTTTCTTGTTATAACATGTATAAGATGCCAACCTTTGATTAATGGGGAGTATGGGCCCTCACAGATCAGAATTTGTAACTTTGGTGTTTGTTTTAGTGTTTTTATGTGATTCAGAGTAGTTTCTGAGGCTTACTGTCCGGAAAAACCCAGAATACACACCATGTAGTTTTGACTACACGTCGTGTGTTTTTCTGTTCAGGAAGAGATGAAATTTTCTAAGTACACATCGTGTACTTATATGTACACGCCATGTAGTATAAGGTCGTGTAACCCACCATGTGGGAGGGAACACGGGTCTTCCAGATTTTACTGAGGACACACCGTGTACCTGTGGGACACGCCGTGTAGTCTTGACCGGTGAGAGACCGTGTGGACTTGGCCGTGTGGTTGGGGAAACAGGGTGGTGTATATGCCGTGTGGGGATGTAACACACCATGTACCTAGGGTTGAGACACGCCCAGGATGACATTAGAACACGACCATATAAGGGCTTAAGGGTATACGCCGTGCATACCTTATACATGCCGTGTAGTCTCTTTTTGTCAGTTCTTGTGGATCTTACCCTTTTCATTGGCACTCTTAACTGGACAAAAGAAACCTCGACAGTAAATTAAACTAAGGTGTGTGTTTGAACTTATAGAGTCATGCTGTCGAGACGACCACACGTTGTTTGCCAAGAGAGTGGCAACGATTATACTCCAGAGATGGTAGTCCATGGGCTACCGATGGATCCTCCAACAGTGCCAGATGCGGCACCAACTTTTATACCAGACGCAGGCGCATATGCACAATTCCGTGAAGGCTTCATGCGGTTCATGCAGACCTTTCAGGGAGCACCACCGACTGCCACATCTATGGTAGAGCTGACACATATATTCCAGAAGCAGCATCCGCCTACGTTTTCAGGGGATATCAGACCACAAGCTGCGGATTCATGGTTGGGTTCTATGCAGACAATCTTCGAGCATCTAGAGATGCCTCCTGGGAGAAAGGTCAAGCTCGCTACTTACATACTGCTTGATTCCGCCAAGAGATGGTGGGATGTTACCACCCAGACTGAGCATCACCGAGACATGGAATGGAGAGATTTTCAGGCAGTCTTCTATGAATTTTTCTTTCCTGAGACGCTAAGGGCAGATCGAGCTCGAGAGTTCATGAATCTGTAGCAAGGCACCATGTCAGTGATGGACTATTCTGCCCGCTTCACCGAGCTACAGTGTTTTGCACCTGTTCTGGTGGGTGATGAGACGTTGAGGGCTATATTCTTTGAGGATGGTCTTCGATATGACATCCGAGCGGTGGTGAATGTTTTCAGGTTGCCTACAGTGCATGCTATTGTGAACAAGGCATTGATTACTGAGCGGAACCTACGGGAAGCTAGTGACACAGACTAGGGTGGTTCAGTACCGGTCTCTAGTACTATTTCTACCGGCAAGAGGAAGAGGCAGATGGATTTCTCTCACGGTGGCAGCACTATCCAGAAGAATTCTTCAGGTGGCCAGGTAATGTGCTACCAGTGTGGTAAAGAGGGGCACAAGAGACCTCAGTGTCCACGTGACCTAGTTGAGTGCCGAGATTGCGGAAAGAGGGGTCATCTTCAGCATTTTTGCATGGAGTTTCCACCAGTGACTAGTGATAGGGGTTCTATGCAGACTCCGCGTGCAGGAGCAGGGCCAACAACTTCTTACCAGTCAGAGAATTAGAATACATCAGGACGTTCTGGCCGAGGTGGTGGTCGTGGCCATGGTATCCAGACACCAGGATCTCAGGGACAACAGGGTGGGTTGGCTCAGGGTAGCCAGGCTATGTCACAGGGCCGCGACACTAGGCAGACATATGCAGTGCAATAGACCCAACATGAGAAGGATCTCAGACCTTCCACTGTCAGATGTACTATTATAGTTGCTTCTGTTTTATCTTCTATACTTTTTGATACTGGTGTTACACATAGCTTTATATCTGTGCCCATTGTGGAGAGCCTTGGACTCTGTGTTTCTTCTTCTTCTGATATCATGACGCTAGACACTCCATTGGGAATTAGAACGACATGTGTGCGTCAGTGTAAGGAGTGACCCCTAGAGGTTGGTAGGTGTCACTTTCTATAGAACCTCTATGTCTTAGAGATGACAACCTATGATTTCATTCTCAGGATGGACTGGTTGGTACCCTTTCGAGCCTTTATAGATTGTTATCACCGCAGGGTGAGTTTCACGTCACCAGAGGGTAGAGAGTTTCTATACAAGGGAGAATGAGATGTCCAGGCGAGCCGAGCTGGACCCGAGCATCGTGGATGAGGTGGAGTGACAACCCAAATTGTGAGTTTATATCAGGATGATCAGGGAACTTGTCATAAGGATTTCCCTCCAGTGGTTAATCATTTCAGGGATGTCTTCCTGGACGACTTTTCAGGTCTACCTCCAGAGCGAGAGGTGGATTTATCTATTGAGCTTGTACCAAGAGCGGCACCAGTGTCCATTCCTCCTTATAGGATGGCTACGCTAGAATTTTAGGAGCTCAAGAGGTAGTTAGAGGAGTTACAAGCCAAGGGTTTCATTTGACCCAATATTTCTTCCTGGGGTTCGCCTGTCCTTTTCGCTAAGAAGGAAGATGATACCCTTAGACTCTGCGTGGATTATCGAAAACTGAACCAGTTGACGGTTAAGAACTGATATCCCTTACCAAGGATTGATGATCTTTTTAATCAACTTCGATGAGAACGAGTGTTCTCAAAGATTGAATTGAGATCCGAATATCATCAGTTGCGCGTTAGACCACCGGACATACCGCTTACAGCCTTTCAGAGTAGATATGGTCTATACGAGTACTTGGTCATGCCGTTTGGACTCACAAATGCATCAACAGTTTTCATGGATCTGATGAATCGTGTGTTCCACCCATATCTGGATTCTTTTGTGGTAGTCTTAGTGGATGATATCTTGGTGTACTCTCACACTCGACATGACCATGCCACCCATCTTGAGATCGTACTGAGTACACTGAGAGAGCATCAGTTATATTCTAAGCTCTCAAAGTGCCACTTTTGGATAGACCAGATTCACTTCCTGGGTCATATTATCTCAGAGGCAGGAGTTGCAGTAGACCCAGAGAAAGTGAGAGCAGTAGTTTCCTAGGAGCATCCTAAGAATGTGTTTGAAATATGGAGTTTATTGGGGATAACTGGTTACTACAGAAACTTTATACAATACTTCTCCCACTTAGCAACACCGTTTATGGGTTTGACTAAGAAGGGTATGAAGTTCGTTTGGTCAGAAGCTTACGATACAACCTTTCAGAAGTTGAAGGGAAGGTTGACATCAGCACCAGTCCTGATACTTCCAGAGTAAGGGAATAGATATACAGTTTATTATGATGCATCAAGTATTGGGCTGGGAGTAGTGTTGATGCAGGGTGATCGAGTAGTTGTGTACGGGTATCGGTAGTTGAGGCCACGTGAGAGGAATTACCCGACGCATGATCTCGAGTTGACTGAATTTTTTCATGCATTACATTGTTGGAGACATTATCTCTTGGGAGAACACTTTTTGGTGTTTACAGACCACAAAATTCTTAAATACATCTTTACTCAGCGGGACTTGAATTTGAGACAGCGAAGGTGGGTTGAATATCTTCAGTCCTTCGACTTTGAGATTGCCTATACACATGGTAAGGGTAACACAATAGTTGATTAACTGAGTAGGAAGACTCATATACAGGCAGTGCAGGAGGCCAGTGGTGAGTGGAAACTTATGACTTTATTCTTTGAGATGCATTTGGAGGTGCATGATAGTCAGGGGAAAACCTATCTTTCATCCTTAGCTGTGACTTCTACCCTCCTTGATAGAGTGAGGATGAGACAACTATCAGATTCATAAGGCCTAGTCCTATTGGATTCAGTGGTAAGTGAGGACCCTCCTCCTAGTTAGACGATATGCGATGATGAGGTACTGCGTATCCATGGACGAGTGTGAGTTCCAGGGGATATACGTGAGGAGTTGATGCGGGAATTTCATTCTTCAGCTTGGGCAGTGCATCCTGGAGTTACCAAAATGCACCGTGACTTGAGACGTCAGTATTGGTGGCCAGGTATGAAAAGAGAAGTAGCTGGTTTTGTTACGAGATGTTCCACCTGTCAGTAGGTGAAGACGGATCATCATAGGCCAGCTGGACTGTTACAATAGTTACCCATTCCAGAGTGGAAATGGTATGATGTTGCGATGGACTTCGTGACCGGGTTGCCAAGGTCACCTCGAGGCAATGATGTTGTATGGGTTGTTGTGGACAGACTTACAAATGTAGCTCACTTTTTACTAATCAAGGAGACCTTCAATGTTGATGAGATCAGGAAGTTGTATATCTGAGAGGTAGTACATCTTTATGGGGTCCCTAGTTCTATCATTTCAGATAGGGATGCCCATTTTACGTCATGTTTCTGGCAGAGTTTTCAGAGGGTACTGGGTACACAGGTGCTTCTGGGCACAACTTACCACCCTCAGACTGATGGCCAGTCAGAGTGTACAATATAGGTGCTAGAGGACATGTTACGTGCATGCGTCCTGGACTTTGGGGGCTCTTGAGAGAAGCATGTACCCCTGGTCGAGTTTGTTTACAACAATATTTTTCAGCCAACTATTGAGATGACACCTTATGAGGATTTATATGGTAGGTCATGCCGATCACCCTTGTGCTGGTTGGAGGCAGGTGATGCAGCTTTACTGGGACCACGTCTTGTGTAGGAGACTTTAGAGAAGGTCCAGTTGATTCAGAAGCGAATGGCTACTGCACAGTCTCCTCAGAAATATTGTGTTGAACGTCGCAGAAGACCCTTGGAGTTCATGGTCGGGGATCAAGTTTTCTTGCGTGTTTCACTGAGGTTGGGACACAGACGAATAAGGATATAGGGAAAACTTTCACCAAGGTATGTAGGGATGTTTGATATTCTTGAGAGAGTTGAGTCGGTTGCCTATCGGTTGCAGTTACCATAGAGGTACCGGGCCATGTACGTCGTCTTCCACATATCTCAGCTGTGCCGTTATCACTCAGACCCATCCCACTTTTTTCAGCCTGAGGAGATTGAAATTCAGGTTTATGCATCCTTTGAGGAGCATATAATTTTTATTGTTTATAGGAGCATGTAGGTTCTTTGAGGTCGGTCAGTTCCTCTCGTATAGGTGTTATGACAGCATGGCCGAGTGTAGGATGAAACCTAGGAGTGAGAGACCAACGTACGTGCTCAGTGGCCAAAATTGTTCTCAGCTTTATCTTCACCACCCTTAGAAGAGAAATTTGGGGATGAATTTCTTTAAGGTGGGAAGTTTGTAAGAAACCGGTTCTTATTCTTGAGGTACGAGTTTCTTCTTTTCCTTTTCTTTAAGTGTTTTTGAGAAAACAAGGGAAATGGGGGAAAATCCCAAATTTACTGGTACACATCGTGTACTTTTGTACACACGCCATGTACTTTGGCTATGTGGGATGAGAATACAGGGTGTGTAGTCTTGCTGGTGATTAAGGGTGTAAAAACTAACTACACGTCGTGTACTTAGTAATACATGCCGTGTAATCAGTCGGCAGATGAATAGTGAGGCGGTGGAAAGTAGCCTCCAGAGGAACAATTAAAAAGGATAGTACATGCCATGTACTTGAGAGTACACACCGTGTAGTTATGTTTTTTCATTAAAAATAGGTAGTAGCCTCCTCATTCGGCAGAGGAGGAAGAGGGCTCACCATGAGCAGCGAGAGAGGAGGCCGAGACTTAGAGGAGATCCCGATCGCTCACCGGGACTATGATTCTTCCGTTGTCGGTCTCGTTTGAATCACGCGGGTAAGGTCTACCCTATTCTTGAATCTTTACTTCCAATTATTTCCCTAAGGGAAGTTATTTAGTTTTGAACGGGTAATCATTTATCTCAGATCTACATCGTTTGTGGTGGTTTTAGGAGGCACCTTTCATGTATATCGATTAGAGGAGATCGAGGTAGGTGGTCTTGTGTTTAATTCCAACTGTCGAGTTGATTTTGTGTAACGTTGTGCCATGCGCCCATGTTTGAGGTGTCGTATGGCTGAGAATTTAACTATTGATATACCTATAATTTCATAGGTAATCTAATGAATAAGTATAAACTACTGTTTGAGATCATTTCTTTGATCTGGGCCACCCCGAGGGTGCGTTTCCCTTGTTTAGCCATTTAGCCAGGATACCCATGGGTATGTTGTGATTATAGAATGTTTTGATTTTTCTTGAGAGGAAACATATATAAATTTCTTGCTTATGCATTGGGATCGGCCCGGTTACTTACTTTTCCTATGGAATGCCTGAGGGCAGTGTTTTGTTTAGCCTGAGGGCATTGTTTCGTTTATCCTGAGGGAAATGTTTTGTTTAGCCTGAGGGAAATGTTTCTTATGCCTAAGGGCAGTAGCTTCTGTGCCTGAGGGTGATATCTCATATGCCTGAGGGTAATATTCATTATGCTTTAGGGCAGTCACCTGAGGGTTTCATTTATGTTTGCCTAAGGGTAAAGATTTGCATGTCTGAGGACAATGTTTACTTTGAATATTCACTGTGGTGATTTCTTAGGTTATACCTGCCAAGATAAAGCACATGATTGGTATTATTATTATCTTTTACTTGTTAGATAGCCTATTGTGGTTTCTATTGTGGCACTGGTATAGGAGATTGTCGGTCGAGGCCGAGTCTCAGAAAACTCAGAATTCAATTATATTGAATTGTTAAATAATTATTAAAATGCCAATGTAACTGGTAGAAATTGTTACTTTTGAGTACTTCCTAGTTTATTGCATTTCATTACTGCACAATGTTGTTTCACATTTTCACTGAAAATTGGGCACGGGCCTTTAGGTGGCTGCCTACTGGGATTTATTTCTCACACCCTATTTGGGTCATGTCTTGGGCCCAAAGAGATTATATTACTACAAGTGTCGATAAGGGCATGAGTCCCTACATAGGTACATGATTGTTGTAGAGGAGTAGGAGAGAATGGGACTGATCTTAGGCTTGCGATGCTGCTGTATTCCTGTTGCACTGCTTTGGTTTGGTTTTGTTGTACTTTGTACCTTGTGTTGTATTGTATCAGATTGCAGTGTATTCTATTTTGGATGCTTTCTTAGAATTAGGGACATGTTGCATCATCATATATATGACTTTTGGTTATCTTTTACTTTAGTTCCATTGTTCATTTCAAGTCTATATTGTTTATTTCTTCCACTTTTGTATGTTTATATTTTTTTTCCGCTGCGCTACACCATGAAAAATGAGGGCATAGTTTCCCCACTATCAGTCCTAGGCCTTCGCTGCTAGTCGGCAGCCTCTGGCATTTGGGGAAATGCGCTTGAGGTTATTTGACCAACCGGGTTCAGGGAACCCATTGTGTGAAACCCAGATCCGGGATGTTACACCAATGGTATAGATTTTCCCTGAAGCAATTTCACCTGGGAATCCACAATTCGCACCGGTCACTCAAATATAGAAAAGTCTAATTCCAACTTCATCTCTTCCCAATTCATCACATGAGATGGGTTCGGGTTATACCAATTCAATTTCAATACATGGAACACATCATGGATCGATTTCAACTAGGTCGACAAAGCTAACTGGTATGCCACCTTACTAATTCTCTCAATAATCTCAAAAGGTCTAATATGCCTCGATGTAAGCTTCCCTTACTTACCAAGAAGGTGGTGACCCAAGCAAGGTGTCACCTTTAAAAAAACCTGATCACCCACTGAGAGTCCCAAGGATCAACGTCGTTGGATAACATAAGACTTATGGTGACTCTACACTGCCAAAAAAAATTGCTTGATCAATTGAACTTTATCAGTCGTCTCATGCTCAAGGCTTGGTCCCAACAAAGAATTCTCTCCCATTTCTATCTAGAACAAAGGCGACTAACATGGCTGACCATAAAACACCTCAAAGGGAGTAATTTTGTCATGACCCCCTCCCCACAAAGTGTACCCCTCCTAGGTCGGCAATGTGAGAAGGGAGATAATGACCCCTGAGTCCCACCTCCAGTAGGCCCCGGGTTGGCGACTAGCACCGAGGGTATAGCGAACACACAAATGGGAGGCATTACCCTCTAAGAGAACACATGCAGAAGAGAGAGATAAGATAGACACCAACCAACTCCAACTCAACCGGTAATATAAAATAAATCGCAAGTACACATATGGAATTTCATGCAAAACTACTACAACTTAAAGGGGAAAAACTGCAAGTACCAAAAGAAAGTAAAACATTAGCAACCACAAGCCCAAAAAGCTCCTGCAACTGCAAGCTAATAGTAACCATCCTGATCTTCAAACTACTCTAAGTGACCTAAAAAGTAGTTTATATATACATAGGGTGAGTATAATAGTATACTAAGTAGGATCCTCCCGAAGCCTCTCATGAAAAAGTAAAGAAATCATGCTAAAGCACAGTGAACAACAAGTGAAACTAACTCGTCACCTAAATAGGTATACTATGTTCCTAGCCTCACCATGGCTACTCTCACCAAGCAATGCATACAAGAGTATATAATATAATAAAGAATATCAAGGGTACCCTGCTACTAATTCTCCACTGGTTTTCCATTTTTCCCCAATGTCACACGTCCTAAGCATCTCTTTCTAAAAAGGCTTTCCCGTAGACACCTGGGCAAAACACTACAACATGAACCTCATGCAACAAAACCACCACGTCCATGTAAGAAAAGTAACCAGGTAGTTTCTGAGAGCCACCACAACTCGCATAATGTGTATCATACATCGAGTATTATACCTCAAACCATTACAACCCATACACTAAGTAAGGATCCTCAAGACATCGCAACCTATACACGTTACACCTATAGTAGTCCATAAAAAACTATATATAGAATATATGTGTGTGAATAACCACAAACCATTACAACCCTCTACACACATATATGGGGAAAAATAACCAATGTGCCTTCTATCACAAGTAACTACCAAGAGAAGAGAGTGGGGCCAAATGGGGTAGTCAACCATCCATCCTCCCACTGAAATGTTAGGGAAAACACCCCACATGGCTCAGAATCCCCGGGGTGTCAGTTTCCCTTATTGACAGGGTGAAGTAGCATATAGAAACACAAAAATTACAGAATATACTATAGCTCACAACCACACTATGGGAATAACCTAGTCTTAGACTCAACTACAGCTAACGTCTCTTGGACTCCGACTGATACTTCTAAAACTAGGTATCCTATAATCACACAACCATTTAAAGAGATTTAATACCTTAATTCATTCCCTTTTTATCAGTTGCACTTTATGTTAATTAATTCTTTAAACATTAATTAACCAATAAAAACTTCACATTAAATTTCATTAGCATCACACCCAAAATACACCGTTCCTTCAAATCACAACCTAAGCATTGTGCCCCAAAAAGATCCAAACCCCATGGTTTAACATCATTTATTCAATTATTTATTTATAGCATTACTTTCCCATATTCCCAGGCATTCTAGAAAAACAATCTATGCTTATAAACACAAGGGGCTCAACACGGTGAGTAGATGAACTACCCATCGAGTCTTTACCGCCTATAGAAAAATCATAGACCCATCATCCCTTGAGAATCTAAACATAGAAAGCATATGGCATACCCCACGCTTCTTATCCCCTTTTGGAAGAAGGGTAAACAAGACCAGCTACCTTGATCAGTGGGGAAAGTAAAGCAGATAAACAACCAAGAATAATCAGCAAAAAACCAAACATTCACATCCAACCCATTTCATCATCCCTGGTGTCCTCCCTGACACCCACATGCATAAAACGATGCATCTCACCACTCTAGGTGTCAACTGCAACAAAAACCAATAGGCCTCCATGCCCCCATATATCACAACATCCATCTGGGCTCACATCACAACACAAGCAACAAGAAAACAACAATCATATTGGTTGGGCTCTTGGCCCTTGAACAAGCAAGAGGGTAACTCAGAACCCTTCAAGTAATTATCAAACAATCAGTTCTTTAATCCATCTTGAATTAACCAATTTATTATTTGTAGGTTCCATATTCGGAAAACCTAAACAACAAGCTATCACAAATAAATTAAACATTCTTAATGCACCAATTTGACTAACATCAAAAAAATACAATAATAAGAACCAGATTCATTTACACGCCTCTTTATCTTTAGCCAAACAATTATCAATTAATTCCAGTTTACATTTTTTACCAATTTCCATCAAGAATGAACAACTAAACAAAGCAAGCATAAATATCACACTATCTAGCAAAAACAAGAGGCAACACCATACGATTGATATCAATTTATTTATCTGGTTCAAATATTTATTATGTCAATTCCATTGTGATCCAGTGGATAAAACATGACAACTCTATAGTTGCACGTAAAAAAAAGAGAAGCAATGAATCCCCTACCTTAAAAAGGTTCTTAAGGATCTTTATATGAGAACGATCCACACAACGGATCACGATCGCCTCCTCCCATGACAACTGCATCCACCCAAGGATGTCACGGCACGATCACACCAACCGAAACCCAAGAAAATCCATTATAATCATGGAGATAACATGAAATAATATGTCAAGGAGAAACAGGAGAAGGTGAACCCAAAAGAATGATGATAAATCATACCTTATATCGAATATTGATGGATACTGCTTGGTTGCACCAAAACAGGGGGTGCACTTGCAGCAAGAAGAATGTTGAGGGAGACCAATCCACCGGGAAAAGTTTAATATCACGATTCCTACAAGAAGTAAGAAAGGTTCGAGCGTCTCGCACTAGAGAACAAGGATAAAGAACAAGGGAGGAAGATATATTGTCCCTTTAGAAAGGTTCGAGCATCTCGAATTAAACCATGCGGTTTGACCAAGTAAATGTATCCTAGGCCTTATGAAAATTAATATAGGAGTTATGGGATTTGATTCAGCCTTAAATCCCTTAAAAAAGGCTATAAATGCGTTTTAAATCAAATAAAACGTTAAATTAGAGAAACTGGAAAAATCTGAAAATTTGGCAAAGTAAATATGAAACAGTTCTGGAAACACTGTTCATGAGCTATCTCACCGTTTCTGACTCACCATTTCTGAATCACTATTTCTGAATCACCGTTTCTGTCTCCCCGTTTCTGACTCACCATTTTTGAATCACTATTTCTGACTCACTATTTCTGACTCACCGTTTCTGACTCACTGTGACACCGTTCATAAAACTGGAAACATTATTCACAGAACTGAAAATTTGGAAAAGTGTTGGGGACGAGTCACCTTGACCTCCCAGAACACCTCAAACACCAGATTTCAGCAAAGGGATAGACTAGAGAGGTCTGAGCCATTACAAATTTTAATCAAGGATTGGTAAATGTTGTTATATGAAAATTCCACCAATCCCAAATGGTTATCCCATGAGCCTTTGAGATCCAACATGCATGCATGAAGCATGTCTTCCAAAATTTGGTTCGCTTGCTATGTTTGACCATCCGTTTGAGGGTGGTATGCCATACTAAGTTTGACCTATGACTCCATTACCTTCTAAAGGACTTCCTAGAACCAATAGGTAAAGTGGGGGTCCCTATCTAAAATGATAGCTGGCAACACACTATGAATCCTCACAATCTCTTGGACATACAATCGGCCCAACTTATCCACATTAATTGAATCCTTAATCGGAATGAAATGGGATAATTTGGTTAGACAATAAATAAACACCCAAATCGCATTCATTCCTTGTGGTGTATGAGGAAACCTAATAATAAAGTCCATAGTGACCTTTTCCCACTTCCATGTAGGAATGGGGAGCAGTTGAAGCAACCCCGAGGGCCTCTGGTGCTCTACTTTAACCTGCTGACAAGTGTAGCACCTCAATACAAAGTCAGCTATATATCATCTCATACCTGACCACTAGAATTGGCGTCGCACATTTTAAAACATCTTGGTGGTCTTGGGATGAATGGTACACTAAGACTAGTGGCTATCCTTAATTACCACCTTATACAAAGATACTGACACCACAAAACAACCCTTGAAAAAAGAATTCCCTCAAAGGATAAAGACCACTCTCTGGGCATCTCCCCACCATCTAAAATCTGTATAAAACACTAACACAACCCATCATTAGGATTCTTTTCCCAAATAGCTCCAAAAGAGATGGTGTTAACTGAATTCAAGCCAAGAATGCGCATCCACTATGCTCCTTAGATTCCAAGTGCATCTAGGCAAGAAGCCTCATCAAAGTCCACTCATCACTAGACTCTTTTACCACTTGAAATAGAATATTTATGCTTAGGCCATACACTACCACATTCCCTTTGCCCGAGATATAGAAAATATCAAATTCGAACCCCTAAAGATACTCAACTCATCAAAACTACCACAAATTCAAATCCTTCCAAGAGAAAATGTAAGTCAAGCTCTTATGATTCGAGTAAACTAAAAATTTCTCCCCAAAAATATAGTGGTGCCACACCTTCAAGGCATGCATCACTGCCACTAGTTCTAAGTCATGAGTGGGGTAATTCCTTTCATGTGGTCGGAGTTGGAGAGTGACATCCGCCACCACATGGTCCTCCTACATCAACACACACCCAAGACCTATACCTAAAATATTATAGTAGACCATGTATCTTTTTACGAACTCTGGTAGGATTAGAATAGGGGAAGTGGTCAAACGTCACTTTATCTCCTCAAAGGACTCCTGGAATTCTAGGCTCAACTCAAACCTTACCCCTTTTTAGGTAAGTACGGTAATAAGCGAAGCATGCTGAGAGAAATCCCTGATAAACCATATGTAATACCCTACTAGACCCAAAAAGATCCTGATCTCAAATACATTCCTTAGTTTCTCCCATGACATCACCAATCTAATTTTCCTAAGGTCCAATGACACCCATGTTCTGAGATCACGTGGCCCAGAAACCCGACTCCCCAAATCCAAAAGGTACACTTGGAAAGATTGGCATAAA
The DNA here is from genome assembly GCA_963277665.1 of Viscum album. Taxonomy (NCBI): domain Eukaryota; kingdom Viridiplantae; phylum Streptophyta; class Magnoliopsida; order Santalales; family Viscaceae; genus Viscum; species Viscum album. The sequence continues at coordinate 1,907,742,827 of OY728151.1, forward strand.
TACGGTGATCCTAAATAGTTCACAACACAATCCTCAAGTGCTTCCCACACTCCTCATCTATCCTGGAGTAGACTAGGATGTTGTCCACAGACACTAAAATAAAGGATTCAAGGTACTTATGGATCACCCGATTCATAAGATCCATGAAAACCGTTGGAGTATTTGTCAGCCCGAATGGTATGACCAAATACTCGAAGTGACCATACCTAATTTGGAAGGCTGTCTTGGGAATGTATGCCTCTTTAACCCTAGACTAATGATACTCAGAGCATAGGAAAATCTTGGAAAACCACCTTTCCCCCTTGAGGTAATCAAAGAGGTCATCAATGCGGGGTGAGGGATATTTATTCTTGATCAGGACCCTATTCAACTTCTAGTAATCAATGCACAACTGAAGGTATCCATAATCTTTTTTAACAAATAGCACTGGGGAGGACCAAGGTGACATGCTTGGGTGAATAAATCCTTTGGATTCCAAATTTTCTAGGTTTAACTTTAATTCCCTCTACTTAGTGGGGGCCATATGATACGTGGGAAGTGATATCAACTATGTTCCTGGTGCCAAATCGATGGTGAAATCCACATCCTGTTTAGGGGGTAACCTTGAGAAATCCTCTAGAAACCAATCTACTATTGGAGGCAACCCATCCTCAGAACCTTTGTTATCATCCTCCAACATAAGAGAATAGAATTAGAAAATAAGGATTCCCAACTCTATAAGTGGAGGTCTAGCTCACCCTAATCGAGGATCCTATTCACCTTGGAAGACCCAAGTACTCCCATTAGGCGCCACAAAATTTACTCACCGATGATGGTAATCAATATTAACCCTAAATCACACTCTCCAATCCATTCCCATAATCATGTCAAAGAGGTCTGTCTCTAGAACTAAGAAGTCCCATTACAATTTGACCCCTGATAGAGTAAGAGCACAAAATAGACACTTAAAACCATGTTCCCTCTTCTTTCCAAGCAATGTCACCAAATCCATGGCATAATGACCAATCTTGGTTAGTAGTTTCAACAATTCGACAAGGTGAGAAGAAATAAAAAAATTAGAATCACCTGTATCAAATAAAGTGACATCTATGGATGATGCAATAAAAACAGCACCTCAAACTGTTATAGGTCCTACATATGATTATACTAGCACTTGGTCTATAGCATGAAGGTTCCTTATCTATGTATAGGCCTGGGAATGACTACTAACCTACAGATCGACCTTAAACTGTCTCTTCCTAGTAGTAGATTCAGCCCTATCACTACAACCACCAAACCGAGAACCCATGGTTCTAGATGGATTTGAGTGAGTTGTCATCCCTATAGAGGTTGAGGAACCTTCACCACTCTGATATGGGAGTGTATTCCTAAAAAACCATTGTAGGTTCCCTATAAGCCTACATCGATGAAATTACATAGGTGGAGCTGAACAGGTGGTCCATATGTGTTTGGGAGTTCCACACTGATGACACACAACCAACCCACCACCAGTGGTTGAAAATGAAGGTGGTCGATATGGGTAGCCAGAGCTATCATATCCCTTCTTCTCTTGTTCATAATGCTTCTTTTTCTTCTCAGACGTTCCATGACTACCCTAACCTACTACTAAAACTGCCCTAGAAAAACTAGATCTATCGGCGTGATCAATCTTCACCATCAGAGCTTGGTCCACCACCTCAGTATATATCTTCAGCTTGAATAAGAAGACCAAGGATTTAATATCTAGCTGCAACCCCATTTCAAACTATTGAGCTTCCATATTCTCATTAGAAACCACCTTAGGTGCAAAATAGACCAATCCTACAAAACGATTAGTATATTCCAACACGATCTGATCCCCCTGATGGAGATCCAAGAACTCTTGGGTCTTGGAGTGGTCCAAGGTCTTATTGAAATACTACTCATTGAAGAAGACTTTTATGTCTTTCCATCCCATCTTCTCAGGCTTCCCAACTTGGACCACCGAGTCCCGCCACTTGCGACTAGGGCCTTCCAACATGAATGAATCACATTTCATCTTGACCACTTCATGAGTATTAAGAAACTTGAAAATACTCTTAACCTTTTCAATCTTACCCCCACCTCATGGGGGTCAGTGATACCCTATAAGGAAGGAGGTTTGTTCTTGAGTAACTCCTAAGCTTTTTCCTTTTCCAGACCTGGATCAATTTATCACTACTAGAAATTTAAGGTATACCAACGGTTGAAAACTGTTGGTATAGGGTGGAGAACTGTTGGTATAAATCATACCAACGGTTTTAGAAACCGTATCCCAGTAAGCTGTGACAATAGACATATACCAATGGTTTGAGATAAACTGTTGGTATATGTGAAGAAATCTACTCTATCCCAACGGTTTTATAGAACCGTTGGCATATAGTTCTTATACAACACATATGACAACGATTTCAAAACCGTTGACATATATTTTTTAGTCTTCCATTCACCACTATACCAACGGTTTAAACCGTTGGTAAAGGTTTTGTACCAACGGTTCAGAACCATTGGTAAAAAAAATACATATAGAACCTATACCAATGGTTTAAAACCGTTGGTATAGGCTTTGCTATACAATTCACACAACAACCTGCTCTGTGTGCTGTTGTGTGAATTGTACAGAATACATACAATACAATACATAATAAGGATACATAATTAAAAAATTATAATTATAATGATACATAATTTAATAATCGATTATGAATACAATACATTAAAAACTGAATAAATAATTATATGTGATATGGAATTAAGAATACATACAAAATTTCATTTTTTATAACACATACACAATTGAATTCAGAAATTAGAAGCTAATAACCCAAAATAAGGAAATGAATAAATGAATTCAACCAAACACAAATATAATGTCATGGTTTGGGGTGGGTATCTTTGAACTTAATGATGATGATAATGGGTGTGTATTAATGAGCTTGTGTGACTTAGGGAATATAGTTATCCTTGGCGTATTAAATGTCATGTGTTTTAGAATAGGGGTAGGATTTCCTCAAATGAGAAGTGGATTGTGTGAGGCTGGACCATGGATCGTTGTTCTAAAGTATCAACACAATCCGAATACGTTTGGTCGGTTTTTCGTATGCCAGTTGTTTTTACTTAAAATGATGTTCAATTTAAACAAAAGAGTGACAGTTAGACTGATATAGACCACACCATGCCTCGGATTGAGGCGGGTTTGACTCATACACGTCACATATGACCCATGGATCATTTTTCTAAAGTATCAATATAATATGAATGCGTTTGGTTGGTTTTCCGTATGCCAGTTGTTGTTTTCACTTAAAATGTTGTCCATTTCAAATAAAAGTGAGACACTTTGAGTGGTACCGGCCACATTAGGCCGCGGATTGAGGCTCTGTTGACTCATACATTTCATAAATGACCCATGGATTGTTTTTATAAAGTACTAATAAAATCCGAATACATTTGGTCGGTTTTCTGTATGTCAGTTGTTTTTACTTAAAACAATGTCCATTTTAAACAAAAGAGAGACACTTAGAGTGCTACTGGCCACACCGTGCCTCGGATTGAGGCGGGGTTGACTCGTACATGTCACAAATGACCAATGGATCGTTGTCCTAATGTATCAACACAATCCGAATGCATTTGGTCAGTTTTCTATATGCCAGTTGTTGTTTTCATTTAAAATGTTGATCATTTCAAATAAAGGTGAGACACTTTGAGTGGTACCGGCCACACCATGCCTCAGATTGGGGAGGAGTTGACTCATACACATCAAAAATGACTCATTGATCATTTTCCTAAAGTATCAACAGAATACAAATACGTTTGGTCCATTTTCCGTATGTCAGTTGTTGTTTTCACTTAAAACATTGTCCATTTTAAATAAAAGAGAGACATTTAGAGTGGTACTAGCCACACCATGCCTCATATTGATCCGGGGTTGACTCGTACACATCAAAAATGTCCCATGTATCATTTTCCTAAAGTATCAACACAATCCAAATGTGTTTGGTTGGTTTTCTATATGCCAGTTGTTGTTTTCACTTAAAATGTTGTCCATTTCAAATAAAAGTGAGACACTTTGAGTGGTACCAGCCACACTGCACCTCGTATTGATACGGGGTTGAGTATTACATGTCACATATGACAAATGAATCATTTTATAAAGTATAAACACAATATGAATACATTTGGTTTCCGTATGCCAATTGTTTTTACTTAAAACAATGTCCATTTTAAACAAAAGAGATACACTTTGAGTGATACCGGCCACACCGTGCCTCGTATTGAGGAGGGGTTGACTCCTACATGTCACATATGACTCATGGATCGTTTTCCTAAAGTATCAATATAATCCGAATGTGTTTGGTCGGTTTTCCGTATGCCAGTTGCTGTTTTTACTTAAAATGATGTCCATTTTAAACAAAAGAGAGACATTTAGAGTGGAACCAGACACACTACGCCTCATATTGATGCGGGGTTGACTCGTTCACGTCAAAAATGTCCCATGGATCCTTTTCCTAAAGTATCAACACAATCCTAATGTGTTTGGTTGGTTTTCCGTATTCCAGTTGTTGTTTTCACTTAAAATGATGTTTATTTTAAACAAAAGAGAGACATTTAGAGTGGTACCAGCCACACCGCGCCTCGGATTGATGAGGGGTTGACTCCTACACGTCAAAAATGTCCCATGGATAATTTTACTAAAGTATTAACACAATCCGAATACATTTGGTTGGTTTTCTGAATGCCAATTGTTTTTACTTAAAACATTGTCCATTTTAAACAAAAGAGAGACACTTAGAGTGGTACTGGCCACACCATGCTTCAGATTGATTAGGGGTTAACTCTTACACATAAAAAATGTCTCATGGATCGTTTTCCTAAAGTATCAACACAATACGAATGCATTTAGTTGGTTTTCCTCATGTCAGTTTTTGTTTTCACTTAAAATGATGTCCATTTTAAACAAAAGAGAGACATTTAGAGTGGTACCGGCCACACTGCACCATAGATTGATGCGGTGTTGACTCCTACATGTCAAAAATGTCCCATGGATCACTTTCCTAAAGTATCAACACAATCTGAATATGTTTGGTTGGTTTTACATATGCCAGTTGTTTTTACTTAAAACACTGTCCATTTTAAACAAAAGAGAGACACTTAGAGTGGTACCAGCCACACCGTGCCTCGGTTTGATGTGGGGTTGACTCATACACATAAAAAATGTCCCATGTATCGTTTTACTAAAGTATAAACACAATCCTAATGCATTTGATTGGTTTTCTGTATTCCAGTTTTTGTTTTCACTTAAAATGTTGATCATTTCAAATAAAGGCGAGACACTTTGAGTGGTACCAGCCACACCGTACCTCGGATTGATGTAGGGTTGGATCTTACACATCAAAAATCTCCCATGGATCATTTTACTAAAGTATCAACACAATCCGAATGCGTTTGGTTGGTTTTTCGTATGCCATTTGTTTTTTTCACTTAAAATAATGTTCATTTTAAACAAAAGAGAGACATTTAGAGTGGTACCGGCCACACCGTGCCTCAGATTGATGCAAGGTTGAATCATACACGTCAAAAATGTCCCATGGATCATTTTCCTAAAGTATCAACACAATCCGAATACGTTTGGTTGGTTTTCTGTATACCAGTTGTTTTTACTTAAAATATTGTCCATTTTAAACAAAATAGAGACACTTAGAGTGGTACTGGCAACACCGTGCCTTGGATTGATGTGGGGTTGACTTTTACATGTCACAAATGTACCATGGATCTTTTTACTAAAGCATCAACACAATCCTAATGCGTTTGGTTGGTTTTTCGTATTCCATTTGTTGTTTTCACTTAAAATGATGTCCATTTTAAATAAAAGAGAGACATTTAGAGTGGTACGGGCCACACCGCGCCTCACATTGATGCGGGGTTGACTCATACATGTCACAAATGTACCATGGATCATTTTACTAAAGTATCAAAAAAATATGAATATATTTGGTCGGTTTTACGTATGCCAGTTGTTTTTATTTAAAACATTGTCCATTTTAAACAAAAGAGAGACACTTAGAGTGGTACCGGCCAAATCGTGCCTCGGATTTATGTGGGGTTGATTCGTACACTTAAAAAATGTCCCATGGATCATTTTACTAAAGTATAAACACAATATGAATGATTTTGGTTGGTTTTATATATGCCAGTTGTTGTTTTCACTTAAAATGTTGATCATTTCAAATAAAGGTGAGACACTTTGAGTGGTACCAGCCACACCATGCCCCGGATTGATGCGGGGTTGACTCCTATACATCACAAATGTCCCATGGATTATTGTGCTAAAGTATCAATAGAATCCGAATACATTTGGTCCGTTTTCCATTTGTCAGTTGTTGTTTTCACTTAAAATGTTGTCCATTTCAAATAAAAGTGAGACACATTGAGTGGTACCGGCCACACCGTGCCTCATATTGAGGTGGGGTTAAGTCTTACATGTCAAATATGACCCATGGATCATTTTCCTAAAGTATCAACACAATAAAAATACATTTGGTTTGTTTTCCGTATGCCAGTTGTTTTTACTTAAAAGGGTGTCCATTTTAAACAAAATTGAGACACTTTGAGTGATACCGGCCACACCATTCCTTATATTGAGTAGGATTTGACTCGTACACGTCACATATGACTCACGAATCATTTTCCTAAAGTATCAACACAATCCAAATGCATTTGGTTGGTTTTATGTATGCAAGTTAGGCAAATCGTGTAACAACAATGATAATATCTTATACTAAAACTATAGACATTGTGCATGATGTGCATCCCCTGGTGTATGGTTAGGGAAAATCATGCACATTTCTTCTAATATATATCCCTATATGGTTTGTAGATACCTTGTGGGATGGACTTAATTTTTTTACTAACCGTGAGGCATAGTGTTTTTCTATGCCGACCGGGGTTCCGAGCTCTGAACAAGCCCCAGAAGCCCCATAAACCATTATAACATCATTAGGATTCCATATTTGGTCAAAAATAAAGAGTTATACTGAATTCAAAAATATCTATACCAGAGTGAAAAATCAGATTCAAAAATAAAGATTTATACTGAATTCAAAAATGTAATGGATCAATCTACCCCTGATCACCATCACCATCACCACTATCATCATCAGCCTCATCCTCACTACCATCTCTGTCCTCGTCATCATCCTTGTTATCTTCCCCATGCTCATCCTTATCCCCATCCTCGCCCTCGACCCCATCCTCGCCCTCGTCTCATCCTCATCCTCACCCTCATCCTCTTCAGTATCCTCATCATCACCAAGAACGTCATCATCTCGACCGCCACTAGAACTACCGCCTGGTGCATTGGATAATGCACCCACTGACGACATATATGTCTGACAAGCCACGTTGGCCTCTTGTGGAAGTGATAAAGATAAAGCTTTGATCAGTTTCATAAATTCTTTCTCCCTCATTTTAACATATTCTTCCAACTCTGTGACCCTTTTATCAGACTGTCTTGCATGCTCCTTAACCTATTCCAACTTGGTGGTACTAGAATGGATACCTAGAGAGGACCAATACCTTGTCGGGACTATATTCTTACCAGGTCAACAGCGTAATCGACCAGAGTGCTCATCTCCCAAAACCTGATATAAATGATCGTGTGACCCTAAATTGTCAGGCTCCTGGGCATCAAGGGCCTCTAAAGAAGCCTGTTAAAAATATTAATAGATTATTAAATTTCAAAATATATATTAAACTTTTAAATAAACAAATTAAAACTTACAATCTTTTTTTGTGTCAGTTCATTAACCGCAGTTCCATCTTTTTTCCTTATACTTGAGCAAAACAATTTTTCTCGAGAGAGACGTCCTTCAATATTTAATTTGTGCTTCTGTAATGACATTGAAACAATATAAAGTGAAAGTATAATAATATATTAAATATTCAATAAATCAAATAATTTAAGTATGAAATAATAAAAAGGGCAAGTCCTAAAGAAAAATTATAAACAATTATATCGTACTAGCTACCTCTCATGATCTGACATAGTAGTGCGCCCCAAAGTGTGGAGGTATTACTTTGAATCAATGTTTTTTTTTTGTTTTTTTCAGAAGATTCCTAAATAATGTTTAATAATAAATAAGATAATATTAATTCAAAATATGAAAACTTTCATTTAAATACCTCAAATGAGATTAATACCTTAAATTTGGTAGTCGCCTAATGGGTAATCATTTGGCGATGTTGCTTTATCGGATATTCATCCATGATAGGTATTGTCTCCAACTCCGTGTCCACTCTATCACACCATCAAACACACAATTCATCCTTATAAGCTCTATAAAGATCTCCTAGCTCCTTTAAACCTGCTAGTCATGTACCTTTACCATCAGGGAAGTTAAACTGAAGTTGACACCCAATAGATTAATTCATATAAAAAAAATACTACATTAAATATAATATATTTTTTACCCATATTTGTTCCCACAAATTATCCTTGAATTCATGTGGTAGATGTCTCTAAGAGAGAGGGCTGACCGGAATGATGTCAGAGTATTTGGCTAGCATCACCAAAAAACCCCGATATTCCTGCCCGGGTTTATCAATCATCTATCTATCATCATTGTATTCAACCATCAACTATGTCTGGTAGTTCCATACCTCACGCAAGCGAGTACGCCCCCTCCCCCGTCTCCTATCAGTAGATGAATCTGTTATTAAAGAAAAAAATATTAGTACAAGTTATAATAAAAATAAATTTTGGTATAAAAATTTGTTAGAGTTATATAAATATACCCGTGGTAGTCAGATCAATGGGCGTCACTGGATGTGAAAAAGTTGAAGGAATATCTTTTATAGGTGGAGTGTCTCTAAGTGTACGCTCCTCATCCACATACTGTGTCAGAGCAGGAGTCGAAGAAGGTGGAATATAATAGCTCAGAGATAATGAACCAGAAGCAAAAGACGATGTCACAGACATCTGGCCAAATGGTAGTGTAAACATCAGAGGCCTAAATATCCCATGTGTCCCTAAAGACACACCATGATCAAAATGGGATATAGAAGATACGTCTGTGGTTGGGGGCCTAGTCTAATATGGTACAACCAGTAGATCATCTAACTCTCGCACCACAAGCCCTCGTACCACCAGCCTCAATACCAGGACCACCAAATGATCATCTAACTTTGACACCACCCCCTCCTACCACCAGCCTCTGTACTGGGAGCAATATCAGGCTCCTCGTCGGATATCTCTCGTCTAGGGGGTGGATCCTGAAAAAAAATTTAACACAAAAGTAAACACATGATATTATAAGTTATTGAAATATATATATTTGAAATAAAATAATCACAACATGGATGAGTGGAGGAACGCCCATCTATGTCATGTTACGATTATTTTTTGTCATCTTTTTCCACTGCATCTCTTCAATGAGTGTCATTTCCTGTAATGAAAACAAATATAGAAGTAATTAGAAATAGATAACTAATGTGTAACCCAAAAAAAAAATATAGGAAAACCATCATGATAAAAAAACATAAAGAAACAGAAGATTTATGGTGGTTTGAAGGTAATTACTAGTATACACACTCTGAATGATGTAGGTGAAACATGTAGGTGAGAACACGACAATATGATTCTATATATTTCCCACCACAACTTCAGGTTCACAATCAACTCTAAAAATTGAGCTATTGGAGTCATCATAAGTAATAAATGGATTGCTTCCAATTGCAGTAGGGATAGTGTCAACTTCATCATCACCATCATCAAAAATATGTCTGGGATTTACTTAAATAATTACTCCAAATTTAGGATGATGATGATCTTTGACATAAATTTTTTTTTTCACCATTGATGCCAATACATATGGTTCATTGGTGGAAAGAGTGCAATTTATGTTAATAACTCGAAATCCACAACCATAAATAAAGGCCCCTTGCCTGATCATTGAATCAAACCATTGACATTTCATCATCGTGACTCGACCATGCGAGTAATAATCCAAAATTATTATTTTCTCCATGACTCCATAATAAGCTACATTTTCAGAACGAGGTCTATTATCCGATGAACTGGCATAACAGTCTGTTGTGGCAGTTAGAATGACACCATCATGCTTTGTTCTCATGTTTCTTGCTCATTCAGTGATAATAAATTTGTATCCATTGATCACAAGTGATTTACAAGAATGAACCATGGTATTAGGACCAAAAGACAAAGATCTTATTTCCTCAGAAATAGAGTCTGCATGAAAACTTGATACCTGAAATATAAACAAATAGTAAACTTAATTAAATATTATTTTTATTTAGTTATTACAGAAATATTTTTACCTTAAATTTCAACCAAGCAGAAAACCCTTTGCTATGCAAAGTCTCTTTCCTTATCAAAGATAAAGAATGATGCTTTCTATATATCAATTATTTATGTTACCTGTAGATAAAAATAATAATAGTTTAACAAATATTTAAAATTACAAGAGATAAGATAAGAGATACATGTACAATTTACTTACTTTATATACTCATCGAATAAATCAAAATTGAATAACACTGTGCGATGTGCCATCTCTTGCTCTTCAAGGCTTAATGTCGTCAATGTATATGATCTCATAATTCCTCCTATTTGAGGAAGTGATGGAAAACTGGGTTCAATTTTCTCATACTGTTCTTCTTCATTTCTCATTGTTCTGTTTATTCTCGTAGTAAGATCAGAGAAATACATTGAGTAGAAATCCATACATTCTTGATCCAAGTAACCGTTCACAATAGAACCTTCGGGATAATTCATGTTCTGAACATATGATTTCAATGTGTACATGTTTCTTTCAGTTGGATACATCCAACAAAAAGCAACGGGTCCTCTAAGAAGTATTTCGGTCGGAATATGGACAATCAGATGCAACATTCATGTAAAAAATGATGGAGGGAATATTTTCTCTAACTCACACAAAATTAATGGTGTCTCTGCCAATAGTTTTTGCAAAAAGGATTTGGATAAATTCTTAGCACAAAGATCTATAAACAAATAGCACTACCGAATAAATGAGTCTCTTACATTATTGGACAAGAGATGACAGATTTCTATTGGAATCAACTCATTCAAAAGGACGTGATAATCATGAGTCTTCAAAGATTTTAGCTTTATCTATTTTCTGTTGAACCATTTTGATATATTTCTTGAATAGCCATCATGAACTTTAATAGTCTCTAGCACTTCCAGAAATTGATTTTTTTCAACAGGTGTCATCACATAAGAAGCACATGGAACTAGCCATTTATTTTCACTGATACAGACATGATGCAATTTTGGTCTGATCCCCCAATCTACCAAGTCACGCTGAGATCATAAATCATCTTTTGTCTTCCCCTTGAAATTTAGAAGAATCGAAAGAAACATTTCACATATATTCTTTTCAATGTGAATTACGTCTAAGTAATGACGTAACAAGTTGGTTGACCAATACGACAACTCAAAGAATATACTCTTCTTCTTCCAATTGTAACAAGTATCATTAGAAAATTTTTACCTATTTATATATTTCATTACACCCTTCCCAAATGAATAACTAAATTTTTTCAATTAATTAAGTGCATCAGTCACTATAGGAAAACGGCCGTTTAGTGGCAGATTTTTCACGGCGGTTTTAAAAACCACTGCTAAACGTGTTTCGGGCTGCCATTTCGCAGTGGTTTTTAAACCGCCACAAAAAAACTGCCGCGAAATGCCTTAATTTTTAATTTTTTTTTAATTTTTTTTTTCGAGGATTAGCGGTGGTTTTTTAAAAAACCGCCGCCAAATAGTGGCGGTTTGGGTAAAACCGTTGTGAAATGAAAGGAAAAAAATAAAAAAACACGAGAAACCTCGAAATCACTAAAACAACCATAAATTTTGATCCGAGCATCTGTTGGAGCGCCACGACCAGTCAAATTGAAGCTCATGAAGAGATCTAGAGGCACGTATAATCAAAACCGTGAGACGGTATAATGTGCAGAAGATATGAGAGTTATAAGAAATTTGAAAAAAGTTCTCCAACTTCAAACGACTATAACTTTCGCTCCGGGTGTCCGTTTGGGCTCTACCACATATCAAATCGAAGCTAGAAAAGAGAGCTACACACTAGTTTGACACAAGAAAGCTTATGTAATGTTTTTAGACCCCAAAAACCCCTCCCAAGGCCTCCGAAACCCTGTTTCCGTCACCTATGTCTTGTCAAACTTGTCTTCAAACGGACCTAACTTTCGATCCGCGTGTCAGTTTGGACTCCTCCACCTGCCAGATCGAAGCTCATTCCATGAGCTTCAGTTTGAATGGTCGCGGCTCCCACATGCACTTCTGGATCATAATTTATGGCCTTTTTAGTGGGTATCAGTTTTGTTATGTTTTTCGATGCCTCGTTTCTAGCACTCGTTCCCCGTTAGCTTTTTTTTAAATGGTCATAACTTTTGATCCACCTGTCCATTCAGACTCTATCACCTATCAGGTCGATGATCGTTTTAGGATCTTTGATTTGACAGGTCGCGGATCTGAAATGGACCCTCGGATCATAAGTTATCTCTGTTAATGTGAGTCCAATGTTTTTGTCACTTTATGACCATTTTGATGGGTTTTAACGGTTGCTCCATTTATTACTGTTTATTTGTGTTTCCATGACTTGTTATCTTTATCAATGGTTTTTTGTGAGTTATTATGATGATTATGTTGAATTCTTAAGGGGTTTTCCAGAGTTGTCATGAGTTTTCATGCGTTCTCATTCTTTCTAATGCCTTATTCTCCATGCTTCTCTATCCGTTTTCATGCGTTTTCATGATTTTTCATCCCTTAACACGTCTTTTCATACTTTTTCACGTGTTTTATTTATTATTTATTATTTATTATTTATAATATACTTTAATTTATTTATTATCTATTATTTGTTACTGGTTATTTATTATTTATTATTTATATTTATTTATTATTTATTATTTATATTTATTTATTATTTATTATTTGTTATTACTAATAATAAAATATTATTATTAATAATAATATTTGCTACTGGTTATTTATTATTTATATTTAATTATTATTTATTATTTATTATTTATTATTTATTATATATTATTTATTATCTATTATCTATCATTTATTATTTATTATTTATTATTTATTATTTATATTTATGTATTATTTATTATTTATTATTTATTATTTATTATTTATATTTATTTATTATTTATTATTTATATTTATTTATTATTTACTATTTATTATTTATTAATAATAATATTTTATTTATTATGTGTTATTTATTATTTAATATTTATTATTAAATATTTTTTTATTTCGTATTTATTATTTATTATTATTTATTATTATTTATTATATATTATTGATGTTATTAATATTTTCATGACTTATTATATACTCCCTTTACTGATTTTATATGAAATGTGCATAATTTGAGTGAAATATTAATGTTTTAATATTAAGTATAATTTTTGAGCATTTTTAGAAGTAGTCCAATTGAGTCATTTTACTGTTTTAATAATAACTATCACTATACTAATTCAAATTGTATGGTTCTTGTTTTGTAGGATTATCCTTTAAATATAAAACATTTCATTAGAAGGTACCATGAGCCAATGCTGCCATTTGAAGGTTCATATGGTCCTCACAAACCAGACCAAAGAATCTGTGAAGAAACTGGACTATTCATGAATATTGATTTACTGGGCTACATGAAGAAGTCCAAATTCTATTATTCTCCACCATAGTTCGGGGTACAATGCAAGGAGTCTTTTATAAAAATTTTAGGGTCCAAATCTAATAACAAGGGGCCCAAATGATTCTTTAAAATCCAACCCACCATTCTGGCCGAGAATTAAAATCAATATAGTATGCATGACATATCTCATGATGTAAGAATCCAATAGAGATGAGATTTTTCAGTGTGAAATATGAGATATAGGTGTCCGACTTTGTTGAAGAAACCATTCGGATTTGAAGGCATCTTCATATTCAAAAACCCTTTCACATTCTGGACTTCAAAAAGACTGGATTGAAATGGACAGTTTTACATTGTTTAATCAACCGACCATAAATTTTGATCATTAAGTCCAAATGACTCAAAATTTTTAGATTAGTCGTACAACTTTATTATCTACAACTTTGAATAAGGAGAGTGCTCGAGATTAGGCTATCTTTATGTCCATATCTGCGAGCCAAGTGGAGGGGTATTTCTGGAATGTAAAGAGTCCACCACCTTGGGCTATAAATACATTCCCTCCTCTCCTTTCAAAAGGGTTGGCATTATAGAAGAGAGGAGATCATATTGGGACAAACAAATCTTTTCCAAAGGCTTGGGAGGATCTTCCATACTCAAGTTTTCACTTGAGAGACCCTTCCTCCTCTCTTTGTTTTCACCTAATTTCGTGTTCTTCGTTTTTGTAATTTTGTAAGTATCTTTCTTTGTAATTCTGTTTTAATGCAAGTTACTTCTTCAATATATCTTATTCTCATCCACCTTCTATAGTTTAATATTTATTCTCTTAAAATAATTTAAATATATTTGAATCCCCTTCCCTTCTTTTGCTTCCTCATTCAATCAAAAGTTTGTTTTTAATTATCATCATTGTTCGTGTGTGTGTCGACGTACCACTCTTTTCTTATCCCTTTCTTTTTATTCTATTCTTAATTTATCATCATAATTACTATAACCAGAATATTAAACACCCAAATGGCTGAGTAAATATCTCATTGGGGTGAGTCAAAATTTAGGGATGTTAAGTGATTGAGAGTATTTGCTCGATGAGTATTCGTTAATTTAACATTGTGTATGTTGGACTTAATATGTCATGGATTAATGACATCTTTTGTTTAGCATGTGGTTTCCATGGATTATTGGAACCATAAATACACTACCATAAACAAGTACTGATTGATTTTAGAATCCTAGTTAAGTTAAGGCTTGGATTAAAGCTTTAACACTTAGGAATTCTAATCGACGTCAACTTGTGAAGTGGGTGTTAATTTAAATGCAATATAAAGCAAAGCTCAAGGATATCACAAGATTAACTCTATAATAATGAACTCACCCCAATATTTATCAATTTGTTAAATCAATTATAGTAAATCAATCATTTCAATTAAGATCTGCAAACAAACCCCCCCCCCAATCAAAATACAATCAACTAAAAACAATCGACTATTACGAAGTACCATCGCCGAGGATTCGACCCGAGTACTGCTATACACATTAGCAGAGCACCGGGACCTTGACCGGTCGATAGGTGACAATCGGCCGTGTGTTTCAAATGGTTCCGTTTTCGAGGATGGTGCTTTATGCAGTCATTAGTTTCTGGTTATTTAAAAAAAATCCAAAAAAAAAACAAAATTTTAATTTTTTTTTGAAAAAAAACACAAAGAAAAACCCGTATTCCTCTTAAAAATCATAAACTGAAAAAATACAAAGAAAAACCTATCTTCCTATTTCTTCCAAAATCTCTCTAAATGCCCCGTAGTCTTCCAAAAAATCCCTCAGATTTGTTTGACCCTAAAATTGAGTAAACACTTCGCCAACTTAGGAGGAACATCAGAGATAATCAAATTATTCAAGAACCAGTCCTCATCCAACCAGTTGAATTTGAAATGGCCAATCCTAGGGAACAAACCCTTAAAAAATTCACTACCCCTGATATGAATTACCAACCTTTTGGTATTCAATATCCAAACATAGAAGCTGACTTCGAACTCAAATTGGGTTTGATTCATATTCTCCCTCATTTTCACGGGCTAGATGATGAGGATCCACATCTCCACCTTAAAGAGTTCCAAGTAGTGTGCTCTACCATGAAGCATCAAGGAGTTTCTGAAGAAAAAATCAAACTCTGAGCATTCCCTTTTTCCCTAGCTGACACTGCTAAGTCATGGCTCTACTACCTACCTCCTGGTTCCATAACTACATGGAATGACATGAAGTGACTCTTCTTAGAGAAATTCTTTCCTGCTTCTCGTACTGCTTCTATCCGAAAGGAAATAAGTGGTATACGTCAATTCCCAAGTGAATCACTCCATGAGTATTGGGAGAGGTTCAAAAAGCTTTTGGAAACCTGCCCAAATCACCAAATCCCTGACCAACTCTTGATCCAATAATTCTATGAGGGGTTATTGGCTATGGAGAGAACTCTCATTGATGCCGCAAGTGGCGGTGCTCTTGTTGATACAACTCCCACAGCTGCAAGAGATCTCATAAGTAACATGGCTGCAAACACACAACAATTCCATACTCGAGCACATGCTCAAGTCAAACAAGCCCAAGATAATCAATCAATTGAGCCGAAAAAGATGACCGAGTGGATGAGTGAACTTACAGGTCTTGTGCGACAACTAGCTGTGGCTACAAAATCTCCAACCTCGTCTTCTCCACGATCAATGTTTCCTGGACCTGTCAAAAACTGTGGAATCTGCAACTCTACATATCATCCAACTAACACATGTCCACAACTTCAAGAGGATCAATCTGATTCATCTGGACCAATGGAGATCAATGCAGAATATGCTCAGTGGAACACCAATCCTCAACTATCAGGTCAGTTTGTTAGAAACTTCAACCAACCTCACTCTGACCCCTACTCTTCTTCATATAACCAAGGCCTGAGGTATGGTAATCCCGTCTCTCATCCCCCTCAATTCCCTCCTCAAAACCCAAACCAATTCCAATATGGTCAAGGTGGTGGTAACTTCCATCAACCTTATCCTTTTGTTCCTCAACCTCAAAGGAACAATCCTCCTCCTGGATTCCATTATCCTAGTGAGCCTTCCCAATTCCAAAACCATTATAATTGATTTCCCAAGAACCAAAATCAAGGCAATCCCAACCAGGGACAAGCCTCTTCTTCCAAGAAACCATGGGAAAGTGCAGTGGAAGATCTTGCCTCTTTCACCCATTCTAGACTTAAAAACATTGAAACTCAAATAGGTCAACTTGCATCCCACCTGAGCCAGCAATAGCAATCAAATTCTTCCCAAATCCCAGCTCAACCATTACCCAACCCAAGGGTAATGTAAGTGCAATTGAACTTAGATCAGGAAAGCAACTTGCTATGACTCAAGATAAATCCTCAAAACCTCCTTTGAATGTTGACCTAGAAAATGAAAAGAAAAAGAAAATTGAAAAGGAACCTGAATCCATTTCCTCACCTCCTTCCATTCCACTTAGGAATCCAATTCCTTTTCTTCAAGCTGTTTCTAAACCAAGGAAGTACTTTGAACCCGATCCTAAAATTCTCGACATGTTTATACATGTTGAAGTCAACATTCCCCTCTTAGATGCCATAAAACAAATTCCTAAGTATGCCAAGTTTCTCAAGGAGTTGTGTACCCACAAGAGGTAACTTAGGACCTTTGAAAATGTTTCCACCCAGCAGTCCATACTCATTAAGTGCAAAGATCCAGGTACCTTTACGGTTCTATGCCAAATTGGATGTTCGAACTTTGATGATGCACTCATAGACCTAGGAGAATCAATTAATGTCATGCCCAAATCCATATTCTCCAACCTTGGTCTAGGTCCTTTACACCCAACGGGTGTTGTCATTCAATTAGCCAATCAAAGCACAACTAGTCCTGAGGGAATAATTGAGGATGTCCTTTTCAGAGTCAATGATCTTATCTTCCCTGCTGATTTCTATGTCCTTGACATGGAAGGTGAGATGAACTCTTCTCGATCTCCCATAATTCTAGGAATTCCATTCCTCATGACTGCGAGAACCAAGATTGATGTCCATTCTGGCATCTTATCCATGGAATTCGGTGACCAACTGGTCAAATTCAACATTTTCCAAGCCATGCGATACCCATCTGAGGACCACTCTGCATTCTCAATCCATGATTCTGAGGACACTTCTAAGAGTCAATTTAACCCCATTACATCATGTTCATCCTGTTCTTATGATAAAGGATCTTTTGAAATATGCACCATGATTAACCAAGTCATAAATGGTGAAGTTGATGTGGACCTCTCATTCATAGACTCCATCAATCTAGAGGAACTTGAAAACTCTCTTGAATCCCACATCAACTCTGATCTCTACTGCTCTATCTTGGACAGTACTAAGGAAAATGAATCTGAAGCAACTAAAATCCCTTCATCCATTCATGAGATGTCTAACCCACAAATAAAAGATGAGACAAATCTGAAACCTCTTCCCGAACACTTGAAATATGCATTCCTTTTCCATGATCACTCTTATCCTGTCATTATCTCTTCTTCACTTACTGAAACAGAGGAGTCCAAACTTGTTCAAGTGTTAGAGGAAAACAAAAAGGCCTTAGGTTGGACCCTAGATGACATACCAGGAATCAAACCTACCCTTGGCATGCATCACATCCATCTGGAGGAGTCATCCAAACCAATTAGACAACCACAAAGAAGACTCAATCCACTCATCCTTGAGGTAGTTAGGGAAGAGATCACCAAGCTTCTTCAAGCTGGTATTATCTACCCAATTTCTGATAGTGAATGGGTTAGTCCAATTCAAGTTGTACCTAAGAAGGGTGGGATAACTGTTGTCACAAATGAACATGGAGAGGTAGTCACAACTCGAGTGAAGAACAAATGGCATGTGTGCATCGACTATAGTAAATTGAATGTTGAAACCCGAAAAGATCACTACCCTCTTCCATTCCTTAATCAAATGCTAGAAAGATTGGTAAGAAAGTCACACTATTGCTTTCTTGATGGATACACCGGCTATTTTCAAATCCTAATCTCACCTCAGAACCAATAAAAGACTACTTTCACATGCCCCTTTGGAACATATGCATATAGAAGAATGCCTTTTGGCCTTTGCAATGCTCCTGCAACATTCTAGAGATGTATGATGAGTATCTTTTCAGAATTCATTGAACACTGCATGGAAGTCTTTATGGATGACTTCACCATTTATGGTGAGTCATTTAAATCTTGTTTGAATTCACTCTCTCTAGTCTTACAGAAGTGTGTCAAGTGTAACCTTGTGTTAAATTTTGAAAAATTTCACTTCATGGTTGCAAATGGGATTGTTCTAGGGCACATAATTTCAAAAGATGGTATTGAAGTCGATCCTGCCAAAATTAAAGTGATCCAATCACTTCCTGAACCCACTTCTGTTCAAGACATCCGTTCATTCCTCGGTCATGCCGGTTTCTATCGAAGATTCATCCATAACTTCAGTAGGATTTCCCTACCACTCACTAGGTTACTACAAAATGATGTCACTTTCCATTTCGATGAGTTTTTCAAGAGAGCCTTCGTTGAACTCAAAAATTCTCTTACAACTGCCCCAATAATCCAACCCCCAGATTGGTAATTACCCTTTGAGTTGATGTGTGATGCTTCTGATAGAGTTGTTGGGGCTGTTCTTGGTCAAAGAAGAGAAAGAATTCCTCATGTCATCTATTATGCCTCAAAAACATTGGATGAAACTCAATCTCACTACACTGTCACTGAAAAAGAACTTTTAGCAGTTGTTTTTTCCTTAGATAAATTCCGGACCTATCTCTTAGGCGCCAAAATCATAATCTTCACAGATCATTCTGCTATAAAGTTCTTACTCAAGAAAAGTGATTCCAAACCGAGGCTAATAAGATGGATCCTAATGCTCCAAGAGTTTGACCTTGAAATCAAAGACATACCAGGAAAAGAAAACCCTGTGGCTAATCACTTGAGTAGAATTTCTAATTCTTCTCATTCAGAAATCATTGATCCTGAATTCCCCACTGAGCACCTTTCATCTCTCACTCCAAAAATACCATGGTATGCCCCAATTGTAAATTACTTGGTTTTTGGTGTTTTTCCTGAAAATTATTCAAAAGAACAAAAAATGAAGTTGAAAAGTGATTCAAAATACTATTTTTGGGAAGAAAATAAACTTTGGAAAACTAGGGCTGACATGGTAATAAGGAGATGTGTCGATGAAAATGAACATTCTTCCATATTAGAATTTTGTCACTCACTTCCCGGAGGTGTCCACTTTGGACCACAAAGGACCTCCCGAAAGGTCCTAGACTCTGGATTCTTTTGGCCTTCACTCTTCAAGGACTCACACGATTTCTGTCAATCATGTCCCACTTGCCAAAAGTTTGTCACAATTTCCAAGAGAAATGAAATGCCCCAAAAGCCTTTAATTTTCTGTGAGGTCTTCGATGTTTGGGGTATCAATTTCATGGGACCATTTCCCCCTTCCAATGGATTATCATACATTCTTCTTGCGGTCGATTATGTTTCAAGGTGGGTTGAGGCCAAACCCACTAGGAAGGATGATGCTCATACTATTAGTGAGTTTCTAAAGACCCACATCTTCCAAATATTTGGCACACCATGTGCCTTGATCAGTGACTTAGGAACCCATTTTTGTAATAGAACCATGAAATATCTTCTAAAAAAGAATGGGGTTGTACATAAAACTTCAACTGCATATCACCCCCAAACAAATGGCATGGATGAACTTTCTAATAGAGAAGTGAAAAGAGTGCTTGAGAGAATTGTAAAACCCACCAGAAAAGACTGGCCTGAAAGACTTGGTGAAGCACTTTGGGCTTATTGAACTACCTATAAAACACCCATTGGGATGTCTCCTTTTAGGCTAGTTTTTGGTAAAGCATGTCACTTACCAGTTGAAATCCAACATAATTCTTTTTGGGCTGTGAAAACCTATAATTTTGATTGTGAAAAATCTGGTGAAGAAAGATTGTTGCAATTGGATGAACTGGAGGAGCTTAGACTTGATTCTTATGAGAATTCTAATCTCTACAAAGAAAAATCCAAGGCACTCCATGATAAAAACATCCTGATAAAGGTATTTCATGAAGGTGAAAAGGTAATGCTCTTTAATTCTTGATTTTGGCTTCACCCAGGTAAGCTTAATTCTCATTGGGAAGGTCCTTTTGTTATTACTAACATTTACCCATTTGGTGCAGTGCAAGCCCAAGACCCCTCTTCCAAAAGGAAATTCACGGTTAATGGACATCAGTTAAAGCATCACCATGAGAGGATGCACAATCCTGGATCAACATCGACTTCCACTAGATCCCCAACTTCTCTAGCTGACCTACCACTAGATGGAGAAGGCGACCCACCAAATTCAAACCAGGGGGCACCTCTTTCCCTTTAACTCTCTCTATCTCTTTCTCTCTCTACCTCTTTCTTCCTTTTCCTCTCTATTTAATTTTTTTTACCACTTTATTTATCAAAACCTTTCTTTTTCACTTTCTCTTTTGTGTGGGTGTATCTTTATAAAAAAAAACCTAAAAAACTAAAAAAAACCAAAAAAAAAACAATCAATTAAAAAAAATACAAAAAAATTATAAGTCATGCTTACTCACCATCGAGTTTTTAAATTTTATACAACCATTTTGGGGAGTTAAAAGACATGTTTTCATCTCAAAAATTTTGTATTTTCATTATGACTTTGGATAAATAATTTTGTGTCAAAACCAACACATTTTGAATGTTCAGTTTTTGATTTGGAAAATGATTTTTCCCAACCGTGAGAACAAACATTTTCTTTCATGCCAAGGCCACCTATGACCATCTTTTCAAAATGTGTGTTTTCACCCCCATTTGTGAGTCTTGAGTTTGTGGACCTTTGAGCTGAATTTCCTACCTCAGTGTGTATTAATATGATAGAGGCATTTTCTGAACCACATGAGAATCACAATAGCCAAATAGCCTCCCATTTCCCTTACATTAATCCTCCTTTTGAAAGCCCCATTCGAGCCTATGAAAACCTTTTATTTGATATCCACATTAAAAGCCCAATACCTTTTTCCCACCCAATATCAACATGAATTTTCATTGCATAATTTTTTTAAATTTAAGTGTGGGGGGGGGGAATGGATTTCATTTTTGGGTATCATTTCCTTACTTTCCGGTTAGTTATCATCTGCTTGAGGTCAAGCATCCATTTTAGTGTGGGGGGGGGGAGGTTTTAATTCAGTGGTATTTGGGAATGTATTATACAAATGATATTGAAAAGTGTTCAAAAAAAAAAATTCAAAAAAAAATTCAAAAAAAAAAAAAAAATTAAAAAAAAAATAATAATAATAAAAATGAAAAAATGGGTTGTGTCTTGGGTAGGTAAAAAATCACTCTTCCTTAACCTTTTATCTTGTTATAACTATTACAATTAGTGTCATGAGGAGATCAAACATGGGTTGGTATATGAGTGTGAGATCCATCTCAAGGTCAACTTTCAAAAAAACAAAGAAAAAAAAGAACACTTGCATTATATTCTTATATCATTGGGAGAAGTTTGGTGGTTTGTAAATATTTCATCTTCTCATCCCCTTCATATTTTATTCCTCTATTGTGTCTTTCTTCACACAATCATTCCCTTGTAAATATGTGTTTTCATTTCCTTCCATGTTTTATTTCAAAAAAATGTGCATTGTTTTTCTATGTTGGTATTTTAACCCTCTTATTCTCTCTATTGGACATTATATTCCTACCATACCATAGCCAAAGAAAAACCCCTTAAAAAGACATCTTGATTTTTGAGCACTTTGGATAGGGAGCGGAAGCTGAGAGCTCTTACAAACTCTATGATTTTCACTTTTGGTTGGTGAAAGAGTGAACCTCCACAAATGAATTTTATCATCTTGAGAGGTGTGTGTTTTGAGTGTCCACATTTTCCATTTCTAAATTTGAGCATGAAAAAATGAATTAGTTTTGGAACATTGTTTCTGTAACAACTTGTGGTGGATTTCAAAATGGATGAGTGAAATAGTCTAAACCTCCCCTGATTGGAGAAAACAAAAATTTAATATTTGTTGGTGAGTGAAAATGATTTTGTCATGTTTTTATATTTGTTGCACATGAGGACATGCACTAAACTAAGTGTGGGGGATTTTATGTTATTAATATTTTCATGACTTATTATATACTCCCTTTACTGATTTTATATTAAATGTGCATAATTTGTGTGAAATATTAATGTTTTAATATTAAGTATAATTTTTGAGCATTTTTAGAAGTAGTCCAATTGATTCAGTTTACTGTTTTAATAATAACTATCACTATAATGATCCAAATTGTATGGTTATTGTTTTGTAGGATTCTAATTTAAATATAAAACATTTCATTAGAAGGTACCATGAGCCAATGCTGCCATTTGAAGGTTCATATAGTCCTCACAAACAAGACCAAAGAATCTGTGAAGAAACTGGACTATTCATGAAGATTGATTTACTGGGCTACATGAAGAAGTCCAAATTCTATTATTCTCCACCATAATTCGGGGGACAATGAAAGGAGTCTTGTATAAAAATTTTAGGGCCCAAATCTAAGAACAAGGGGCCCAAATGATTCTTTAAAATCCAGCCCACCATTCTGGACGAGAATTAAAATCAGTATAGTATGCATGACATATCTAATTATGTAAGCATCCAATAGAGCTGATATTTTTCAGTGTGAAAGAGGAGATATAGGTGGCCTACGTTTTTGAAAAAACCATTCGTATTTGAAGGAATATGCATATTCAAAAACCCTTTAAAATTCTGAACTTCAAAAAGACTGGATTGAAATGGACAGTTTTAAATTGTTTAATCAACTGACCATAACTTTTGAACCTTAAGTCCAAATGACTCAAAATTTTGAGAGTAGTCGGAAAACTTTATTATCTACAACTTTTAAGAAGGAGAGTTCTCGAGATTAGGCTGTCTTGATGTCCATATCTTCGAGAAAAGTGGAGGGGTATTTCTAGAATGTAAACAGTCCACCACCTTGGGCTATAAATACATTCCCTCCTCTCCTTTCAAAAGGGTTGGCATTTTAGAAGAGAGGAGATCATATTGGCACGACCAAAGCCTTACCAAAGGATTGGGAGGATCTTCCATACTCATGTTTTAACTTGAAAGACCTTTCCTCCTCTCTTTGTTTTCACTTAATTTCGTGTTCTTCGTTTTTGTAATTTTGTAAGTATCTTTCTTTGTAATTCTATTTTAATGCAAGTTACTTCTTCAATATCTCTTATTCTCATCAACCTTCTATAGTTTAATATTTATGATATTAAAATAATTTAAATATAATTAAATCCCCTTCCCTTCTTTTGCTTCCTCATTCAATCGAAAGTTTGTTTTTAATTATCATCATCGTTCGTGTGTGTGTCGACGTACCACTCTTTTCTTATCCCTTTCGTTTTCTTCTATTCTTAATTTATCATCATAATTATTATAACCAGAATATTAAACACCCAAATGGATGAGTAAATATCTCATTGGGGTGAGTCAAAATTTAGGGATGTTAAGTGATTGAGAGTATTTTCTCGATGAGTATTCGTTAATTTAACATTGTGTATGTTGGACTTAATATGTCATGGATTAATGACATCTTTTGTTTAGCATGTGGTTTCCATGGATTATTGGAACTATAAATACACTACCATAAACAAGTACTGATTGATTTTAGAATCCTAGTTAAGTTAAGGCTTGGATTAAAGCTTTAACACTTAGGAATTCTAATCGACGTCAACTTGTGAAGTGGGTGTTAATTTAAATGCAATATAAAGCAAAGCTCAAGGATATCACAAGCTTAACTCCATAATAATGAACTCACCCCAATATTTATCAATTTGTTAAATCAATTATAGTCAATAAATCATTTCAATTAAGCTCTGCAAACAAACCCCCCAATCAAAATACAATCAACTAAAAATAATCGACTATTAGGAAGTACCATCGCCGAGGATTCGACCCGAGTGCTGCTATACACATTAGCAGAGCACCGGAACCTTGACCAGTCGATAGGCGACAATCGGTCGTGTGTTTCAATTATATATTATATATTATTTATTATTTATAATTTATTATTTATTACTTATTTTTTATTGTTTATTGTTTATTATTTATTATTTATTATTTATTATTTATTATTTATTATTTATTATTTATTATTTATTATTTATTATTTATTATTTATTATTTGTTTATTATTATTTATTGTTTATTATTATTTATTGTTTATTATTATTTAATATTTATTATAATTTATTATTATTATTTATTTATTATTTATTATTATTTATTATTTATTATTTATTGTTTATTATTTATTATTTATTATTTATTATTTATTATTTATTACTTATTACTTATTACTTATTACTTATTATTTATTATTTATTATTTATTATTATTGAGTTTATATCTATTATTTATGTATTATTTGTTTTTTCAATTAATATATATAAGTATATTAAATTCTGTTTATTAACCACATGATGAGCTTACTAGAGTGGTAAAGTCTTTGGAAAATATGCAAGAGGTCAGAGGTTCAAATCTCACCAAACGCAGTATTTCTTTATATTGCACGATCATGTGCACGGGCATGTGCACGGGCATGTGCACGGGCATGTGCACGAGCATGTGCACAGACAGGTGCACGGGCAGGTGCATGGACATGTGCATGGGCATGTGCATGCATGGAAAAATAAAGTAAATAAAGTAATATGAAATAAATAAATAAAATACGCAATAAATAAATAAAATACGAAATAAATAAATAAATAAAATATATAAAATAAATAAAATAAATAAAGTACAAAATAAATAAATAAAATACGAAATAAATAAATAAAATATGAAATAAATAAATAAAATACGAAATAAATAAATAAATAAATAAATAAAATAAATAAAATAAATAAAATAAATAAAATAAATAAAATAAATAAAATAAATAAATAAAATACATACGAAATAAATAAATAAATAAATAAATAAATAAATAAACAAATAAATAAATAAATAAATAATTAATTAATTAATTAAAAAAATAAAAAAAATGGAAAAAAATGAAAGAAATGAAAAAAAATGAAAAAAATGAAAAAAAATGAAAAAAAAAGAAAAAAATGAAAAAAAAGAAACAAATGAAAAAAAATGAAAAAAATGAAAAAAATGAAAAAAATGAAAAAAAATAAAAATAAAATAAAAAAAATCGTCGCGAATAGTTTCCCGACGCGCGATTTCGCGGCAGTTTTTCAAAAAATGAAAAAAATGAAAAAAATAAAAATAAAATAAAAAAACCGTCGCGAATAGTTTCCCGACGCGCGATTTCGCGGCAGTTTTTCAAAACCGCCGCCAATCTATTTAGCGGCGGTTTAAATCGCCGCGAAACGTAAAACCAAACCGCCGCTAAATGCCTTTTTTGCCGTAGTGAGTTACAGACATACACTGAGGTGGATCATCAGTCTCCATGGTATTGTCAAATCTTCGACGATTGTTTCTATATGGATGGTTCATTGGCAAGAATTGTCGATGTCCCATAAAACTAAAACTACGACGATATTTTAGTCTTCTCGATTGAGTATCCTTCATATAAATAGGACATGATAATTTTCCTTTTGTGCTCCATCCAGACATCATTGCATAAGTAGGAAAATCATTGATCATCCACATAATCGTAGCATGCATTTGAAATATGTCTTTTGAACATGCATCATATGTGGGCACACCCACATCCCAAAGAAGATTCAACTCTTTTATTAAAGGTTTCATGTATACATCTATATCATTGTTGGGATCAGAAGGGCCAGATATCAGTATACTCAAGAAAGTGTAAGGCTTGTTCATACACAACCATGGGGGAAGGTTATAAATGTGTATGAAAACCGGCCATGTGTTGTGTGAAGTAAGCATCTACCCAAATGGATTAAAACCGTCACATGAAAGACCCAGTCTCACATTATGCACGTCGGCTGCAAATTCAGGATATCGAACATCAAATCTTTGCCATGAAAATCCATCTGCAAGGTGAACCAACTCTTCATTATTCTTTTTTCTCTCGATGTCATGCCATCGCATTTTTACTGATATTTCACTAGACATGAAAAAGTTCTATAATCTGGGGATCAATGGAAAGTGTCACATTACTTTTTGTGGCACACGAGATGGTGTTCCATCATCTTTTGGCTTCCATCGGGAGGTTCCACATTTTATACAATCATTTCTTTCACCAGTTTTCTCCCAAAATAAGCTGCAATCATTCGGGAAAGCATGATTTTTTTGAGAATCCAAGTTCATCAACTAACTTCCATGCCATATAGTGGTTTAAGGGAATATTTGCATCATTTGGAAGTAAGTCCTTCAAGAAGGTAAGAATGTAATCGATTGCAGTATTTGAAATCCCATACATAGTTTTCCCATGAAACAATTGGATTAAAAATTCTAACTTTTTTATTTTACCACATTGCCGATATACTGGAGTCATCACAACATCATTCAATTTTTTCACCCTATCAACATCATCATTTTCATTGGACGCATCATGTGTGCTTGTATCGAAATCTTGTTGGATGAACATCCTTTCCTTCTCATGATGCTGAATAAATGGAAATCAATCATATATCAAAATCTCCAATTCAGTCCTATCATTTGGATAATCAACATTTTGAGATTCCATTTTCTCTCCATTGTGATACCACACATAATAGTTTGTTTGGAAACCATATTTGGTTATATGATAGCTAACTGCTTCACAACTCAACCAAGGTCTTCCAACATAATTAGAACATGGGCAGTGTATGCGACCACTATCTGAAGCCTTGTCAAATGCAAAATCTAAAAATCTGTTCAAATTATTTTGAAAATCAGTTGAAATTTGATCAGTTTCGTACATCCAACTTCTATTCATTCTGTAAAAAAATTTCAATAAGTCATTTCAAAGCAATTCAATAATATTGAAGTTCAATCAAAAAAATATTTAGGTAAATGACAATTGTTTACTTTATATAAAATCATAACTGACACATTACTCTATATGAGAATCATATTAAGAAACAAAACAAAATGCAGTGTATATAAGAAAATAAGATATAGAATTTCTAATGCCTATATTCAAGGATTTCCCAGTAAGATATTGGAAGTGGATCAAGGAATACATAATCCTTAAGGGTCTTGTTGGGAGTACATGAGTTTTATACTTTAACCTCTTCAGGGAGATCAGGATGAGGAGTTGGATGAGGATCACATCAAAAGTAGTTATGGCCTCATCAAGTTTCACCTTAACCATGGATTAAAGGATCCTAGGTTTGGGGCCATAGATCATAGGTTGGTAGGGTGTATTCATTGAATCATGTCCCAATTGATTTTGGAGAGGGACCTTCAATAGTTATAGATATGGATTTGATTAGAAACACCTATAAAAAGGATATCCAGGAATTGTGACGTCCCAAACTAGGATTCCACTCATTAGTGACCCGAACCCAGATGGCCACATGGCCTCAAACACATCTACCAAAATTTCAAATGTTATTGACTAATAGTGAGAGCCTTTTGTGTGTCTGGGGGAGACTATTCCCTCATTACCTAAGTTTCACAATTTTAATATTATCAGTTAAAAAGTAGAAGAAAGGTAACAATGGGAAAATATTGGAAATGGATGAAAATAACCAAATCAATAATACCAACTAATAATAGAATCATAAACCGAATGATGGTAATGTATGTCATGTATCAAGAAGAAAAACATAGTTAGAACTAGTATGAAGTAGTACTATATAAGAGGCTCAATAAATTCTAAAATTCGACCTAGATTCTTGAGCTACAACCCAATCATCTGCTACATGCTCCATCCTATGTCATGTGAGTAGTCATGCATCTGTAAAATGGAGATTCCCCTTATATAAACATATAATCATGTAGTTTATCCGGGTACCCAATGACATATCGAACAATGTGTGAGATACAATTCATGTAGGTGACCACCGAGAGGTCTATAACTATCCAGTCTATTTATATAAACATTTTAATAAAATGATATGATAAATTAAAGTGACAATTAAAAAAAATAAAAGGGTTTTCTATGGTTCAAGAGAAAAAATATAAAAGGGTTTTCTAGGTTAAATCAAAACAGAAAAAAAACAGATACACATCAAAATAAAAACTTAAAACTGAAATATTAGATAGATAACAATAAAAATAAGGTACCACTTAAGAAAATACCTAATTTGGGATGGTTCGGATGAAGATTCAACATCTTGGACGGGGGAAGCCAAGATTTCAACCATTCGGATGGAGGAATCAAGATGAACCCGAGAGAGGTGTTGTCCGAATGGGGGAGAGGTGCTCTGATCGCAGGGGAGAGGTGCTGTCCGAATGGGGGAGAGGTGCTCGATCGCGGGGCAGAGGTGCTGT
This sequence comes from Viscum album, assembly GCA_963277665.1. Classification (NCBI taxonomy): domain Eukaryota; kingdom Viridiplantae; phylum Streptophyta; class Magnoliopsida; order Santalales; family Viscaceae; genus Viscum; species Viscum album. The sequence goes on from OY728151.1 coordinate 1,907,771,973, forward strand.
CAAATTAGGTCTCTATCCGAATGGGGGATAAGAGAAGGGCCACGTGGGGTTATTAGGGCAAACCTTTACCAACAGTTTTCAAGAACCGTTGGTAAAGGGGGGGAATTTAGACCCCTTTACCAATGGTTCTAGTGAACAGTTGGTAAAGGGTGTCCTGCACCCATTTTTACCAATGGTTTAAGCAAACCGTTGGTAAAAATATTATATAGAAAAAGTTTAAGAAAACCGTTGGTATATAAGTGTTGGGAAAAACCCCTATTCCAGTAGTGTATTTAGCATGATCAGAACTAGAGACGACTCCCTGATCCAGTTCTCGGACAACCCAAAACCACTATTTCCACTAATCTCTGATCAACTGGTGAGGGAGAATTCTCTCCAACCTCTTCACGTGGTTGTACATGAAGTCTCTAGGGAGGTATGATGCTACACCATTTAACAAACATAAGAAAAACCATAAATTAATCAACTAGAGAAATTTTTTAGTAATAAAAAATTTCAAACATTTACATAAATCAATATGAAACCATAACAAACACAATAATAGATTGAATTTCTCCACCCTATCTCGATGTACATGCACAATCTGAAACCTATACCTCGCACTTGGAGGAGGAGTCAAACCAAATCCCGAACATCCCATGGTGACTTAAGGAATGTAACGAGGTTTATTGGCTATATACCCCACTCACAACTAGAACCTTAAGCCCCGAAAGTCCTATATATGGTCTATCCAAACTCTCCCAAATAACACGACCCAAAGAAGGGAAAAAACTTACTCTAATACCATTTTTTCATGAACTAGTTTGGTCTGCCATCCAACCAGGCCCGTGGTATGTCCTGAAAGGCATTCTCGATCCCCATGGGCTAGTAACTAGGGCCTGAGCATCAAGTAACACCTTTGGGAAAGGTTTATCCCATGAATAACAACTATCATCAATTTACATAAATAATTTAACAAATCATAACCAATATCCCAATCCAAGAAATAAAATAGTAAACACTACAAGCATGAGTTTAACATTTATCATTTACAACCAAAAACCAAAATATCAAAATGGGGGGGGGGAACTAGACCAAAAAAACCTCTATGTGGTATGCGGGTCGACACCCCATACTACCACCACTATAACCTGAGAAAAATAAATAGATAGCACATATAACCACCATCACAAGAATGAGGAGCCTTTCCTTTACTCGAGTTAAACAAAATGATGTCTACATACACCTGAGGGTGCATGTAGGGTGTGAGCCAAAATTATCAGTAGGACACCACCAAAAGGTTCCATGCAATGGCATTAAAAGACAAATTGACATGCTAGTTTTAAAGGAATGAATTTGAACAACATTGAAATAAAAACCAGTTTTATTTATAAAGGAAAGGCAAATAATGCAAATGAATTTTGAATGGTTCAATACAAAACCAAAGCACCATGGGAGACTCCCTAAGTAGTTAGGTTATTAGGGCCCTAGGATCCTAATACCTCAGTGATTGAACCATATAGAATTCTCTAATGCACGAGCCACTAGAGAGGTCACAACCAATGTTCTAGTGGTCCCCAAGTCATCATCATTATTTAGTTAGTGTTGTCGTGTGAACTTTCTGGAGAGCTCGGGTCATTTCCCAGCTGACACTAATAACATACTAGTCCATATCAACCCACCTAGAATACCTGAGGTTCCTAGGTTCTCACTGGTGGAAATCCCACCTATACCAAAATGATATTCCCAATGGTTTAAAAAAACCATTGGAAAAAGGCTACTATACCAACGATTATGTAGAACCGTTGGTATATTCTTATGGTTTTTTTGTTTTCCCAATATTTTAAGGAAACCGTTGGGTATAATACTAATTAAGAGATTTTCCCAACGATTTAAACAAACCATTGGGTATAGTTTTGAAGAGTTTTTTCCCGACGATTTTTTAAAACCGTTGGGAAAGAAAATCCCCAAATATCGACGCCTCTAGGGATCTCAAACTCCATAGATCTCAAAATTTTTGACCTAAATGAGATCTTGATGCACCATATCAAATATTTTTCCCTAAACCTAGACCATCTTGAATATTTGTCCCTAAATCTCGATGTGAACCCTACTTCCCAGCACAACAGGTCTAGTTTCCCAATGATTTGTTCTTCTACATTAAATAGGTACATGTGAGCTCATTTATTTTAGATTTTGTCATTCCATTTTTCTAAAATGTAGTGTGTATTATGATCCCCTTATGAATAGAAGGCACATATCATTTTAGGTTGTGGTTCAAACCCTACTTCCCAACTTGCTCTTGAGGGTGCTAACTCTAATTTCCAATCGGGCATCTATCTTTAATTCAAGTAATTTTTGTTCTTCCATTTTAAATCAGTATGTGTGCCTTCAATTATTTTATATTTTTTCGTTTTATTTCACTAGAATGTACTATGTATTATGATCCCCTTATGAACACAAGCAATATATCATTTTAGGTTTCAGTTTTGTTGTGATTTATCTGTATAGAATAATTTTGATTGATATTGAAGAGATCAATATGACCCTGAGTTATTTTATCATTGGTTTATTTTAAATTTAAGGTCTATTTACATGATTTAGTTGGTTAGACATAAATACAGTTATAGAATTTTTTATCCTAATAGGAACAATAAGATACTCATGCATTATGAATGTACCCCTAAATGTTGTCTTTGAAATATCACACTCTAACTTTAAGATGATGATACCCACACTATAAGTCATTAAATGAAGTGGAACTTCCACCTAAACCACTAGAGTGGGTTTGGGGTCATTTTCATGTGTGAATGGTGATAGAACCAAAATTTACTCTATTACATGATCATTTATTCCTACTCCATCAAGCAGTTCAGTCATACACTTTTAATATTTTTTAAAATTCAAAATGAGTGTTAGGAATTCATATCACAATTTTCTTAGGTAGTTATAAAGAATTATTAAGGTATTTATATCATTTTCTATCCTAGGAATGCACCCATAATAAAGGAGTATAACCATAATAGAACTCACCAATGTTGTTCATGCATACACATTATTTACTCTTTGATATATATCTCATGAAACAAAATATCATGGTCATGTGCACGTAATTATTCACCACTAGTTGATAGTATTGGAAGTCTTTGGAGGTGCACCTGAGGTGTTGTTGTGCACTTTCTTGGATTATATTGTTTTTCTTTTATTCTGGGCATTAGGAATCAATATTAGAGTGTTTTATTTTTCTTAATATTTGTGGATAATTATATGGTGATAGGTTTGTGTTGGATAGGTGAGTCATGAACCCATCTCGAGTGGTAATTATAGGTTAATAGGGTTATGAAATTGCGCTTCTTGATTATCAATGTTACATGGACACCCCAACCCCCTGGACACCCCCAACCCCTTGGACAACACCCCCAACCCCCTTGACAGCACCTACCTCCTGGACAGCCCCCAACCCCCTGGACACCCCCACCCTGGACAACCCCCCACCCCTAGACACCCCCTACCCCCTTGGACAACCACCCCAACCCCCTAGACAGTCCTCACCCAAGCCCCAATCCCCCAGACCCCCACCCCCTGGACACCACCCCACCATTGTGGACAGCCCCCCCAACCCCATGGACAACCCCCACCCCCCTGGACACCACCCCACCCCCCGGACACCCCTACCCCCTAGAAAGCCCCCCACCCTCGTGGACAACCCTCCACCCTTGTAGACAGCCCCTCCCCCCACCCCCGCGGATAGTCCACCCACACCCTGGACACCCCCACCCCCCTGAACAACCCCTCCACCCCCGTGGATATCCCACCCACCCCTTTGGACACCCCCTACCCCCTGGATATCCCCCACCCCCATAGACAACCTGCCCACCCCCTGGACACCCCTACCCCCTGGACAACCCCGCCACCCCTATGGACAGCCCACCCACCCCCCTAGACACTCCCTACCCCTGGATATCCCCCCACCCCCGTGGACAGCCCTCCTATCCCCTGGACACCCCTACCCCCTGGACAACCCCTCCACCCCCGTGGACAACCCGCCCACCCCCCTAGACACCCCGTACCCCCTGGACAGCCCCACCACCCCCGTGGATAGCCCTCCCACCCCCTAGACACCCCGTACCCCTTAGACAGCCCCACCACCCCTGTGGACAACCCTCCCACCCCCTGGATACCTCGTACCCCCCTGGACAGCCCCACCACCCCCGTGGACAGCCTGCCCACCCCCTGGACACCTTGTACCCCCTAGAAATCCCCCCACCTCCGTGGACAGGCCGACCACCCCCCTGGACACTCGACCACCCCCCCCCAGACACCCCCTATCCCCCCAGAAACCCCCACCCCCTGGACACCCCCGACCCCCGTGGACAGCCCCCACCCCCCGGGACAGCCCCCACCCCCTAGACACCCCCACCCCCTTGGGCAGTGTATGTGATCACTCAAATAATCTACTAAAATATAAAATTTATTCGATCCAAAATTTACTCAACTCCTGAATAATTCTCCTCCATAAGTGTGCATGATCTTTTACACTCATGTATAGTTCTTCAAAGATATTTTTTTATAAATATAGTATTTTTTTATCTTTTATATTATGATTCTCATATAGAGTAGTGTGTCAGTTATGATTTCATATAAAGTGAACAATTCTCATTTACTTAAATACATTATCGATGAAACTTCAATCTTATTGAATTGCTTTTGAAAAAATGACTTATAACAATTTTTTTACAGAATGGATGGAAGTTAGATTTATGAAAATGATCAGATCTCAAACGATTTTCAAAATAATTTGGATAGATTTTTAGATTTTGCATTTCACAATGCTTCAGATAGTGGTCACATACACTTCCCCTGTTACAATTGTGTTGGAAGACCTTGGTTGACCCGTGAAGAATTCAGCTACCACATAACCAAATATGGGTTTCAAGAAAACTACTATGTGTGGTATCACAATAGGGAGAAAATGAAATCTCAAATTGCTGATGATCTAAATGAGAGGTCTGGATTGGAGAATTTGTTATATGACCAGTTTCCATTTATTTTTCATCATGAAAAATAAAGTATTTCAACCCAAGAAGATTTCAATATGAGCACACATGATGATTCTAATGAAAATGATAATGTTTTCAGGGTGAAAAAATTGAATGATACTTCCACGACTCCAGTATATCAACAATGCGATAAAATGAAAAAGTTGGAATTTTTAATCTAATTGTTTCATGGGAAAACTATGTATGGTATTTCTAATACCACCATAGATTACATTATTACCTTCTTGAAAGAATTACTCACCGATGATGTAGATATTACCTCAAACCACTATATGACATGGAAGTTAGTTGAGGAACTTGGATTTTCAAGAAACAAAATTCATGCTTGCCTGAAAGATTACATTTTATTTTGGGAGGAAACTGCTGAACGAAATGATTGTATAAAATCTGGAACATCCCACTGGAAGACAAAAGCTGATGTAACACCATCCTGTGTGCCACATAAAGTAATGTGGCACTTTCTATTGATCCCCAGACTCTAGAATCTTTTTATGTCTAATGAAATATCAATAAAAATGCAATGGAATGATACCGAGAGAATGAAGACTAATGATGAGTTGGTTCACCCTGTAGATGGATTTTCATGGTAGAGATTTGATGATCAATATCCTGATTTTTTAGCTGATGTGCGTAATATGAGGTTGGGTCTTTCATGTGATGATTTTAATCCGTTTGGGCAGATGCTTACGTCGCACAACACATGGCCGATTTTTATACACATTTATAATCTTCCCCCATGGTTGTGTATGAAAAAACATTTCACTTTCATGAGTATAATCATATCCAGCCCTTCTGATCTCGACAATGATATAGACGTATACATGCAACCTTTAATAAAAGATTTGAAACTTCTTTGGGATGTGGGTGTGCGCACATACGATGCATGTTGAAAAGACATATTTCAGATGTGTGCTACACTTATGTGGATGATCAATGATTTTCTTTATTATGCAATGATGTATGGATGGAGCATGAAGGGAAAACTATCATGTCCTGTTTTTATAAAGAATACACAATTCAGAAGACTGAAACATCATTGTAGTTTCAGTTTTATGGGACATTGACGATTCTTTCCAATGGACCATCCATATAAAAATAATCGTCAAAGATTTGACAATACCATGGAGATTGATGATCCACCTTAGTGTATGTCTGGAACTAATGTGATTAATGAATTGAAAAATTTAGATTTTTTATTTGGTAAGGGTTAAATGAAATATGGAAAGAGAAAGAATTTTTCCACTGAAACCAGTTACAATTAGAAGAAGAGAAGTATCTTCTTTGATTTGCCTTATTGGTCAACCAATTTGTTACGTCATTTCTTAGACATAATGAACATTGAAAAAAATATATGTGAAATGTTGCTTTAGATTCTTATAAATGTTAAGGGAAAGACAAAAGATGATTTAAGGTCTCGGCGTGACTTGGTTGATTGGGGAATCAGACCAGAATTGCATCCTGTGCATATCAATGAAAATAAATGGCAAGTTCTATGTGCTTCTTATGTGATGACACCTACAGAAAAAAAGAAGTTTCTGTAAGTACTAGAGACTATTAAAGTTACTAATGGATATTCAAGCAACATATCTAAATGGTTCAAGATAAGAGAGTTGAAGCTAAAATATTTGAAGACTCATGATTATCACATCCTTCTGCATGAGTTGATTCCAATAGCAATTCATCATCTTTTTTCCAATAATGTAAGGGTGGTTGTTATTTGGCTATTCCATATTTTTAGAGATCTTTTTGCTAAGAATTTGTCTAACTCTTTCTTGAAAAAAATGTTGGAAGATGCCCCATTAATTTTGTGTGAGTTAGAGAAAATATTTCCTCCATCATTTTTCACATGCATGCTGCATCTGATTATCCATATTTTAACTGAAATACTTCTCAGAGAACCAATTTAATTTCATTATATGTATCCAACTAAAAGAAATATGTACACATTAAAGTCTTATGTCCGTAACATGAATCATCCCGAAGGTTCTATCATGAATGGTTACTTGACTCAAGAATGTATGGATTTATGCTCTATGTATTTGTCTGATCTTACTACAAGAATGAATTGAACAATGAGAAATTAATAAGAACAATATAAGAAAATTGAACCCAATTTTCCATCACTTCCTCAAATAGGAGGAATTCTTGTATCATATTCATTGAATACATTAAGCCTTGAAGAGCAAGAGATGACACATCACACAATTCTGTTCAAATGTGATTTGTTCGATGACTAAATATTGTAAGTAAATTGAATATGTATATCTTATATACATATATATATATATATATATTAAACTATTCCTGTTTTTATCTATAGGGAACATAAAGTGATGATAAATAGAAAGCATCGTTCTTTATCTTTGAGAAGGAGGGAGACTTTTCATAGCAAAGAGTTTTCTGCTTGGTTAAAATTAAAGGTAATAATATTAATATTTAAAATAATTAAAAAAATATTTAATTAAGTTTAATATTCATTTATATTTTAGGTATTGAGTTTTCCTGCTGACTCTGTTTCTGAGGAAATAAGAGCTTTGTCTTTTGGTCCTAATACAGTGGTTCGTGACTGCAAATCAATTGTTATCAATGGGTACATATTTATTATCACTAAATGAGTAAAGAACATGATAACACAACATGATGGTGTTATGGTTACTGCCACAACAAACTATTATGTTACTGCATCAGATAGTAGACTATGATTTGAAAATTTAGTTTATTATGGATTCATTGAAAAAATAATAATATTGGATTATTATTCTCATGGACGAGTCATAATGATGAAATGCCAGTGGTTTGATTTGATGAAAAGGCAGGGCACATTTATTAATGATTGTGGATTTCGAGTAATTTATATGACTTTAACTCTTACTATCGATGAGCCATATGTATTGGCATGAATGGAGAAACAAGTTTTTTATGTCAAAGATCATCTTCGACCTGAATTTGGTGTCATTATTGAAGTAATTACAAGACATATTTTTAATGATGATGATGATGGAATTGACACCATCCCTACTGCCATTGGAAATGATCCATTTATTACTTTTGATGACTCTAATAGCTCAATTGTCAGAGTTGACTGTGAACCTAAAGTTGTGGTGGGAAATATATAAAATCATCCATTCATGTTCTCAATTCTTTTGGTTTACCTCGGCTTGGGTTGTTAAGGTTGGTACTATTCAAATTGATTTAATATTGATTACAAATATGTTGTATCCGAATTGACTATTATGTGAATTTTCAATGTTTATTGGTTGCAATTTTATTTGAATTTCATTTTCTAATTTGGAATTGAACTATATTCAAACCTACGAAACCAACATTTATAACTTGGTGAACATTTCAATGCTTCAACTATGATTTGTATAAAATCAGTATAACTCTAAGACCCATCTTTAAAATTTTACTAGGTAATGAACATGATGGTTTGTATTCTTCTACAAAACATGTATAGAAACCTGCATCATCTACCTGGGATAAAGAAATTAAATATTTCCTTAATTTTGACAACTGATTTACCCCTTATGAATCTGGTAGAATCAATGTTCTATGATTTTAATAGATTGATGGCACTTAGTAAATAACCATCCTACTAAAAATTAAATTTCTTTATTACATATTATACGATTTATTGACTTCGTTATATATCTATTCAAGCTCACCTAAAATAATGGATAGTTAAATTATCCATGAATCCCCCTATTACCTCTCATTTATTTTGTTTTTTTGGGTTACACATTAGTTATCCTTTTCTAATTACTTTCATATTTGTTTTAAAATGAAGGAAATGAAACCAATTGAAGAGAGGCGATGAAAACAGATAATGGACAACAATCGTCGCATGACTGAGATGGGCATTCCACCAATAGTGCCTGTAGTGAGTATTTTATTTCAAATATATATATTTAAATAATATATAATTTCATGTGATTAATTTTTTTTTAAATATTTTTTCAAGATCCATCTATTAGGAGATAATTATTTTATGAGCAGCCTAGTAGTAGTCCCAGTACTCAGGGTGTTCGTATGAGGGTGGGTGGTATGAGAGCTAAATGATATGTTCAACATAACTGATTAGACCCTTCCCCTACCACTGATATACCATCCATCCCACATTCTGATCTCAGTGTTTCATTAGGGACAAATGTGATATTTAGGCCTCCCATGTTTTCACCACCCTTTACATCTGAGCCTCCTCACCCGTCTATACCATATCCGATGATGATTCCCACTCCCCATCCAACATTCAGCCATCCATCCCTGTCATCTTCTTTTACTTCTGATTCCTTCTCTCTAGGATTTTATATTCCATCTTCTTCGACTCCTGCTCCGCCAGAGTCTGTCCCTACAGAGCATACATTGGGACCCACTCCACCTGTATAGGGTGTTCCTTCAATTTCTGTGGATCCAGCGACGCCCATTGATCAAACTACCACAGGTATACTTATACAACCCTAAATTTTTTTACACAATTATTTATTTTCATTATAACATGTATTGATAAAATATTTGTTTTTCTTTCATAACAGATACATCTACTGATAGGAGGCGAGGGCGGGGCAGAGGCATACATGCATGCGTGCGGTGTGGAACGCTTTCCAAATAATCCAACATCATTCCCGTCAGCCCGCTCTCATGGAGATAGTTTCCAAATAAAGTCAAGGATAAAGCTTGAAAAAATATATAGGTAAAAAAATCTATTGTATTTAATGCAATATATTATTTTTTGTATTTATATGAATTAATATTTTGGTGTTAGCTTCGGTTTAATTTCCTTGATGGTGAGGGTGCACAACCAACACATCTTAAGGATTTAGGTGAGCTTTGGAGAGATTATAAGCACAATTTGTATATTGGATAGCATGCTAGAGTTGACACAGAGTTAGAGGTGGTCCCTGTCATGGATGATTGTCCGTTAGAACAGTATCGACAGATGATTACTCATTGGACGACTATCTAGTTTATGGTATTAATCACATTACTAATTATTGAATTTTATTTAGAAATCATCCGTAAGAAATAAAAAAACATTGAAGATAAAAAATACCTCCACACATTGGGACATACTACGATTCTATATCATGAGAGGCAGCAGGTATGACAGTTTATAATTTTTCTTTATGACTTACACTTTCTATTGCTTCCTCCATAATTTATTCGATTGCTAAAGTTGTTATATAATTCTAGTTATGAAATTAATTATTGGTATCCTATTTTTAATTATGGTTTCCTACATTCAATGTTATTTTAGAGGCATAAATTGAATATAAAAGGAAATGTGCCTTGAAAAAAACTGTTTTTCTCGAGTAGAAGGAAGAAAGATGGAAGTGCGATTAATGAACCGACTCAGCAGCAAATTGTAAGTTTTCCTTTGCAGATTTAAAAATTTAATCTCTATTTTGCAACTTAATAATATATTTATATTTGTATTAGGATACTTTAGAGGCCATTGATGCCCATAAACCTGACAATTTTGGGCTAAACGATCACTTACATCAGGTGTTGGGAGATGAGCACCCTGGTAGAGTACGCTGCCGACCTGGGAAGAGTATAGTTCCGAAGAGGTATTGGCCCTCCTCAGGTATGAGTGGTAGTTCCACTGAGTTCCATCAGGTTAAGGAACATGCATAATAGGCTGAAAAAAGGGCCACAGAGATGGTAGAACAGTATTCTAGGGCAAACACTGCATTTATGAAACTGATGGAACTTTTACGTCCAACACTTCCACCAGAGGCCAACACAACTTGTGATGAATATATGTAGTTGATGCATTCTATATATGGTGCACTAGGTGGCAGTTATAGTAGTGGTCAAGATGATGGAAAGGAGGAGGTCGAGGCAGAGGAGGAAGAGGGCGAGGAGGAGGCCGAGGTGGAGGAGGAGGCTGAGGTGGAGGATGAGGGCGATGAGGAGGCCGAGGCTGAGTACGAGGGTGAGGAGGAGGGCATTGAGGAGGGCATGGATGATGATGGGGTCGACGATGAGGAAGAGGGTGAGGCTAATGATAACGATGATGATAGTGATGGTGATGAGGGACAAATTGATCTGTTACATTTTTGACTGACATTACTGACCTTTGATGTTTATCAATTTGTTGTGCTTGAATATATGTGTGATTAGGTAGGTCACATTATCTTTGTTTTTTATATATAAATAATAAAACTTGACTTGATTATTTGATGTGACTGATTCACCCCTCTCCTGGATAGCATCACCATCCCTATAGATAGCCCACCCACCCCTTGGATACCCCCTACCCCCTGGACAACCCTACCACCCTTGTGGACAACCCACCCACCCCTTGGACACACCGTACCCCCTGGATAGCCCTTCCCACCCCCTGGACAGCCCCCCCGCCCCTGTGGACAACCCTCTCACCCCCTTGGACACCCTGTACCCCCCAGACAGCCCCGTCACCCCTGTGGATAGCCCGCCCACCCCTTGGACAACCCCTCCCCCCCATGGAAAGCCCCCACCCCCATAGACAGCCCTCCCACCCCCTTGGACACCCCCTACCCCCTGGACAGCCCTGCCACCCCCGTGGACAACCCACCCATTCCTTGGACACCTCGTACCCCCCTGGATAGCCCCACCCACCCCTTGGACACCTCATACCCCCTGGACATCCCCCACCCCCATGGACAGCCCACCCACCCCCGTGGACATCCCGCCCACCCCCCTGGACACCCAATACCCCCCTCGACAGCCCTTCCACCCCCGTGGACAGCCCGCCTACCCCCCTGGACACCCCCTCCCCCCGTGGAAAACCGACCCACCCCCATAGACAGCCCGCCCACCCCCCTGGACACCCCTACCCCCGTGGATAGCCTCGCCACCCCTGTGGATAGCCCACCCACCCCCCTGGACACCCTCTACCCCTAGATAGCCCCGCCCACCCCCTGGACACCCCGTACCCCCTGGACACCCCCACCCCCATGGACAGCTCGCCCACCCCTGGACACCCTGTACCCCCCTTGACAGCCTCATTACCCCTGTGGATAGCTCACCCACCCCCCTGGACAGCCCCTCCCCCCATGGACAGCCCCCCACCCCACGTGGACAGCCCGCCCACCTCCTAGACACCCCATACCCCCTGGACAGCCCCACCACCCTCATGGATAGCCCGCCCATCCTCTAGACACCCTGTACCCCCTGAACAACCCCCACCTCCATGGACAGCCCACCCACCCCCTGGACACCCCTCCCCCCATGGACAACCCCCACCCCTGTGGACAACCCACCCACCCTCTGGACATCCCCTACCCCCTGGATAGCCCCGCCACCCCCGTGGGAAGCTTGCCCACCCCTTGGACACCCTGTACCCCCCTGGACAGCCCTACCCACCCCCCTGGACACCCCGTACCCCCTGGACAGCCCCCACCCCCATGGACAGCCCACCCACCCCCCGGACACCCCCTACCCCCTAGACAGCCCCGCCACCCCTGTAGACAGCCCCCACCCCCGTGGACAACCCCCCACACCCATGGATTATAGGGTTTCTAACAACTTGAAGATTCCATTAATCATAGCTACCCACTTTGTTGCCTCCTGGGATCCTTGATCACTAATAACAAATAGTGGATGCTATTTTAGAAACTCCCATGCATAATTAATGATCTGAGAAGAACATGGATATTCCACTTCCACAAGAGTTTGTGTAGAGACCAAGACTAGTAAGACAATAGTCAGATCACAAGAATGACTACCTAAGATATCCCCCTATTGACTTTTTGATTCATTTATAGTGGTAACATTTTAAATAATTATAAAAAACAAAACCTTTTGTAAAATAATCTGATGTTCTAAAACAAGGGACATAAAATCACAAATCCCATAAAGATACATCATAAATAATTCTTCAAAAAACCATTTCAAAATCACATAATAGAGACTTCTTTCTATTTAAAACTCCCCAATGGGTTATAAAAATCCATTTTAAGGTTCCATTTCAAAAATCATGTAGTATTTTTGTCCCACAATAAAAATGTAATCCATTTCCTAATAACCAAATCCCCCTTCTTACCATACACACCAAAAGCATTCATTTTTCCTAAAGAAACACATATTACTGAAATAAACACTATTCCAAAACCATTTTAAAAATACCAATGATCTTAAAATCCATGAAATTAATTCCATTAAAACCATTATAGCCCCCCACCCCCGTGGACAGTCTGCCCACCCCAACCTCCTGTGGACACCCCCAATCCACCGTAGACACCCTAAACCACCGTGGACACCCCCAACCCCCCCGTGGATAGCCCGACCACCCCTGTGGACACCCCTCCCACCCCCTGGACACTCCCTACCACCCTGGATAGCCCTGCGACCCCTGTGGATAGCCCACCCGCCCCCCTAGACACCCCGTACCCCCTGGACATCCCCTACCCCCGTGGACAGCCCACCCACCCCCTGGACACCCCCACCCCCTCACACCCCCATCCCCCGGACACCCCCCGGACACCCCCGACCCCCTTGGACAACCCCCAACCCCCTGGATAGCCCCACCCCCTGAACACCCCCACCCCACCCTCGTGGACACCCCCACCCCCATGGACAACCCACCCACCCCCATGGACACCCCTACCCCCTGGAAAGCCCCCAACCCCCTGGACGACCCCACCCCCTGGACACTACCCCACCACCTGGATACCCCCACCCCCCTGGCCACCCCCACCCCCATGGACAGCCCCCGCCCCAGTGGTCACCCCCCACCCGTACACCCCCACCACCTAGACACCCCCTACCCCCTTAGACAGCCCCCAACCCCCTGGATGACCCCCACCCCCCTGGACACCACCCCACCACCTGGAAACCCCCACCCCTGGACACCCACACCCCCATGGACAACCCCTACCCCCTAGACAGCCCCCAACCCCCTAGATGGCCCCCACCTCTCCTGAAAACCACCCCAACACCTGGACACCCCCACCCCCTGGACACCCCGCCCCCATGGACAACCCCCACCCCCTGGATAGCCCCCACCCCCCTTGGAAAGCCCCCCAACCCCCTGGATTTCCCCCACCCCTGGAAACCACCCCACCCCTGGACACCCCCACCCCTAGATACCCCCACCCCCGGACACCCCCACCCCCTTAGAAAGCCCCCCCAACCCCTTGGAAACCACCCACCCCCTGGACACCACCCCACACCCTATACACCCCCACCCCCATGGATAGCCCCCCACCCTAGATAGCCCCGCTCGGACACCCCCATCCCCTCGGACACCCCCACCCCCTGGACACCCCCTACTCCCTTGGACAACCACCCAACCCCTTGAACAACCCCCCAACCCCCTAAATTCTGAATTAAATTCTTTATGTGTTTAATTAACTTATGAATTATGTGTTAATGGTGTATGGGTATACTTTTTGTATGTGTATACTTGTTGTAATTACCTTATAAATTATGTGTTAAATTTTTATGTGTGTAGAGGGTAATTAAATAAAGAATTGAAGGTATTTAGAATTTTGTATAAATTATGTGTTGTATGAATTCTGTATGAATTCATACAGAATTCTATATGAATTCATATATAATTCTATAGGTATTCTTTAGGTATTGATAATTGTGTATGAATTCTGCACAAGGGAGGCAGTCCGGCTTGTGTAAATTGGTGGAAGTGCTGCAGCTGCATAGGGGGAGGTCGGCTTGCTGCAGTAGGTACATAAAGGCTATGCCAACGGTTTACAACCGTTGGAATATCTGTAAAAACAAAAATTATACCAACAATTTTATGTAAACTGTTGGTAAAATTATATACCAACAGTTTACAAACCGTTGGTATAGGTATTTTTACCTAATATTTACCAACAGTTTGTGGGAAACCTTTGGTAAAAGGCTATACCAACGGTTTGTAAACCATTGGTATAGAGATGATTTTTGATATTACTAATGATTTTAAACCATTGGCAAACATTTATACCAACGGTTTCAATGAACCATTGGTATATACTCAATTTTTCAGACATATCCCAATGGTTCTCATAGAACCATTGGGATATGTCTATCCCCACGGCTCAAGATCCAATGGTTTGGACAACCGTTGGTATAGTTTATACCAACGGTTGTCCAGCCTTTACTAACAGTTTTAAACCGTTGGTAAAGATGAAGTTTACAGTAGTGTCTCTATCCTAATTTCTAAAGCAAGTGAAATCCCTTTCATGTATTCAAAATTTCAATAATTGAAACCACATGTGACAAACAACCACTTTAAAAGGGAAATCCACCATTCAAAAATGAGAACACACCAAAACCTATGAAAAACACCTTTCAAACCACACACACAATTTATAAAACCCATTTTTGAAACCAAGAAAAGAATCATAAATCATAAATTAATGTCAAGGCATGGAACAACCTACCTTTCAATTAAAATCACCTAGAAATGGTCGGAAACCACGAGTCGCGCCAAGAGAGGACCCCAAGGAAATAAGAACACACCAAAACTAAAGAGATTTAACCAAAAGAAAAGATATTGAACCCAAAATAGATTAAAACCCTTTTTGGATAAATTATAACATAAGAAATAAGGAATAAGTAACCCAGAAGAGGGAAATTGATAAGATATGAGAAGCTTACTTGAGGTTTTCTTGAAGAATCCAAGCCAAAATCCACCAAAAATTGAAGCCCAAGGGAGGAGAGGAGGAGAGGGAGGTGTGACTAGGGATGGAGGGATTGAATGGGGTGAGAAATGAGTGATTTGGGGTTAAAATCAGGGAGGGTAAAAAATAGAATTTCAACATTTTTAAAGATATGGTAGGCTACACGATCTGCTAGACCATGCGCCAACCGTGTGACACCTCTATTTAAGAGGAAAGATGGCGACACAGTTTTCCCGGAGGGGTGCATGCTCATGTGCATAGATGTGAGGCCTATATAGTGTAACTTTCATGGTTACATAGTTTACTCTGAGGGATTCATTCCCATGTGCTAGGTCATTCAACCAAGATAGTGTCATTGTCCAGGGCACACAATTTCCACTAGACTGGTGCACAATTTCTACTAACCGTTCACCTCCTTACATTTGGCCCATAAAACACCATTTTTCTCAAAAACACCCAATAAATACATGTAATAAAGATAAGGCCAAAACTAAAAGAGAAAATATCTCAAAATGACACCACAGATGTGACAAGACCAAGTAAATAAAAGTTTTAAAAATGATAAATTAAGTGTTTGTATTTTTATAAAACATAAATGTTTTAATCACATTTTTATAATAAATATAATGATTTAAAATAAATTTTAATTACATAAAATAAATTTATAAATGAATTTTATGTTTTATTATAAAGATAAGATAATTTTAAAAGATCATAAGTAATTTTTTCAAAGGGTTATAAATCTATTATAATATTAAAATCAGTATTTTTTGAATAAATAAGAATTTTATTTAAAAATAAAAAAATATATTATTTAGAAAATTATTTTTAGAAAATTTATTCTAGTTTTTAAATATATATATTTAAAAATGGTTAGAGTGATTTTTTTTCTAAAATAGTCGAATTTTTGGTCAATAGTGAAATACAATAATTTATGACATTTAATATTATAAATTAAATACATGAGTTTTTGAGTCATGGATAATGTAAGAACCCATTAGTTCAAACTCACATACACTAGTTACTATATATATTCACAAGAATCAACAATATTGATAGACTTGATCTGAAATAATAAACTAATGAATATAATATTCAAAAACATCCTTCTCCTCCACTTATAAATACCACCCCTCACAACCCCTTCCCCTCACACCTTCTAAGCCTTGAATCTTACCAAATATCTATAAAACCCTATCCTAAAAAATATTAAACACATCCAAGTGTTTATAGTCTCATAAAAATACCAATTTCAAGTTCCTTAAGAGGTCATTCAAGGATGCGATATTCAAGAGATAACATTCTCAAACTACACCTTTTAATTTCTTTTCTTCTTCTACCTTCCCCTCACCTCCTTCATCCAACATAGCATAATAATTATAGCATTATGTACATAATGTAATTTTATATTTCTAATTTAATATCCTCTATCCACCCCTTTTCTCATCTCCTCTTACTCAAAGAAAAACAAAACGATTGTCCATATTATGTCGGTAAACCGCCTTCATGGATGATGAGTTTTAATTTTCCACTAATGCCTTCATGGTAAGTTTTAATTCACTTATAATTATTTAAAATGAAAAAATTATGTATATTATGTGTTATTTCATGTTCTTGAAATATTATATGGCCATAACATTAAATAAAATGAAACTAGTTTGAGATGGTCGGAAAAACCACCAAAATAAACTAAATATTTATCATTAACATTTTCTTAAATGAACCATCCACATGTTAGAAAAAATGATATATAGAATAATTTAAACTTATATAAGTTCATTACTACCATTTCACATCACTTTTTAGTTTCATTACCATTTTACAATAACTTCTATAAGTATACATAAGTGACCCGACCTTGAAACCATGAAACAAACGCTCTTAGAAAAAAATTGAACTTTATAACTCATTGAAATGGCCAAAAATGAACTTAATAAAATTGTAATAAATTAAATAAAGATTTAAAAGGTTATTAATTAAGTAATTAATTAATCTAATTTTATTACCTAAGACATTAAGTGGAAGTGCATAATGCATTCGAACACAAGGTAAGAGATCTCTCTGAACCTCCCTATTTTCTTTGGGTTACAGTTTCTTGTTCATTAACTAAATTTATCTCTTAATTATTATTATATACCTATTATATATTTTGTATATATTTACCAAACATATAATATAATTTTATTTAACCCTTATTTGATAGGGAAATACATGTTTTAAAATATTCCCTTCTCAATTCCTCTCAATAGGAAAACCCGACTAAAGGAAACTTCTCTGTTTCTTACCCATTTTATAGTACACTCCATAAAATTTTATAATCCACACATATTTTAAAAAATAACTCATTTTATCATGAAAAAACATGTTAATTAATTTATGGTTTTATGTAAATAATTATACCATTATCCTCTTTAAATACTCTTTATTTGTTTCCCTAAAATCCTGCTTAAGGGGAACGCTTTCGAAGTCACCTAACCACTCTTTTTCATGTATTAACTTTAGTTGGATATAATTTATCATTATTTATTCTTATTTTTAATTTATTAATTTATAATAATGATTTAATCCTTTCTCTCATGGAAACCATTATGATATGCCATTTGGTTACGCCATATGACATGATTATGAAACCCACTTCTTTCCACGAGTAATCCTTTTGTTTATGACTTATGATTTATTTCTTTATGTGAAACACATATTCATATACATGTTATAATGGGTACACCAAAATATCTCTCAAATTAATTGTATAGTGTTTTGTCTCATGAGATTTTATGTATGAGATTAGTGAGTAATCCTAATCCATTATGGGACTTTGTCCACCATGTGATATCATCGTGGTAGTTAGCCTTGACTCATGTTTATGTCATGTCATACATTGACAATACATTCCTATGTTTCCATGATCATATGATTCAATGTTTTATATGTTATGTCTCCACATGTTTATTTATGAGCCATTACTTTTATGTTATCATGGTATGCCTTCTGACTCACGTGTTATGCTTCATTCCCATGTTTATTCCCTTACTAGGCTTTTCAGCTCACCCTTTTGTCTATGTATTCCATAGGTTATCCTAAGAAGTTATAGGATCTCAAAGGGAGTTAGGATCTCATTATGGAGATTAATAAAAAGATGTTTTATTCTAGTTTCATATTGTCTAATTATGCACCTAGTCTCCAAAGACACTAGGCTTTTCGGTCCTTGGGTTGTATTTAATGGATATTTATGTTAAAAGTCATGTAACAATATGTGTAAAAGGCTTGGGTCATTATAGCTGGTATTAGAGAACATTCTACCCAAAAGTCTAGGATCCAGTTGAATATAGTACTAAGAAAATATTATAAAATAAGTAATCAAAGTCAAGAGTTACAAGATATTATTACAAATATGGGTATGTATCACACCACATATATCTATGTCCACCATTAGAACACAATAGTTAGGATTTCTAAAGGGACAAATAATGTTCATCTCCATGAAATCCTTTTTTAACAGAACATATGCCACTTTATTTTCCTATCTATATGCATGTGAAATAACCAAGTTGATCTAAGTGGAATTGTTAAGGCAATAAATACAATGAGGGAGGATTTTCCAAGTCACACTCCTTATTCTTGTCTACAAATCTTTGACTGCAATTTCAGAGTCAGAATCAATCCATAATGGGTTCCAATAATATTGGAAAACATACCGAATTGCATACACCATAGCCCATAGTTTCACTTCACAGGCCACTCCAATTCTAGTGTAGTGATATAATAATCCTTTGACAAATCCATGATGTGTTTGGAAGAAACCTCCACAACCTGAGTGCCCTGGAATGCTAGAAGATCCACCATCAATGTTGACCTTGATCCATGAGTTGATTAGAGGAATCAAATGTATATACTTGAGCACCTTGGGTTTCCTCAGCCTTCCTGTTATACCCAACATCCTAAGAGTGATCAAGTAATTTAAGGTGTTATACATACCTCACGTTTGCACTATTGATGCAATATAGACTTCCTTATGTAGTGTAAGCATGAAAATATGTGTGGAGGGCTACTTCTCATCAAACAACTTATCATTTTGTGAATTACAAACAATAGAAAAATATATGCCACTGCTACCAATAGAAGGTTCTTTTTTTTATAAAATCCAATCCAAGAAAGGTCATTAATACATCTTCTCAAATAATCTTCATCAATGGAAAACAGAAGTCCTGAAAGTGGATCACCTTGCCTCACACCCCTCATGCATTGAAAGAAGCCTCTAAGAGCTCCATTAATAAGAATGGACGACCTTAAAGTGCTAATAATAATGTTAATAAGCTTGATAAATGTGTTTGAGAAACCATATCTCCCAAGAACATAAAAAATATCAATTTTAGTGTATCAAAGGCCTTGGAAATGCCAATTTTGAGAGAAAAGTTGCCTTCTTTCATTTTCTTCTTCATTAAATTTACAATTTATAAGGATGTGAAGAGACAATTCTAATTGTTCCTCCTGGGATGAATCCAAATTGGTTTGGAGTGATAAAATGCTTAACCATTACCCCCATCTTATTCAAGATGATCTTGCTAATGAGTTTGGGAATTGTGTTCCCAAGGGAAACCGGCCTAAAGTCTTTGATATCAAGAGAATTTTCCTTATTGGGAATCAAGTAAATGAAGATTAAGTTTATCCTATATGATATTGAGGAGTGATTGAATAATTATATGATTTCATGGGTTATATCATTCTAAAATATATCCCAATAAAACATAAGAAATTTTTTAGTAAAACCATATGGACCATGAGAACTCTCCATATTAAGAGAGAAGAGAGCTTATTTGATTTCCTCTTTAGGTGGAGCCATGATAAGAGTTAGGTTTTGATGCTACTCAATTTAGGGAATTATGTTATCAATAATTTTTTTTGCATATTGACCAGCCCATCTTCAGAATAAAGTCCCTTGAAATGATCCACAACTACCTGAGAGATCTCATTTTTAGTAGTGTGTGTACATCTATTTATATCAATGGCCTTATTTCCAGATTTTACCTATTCTCTTTGTGAAATCCATAAAATAAATTTGAATTTATATCTCCATAGTTTAACCATTTAACATTCAGTTGTTTTTTTAATCCTTTCCTTGATCATTAAAAGATCATTCAGCCTATGGTGAGCTTGTATTTCTTCTCTAGATGGAGTATTCAGATGATGATTCCTGATTTGGCTACAACCTAAATAGTCTTCAGCATCCTTGATTTCCAAATAAAGTTTGGAAAATGATTTCAAAATCAATTTTGGAAAATTATTTTCTACCCCACTCTCTAAGTAACCCCTTAGTATATTTTAGTTTCATAGCAAGATTTTGAAATGGACTACCAATGGGATCAAACTTCCAATCCTCCAAAAATTTTTCCCTGCATCCAGGAGTCACAAGCCATCCATTATTAAATAGAAATGGAATGGGAGTTGATATTTATAGGTGTGTGGATAATTCTAAAAGGACGAGGTTGTGATCTGAGTGATGTTTAGGAAGGGTGAAACTTGATACCCCATTTGCAACACTCCCATAATCCATTTAAATAAAGCATATGTCAAGATTACTTTCCTCTCTTCAATTCAAGGTGAACCTACTCTATGTGAAGTTATCTCCTGCAACTGGGACCTTAATAATATTGGACCAGTCAATGCAAGAAGAGAAATCTAGAGAGGAAATTTGGTTAAAGTTACATCCAGTTTTCTCTTTAGGATTTAAAAAAAATGTTGAAGTCCCCAAGGATCATCCATTTATGATCCATGGTATCAGAATTTGTCTCAGTTTCCTTCCATAATTCTCTTCTCCTGATATAGTATGTATAGTAATACACAAAAAAATTGATATATCACAGCCTGAAATGTTGCAATAGACCAAGACACTTTGAGATTTCTTGATACATGTAATAACATGAATGTTGTCATGTTTTATAACCCATAGGTGATCCATGCTAGAATTGTGAAGATTTTGTGAGACAAATTTATATCCAAGAGAGTCCCATTTAAAGGCTTTCCAGTTATGAAAGAGTAATTTTAGTTCAGTAATACCAATATGCATGGGTTTTTAGGACATGATAAATGCCTAAGGGATTTATCCGTTAGGGATTTCCTTAGCCCATGACAGTTCCAATAAATTAGCTTCATTTTTTAGGGCTTTTCCCATTGTATGAGGCCCTATTTATTATTCCACATTCATATATCCTTTTACTCTCCCCCTTTGTTTTTTTTCTTTCCTCCTTTTGTAATGTTGTTCATTTCTAAGCCCTTGATATTTTTAGCAGATAGGCATTGCTCATCATTGTCTTCAATTGAAGTAGTTACAGTATTATTAAGGAGTCGTGTGTCTTCAACATCATTAGACCAAAAGACACCACTCAAAGTGGTGAATTTATTCACTAAATATCCATGTTCAGAAGGTTTTTCTATAGATATCTTCCTCTTAAAATCCTTATAGGTAGGAACCTATGAGAATTCCCCCTCTAGGTCACTATTTACAACATGGTGAGACTGCTGATCCCCTTCCTTTTTAGACAATATTGATCATGTGTGTATTCCCAACATGGGTTGGGGTTACAATCACACCTGATTCCAAATCACTATCCTAGGAAAGCATGTGGAATTTATCTGAATGTCTCATTTCTTATCTAGTGGGAACCTGTGGACTCCCCTTCCCATCACCCATCTCCTTGTCCTGACCATGGGTGTATCCTAAACAAGGTGTACCAGTTTTCAATAAGAATTCCTGTAAATTACCTTCACGAGTTGATATCCCAGTTGCAACTGTATCCATGCAGTGATTCTGGGGATAGGCTG
This sequence comes from Viscum album, assembly GCA_963277665.1. Classification (NCBI taxonomy): domain Eukaryota; kingdom Viridiplantae; phylum Streptophyta; class Magnoliopsida; order Santalales; family Viscaceae; genus Viscum; species Viscum album. Next base: position 1,907,794,438 of record OY728151.1, read on the forward strand.
CTTTTATGGACTCATCAGAATGAGTGTGAAGCTGATCACTTGAGATGAGGTACTGTGAGAACATATATGGAGCAAAATCCCCCACCATATCTTAGCCCATGAGTGCCTCATCATAACCATGCTCACGTGGAGTGCTATCCACCTGCACATTCCCTTCATTGGCCATCTCCTTTTCAGGTAGACATACACTGTCCACTTTTAAAGAGGTACTTTGACTAATGGGAAAACCATTTGCAAATAGGCCCTTATCCTGGATGATTAACACATCCACCCCAGCTTTAGTAGATTCAGATGGAAGTATTTTGGATTGATCAACCCCATGCACCAAATTCCTAGAGGTTACTATGGGATTTTTAGAAGCACAAGGACCTTCCATAAGAATGTGTTCAGTCTTGTCACCTACATTTGAAGGGGCAACCCAGTTTCACTGAGATTAAAAAAGTATAACTTCCTTCCCCTTCCTCTTTCTACGGACAACAACATCATTCCCCTTTAACTTGCAGAATCTGTCCTCTGTATCTCTTCTACACTCAATGGTTATATGTCCAAAAAATTTACAGCTTATTCAAAATTTAGTCTTCCTCTCATATTGGATATCAAGGTTGATTCTTTCATCTCTTGTTGTTAGAACCACCTCCTCCACCAAGGTGTTGGACATATCAAGCTCAAACAAGATCCTGACATAATTCCCAAACCTTAGATTATCAGTTTGTTTATCCATCTTGATGGGGGTTTCTAACTAAGGATGAGATATCACAAAGTATTCTCATATGACAATAAATCTAGTTAAGTCAAAATATACAGATCCATACCTGAGTGTATGTGTTCCTAACATTGTGAGGATCGAAAATTCTATCCCATTTTTGAATTATTAGGAATCCAGGATTTAAGGATACCGACCCTTTTCTATAAGCTCTTATCTTGTAATCATCAGATGGGAAAACTGTGTGGTAATATCCATGCCCTTTAAGAACTCAGTTCTTCCTTTGAGGTATGGGTCTTCTTCTTTTTCTTTTTGCGTTGTTTTTCTAGAAAAAGGGGGAAAACTGGACAGTTCTGGAAATTTCTAGGTTACACGTCATGTACTCTATAGTACACGTTGTGTATATGTTAGGTGTGTACTGAGTGCATACTAACTAAGTACATACCATGTGGTGATCGTGTAAAAATAATCTACTAGATGACATGTAGTGTTCCTTAACACGCTGTGTATTTTACTTTCTGCGTACCGGCTGAATCCTAGCTGTGTGTTGACCCGTGTGATGCATCTAAGCCGTGTGATGACCTGGAAACCTGTGTAAGTAAGAGTATGAACAAGCTACTACAAAACATGTAGTCTTTAATACACACTGTGTACTTTTATTTTTATTTGTTTATTTGGGAGAGCATCATGTCTCGTTTCTGGAAACACCTTCTTCTTCCTCATTTTCAGACTGTGACGCTCCAGGAGGCCAAGAACACTTTTTCTCCTAGATTCTTCATACCAAGTCCATTATTCAATTTTTTAGTGGTTACAAGATTGCATCAGGAAGGCTAAAACTGCACATCCTTTTCCGTTCTTGTTCCCTTGCCTCACACGCCACAATTTCCATCTGAGTAAAATTTTCAGGATTAGATGAAAACTTAGATCTACAAAGATCATGTTCAAATTGGAGCTCGATATCGGATGTGCCTACATCTACGAGTCTAAGGTAGGTGGTGCATACTCTGTTTTGTGTTTTCATGGTTGTTTGGGGGTTGCAGCTTTTTAGCGCAACGTCGGGTATTGAGTGAGACCCATGTTTCTTTATATTTAATTGACTGTATGCCTTATGGGATGTTGTTGGTCATTTCCCTTACCTTTTTATGCTTGAGCGAGGCTGGGTTATAGGTCGTTGCTCGTTTGGGGAATTTTGGACAGGGGTGCCAAAATGGTTATAATTGAATTGTTTTGATTAAACTGTTGAGTTTAAACTATCTAAGCATGATTAAGTTTATTAGAGGCTTTCAAGACCTCAGTGCTAGTACAAGACAACACATGGCTAGTTAAATTCAACTATTTAAATTGTTTTTCCTGTTTGAAGTGATTATTTTTTATTATATATATGTGATTATTGATATTTCATATGATGGAACACTTGGGTTGTGTTGGGCATGAACCAGATATTATTTGGGTGGTTTGACCATGGGATTGGGTGTCGTGGACGTCAGATTGAGGCAGTGTAACTGTCAGGTTAGGCATGGCCCGGGTTACTTGGATGGAAAGACCATTAGATTCTGAGTGACATGGTCGTAGGGGCATGAGGTGTTAGAGAGGTTGTGTCTTGGGTTCTAAATTTAGTAATTACCACTCACATGTGATATGGGTAATGTGCACATAGATGACTCAGTGATGAGGTGGTTTTGACCGCTCATGTGGGTAGAGGCCCCCGATAGTTGTTGTTTAAGTACTATTGGTTTGGGGATGCTTGTCTTATGAAGCCATGTCGATGGTGAGGAGCCTTCATATTGTTTGGGAATTCCTATGAGATGTCATTACTTGAGACACGAGGTGTTAGGAGGCATAAGGTTCTAGGTTACTATTGCTTGGGTGTGCCTATGGGACATCGGTACTTGAGACATGAGGTGTCAGGAGGCCCATGGTGCTGAGTTAAAATTGTTTGGGTGTGCCTTCAGGATGTCAGTACTTAAGACACACGATGTTAGGAGGCACATAGTGCCCAGTTTTGTAACTGAGATTTTGGTGCTGGCCGAAGCAGGTGACACTCCCTGGTGGCTACTGAGCACTAGTGGAGGTTGTGCTTACATTGTGCATCGTACTATTTACTTCCTTATAAATGACTCTGTGATGAGGTGGTTTTGACCACTCTTGTGGGTAGAGTCCCCCAATAGTTGCGGTTAGGTACTATTGGTTTGGGGGTGCTTGTTGTATAAAGCTGCATGGAAGGTGAGGAGCCTTCAGATTGTTTGGGTGTGCCTATGGGATGTTGGTACTTGAGACACAAGGTGTCAGGAGGCATAAGGTTCCAGGTTAATACTACTTGGGTGTGCCTACGAGACGTCAGTACTTGAGACATAAGGTATCAGTAGGCACATGGTTCCAGGTTAAAATTTTTTGGGTGTGCCTTCGAGATGTCGGTACTTGAGACACGTGGTGTCAAGAGGCACATGGTGCCCGGTTATGTGACTAAGATTCTGACATTGATTGAAGCAGGTGACACTCCCTGGTGGCTGCTGAGTAGCAGTGGAGGCTGTGTTTACATTGTGCATTTTACTATTTACTTATAGATTCATGCCTGCTTAAACACCTATACTAGGTACGCACCATTGGGTGGTATCCTACTGAGATTCATCTCACACCCTATACGGGCCCTTCAGGACATGTGTAGATGTTATGGATTTACGTGTAGGAAAGATATCGACTTTAGGATCTAGATTGTATTAGCTGTTGCAAGGAGATTTGACATGGACCCTGAGGTCATGCCTAGATGGAGTTTACTTTGTTTTCTTTACTGTATCAGCATACTTACTTTATTTTGTATCTATTGTTGGTTATCCATGGGCTCCATTGTTTATTGACACATATGACCTATTGAGGATGAATGTTTTGGTTTTTTTAGTAGTTTTTACAAGTTTTGTTCAGCATGTTGTTCTGTTTATCTTCTGTTGCTCTTGTTTATACTTTTCTTCCGCTGTTTATTTGGGATGTGCTCCGCTATGTGGGTCTGGTTCGAGTCTGCTGAGTTTTAATTACTGCTGCAAGTTTTATTACTATACTCGGACCAATACCTTATTTTACTCTAAGAGGGTATAGCCTCCCCACTATACCTATTTACACCATTTCTTCTAGTCGGCAGCCTTTGGAATTCGGGGAGGTGTGCCTAAGGTAGTGACACCCGACCCGTTTATCACTGTTCGAGTGGCTGTTTAGGTCTAGGATGTTACAAAGTGATATAAGAGAAGGTTATTCTTGATAGGGATTTAGTAGAATCTTTTGACTAACTACTAATGATATTGAGACTACCTTTTTATTTCTATTGTCTTACTATTTGGGATATGGTAGACTGGAGATATGTTGTCATTGGAACTGGGTTTCTAGCTTATGCTCGGGTGCCAGCAGCCCCAAGTACGAGGGATGGACCAAGTTAACTTGGGTGGGAATTTCTGTTTTACTTTTTTTCAAATTATTGTTTATATGATTTCCACCTTGGTGGATTACTTAGTGTGTGATATTATTGGTTGTGATATGTTATCCTTGACCCGGTGCGGTAAGAGAGAATTGGACCGTGACCCGATATGGAAAGGTGTGATTGCTTGGATTTTGGCAGACACATTTTTATGGTATTTCAATTTCATATCTATGTGTATTCTTTGTGAAGTGATAATAATATGTGAATAATATCAATTTCCATGCTATAGATGCTTTTGAAATGTGAAAGGTGAAATTCTCGATAGAATTGCTTGTTTACTGCAATGTAATATTCCATGCTTTAAATTTATATAAAATTGCATTTGGCATGACATTTGGGCCTAGATCGTATATAAGAAAGCATGTATTATGGATGAGGTGATGTTGATCACCAGGATTGGGTGTCCTGGATGTCGGTTTGAGGCAGCGTGGCTATCAGGATTGGGTGACTCAGTTGTCGGTTTGAGGCAACGATGGTTGTCAGGACAGGTATGGCCCAAGGTACTTACTTGGCTCTATTGAGGGCAGGGTAAGGAGGCCATGAGCCCAGGATTCCATGGGGAATGGTTGTGGTGGGGGAGAGTAAGGGTAGTTGTTATGCACTACCTCTTTACTATTTTCCTTATCTGCGTTATATATATATTGTTATATATGTGGGTTGTCTGACCATTTATAGTATTCAGTGGGTTCATCCTAGATGGATCAATAGAACATCATGAGGGTGATGGTACAGTGCCGCATGAGAATGATTAGGTTTAGACACCTGAGGGACATGCAGAGCATGAGCCGTAGGTACATGCTCAGGGATAGGATCAAGTTTAGGATCTAGTTTAGGTCGAGCAGCAGCCGAGTTTGGTAGTGTTCAGGTCGTGGCTCGATAAACAGATCTGATCTAGTCTGGTATGTGTCTTGTAGGTGATTTATAGAGGCGCATAGGGTACAGATCCCTCTATGGAATATCTGACATGGGAGTTTCAATTATATCACTCATCACTTTTTCAAGGTGAGTGTGGTCCACAGGTTATTGAAAAATGGATAGAGAACATGCAGATGATCTTTGAGTAACTCAATATGCCTCTAGAGTTGAGGGTCAAGATGGAGACGTATATTCTGAGAGTACTGGTGAAGCATTGGTGAGATGTGCAGGTTTAGGCTCATAGACACAAAAGAATGGCATGGAAGGACTTCGAGTACAGGTTTTTCAAGAACTTTTTTTTGGAGACGCTGAGGGAAGAGAGAGATCAGGAGTTCTTAAGCCTCCAGTAGGGTTACATGTCCATCATGGACTATGTAGCTACCTTCACTAAGCTTTCTCACTTTGCACCAAGTATGGTAAGGGATGACACCTCGAGGATGAGGCGATTTGAAGATGGATTACGACATGCCATTAAGGTGTAGGTAAACATCTTTAGGTTGGCCTCATTCTCAAAAGAAGTTAATCAGGCTCTCATAGCCAAGGGAAAATTAATGGATTGGTCCCATTTAATCCAGTTGACAACTTCAAGTAATGGTTTAGATAGCAGGAAGCAAGGTTAGGATGAGTTCCAGTAGGGCAGTCAGGACAATGACTCAGCTAGACCACCTCGTGGTAGTTCATTAGTGGTTTACTTTTAGTGTGGGTATCCATGAAATGTTTGAACTTAGTGTGACAGGCCTCCAAAGGAATGTTGGGAATATGGATAATTTGGACATCTAGAGTGGTTCTGCAGGAAGCCTTCTCAAACAGCTGGAAGGCAGGGACCAGGATAGACGACAACATCTGGTGTCGATTCATGATTGGTACTAGGTGAGGGTAGTCAAGGCTCATCTGCATGTGGAGGACGTGGCAGAGACAATGGGACCTAACTGAGGGGGTCAATGTTTGGTTATTGGAGCAACACCATAGGGTGTTCATACATCAGGTAGTCATACATCAGGCCAGGTGCATGCTGTGGAGCTTCTAGAGGCTAAGCGGGCTGGTGAGATGACGATGATCAGAGGTATACCGCAGGCGTGGCCATGATTTTCTTGTTTTATTTTTGGCATGGCCTGTTAAGGCATGTCTTTTTTGAGTGCATGAGGTGCACATGATTTATGTATACTGAAAAGATGCTAGTTAGTGGGATTGGAACCATTTTGGGTGTGTGATATATATATATGAGATGTGTGGAATCAGGAGCAGTGAGGATGCAGAATACTTGAGGTGCTGTGGGCATCGGGGCATCGAAGATGCGAGTTACTTGATGTGCAATGAACCGGGTTTTGTTTTGAGCATCCCTGGGATGTAGAACCTCGTTAAGGTAGATATTTATGCAGTGTGGGACATGAATGGGTGTTATAAGCGACACAAGAGCACCTTATGAGGTTCATGAGTGACGATGTGTCACGGGAGGACCATGAGTCCAAAAACAGGTTGGTGAACCTTTGATGAATTTGAGTTTTGGTATAGAGTCATTCTGGAATCTTTCTTCACCACCCCTAGAAGGGAAATTCATGGAAAAATTGCTTTAAGAGTGGAAGTTTGTAAGAACCTAGTTCTTCCTTTGAGGTACAAGGCTTATTCGTCCATTTCTTTTTGCATTGTTTTTTTAGAAAAAGGGGAAAACTGGGAAGTTCTGGAAATTTCCAGGTTACACGCCATGTACTCCATAGTACATGCCATGTGTATGTTAGGAATGTATTGACTGGATGGTGACTAAGTACATGTCATGTGGTGACCAAGTAAAAATAATCTACTACATGGCGTGTAATGTTCCTTAACACGCCGTGTATTTTACTTTTCACATATCGGCTGAGTCCTAGCCGTGTGTTGACCCGTGTAGTGCATCTAAGCTGTGTGATGTTCTGGAAACCTGCGTAAGTCAGAGTATAGACAAGCTACTACACGGCATGTAGTCCTTAATACACACCATGTACTTTTATTTTTATTCGTTTATATGGGAGAGTGTCATGTCTCATTTCTGAAAACACATTCTTCTTCCCCATTTTTGGACTATGATGCTCTAGGAGGCCAATAACACTTTTTCTCCTAGATTCTTCATATGACGTCTATTCTTCAATCAGTATGTGGCTGCAAGGCTACACTAGGAAGGATTAAACCACACATCATTTTCGGTTCTTATTCCCTTTCCTCACCCACCACAGTTTCCATTATAGTAGAATTGTTGGGATTGGATGAAAACGTAGATCTACAAAGACCAGCTTCGAATTAGAGCTTGATATCAAACGTGCCTACATCTATGAATCTAAGGTAGGTGGTGCATACCATGTTTTGTGTTTTCATGTTCATTTGTTGTTTGTGTATTTTTAGCACAACATCAAGTATTGAGTGAGACCCATGTTTCTTTATATTTAATTGATCGTATGCCTTATGGGATGACATTGGGAATTTCCCTTACCTTGTTATGATTGAGCGAGGTTGGGTTAGAGGTCATTTCTCATTTGGGGAATTTTATCTAGGGGTTCCAAAATGGTTATAATTGATTTTTTTTATTAAACTGCTGAGTTTAAATTGTCTTAGCATGATTAAGTTTATTAGAAGCTTTCAAGACCTCAGTGCTAGTATGGGACAACACATGGCTAGTGAAATTCAACTGTTTAATTTTTTTTCCTATTTGAAGTGATTATTTTTTATTATATATATGTGATTCTTGATATTGCATATTATGGAACCCATGGGTTGTGTTGGGTGTGGGTCATATATTATTTGGGTGGTTTGACCACATGATTGGGCATTTTGGACATAGGATTGAGGCAGTGTAACTGTCAGGTTGGGCATGGCCTGAGTTACTTGGATGGAAAGACCATCAGATTCTTAGAAACATGGTCGTAGGGGCATGAGGTTCCAGAGAGGCTGTGGCTTAGGTTCTAAATTTGTTGATTATTGCTCACCTGTGATATGGGTTGTGTGCACATAGATGACTACATGATGAGGTGGTTTTGACCACTCATATGGGTAGAGGCACCCAATAGTTGTAGTTTAGGTACTATTGGTTTGGGGGTGCTTGCTATATGAAGCTAAATAGAAGGTGAGGAGCCTTAAGATTGTTTGGGTGTGCCTATGGGACATCAGTACTTGAGACACAAGGTGTTAGGAGGCACAGGGTGCCATGTTACTATTGCTTGGGAGTGCCTATGGGACATCGGTACTTCATACATGAGGTGTCAGGAGGCACATGGTGCTAGGTTACAATTATTTGGGTGTGCCTTCGAGATTTTATTACTTGAGACATGTAGTTTTTGGAGGCACATGGTGCCCAATTACGTGATTGAGATTCCTATGTTGGCTGAAGAAGGTGACACTCCCTTGTGGCTGCTGAGCACCAGTGGAGGTTGTATTTACATTATGCATCGTACTATTTACTTCATTATAAATGACTCTATTATGAGGTGGTTTTGACTGCTCTTGTGGGTAGAGGCCCCTGATAGTTGCAGTTTAGGTACTATTGGTTTTGGGGTGCTTGTCGTATGAAGCCATGTGGAAGGTGAGGAGCCTTTATATTGTTTGGGCATGCCTATGGGATGTTGGTACTTGAGACACGAGGTGTCATGAGGCACAAGGTGCCAGGTTAATACTACTTCTGCATGCCTAAGGGATGTAGGTACTTGAGACACGAGGTTTCAAGAGGCATATGGTGTCAGGTTACAATTGTTTGGACGTGACTTCGGGACATCGATACTTGAGACATGCGGTGTCAGGAGACACATGGTTCTCGGTTACATGACTGAGATTCAAACATTAGATGAAGTAGGTGATGCTCCCTAGTGGCTGTTGAGCACCATTGGAGGTTGTGTTTACATTGTTCATCATACTCTTTAAATTCTTATAGATGAATGCCTTCTTAAACACACATCTATTAGGTATGCACCATTAGGTGGTATCCTACTGAGATTCGTCTCACACCCTACACAGGCCCTTTGGGATGTGTGTATACTTTATGGATTTATGTGCAGGAAGGAGATCAGATTAAGGAGATGGATCATATTAGCCATTGCATAGATATTTGGCATGGACCCTGAGGTCATGCCTAACTGGAGTTTACTTTGTTTTCTTTCTTGTATCAGCATGCTTACTTTATTTTGTATCTACTGTTGGTTAGACATGTGATCCATTGTTTATTGAAATGTATGACCTATTGTGGATACACGTTTTGGGTTTTTTAGTACTTGTTAAAAGTGGTGTTTTTCATGTTGTTATGTTTAACTTTTTTGTTCTCTTGTTTATATTTTGATTCCGCTATTTATCTGATTTTGGATGCGCTTCCATTATGCGGGTCAGGTTCGAGTCTATTGAGTCTTAATTACCACTACGGGTTTTATTATTATACTCAGACCAGTACCTTATTTTCCTCTAAGAGGGTATAGCCTCCCCACTATACCTGTTTACACCCTCACTGCTAGTCAGAAACCTTTGGCATTCAGGGAGGTGCGCCTAAGGTAGTGACACCCGACCCATTTAACACTGTTTAGGTGGTTGTTCGGGTTCAGGATTTTACAAAGTGGTATCAGAGGAGGTTGTTCTTGATTGGGATTTAGTAGCATATTTTTACTAACTACTAATGTGATTGAGACTGCCTTTTAATTTTTTTTATCTTACTATTTGGGATATGGTATATTAGAGATAGGTTGTCATTGGAACTGGGTTTCTAGCTTGTGCTTGGGTGCCTACAGCCCTAGGTATGAGGGATGGACCAAGTTACCTTAGGTGGGAATTTCTGTTTTAATTTTGCTCAGATTACTATTTATATGATTTCCACCTTGGTGGATTACTTAGTGTGTGATATTATTACTTGTGATATGTTATCCTTGTCCCATTGCAGTAAGGGAGAATTGGACCTTGGACTGGTATGGAAAGGCATGATTACTTCACTTTTGATAGGCACATTGTTAGGGTATTTCAATTTTATATCTACATGTATGCTTTATGAAGTGATAATACCATGTGAATAATATCAATTTTCATGCTATAGATGATTTTGAGATGTGAAAGGTGAAATTCTTGATAGAATTGATTATTTACTACAATGTAATATGCCATGCTTTAAATTTATGTAAAATTACATATGGCATGCCATTTGGACCCTGATCGCATATGAGCAGGCATTTACTATGGATGAGGTGATGTTGATCACCAGGATTAGGCATCCTAAACGTTTCTTTGGGGGAGCGTGGATGTTATGATTGGGCAACTCGGTCATCAGTTTGAGGCAATGATGGTTGTCGGGACAGGCATGACCCAAGGTACTTTTGATACTTGGCTCTATTGAGGGAGAGTAAGGAGGCCCTGAGGCCAGGATGCCATGGGGCATGGTTTCGGTGGGGGGGAGTAAGGATAGTTGTTATGTACTGCCTCTTTACTACTTTCCTTATCTATGTTATATATATATATGTGTGTGGGGGGGGGGCTATCTGACCATTTATGGTATTTAGAAGGTTCCTCCTAGATGGATCGATGGAACGTCAGGAGGGTGATGGTATAGCACTGCAAGAGCACGATCTGGTTTAGACACCTGAGGGACAGGTAGATCATGAGTCTTAGGTATAGGCTCAAGGACATTATCATGTTTAGGATCTAGTGAAGGCTGAGAAATAGACGAGTTTGGCAGCATTTGGGTCGTGGCTCGACGAGAAGATCTGATCTAGTCTGGTACACATCTTGTATGGGATTGAAAAAGGCATGCAGGGTACATAACCCTTTATGGAATATCTGATGTGAGAGTTCCAGTCATAACACCCACCACTTTTTCAGGGTGAGGGTGGTCCATAGGCAGCTAAAAACTGGATAGAGAATGTGTAGATGATCTTCAAGTAGCTCAAGACACTTCTAGGGCAGAGGGTCAAGCTGGAGACGTACATACTAAGAGGACCGATGAAGCATTGGTGATATGTACAGGTTCAGGCTCACAGACATGAAGGATTGGCATAGAAGGACTTTGAGGATAGGTTTTTCGAGCACTTTTTCCCGAAGACACTGAGGGAAAAGAGAGCTTGGGAGTTCCTAAGCCTCCAGTAGGGTGACATGTCCATCATGGACTATGCAACTACCTTCATTGAGCTATCTTGATTTACACCAGGTATGGAAAGCGATGACACCTTGAGGGTGATACACTTAGAAGATAGATTACGACACGCCATTAAGGTGCAGGTAAACATCTTTAGGTTTTCCTCATTCTCGGAGGTGGTGAATCAGGCACTCATAGCCGAGGGAAACTTAACAGACATGTCCCATTTGAGTCGGTCAGTGGCTTTAGGTGATGGTTTAGATAGTAGGAAGGGAGTTTGGTATGAGTTCCGGTAGGGCAGTCAGGCTAAGGACTCAGATATACCACCTCGTAGTAGTTAATTAGTGGTTTGATTTTTAGTGTGGGAATTGAGAGAATGTCCAAAATCAGTGTGATAGGACTCCAAAAGAATGTGGGGCATGTGGATAGGTTAGAAATATTAAGAGGTTCTATAGGCAGCCTTCTCAGACAGCTGGTAGGAAGGGGCCAGGACATACGATGACATTCGTGGTCGATTCAATATCAGTACAAGGTGAGGGTAGCCGAGGCTCAGCTGCATGTAGAGTATGTGGTAGAGACAGTTAGATCCAACTGAGGGGTTATTGGCCGATGACTAGAGCAGCACTGCAGGGTGGTCATGCATTAGGCAGTCATACATCAGGCCAGGTGCATGCCATGGAGATGCCAGAGGCTGATAAGTCTTGTAAGCTGATGATGGTCAGAGGTACGCTGTGGGTGTGGCCATGATTTTCTTTTTTTCTTTTTTGGTATGGCCTGTTAAGGCATGTCTATTTTGAGTGCATGAGGTGCACAAGATTTATACGGACTGACCAAATTCTAGTCAGTGGGATTTTCACCATTTCAGGTTTATGATATATATATATATATATATATGAGATGCGTGACATCAGGAGCATCGAGGATGTGGAATACTTGAGGTGTCGTGGGAATCGGGGCATCAAAGATGTGAGTTACTTGAGGTGCAAGGCACTAGGTTTTGTTTTGAGCATTTATGGGATGAAATAACTCATTGAGTCAGACACTGATGTGGTGTGGGACATGAATGGGTGTCATAAGTGACACAGGATCACCTTATGAGGTGCAGGAGTGACGATGCATCACGGGAGGACCATGAGTCCGGAAATAGGTCGGTGAACCTTTGACGAATTTGAGTTTTGGGCCACATTCATTCTGGAATCTTTCTTCACCACCCTTGGAAGGGAAATTTGAGGATGAATTACTTCAAGGGGGAAGTTTGTAAGAATTTGGTTCTTCCTTTGAGGTACAAGACTTCTTATTTCTTTTATTTTTTTTGTGTTGTTTTTTTAGAAAAAAGGGGTAAAACTGGGCAGTTCTGGAAATTTCCAGGTTGCACATCGTGTACTCCATAGTACATGTCATGTGTATGTTAGGCATGTACTGACTGCGTGCTGAATAAGTACATGCCGTGTGGTGACTGTGTAAAAATAATCTACTACACGGTGTGTGGTGTTCCTTAACACATCGTGTATTTTACTTTCTGTGTACCGGCTGAGTCCTAGCCACGTGTTGACCTGGGTGACGCATCTAAGAGGTGAAATGACATAAAAACCCACATAAGTCAGAGTATGGAAAAGCTACTACACGACATGTAGTCCTTAATACATGTCATGAACTTTTTTTATTCATTTATATGGGAGAGAATTGTGTCTCGTTTCTGAAAACACCTTCTTCTTCCCTATTTTCAGACTATAATGCTTTAGGAGGATGAGAACACTTTTTCTCTTAGATTCTTCATCTGATGTATGTTCTTCAATCCATTGGTAACTGCAGGACCGCATGAGGAAGGCTAAACCCGCACATCCTTTTCCGTTCTTGTCCCCTTGCCTCACATGCTGCAGTTTCCATCCGAATAGAATTTCCAGGATTAAATGAAAACTTATATCTACAAAGATCGAATTTGAATTGGAGATTGATATTGGACGTGCCTACATCTATGAGTCTAAGGTAGGTGGTGCATACCCTGTTTTGTGTTTTCATAGTCATTTGGGGGTTGCATCTTTGTAGTACAATGTCGGGTATTGAGTGAGACCCATGTTTATTTATATTTAATTGACCATATTCCTTATGGGACTCCATTAGGAATTTTACTTACCTTGTTATTCATGAGAGAATCTGGGTTAGAGTTCATTCCACATTTTTGGTATTTTGGCTGGGGTTGTCAAAATGGTTATAATTGAATTATTTTGATTAATCTGTTAAGTTTAAACTGTCTAAGAATGATTAAGTTTATTAGAGGCTTTCAAGACCTCAGTGCTAGTATGAGAAAACACATGGCTAGTTCAATTCAACTGTTTAAATTGTTTTTCCTATTTGAAGTGATCCTTTTTTATTATATATATGTGATGCCTGATATTGCATATGCTGGAACCCTTGGGTTTTGTTGGGCACAGGCCAGATATTATTTGGGTGGTTTGACCATGGGATTGGGCATTGTGGACGTTAGTTTGAGGCAATGTAACTATCAGGTTGGGCATGGACTGAGTTAATTGTATGGAAAGACCATCATATTTTGAACGACGTGGTCGTAGGGGCATGAGGCACCAGAGAGGTTGTGGCTTAGGTTCTAAATTTTGTGATTACCACTCACCTGTGATATGGGTCGTGTTCACATAGATGACTCTGTGATGAAGTGGTTTTGATCGCTTGTATGGGTAGAGGCCCCAAATAGTTGCGGTTTAGATACTATTGGTTTGAGGGTGCTTGTCGTATGAAACCACATGGAAGGTGAGGAGACCTCAGATTGTTTGGGCGTTCCTATGGGACATTAGTACTTGAGACACGAGGTTTCAGGAGGCACAAGGTGCCAGGTTACTACTACTTGGGCATGCCTACAAGACTTCATTACTTGAGACACGAGGTGTCAGGAGGCACATGGTGTCAGGTTACAATTGTTTGGGCTTGAATTTGGGATGTCGGTACTTGAGACAAATGGTATCAGGAGGCACATGGTGCCCAGTTATGTGACTGACATTCTTGCATTGGCCGAAGCAGGTGACGCTCCTTGGTGGCTACTGATCACCAGTTGAGGTTGTGTTTACATTGTGTATCGTATTGTTTACTTCCTTATATATGAATCTGTGATGAGGTGGTTTTGACCGCTTGTGTGGGTAGAGGTACCCGATAGTTGCAGTTTAGGTACTATTGGTTTGGGGGTGCTTGCTGTATGAAGCCACGTAGAAGGTGAGAAGCCTTTAGATTGTTTGGGAATGCCTATGGGATATTGGTACTTGAGACATGAGGTGTCAGGTGGCACAAGGTTCTAGGTTACTACTTCTTGGGCATGCCTATAAGATGTCAGTACTTGAGACACGAGGCGTCAGGAGGCACATGGTTCTGGGTTACAATTATTTGGGTGTGCCTTCAGGGTGTTGGTACTTGAGACACATAGTGTTAGGAGGCACATGGTTCCCAATTACGTGACTGAGATTCCAGCATTGTACAAATCAGGTGATGCTCCCTGGTGGATGCTGAGCACCAATGGAGGTTATGTTTACATTATGAATCATACTATTTACTTCCTTATAGATGCATGCCTGCTTAAACACCTATACTAGGTATGCACCATTGGGTGGTATTCTACTGAGATTCACCTCACACCCTACACAGGACCTTTGAGACATGTGTAGAGTTTTTGGATTTACATGCAGGAAAGAGATCTGGTTCAGGAGCTGAATCATATTAGCTATTGCATGGAGATTTGGCATGGACCCTGAGGTCATGCCTAGCTGGAGTTTACTTTATTTTCTTTCCTGTATCAGCATGCTTACTTTATTTTGTAGCTACTATTGGTTATCCATGGGTTCCATTGTTTATCGACATGTATGAACTATTGTGGATGCATGTTTTGGTTGTTTTAGTAATTGTTACAAGTGGTGTTCAACATGATGTTCTATTTATCTTATGTTGCTCTTGTTTATATTTTTCTTCCACTGTTTATTTGATTTTGGATGTGCTTCTACTATTCAGGTCTGATTTGAGTCTGTTGAGTCTTAATTTCTATTGTAGGTTTTATTATTATACTCAGACCGGTACCTTATTTTCCTCCAAGAAGGTATATCCTCCCCACTATAACTATTTACACCCTCGCTACTAGTCATCAGCCTTTGGCATTCAGGGAGGTGCGTTTAAGGTAGTGACAACCAACCCATTTAGCACTTTTCATGTGGCTGTTTAGGTCATGGATGTTACATGACCCATATACATCATTATATAATCATCAAAGCCCCATAATTCCACAATTCTTTTAGTAAGGTCCTATAATTTCCATGTTATTTCTCCCTTTAGGACTAGGACACATGTGATGATAGAATACTTTCATAGGACTTACCCTTTCTTCAACTACATATTTGTTCGAGGTGACATGCGCTATCCTCCCTATCTTGATCACCATTCCAGGAGGAGGTATATCATACATTAGGATATAATTTTCATTTATAATTTATTCTTTCTAAGTTCATAGTTTTCTTTTTATATTCCCATTAAATAAGTATTAAAGCCCCCTAATTTTCTTTGTTTTTTCTTTTTTTATTTAATGGTCATAAATAAGGGAAATTGTGCTTACTACCAATGTGATAGGCAATGTGATGATTTCCCTAATGATATTCCTAGCATAATGGGAGTAGGAGATCATAACTTCATGATAGTACTGACTCAACTGGCTCAAGTTATTAATAATAACTTGAATCATGTAGAATTACCTCATTCTTCTAAGAAATATCATGTTGTGGTCAAATAATTTATGATACAAAGGCCTCTTACCTTTAGTGGATATTCTAATCCCCTCATCATGAAAAAATGGATTAAATCCATTTAGAAGATATTCTATATCTTCTAATGATCAAAAGAAGAGAAATACATGATGGTGGTCTATCATTTTAATGGGGAAACTAATCAGTAGTGGTCATTAATCAAAAACATAAAGTCTATGGAGGAAATTGATTCCATGTAATGGGAATGTTTCAAGAAGATATTTTTCAAATAATATTTCCCCTAAAATCTCTGTCTTAAGATTGAGAGGGATTTCCTTATATTGAAGAAAAAGGAAAATAATTTTATCATGCTGTACAAGGAAAACTTTACAAGGTTTTCATGATAAACCTATGAATTTTTCATGAACACTAAAAGCAATGTGGATCACTTATTTAGTGGATTAAAGTCAAGTCTATGAAAATTCTTGGCAATTTGAGACTTTGAAATCTATGTGGAGATTGTCTATTGTACCATTAAGGTAGATATGGATATTGGTGATTCTCAGTGGCCTCATGGTATTGGATATAAAAATTTTAAAATGGAGTTTAATATGGGAGGATCAATAGATAAATACCATGGAGGAAAGAAAACCCAACATCCCACATGTTAAAAGTGTGGGAAGAAGCATCCTGGGAACTATCTAAAGGGAACCAAGAGATTCTTAAAATATAGAAAATCGGGGAATAAGGATAATCATTTAAAAATAGATATGAAGAAGCCCACTAATGTGGAAGAATAAAGGAAGTTTTATATCAACCCTCAGATTATAATACAGTGTTTCAACTGCAAGGAAAACATACATTATATGATCCAATGCTCTAAGCTAAGAGTCTTCAAATAAAATCAATGAAAACAACCTACAAGGTAGTAAGGAAGGGAATATACTATCACTACTACTGATGTGGATCCTGATAATGATGTGATGATTGGTATGTTGGTTATTCATTCAAGTATATCAAATTTACTTTTTGATTATAGTCCTACACATTCTTTTATATCTTAAAAGTTTAGTATAACTATTCAAAAACCACCTAAAAATATAGAGTTTGAGTTATTTGTGAGAACAAAAAATGGGGAAATTATTACATCTAAAGTATACGAACCTCCCAATAAATCTCATCTTACTTTCTTTAGTGGATTTTGATGATATATTAGGCATATATTGACTATATTTATATAAATAAAACATCAATTATTGGGAGAGGGCGATCACTCTTCAAATTCTAAGGCATCCTCAAATTCTATACAAATGTAAGGAGGAGGGTGAATATCCATTGAAATATTCTTCTCAATAATAGATACTATTTCCTTACAAGAAAACATATCTATCTCAAATGATTAATATAAAGGAGGGGATCATGCTTGAAGACATGCTCATTATGAGGGACTACAATGATGTGTTACCTGAATAATTATACGGCCTTCCTCCTAATTGAGAGGTTGAGTTATCAATTTAACTTATACTTAGATCTTTTACCATATCAAAGACTCCTTATAGGATGGCCACTATTGAGTTGGAAGAAACAAAGAAATAATTACAAGAGAATCTAGAAAAGGGTTTTATATGCCTGAGTGCTTCACCATGGGATGAACCAGTCCACTTCATCAAGAATATGGATGGATCAATGCCCCTCTATATTGATTATTATGAGCTTAACAAAATCATGATAAAAAAAGTATCTCCTACCATAGATAGATGACTTGTTCGATCAACTATATGGGGATAAGTATTTCTCTAAGGAAGACCTTTGGTCAGGATATCACCAATTAAAGGTGAATAATGAAGATATTACCAATAATTCCTTTTTTGTCACACCCTTTATTCTTAAATTGTTTATTTTATTAATTTTCTTGGCGTCGGGTATTCCAGGATGAAGCTCAACATATTTTTTTTCTAAGTACTTATTTAAAAACGTGTGTTTTGACCTCAACTACGTCCAGCGTACCGTGGTCGAAGCCGCACGACCTCGCCAGGTTCACCACATGCCCTACAGATGCTTAATTAATTAAATAAAATGAATTAACAAATAAAAAAAATAAAAAAATAATAAGTGTAAAAAATTATTAATGGATTGTTTTAATGATATCATCATCATTATTACTATTATTATCATTTTTTAATGTTTTAATTAAGTTATTAGTGGTATGACTAAAATTATTATTTAAATTGGTATTTTATTAAGTTATCATTTTTTATTATAATTATTATTAATTAATATCATTACATATTATTAGGATTTCTTTTTATTTATTTATTTATTTCTTTGTGTTAGGGTTTCACCCCCATTTCGATGCCTCCCCTATTCTCCTTTCCCCCTCCTTATTGCGCGATGCTTCTCCCCCTATTCCCCTGGTTCTACCATGCCTCCCCTAGTAGTCAGCGCTCTCCCATCCTCCTGCCTTCCGTTCGATGGAAAACAACCGGACTGACCTCACTCCTTCATCGGTGAGCATCAATCGGCCGACCTCCCCTCTCCTGATTGTGCAACCCAGCCACCATCAGACCACCAGCCAGCCGTGACCTCACCCTTATCGTGCTTTTATTCCCTTGTGCTACCCTTACAGCTTGACTTTCACCACTCCCGCTACAGGCACTACACAACCTTCTCCCAACACCCCACAACCATTGCCCTTGGCCGCACCCTCCTTCTGACAAGGCTCCATCCGGTGCGGCACACCTCCGACAGCTTCCTTCAAGCTCCATCTAGCTTCCCGCATCCTCACCTTTGGTGTGTTTCCCTTAGACCAGTTGTTTCTTTCTTTTTATAGGTGGTGGGGATAGAGTTTTAGGTTGTGTTTGGGTCATTTTTGATGCAGTTACTTTGATACTTTGTTTTTAGGGTTTGTAGTAGACCTCTTGCAGCGCGATTGTCATGCGACGGGAGTCTCACACTGAAATTACAAGGTTTCCTACACTGAGGTAGGTGGTACTGTGTATATTTATTGTTTGATGAGTTAATTCATGTGTTTAATCAATTTAGTGTGTTATTTGATTAGTTTTCTTGGTGCGAATGTAGTTTTACATGAGGTTTAATATGCTTTCGATGTGTTTAGTAATATGTTTATGTGATATGAATGTTTTGATTCTGTGAAAACCCGTTCTTATCCATTTGTAGTGTTTTCTAAACTGTTTTGCTGGTTTATTATGTCATTCAAGGGCTTAAAATTCTGTTTTATCACGTTATTGGTGTGCGTTTGGCCTTAAAAGAGGTTTTTGAGTGGGCGTTTGTGTTCAAAGTTTGTTAATACTGCTTGGGGTTGTTTTAGAAAATTTTTAAGTGTTTTATTAAATCTTATAAAGGGTTTGAAACATTTATGAATATTGTTTTGGTGTGCGTATATTTTCTAAATTGGATTTGAGTATGAAAATGAGGGTATTTGTGTGTGTGTGCCTTGTTGTGAAAATTTTTGGATGCCTTCAATCAATTATTTAAGTAGTGTGCCATGTGTTTTTGTGGGTACATGAGGTGAATATGTGTGTAAAAAGGATATTTGATGGAAAATGTACCACTTTGAGCTTATTTTACTTATTGTGCATTTGTCAATATGTTTTGTAAATTCCTTCAAAACATGGAAAGTATGTTTTAATGTCACTTTGGTGTACTTTTGGTTTTAAAATGGCTTTTCCTACTTCAAGTTGAGTGTGTTATTAGTGAAAACTCTTAACGTGTTATTTTGAAATGTTTAGTAGATTGTTAAGTGTTTAATTGTTTTATTAAATTATTTGTGTAGTGTGTTGGACCTCGCTACGATGGTTTTGGGCTGCGAGTGTCGAGGTATCCTACATCTACATGCATAGGGTAAGGCATATATATATATCATCTTTGTACATATTCCCTCATGGCACAGGGAATATGTGCAATGTAGCTAGGGGTGTGTGTGTGTGTATATATATATATGTATATATAAATGCATGTGCGTGTATGGGTCAAGTGTCGGTTCGAGTGGTTGTCGACAAATAGCGACATGTTTAAGGTAGGTTCCTTATGTCTACGCCTTTAATTTTAATTTCATAATTTCTTGCTTATTTTAAAAATATGTTTTACATGTACACTATATATACATGCTATGAAATTTGGTTGTGGTTTCTTGAAATGATTATGCCTTTGTTTTGGAAATTAAAATGTATTTCTACCGCCATTGGTCTTAAGTGACTTTTTTTGAAAATTGATTTCCTAAGTGGTTTTGAATTGGTAATGAGTATTTCCAAAGGTATTTAGCCTTTTGGTCGGTTAGTTGTAAAAAGTGTCCCCTTTATGTAATTAAGTATGTTTGGAACTTTAATAATGTTTTATGAAAAAGAAAAACCTCTCTTGAGGCACGCCCCCTTGGTTTAAGAAAATTATTTTTATGTTGAATGTGTTATTATGTGACTAATTTGATGCTTATGCATTGTGTGACGTGAAAGAGGGGGGATGCGCTTAAGGAGGGAGAATGGTGGTGAGAGGTTGAATGGGTTTTAGATAAAGAAAGTGTTATGTACATGTATGTTTTCTTGATAAATAAAACTCACCACTACTTGAAATAGATCACAATGGGTAACCTGGGTAGCTAGGTGGGTGGATCAGGACTAGTATACTAGATGACACGATAAGGGTTTTTCCCAGTTCGTCTAGCAGTATTTATGAAAAAACATTAACTAAACATATGAATTACTAAGGGTCATGGTTTCTAAGCCACGGTTACTGAGGGTCGTGGTTTCTAAGACACGTTTTCTGAGGGTTGTGGTTTTTAAGCCATGTTTCACCGAGGTACGAGGTCTCTAGGGTCCCACTTGTGCTATCTACCTATAGGGATTACCCATGGTGCTCATTTGTGACATGATTCTTGTGATATAATTTTCATTTCATTTGTTTCATACTTGACGTCTTATTTGTGAAAACCATATTTTAATCTAAATTAGTTTCCTTTCATTTTGAAACATTAATGCATGCTTGGAAATTATTTTGAAAATGTAGTGGGAGAGAAGTGCTTTACTTGAAAATGAAAACTTTTTACTTGAATTTGAAAAGAATGAAAAAAATTATTTTATTATGTCTTATTTTCAAACAAGCATGTTTTGGATTTCATATAAAAGGCAAGGGCATAGGGCATTGTTATATTTTTGGCATTCCTACTGAGCAACTCGGTGCTCATTCCTGATTTACTTTTTAGTTGCAGGTTTCAGTATTGGATCACTCTTGGAGCGAGTGTAGTTTATGTTTCATGGTGACCCATAGGGTCACTTGAGGTATGTCATGTTGCTTCGTTTATTCCTTTTTCCACTGCCAAGTTGTTTGACTTATTTTCCTTTATTTATCTATTTGTTCATTTTATGATTATTTATTTATCTTTTTTATGAGCCAAATCATTCCCAACCGGTTTATTTTGATGCCTGAAACTAGTTTCCATCCCGTGGGGATCGAGAACGCTGTTTGGTCCATGTCACGGACTGACTCGGGTGACCCGTTCGGGGTCGAACCAGGTTGGTTCATGAAAAAATAGTATCAGAGGAGGCCCTTGTTATTTGGGATGTCAGGTATCTTGGTGATTAAGTGTGTCAAGACTCGAGAGTTAGGTGCGGGAATTACATCATGAACCCTTTCCCATCCTGAGACTCGAGTTGATAGGGGTAGTCTGGGATTTGAGTTTTTCTTTTTCTTGGTCTATGTAGATAAGGGATGAAAAAGGAAGTGATCCGGTATTACGCGACGAGATTGCATAGAGTAGCAACCCATGTACAACCTGAGTGTACGATTCAAGATACTTCCTGTAGTGGATGCTCGCTCGGAGCATGGTTTGCTATGCCATGTTACCGGGTTGGCATAGCCACTAGTCCCTTATTTTTGGAAGTTTTGATGTGAGTTATGTTTGGGATTAGTTTTGACTAACTTGAGTGGATTTCAAAAATGAAAGTGGTTCATCAAAAAAGGGGTTTTCAAAAGGGAATGTGGTTTTGAATTAGAAAAGTGGTCTTGCAATGGGTTTTTTTTTATTTTAATGGAATGTGTGGTTTCAAAGGAAAAAATGGGAGGTGTTTTGGAAGATGTTTTGGGATCTTGGTAACACTTTTTGGAATGTGAATTGGAAAATGTTTGAGGATTTAGAAATGTATTACTTTAGTGATAAGTGACATTTTCAAATTGGTTGAGGATTTTTTCTTTACGTTGAATGGTCCATTTTGAAAATGATATGTGTTTTGAATTGACCCTTGGTATTCCTATGATGGATCACATATATAAAGGTACGCATGCGGAAAGTGTAGAAATTGGTGATGTGATTGGATGGGTTCTTGAGCTAGCACATGTATATGTATGTGTGAGACTTCATGGAATACTAATGGTGGATATTTAATTTGTTTTGTTTATTTAAAAATTCTTTTCAAAAAGGGTAATTCAAATGTTTTGAAAAGGGAGCTATCAATTGTTTAGTGTTATCTTTTTGTGTTTGGTATCCTTTTTCGAGGGTTCTTGGTTTTGACATACTGAATTGTGGTTGGAATAGTGATTTGAGTTTGAGCTTTAGTTTGTTATTGAGGTGTGAAATTTTGTTTTATGATGAGTTTTGATTCGGATTTGTGCCTCTTGTTTTTGAGTATGCTTCCCAGAAAAGTCCCAGAGGTTTCTAGTGAGTCTCTTCAAATTGTTGCTTCTACCCAGACTCTTAGAGGAGTGGTGGAATTGAATTTTTTTGGTTGTTTTCCATCTTATGTGGTGATCTTGATCTATCAAAGGTAGAGGATTGTCTTGGTGAAATCATTGGTGTTTTTAGGTTATTGGAAACACCCAAATCTATGAGAGTCTGTGCTGGTTAAAGTTCATTTGAGGGTTCAACTTTGGATTGGTGTGGGAGAAAATCCCAGCGTCGTTGCATGAGGGGATGTCTTGGAAGGTGTTTAAGACAATTTTTGTACGATGGTTTATACCTAAGGAGGTGAAATCGAGGAAAGTGGCAAAGCTCGTGATTGTCCAGCAAGGCCAACAGATAGTGAAGGCTTACATCGGTCATTTAGAGGGGTTGATTCCCTTTTCTCCAAAGGTAGTGTCGTGGAATCAGTTAAAGTTTCTTTTGTGTGGGGTCTTCGTCTAGGGTTCAAGGACCAATTCTTTTTGGTGTTTGGGATGGTTACCCATTTGATGAGAGCAAACTAGATGAACCTATCTCAAACAATTTTTCTTGTCAATTCCATCTTCTATTAGTCAGGACACTCTCTTATTCACTTTTGGTGTGGCCGGTTTGGGTACTTTACTTCACCTTGTCATCATCCTCTGAAGGATTGTCATTAGTGTGGCCATTTGGGACACTTGGAGAGGTTCTGATAGCAACATCTTCAAAAGGAGTCTCGACAGATGTCAATTCCTGACTGTGAGGCAACATATACTTCAAGACATTAGAGCTCCAGCCACAGGTCTCAGAGTGAAGCTTTTCACGCAGTCAAGAATCGTGGGGTGTGGTGCACCTTGGTCTAACTTTTGTCTCTTGTGTTGAAATAGGGATGATTTAAATTTATTTATTCAAGATCTCTCGTCTTTGAAGGTTCTGTTTTTCTATAAGTGGTATAAAGGTCTCTTTTTCTCATTGTGGTCTTTGTTCTTTGAATACCCCACTTTTGTTGTAAGAAGGAATGGTGACCCCATTTTATTGTAATTAAAGTAGTTGTGCCTCCTCAAATGTGATCCTTGAAGGTTTTCTCTCTATGGATGTGGGTCTTGATATGATCGTCTTTTGTGTGTCTAGCTTCTATAGTGACCTGTTCTTATTTTAGGACGTGCCTGTTTTGGAGATACATGCATCTTGGGAAATAATGAATAGGGATTTTGTCTACTATTCGGTTTGGGGTCTTTCGTCGGGGACCCCATGTGGTGGGGGTCTGGTTTGTGTGAAGAGTTCGTGGGTCAGTTTGGGTTGGTCTCATATTGGTCCCTTATAATTGGCTTAAAATGGTCGGTTCTTAGATGGTGGGGAGTCCCACCATGAATCTTGTCATGCCTTCTTCTAAAGTTGGTCTGTGTAGGAGTCTTGGTCCTTGTTGGTGGTTTTTTCTTTGGTTCAAGTTAGTAGTTCCAGAGTTAGCCTATGCTGAGAGTCTCAATGTTGGTTGTGCTAGTCGGGTTCTTGTGGTGCGGAGAACCCTTTTCGTTTCCTGACAGCTCTTCTCTTTATAGTTTCCCTTAGAGTTGGTCGAGTGTGACTGATGGAGTAAAAATTCACATTGAGTTTGTTATTTTGTTAGCCTTGTTCAGTTTTGAACTAGAGTTTGATTCCTCAGTTGGCTAGGTGACTTTCTGGGGGCAAAAAGTTTTTATGGTGGGGAGAATTGTCACACCTTCCATTATTTAATTATTTATTTTATTAATTTTTTTGGTGCTGGGTAGTCCAGGATGAAGCTCGACATAATTTTTTTGGAGTACTTATTTAAAAATGCATGTTTTGACCTCAACTGCGTCTAGCGCACCGCGGTCGAAGCCGCGCGACCTCGCCCGGTTCACCGCACGCCCTGTCAATTCTTAATTAATTAAATAAAACGAATTAATAAAAAAATAAGAAGTGTAAAAAAAATTATTAATGGATTGTTTTAATGATATTATTATTATTATTGTTATTACTATTATTACCCTTTTTGTTAATGTTTTAATTAAGTTATTAGTGGTATGATTAAAATTATTATTTTAATTGGTATTTTATTAAGTTATCATTTTTTTATTATAATTATAATTAATTAATATCATTACATATTATTAGGATTTATTTTTATTTATTTATTTATTTTTTCTTTGTGTTAGGGTTTTACCCCCATTTCGGTGCCTCCCCCATTCTCCTTTCCCCCTCCCTGTTGCACGATGCTTCTCCCCCTCTTCCCATAGTTCTCTCGTGCCCCCCTAGCAGTTGGTGCTCTCCCATCCTCCTGCCTTCATTCTGGTGGACAACAACCGAATCGGCCTCCCTCCTTCACCAGCGAGCATCAATATACCGACCTCCCCTCTTCCGGTTGCACAACCCAGCCACCGCCAGACCACCATCCAGCCATGACCTCACCCTCATCACACTCGGATTACCTTTTACCACCCTTCTAGCTCGCCTCGCGCCACTCCCACTATAGGCACTGTACAACCTTCTCCCAACACCCCACAACCATCGCCCTTGGCCGCTCCCTCTTTCCGGAAAGGCTCCACTCAGTGAGGCGCACCTCCGACAGTTTCCTTTGAGCTCTGTCTAGCTTCCCACAACCCCACTGTAGGTGTGTTTCACTTTGAATAGTTGTTTCTTGCTTTTTGGAGGTGGTAGGGCTAGAGTTTTAGGTTACATTTGGGTCATTTTTTATGCAGTTTCTTTGATACTTTATTTTTAGTGTTCGCAGTAGACCTCTTGCGGTGTGATTGTCGTGCGGTGGGAGTCTCACACTGAAATTACGAGGTTTCCTACACTGAGGTAGGTGGTACTGTGTATATTTATTGTTTGATGAGTTAATTCGTGTGTTTAATCAATTTAGTGTGTTATTTGATTAGTTTTCTTGGTGTGAATGAAGTTTTACATGAGGTTTAATATGCTTTTGAGGTGTTTAGTAATATGTTTATGTGATGTGAATGTTTTGATTCTATGAAAACCTGTGCTTAGCCATTTTTAGTGTTTTCTAAACTGTGTTGTTGGTTTATTATGTCACGCAAGGGCTGTAAATTATGTTTTATCACGTTATTGGTGTTCTTTTGGCCTTAGAAGAGGTTTTTGAGTGGGCGTTTGTGTTAAAAGTTTGGTAATACTCCTTGGGGTTGTTTCAAAAAAAATTTAAGTGGTTTATTAAATCTTATAAAGGGTGTTAAACATGTATGTATATTGTTTTGGTGCGCATATATTTTCAAAAGTGGGTTTGATTATGCAAATGAGGGTATTTTTGTGTGTGTTCCTTGTTGTGAATTTTTTTGGACGCATTCAATCAATTGTTTAAGTAGTGTGCCATGTGTTTTTTTGGGTACATGAGGTGCGTATGCGTGGAAAAAGGATCTTTGATGGGAAATGTACCACTTTGAGCATGTTTTACTTATTGTGCATTTGTCAATATATTTCTTAAATTATTTCAAAAGATGGAAAGTATGTTTTAATGTCACTTTGGTGTACTTTTGGTTTTAAAGTGCATTTTCCTACTTGAAGTTGAGTGTGTTATTAGTGAAAACCCTTGATGTGTTATTTTGAAACATTTTTTAGATTTTTAAGTGTTTAATTGTTTTATTAAATTATTTGTGTAGTGTGTTGGACCTCACTACGATGGTTTTGGGCTGCGGGTGTCGAGGTATCTTACATGTACATGCATAGGGTAAGACATATATATATATATTCCATATTTATACATATTCACTCATAGCGTGGGGAATATGTGAAATGCATCTATGGGTGTATATATATATGTATAAATGCATGTGCGTGTATGCGCCAAGTGACGGTTCGAGTGGTCGTCGACAAATAACGACATGTTTGAGGTAGGTTCCCTATGTCTATGCCTTTAATTTGAATTTCATAATTGATTGCTTGTTTTAAAAATATGTTTTACATTTACACTATATATACATGCTATGAAATTTGGTTGTGGTTTCTTGAAATGATTATGCCTTTGTTTTGGAAATTGAAATGTATTTCTACCCCCACTGGTCTTAAGTGACTTTTTTTGAAAATTGATTTCTTAAGTGGTTTTGAATTGGTAATGAGTATTTCCAAAGGTGTTTTGCCTTTTGGACGGTTAGTTGTAAAAATTGTTCCCTTTATGTAATTAAGCATGTTTGTCACTTTAAGAATGTTTTATGAAAAAGAAAAACCACTCTTGAGGCACGCCCCCTTGGTTTTAGAAAATGTTTTTTATGTTGAATGTGTTGTTATGTGCCTAATTTGAGGCTCATGCATTGTGTGACGTGAAAGAGGGGGGATGCACTTAAGGAGGGAGAATGGTGGTGAGAGGTTGAATGAGTTTTAGATAAAGAAAGTGTTATGTACATGTATGTTTGCTTGATAAAGAAAACTCACTACCACTTGAAATAGAGCATAATGGGAAACCTGGGTATCTAGGTTGGTGGATGAGGAATAGTACGCTAGATGACACAACATGGGTTCATCCTGGTTCATCTAGAAGGATTGATGCAAAAATACTAACTAAACATATGAATTACTGAGGGTCATGGTTTTTAATCCACGGTTACTGAAGGTCGTGGTTTCTAAGCCACATTTTCTGAGTTTTGTGGTTTCTAAGCCATGTTTCACTGAGGTACAAGGTATCTAGGGTCCCACTTGTGCTACCTACCTATAGTAATTACCCATGGTGCTCATTTGTGACATGATTCTTGCAATTTAATTTTCATTTCAGTTGTTTCATACTTGATGTATTATTTTTGAAAACCATATTTTAATTTAAATTAGTTTCCTTTCGTTTTGAAACATTAATGAATGCTTGGAACTTATTTTGAAAATGTAGTGGGAGAGAAGTGCTTTACTTGAAAATGCAAAATTTTTACTTGAATTTGAAAATAATGAAAAAAATTATTTTATTATGTGCTATTTTCAAAATAGCATGCTTTGGATTTCATATAAAAGGCAAGGGCATATGGCATTGTTATATTTTTGGCATTTCTACTGAGCATCTCAGTGCTCATGCCTGCTTTACTTTTGAGTTGTAGGTTTCAATCTTGGATCGCTCTTGGAGCGAGTGTAGTTTATATTCCATGGTGACCCACAGGGTCACTTGAGGTATGTCACGTTGCTTCATTTATTCATTTTTCCACTTCCAAGTTGTTCGATTTATTTTACTTTATTTATCTATTTGTTCATTTTATGATTATTTATTTATTTTTTTATTAGAAAAATCATTCCCAACTGGTTTATTTTGATGCTCGACACTAGTTGCCAGCCCGTGGGGATTGGGAACGCCCTTTGGGCCATGTTGCGGACCGAATCAGGTGACCAGTTCGGGGTTGACCTAGGTTGGTTCATGTCACTTTTGAACATGGTATAAACACTATGAGTTCATAGTAATACCCTACAAACTCACGAATTCTCTAAAAATTTTCATGGGATTAATGAATAGATACTTTAGAGATTACCTCAAAAAATTTATGGCGGTCTTTATAGATGATACTATGATATACTTTAAGAGTAAGGAGGAGCTTGAAGAGCATTTGAATATTGTGATAAATACTTTGTAAAGGGATAAAATATATGAAAAGTACTGTAAATGTGAGTTATAGATAGAGGAAGTGTCATTATTGGGGAATGTTATCACTATAAAAGGGATATCTATGGACTATTATAAGACAAAGGTAATTGGGGAGTGGCCCAAGACAATATCTATAATGAAGATCCGTAGTTTCCTTAGTCTGACTGGGTATTACTGATGATTTGTGAGGAACTTATCATGAGTTTCAAACCCACTAACCAAGCTGAATCGAAAGGGAGTAAAGTTTTTCTAGACTAGTGAATATGAAGACTGCTTCAAAGAGTTAAAAAAGAGGCTTATCACTACACCAGTACTTACACTACCCATAAGTGTGGAACTCTTTATGGTATATAACGATGCATCAAAGAAGGGATTATGTTGTGTACTAATGAAAAATGACAAAGTGATAGACCATTCCTTAAGGAAACTGAAAGTTCATGAGAAAAACCATCCCATGCATGATCTAGAGTTGGCGGTTGTGATATTTATGTTGAAAATCTGGAGGCATTATCTTTATGGGGAGAAGTTTGAAATATATAATGATAATAAGAGTCACAAATATATATTCACACAGAAGAAGATTAATATGAACCAGTGAAGATGGTTAAAACACATCAGGGATTATGACTGCACAATCCACTACCATCCCGATAAAGTGAATAAAGTGGATTATGATCTAAGTAGAAAGGATCCTACAACTTTATAAATGATGAGTATTGAGAAGGATCCAATGTTCTTAGCCTTGAAAAGTATGGGCATGGGAATCATAAAAGAAGGAACATCATCATTCCTTTATCAAATGATTTCTCAACCATCCCTTTTATATAAGATAAAGGATGATCAAAGAGATGATGTGGAAATTTAGAAGAAGTTGTAAGCTATTAGAAATGAGAAATCCTTAGAGTTCAAAATTTATGCAGAAAGAGTTATAATATTTGAGTCATGAATATATGTACCATAAAATACTAAGATAAAGAAGGATATTTTGAATGATGCACATAGCTTGACCTTCTCCATCTACCCAGGGAGTACAGAGATGTATCGAGATCTCCGAGAGCACTATTAGCGGGACAATATGATGAAGAAGATCACAGAATGTGCATCAAAGTTCCTGGTATATCAGTAAGTGAATTCTGAAAGGAAAAAGTCTAAGGGGATGATGAAACAATTAGCCATACCTACATAGAAATGGGAAAACATCACCATGGACTTTGACACTGGATTTACAAAGACATCTAGATGAAATAATACTATATGGTTTATTGTGGATCATCTTACAGAGACTACTCACTTTATTGCAATTCGAGAGGAATTATCACTCGATAAACTTGCACAGATATACATCAGAGAAGTGAGGTTACATGGAGTACTATTGTTGATTGTATCCTATTGAGATCCAAGATTTATCTCCAAGTTATAGAAGAGTCTCCAACATTATCTAAACTCTAATACAAACTTTAGTATGACTTATTACCCATAAATTGATGGAAAATCTGATTGGACTATTCAGACACAAAAATACATGTTAAGAGCATGCTCGATGGACTTCAAAGGAGGATGAGATCAATGTCTTCATATGGTTGAGTTATCTTAAAATATTATTTTCCACTCAAGCATACAAATTGATCCATATAAATCCATTTATGGGAAAAGATGTAGAACATCTACATGCTAGGATGAAGTTGGTGAACGCAAGTTGTTGGGACCTGAAATGGTCAAGGAAATAAAATAAAAGTTCAAGACTATTTAACATCACATCATGGATTCTCAAAGTCAACATAAGATCTATGTCGATAATCATCAATGAGACTTAGAGTTTGAGGTTGGAGATAAGGTATTTATCCACAAATATCTCTAGGGAATAAATTCATAAGATTTGGGAATAAAGGAAAGTTAAGTCCCAGGTATATCGACCCCTTTGATATTCTTGACCGCGTTAGAGTTGTGGCCTATCGACTAGAACTTCCACCATCCATGTCTCAAGTATATGATGTATTCCACCCCTCTTGAGGAAGTACATACTGGATCCTTCACATGTACTGAATTCATAGGTTTTACAACTAGAAAATGATCTCTCTTATGAGGAGTATCCAATAGAGATCTTGGACTGTAGAGATAATGTTACTCACCTGGTCAAATTACTATGAAAGAACCATAAATATGAATAGGTGCCATGGGAACTAGAGGAATCCATGAAACAGAAGTACCCTCACCTATTTTCACCTTAGTATGCAAAATGAAATTTTGAGGGATAAATTTCTTAAGGGGTAATAATTTAATGACTCATAATTTTATCAATGAAATTTACCTTCTTATAATTATGTCAGGTAGTATAAAGCACATACATCACATAGAGAAATCAACAAAACATTATTCTCATAAATAAATAATGATATATTATTTATAAAATAAACCAATAAGAATTACAAGTATTACAATGGGATAAAAAATAGAAAATAAGATAATTAATATATGAAAATTTTGATATATTCAATCCATCAGGATGACCACACTCACAAATAAAGCTGTAGAAATAAAACACAATGTTAATAATACAATATTTATTTTGACGATGAAAGTATAAATAACCTTGAGAGAAAATAGAAGTAAATGAAGAATGAATAGAATAATAGGTATTTATAGGAATTGTAGAACCATATGAACATTATAAATATGAGTATTAGAATAGTAATATGACTATTAGAATAGTAACATAATCGTTGGAATAATAATCTAACCATTTGGAATAGTAATATGACTATTAGAATGGTAACCACACCTATGGAAGTGTAAAATAATATTTAAGAATCTTATAAAATGAAAATTTGATATATTTAAACCTTGGTTCAAGTAAATAAAAGTTTTAAAAATCATAAATGAAGTGTTTGTATTTTTATAAAACATCAATGTTTTAATCACAATTTTATAATAAATATAATGATTTAAAATAAATTTTACTTACATGAATTGAATTTATAAATTAATATTAAATTTTATTATAATTATAATATAATTTTATGCGACTATAAGTACTTTTTTTAAATTAATATAAATTTTTATTATAATTATAATATAATTTTATGCGAACATAAGTAATTTTTTCAAAGGGTTATAAAATTTATTACAATATTAAAATCGGTATTTTTCAAATAAATGAGGATTTTATTTAAAAATTAAATTTCTCATATTTAGAAATTTATTTTCATAAAATTGATTTCATTTTTTAAATATAAATGTCAAAAAATGGTTAGGGTGAATTTTTTATATTTTTATAAAATAGTTGAATTTTTGGTGAATAGTGGAATATGTCAATTTACGATATTTAACATTATACGCCAAATACACGAGTTTTTGAGTCATGGATGATGTAATCACCCATCAGTTCAAACTCGCATGAACTATTTACTATATATAGTCATAATAATCAACAATATTGATAGTCTTGATCCAAAATAATTAACTAATAAATATAATATTAAAAAATACACCTCTCCCCCACTTATAAATACCACCCATCACCATCTCTTCTCCTTACACCTTTTAATCCTTGAATATTGATAGATCTATGATGAAACCTCTCCTACCCACTATTCCCCATTTCTAAGTTATACTAGTCTCACCAAAAGACCAATTCCAAGTTCCTTAAGGGGTCTTTAAGTAGGTGATGTTCAAGAGCTAACATTCTCAAACTACCTCTTTAAATTTCTTTTCTTATTTTACCTTCCCATCACCCCATTAATATCACATAGAATAATAATTATAGTATAATTTATATACTATAATGTTATTTTTCTAATGGATCATCTTCTATCCACCCATTTTCTCATATCCTCTTATTCAAAGAAAAATGAAACCTTTGTCCATATTATGTCGGTTAACTATCTTCGTGGATGATGGGTTTTTGTTTTCCAATAATGCCTTCGTGATAGGTTTAAATTTTATTATAATTGTTTAAAATGAAATAATTATGTATATTATATTTTTTTATATTCTTGAAAGAGTATATTTCCATAACATTAAATAAAACGAAACTAGTTTGAGATGGTCAAAAAAACCACCAAAATAAACTAAACATTTATCATTAATATTATATTAAATGAATCATCCACATATAAGGAAATATGATATATAGGACCATTTAAAATTATTTAAGTTCATTAATTCCATTTCATTTCATTTATGGAGTTTCATTCCAATTTGAAAATATCTTCCATAAGTATACGTAAGTGATATGACCTTGAAACTATGTAATGAATGCTCTCAGAACAATGAAATTGAACTTTATAACTCATCAAAATGACCATAAATGAACTTAATAAAATTATAATAAATAAAATATACATGGAAAAGGTTTTGAATAAATTAATTAATAAATATAATTTTATTATCCTAGATATTAAGTGCAAGTGAAGAATGCATTCAGATACAAGGTAATGAATCTCTCCGAACCTCCCTATTTTCTCTGGGTTACACTTTCTCACTAATTACCTCAATTTATATATTAATTATTCTTATATACTTATTATATATTATGTATATATGTCCCAAACATATAAAACATATTTATTTAACCTTTTTTTATGAAAAAAATACATGTTTTAAAAGATTCCCTTCCCAATTCCTCTCGATAAGACAACCCAATTAAAGGGAACTTCTCTATTTCTTACCTATTTTCTAGTAAACTCCATAAAATGTTATAATACACCCATATTTTTTAAAATAATTAATTTCATAATGAAAAACCATGTAAATTCATTTATTGTTTTATGTAAATAATTATGAATTTATCCTCTTTAAATACTCTATATTATTTTCCCTAAAACCCCACTTAAGTGACACATTTCCAAAGTCACCTAACAACTCCTATTCAAATATTTATTTCAATTTTTTATAATTTATCATTATTTATATTTATTTTTTTCCTTTATTAATTTCCAATAATGATTTAATATTTTCTTTTATAGAAACAATTATGATACACCCTTTGGTTACACCTTATGACATGATTATGAAACCCACTTCTTTCCATGGGAAATAATTTTGTTTATGACTTATTATTGATTTATTTTTGTGGAACACATATTCATGTAAATTTTATGATGGGTGTTATCAGATATCACTCCAATTCATCAGGTAATTTTTTGTCACATGAGGCGTTATGTATAGGATTAAGGAGTAAATCTAATCCATTATGGGACTCTATCCATCGTGTGACATCGTCTTAGCAGTTAGCCTTGACTCATGTGTATGTCATGTCATATGTTTCGGCCATATTCCTATATTACTATGATCATATGATTCCATATTCTATATGTTATTCCTCCATATGTTTATTCACAATCCATGACTTTTATGTTATCATGTTGTGCCTTGTGACTCATGTGTTATGTTTCATTAACATGTTTACCCCATTAATAGATTTTTTAGGTCACCCCTTTTGTCTATGTATTCCCTAGGTTATCCTATACATCTATAGGAGATCAAAGGGATTTAGGAGCTCATTATGAAGATTAATAAAAATATGTTTTATTCTAGTTTTATGTTGTCTAATTATATACTTAGTATTCCAAAGACACTAGGATTTTCAATACTTGGTATGTATTTAATTGATATTTATGTTAAAATCCATGTAACAATATTTGTAAAAGTCTTGGGTCACTATATATATTAATAAAAATTAAAAAAATATAAATTCAATATTTTTTTAGTTTTTGATCTTAAAATTAACAATTAAGACCAGTCGAATATTTTTGTTTATTATCCAAATATTTTTTTACTAATCAAAACTTATTTTAGGTTAATTATTCAATTATTTTGTATTTGGTTTTTTCTCGATTAACCAAAAGGAAATGATAGGTGTTTTGTTAAGTATTTATTTTTTAGTGAGAAACTATATTTTTACATGTGCGTTCCCATGAGGTTCAACATCATGTAAAATAAAATAGTTTATCATAAAATCACTACTATAAATTTTGCCTTTAGAAACCATAAGAAATGTTCGTTAAAAGTATTTGAGACAGCCATCTGACCACTTTTGGTAGTTGTAGTAGCCCCATTACTTAAAGGAAATAGATACTGCTAATGGTAGACTCTATATAGGTCCACAGATGGTCACGATGGCAGTCGCTGATACTCCTAGAAAAAAAACATCATCGACCGCCAGAGGTGGTTGCTAGCCTATAGAATGTTTTTTTAATTACATTTTAAAATCCATGCCAAATAAAAAAAATAAAATAAAAAACCATCGATCCAGAATATATATATATATATATATAGTTTTTTATTTGGAGTTGGAATTGTGTTTGGGTGTTACAAGACCCCAAAATTCATATATTAAATATTAATATATTAAACTATACATGCACATATTTTTAGAATAAATGGTTTCCCCATTGATTGAGACATCAGATGAGAAATATGAGACCATGGTTTGTTTTCAGAATACATGGTTTACATTAGGTGAAACATAAAATTGTTCGACATCAGATGTTCAGTTGAAGGCAACCATTGACGGATGCAATAGTAAAATAATTAAACTAATTTAATTAATTAATATACTCCCCCCCATTTTGGCTTCCTATGAATATGAGAGGGAGAGGGTTTCTATAGTTACCCTAACCTTTTTCACATATCATTACATGATTTTATGCATAATTAAACATCAAATTACAAGACAAGGATTGTAAAGTCTAGTGTCTTGGAGATTAGGTACATAATTAAACATCATGATTCCAAAATAAGAACATCTTTTAATTAATATTCATAAAGAGATACTAACTTCCTTTGAGACCTTACATTGGTATAGGATAACCTAGGAATAAAATGAACAAATTGATGAGCTAAAATCCCAATAAGGGAATAAACATAAGAGTAAAGTTTAACACATGGGTTATAAGGCATAACATAATGATATAAAAAGGCATAGAACATGATTAAATATAAGGAACATAAAATGGGATCATATAATCATGGATTCATAGTAATTTGTAAGCAAAATAAAACACGACTTTAGAATGATTCAAGGATCTTTGCACATAGATGAGCATGAGTCAAGGTTAACCATCAAGACCATTTCACATGGATCATAAGTAAAGGATAACTACCAAGACCGTTTCACATAACGTCTCATGAGACTAAACATTACTAAATGTAACGCCCCGAACCTAGTTACCCAGAGTCGGTGCATTATTACATAACATTGGAATGATCATAAGAAAGATCAAATCTCAAAAGACCAATTGGTTTAGTAGCCTTGGAAACACTAGATATATTCATATGTCTTACATTACATCATAAAATGAAAAACTACTACAAAAACATATTGTCTCCATAATCCACACTCATATCCCCACATAATATCCCTGCAGGTCATTCATAATTTACTTCTTCACTTCCTGGGAAAAATAAAACATAAAAAAGGGGTGAGCTCAAATGCCCAGTAAGGATAACAATATAGCGAAAACTTTCATAAATAAGAATAAACATTTAAGGCAATGTATAACTAAAACAAAATCCTTTCAAACTTGAACTTTCAACATAGTATGGCATGAATAAAATGAAATAATTCCATTTACTTATTCACATGGATATTCTACTAATCGAATAATCACATGCAAAATCAATAACCACTTTCATAATGATGGAATGCATAATGCCAGACTATCATAACCACATAGCCAAGGCCTCGTGCCAAGACTATAAATAATATTTTTCCAAGGCCTTGTGCCAATACACTAGTTTGTCTCATGAGACCTACCGATGCATCGAGGAGCTATAGCGGGCTCCACCCGTCACATATTAAGTCCAATGCATTCCCATATGAAAAGGTGTAAACATAACATAAACATTCGTATTAAAACTAGCATACTAAATGTAAATACTTCATCCATAAACTATGAATGGTATAAAAATAACACATCCACAGTCAAACAAATCACAAAACCTTCAATAAAATATAGAAGTTTTGTATCATAATAAATCAACTTCAAATAAGCGTAAAATCCATCAAAGGATGTTGACATAGATGAAATCAAAACTCTTTTTAGAGAAATATATATTTCTATTTTGAAATCATTTAAGAGTCATATATTTATAAAATAAAACATTTTCTTTGAAAATATTCTTATAAGCTTGTAAGGTAATCTTCGAAGATTTTATAACGGTGGAAAATAACCACACCCGCCGTATAAGTTAAAAAAACATTCTTACCTTAATTCTGTCGAAAAGGTTAAAAAACACCTTGTTTGGAAAACGAAGATTCCTTTATAAAACTCTTATAAAAAGTAAAACAAGGGTATATTCATTTAAATAGTAAAAATGTTTTGAAATACATTTTTAAGAACATGTATGTGGATGATAAAGAGATCCCAGTAGATTATTACGTATAAACAACCTCGGATAATGAAGAGATTGTGAAATAACCCTTACCTTGTACTTTTCCTTGGTTGGGGTAGGTTAACCTCCTGTATAATGGTGAAATAATTGTTATTAAATTATACAAGAATCATATATATTAATATGATATCATATATGATCTTTTAACATTGATTTGTTAATAATATCTTAGTATTATCGTTGTTTCGGGTGTTAACTTACTCGTTTTCTTTTATATGTTTTGTTACGTAAGCCATGTTTTTAATGGATAGGTTGTATATTATTCATATACAGAATGATATAAAGTCCTTAAACATCATTTTTAAATCATCAAATGATAATTATACTTGAATGGATACGATGGAGAATGAATCTCATCGCGTTCGTGGAGACGGTAGTCCGTACGTACGCACGAGCGACAATATCATTCTTTTGATATTAAAATAATATATAAATGAATGTTATATCACATATAAAGAATCATTAACATGTTATATTTATTATTTACATGAGTTACACATCATTATTATACCCATCCAAATAATAATATATTGAATAACAATTACACCACGACGTGGAGACGGTAAGCCGTACGTACGCACGTATGGTGACATGTTATTCAAAGGGTGGATAGAATACTGATTATGGTTGTAACATATTTATAATAACATCACAGTATATATAAGATACTGGAGTTATTATTTTAGAATGGTAATAACAAAGAAAAAAGAAGTGGAAGAAGAAAGGAACTTGAAAAGGGGTGGTGAAAACATTACCTCTTCTTCAGGTTCTTCCTTTTGATTTGATCAAAAGGGCTCCTTAGGTTGGCTTTCTGATCAAACTAAGGCCTCTAGGTTGTAGTGAGGGAAGTTGGGAGAGTATTTGGTCAGATTTTGTCCAAACCAAAAGGTTTTGAAGGTGTGAATAAAAGAGAAGGAGGAGTTCCCTTTTATAAGAGGGGTGAGGGGAACCTTTGGAAAAGCTAGAAATATTAATTTATAATAAATTCATATTCGGTTTCTAATGACTCCAAAGTTAATTATTTAAATTTTAAGGTGGATATAGGTCGAAAAAAACTCAACCAATAGAATTTAGACAGGTTTGGGTACTTATATTATCCTTATCTTTAAGTATTAACTCTAAGTTAATTAGTTTCACTTTTAAAATGTCTCTTTGTATTTTTATATAATATGGTTAATAAACTTACTATATACATCCAAGAGACCCCCAAGTGGTCCATTAATGATTAACCTATCATGATATAAGTCTCTTGGCCGAACCGTAGATTTTTAGGAATTTAATATCAATTAATAATATAATATTTGTTTTAAGAACTCTTTTATGTCAATTTTGACACTATTCAATAGTTGATTTTTGTGAAACTCATAACAGATTGATTACTTCAAAAAAAGTCAATTAAATCAATCCTAATATATCATATTATCCTAGAAAATTAGTTTAATTCATTAAAAGTTTCATATTATATTTATTTGGGTATTTATAATATCAATTATTTTAATTTTTCACTATTATAGTAATTACTTCATCATAATTGTGTCATAAATAAATTAAATTATTTAATGTATAAAAATTATAAATAAAATATCATTATGTAGGAAATCGTTTTATCTTTCTAATTAATATTTATAATCTAAAATCCAACATATATAACCCTATGTAAAATTTGTTTTTCTAAAAGATATATTCTTGTGTCATTTTTGTATTCATTTTAACTTAATTAAAATAAAGTGTCCCTATCACCTACAAGTGACACCATGGGGTCCCAAAATCGACCAAAAGATGCCTATGGTCGAACATGTATCAACCAATAAGGCTAGGACACTTTTTAAGATAATTTAGTATTATTATAATATTATTTTTTAACCCTCATTTACCGGATTTACCCTTAACCATGGTAAATAAAATATTTACCGCAGTAATTATTCAAAATGTCTAAAAATAAAAGTTACCTATTTACACAATTTGAACATCCTGATTCCAAATATGGAATCCATTTTTCTAAATTCAAAACACAGAAGTGGCAGAAATTAATTTAAAATTAATTCCCGCTGTCAAAACAAAAAGCGTGTTTTTAAGAGATAATAACTATCAAAAGATTGACACTTGTTTATGTTTGGTTTAATTGTAAAATTATGTACAATGACCAACATTATATTAAATGGTAAAAATATATTCTAAATATAATTTAAAACCACTCAAATTCATAATTTATCACTATTAATTATTTTGATTAAAAAAGTTGTTTTTAATTAAAATTTAGTAATTTTCACTATTCATCAAAATATTAAAGTTATCCGAAAAGTACCAAAATTTCACCTTAGGCTAAATTTGATATTCCAAATCCAAAAACGAAGTCCATTTTAAAATTTATATAATTTCAAAAAGTAGGTATTACTATTCATAACGGCTAGTTTGATTGGTTATGGTGTGTTAGAAATCGGTGTTGCGTACAACACACGCTATCACATTATTCAAAGAGAAGCGTACCGTAGAAGCTTGGGGTGTTACATTCTCCCCTCATTCAAATAATTTCGTCCTCAAAATTTCTAGAATACTTATCACATGAAAATACTCGGGTGGTTCTTCATCATAAGTTCCTCGGGTTCCCACGTTGCCTCTTCCATCTTATGATTTCTCCACAAGACTTTTACCAGACGCGTCGTCCGGTTTCTCAATACTTGTTCTCTCGTATCAAGAATCCTGACGGGATCTTCGCAATAAGAAAGATCAGGTTCTAGTTATAATTCTTCATAGGTGAGTACATGCGTTGGGTCAGGCATGTATTTCCTCAACAGAGATACGTGGAACACATCGTGAACTTTGGAGAGACTTGGCGGCATTGCCAATCGGTAAGCTACAACCCCAATTCGTTCTAGAATTTCGAAAGGTCCGATGTACCTGAGACTCAATTTACCTTTCTTACCAAAACGTATTACTCCCTTCCATGGAGATACCTTCAGGAAAACATGATCACCGACATGAAATTCCAAATCCTTCCTTCGATTATCGGCATAGCTCTTCTGCCTACTTTGAGCTGCTTTGATGTGATTTTAGATTACCTTCACCTTTTCCATCGTTTCCTCCACCAGTTATGGACCTACAAGTTTTCTTTCACCAACGTCATCCCAACAGGTTGGTGTACGACATCTCTTTCCATATAACGCTTCATATGGTGCCATCTGAATACTCGAATGGAAGCTATTGTTATAGGAAAATTCTACCAGAGGTAAATATTGATCCCACATACCCTGAAAGTCAAGTGAGCAAGATCTCAACATGTATTCTAAGGTTTGAATAGTCCATTCTGATTGTCCGTCTGTCTGAGGGTGGTAAGCAGTGCTCAAATGAAGTTCAGTATCTAGGGATTTATGATGACTTTTCCAGAATCTTGAAGTAAAACAGGGATCACGATCAGAAACAATCGATAGGGGTACTCCACAAAGTCTCACAACTTCATTAATATATAGTCTTGCTAGACGTTCCAGGGGTAGATCTTCTCTTATAGCAAGAAAATGTGATGACTTGGTAAGACGATCAACAATAACCCATATTGCATCGTTCCTTCTAGGAGTCTTTGGTAGCCCCATGACAAAGTCCATCGTAATATTGTCCCATTTCCACTCTGGTATGGGAAGAGGTTGCATGACTCCTCCAGGTTGTTGCCTTCCAGCTTTCACTTATTGACAAACCATACATCTTGACACAAAATAAGCAATCTCCATCTTCATGTTGTCCCACCAAAAATGTTCCTTCAAATCTCTATACATTTTGGTGCTCCCAGGGTGTATAGAGAAATTGGAACTATGAGCATCATCCAAAAATTCCCTTTTTAGATCAGGTATATCGGGAACACAAAGTCTCTTCCCAAATTTCAAAATTCCATCTTCATACACAAAGTCTCTCAATCTCCCATCATTCACAGCTTTAATCTTCTTTTGAAATTATTCATCATCGGTCTGAGAACTCTTAATCCTTTCTAGTAAAGATGGTTTAGAAACCATTTGAAAAAGCATTGATGTTTCACCTTCCCTGGTTATTCCCATGTCCATCTTCACTAGATCCATGAAAATTGGATCCCTTTCAATTCTCATATTGTTCAAAACTCCATGGTCTTTTCTACTCAAAGCATCTGCCACCTTGTTTGCTTTCCCCGGGTGGTAGTGTATCGTGCAATCATAATCCTTGAGTAATTCAAGCCATCTCCTTTGCCTCATGTTGAGTTCTTTTTGTGAGAAAATATACTTCAAACTCTTGTGATTAGTATAAATCTCACATTTTTCACCATAGAGGTAGTGCCTCCATATCTTCAAAGCAAAGATTACAGATGCTAACTCGAGATCATGAGTAGGATAGTTTTTTTCATGAATTTTCAACTGTCGTGATGCATATGCAATAACTCTATCATTATGCATAAGGACACAACCAAGTCCTTTCTTTGATGCATCACTATAAATAACGAACCCATCATTCCCAGATGGTAGAGTCAATATAGGAGCATTGACTAATCTTCTCTTCAGTTCTTCGAAACATTCTTCATACTCTTTTGTCCAAGCAAATTTAACCCCTTTACGTGTGAGCTTCGTTAATGGGTTAGCCAATCGGGCAAAATTCTGGACGAAACGTCGATAATAACCTGCCAAACCAATAAAACTACGTACCTCAGTTATATTCGTAGGTGCTGGACATTCTTGGATTGCCTTGGTCTTAGAAGGATCAACAGAGATTCCATCTTTAGAGACAATATGGCCAAGAAAAGAAATCTCCTGAAGCCAGAATTCACACTTGCTAAACTTCCCATATAATTCATGCCTCCTCAGAGTCTTAAAGATAATGCGCAAGTGATTTTCATGATCTTCGTAGGTTTTGGAGTATACCAAGATATCATCAATAAATACCACCACAAATTCATCGAGATACTCCTAGAAAACTCTATTCATCAGATCCATGAATACAGAGGGTGCATTAGTCAATCCAAAAGGCATTACAGTAAACCCGTAATGCTCGTACCTGGTTCGAAATGCTGTCTTTGGAATGTCTTCCTTCTTTACACACAACTGATGGTATCCAGATCGAAGGTCAATCTTTGAAAAGTATTGAGCTCCATGCAGTTGGTCAAATAAATCATCAATGCGAGGTAGGGGATACTTGTTCTTTATCGTTATAGCATTGATCTCCCTGTAGTCAATACATAACCTCATAGATCCATCTTTCTTTTTAACAAAAAGAACAGGGGCTCCCCATGGAGAAACACTAGGGCGAATAAATCCTTTATTACTCAATTCCTCTAGTTGTTTCTTTAGTTCGACTAACTCTACAGTGGCCATTCTATAAGGGGTCTTCGATATAGGCCTTGATCCAGGAATTAAATCAATGGAAAACTCAACTTCTCGTTCTGGAGGATGTCCAGGTAAATCTTCCGGAAATACATCTACAAATTCTTTCACAATAGGTAAATCCTCTATTTGAACATTCCTTTCCTCACCGACAGTTATTTCATTCTCTTCCTCCCCAATAATTGAATTTAGTTGAGATACTGGGGGTGGATCTAAATAAGAATTAGGTGGTGATGATTCTGGTCTAAAGATAAGGTGTTCCTTATCATTATCATCAAGAATCGTAACCTCTTTCTTCTTACAATAAATCTTCGCATCATAGTCCGAAATCCAGTCCATACCGATGATTATATCAAACTCAATCATAGGTATGACGATGAGATCAGCACATAAAGAACATTTATGTGCTCTAATGGGGACTGATTCACAAAACTTTGTTGCAATGATACTTCCCTTAGGAGTTTTAATTGACAACTCCCTTGTTAAATCAAATTGGAAATATCTAATTTTCTTAGCAAACTGGGAAGATATGAAACAATGTGATGATCCAGAATCAAATAATGCATTTTCTAAACTTGAGGAAACCATTAAATTACCTGCCACCACGTCTTTCGGAGCTTCTACCTCAGCAATAGTGATAGCATAAGCCTGGCCTTGATCCGTTGGCCTTTTCTGAGGTAAGTTCTCCTAACGCTTAGGACATTCATTTGCATAATGCCCCATCTCCCTGCAATTTTAGCACCGAACGTTGGTAGCTTCCTTCTTCCCCTTGCAATCACGAGCTTGGTGGCCTTTTTCACCACACTTGTAACAGACTCCCATTCCCTTCAAGCAAGTACCGGGGTGTTTCTTCCCACATTTACCATAGGATGGATATTCAACCTTTACTTTCTTCCCCTTATTTCCATTCCCAGATTGATCATCATTCCTCTTCTTCTCTTGCTTTGCTTTAAAGTCATAAGACTTAGAGAATTCCTTTTCGGTCTTGATAGCACATGAGACAATGTCTTCGTACGACGAGAAGGATTGTGATACTAATGCTCGACGGAGAAATGGTTTTAACCCATCAAAGAAACGATCAATATTACTTCTTGGGTTACGTATATAATCTCCAGCATACCTTGCTAAACTTGTAAAGTTAGCCTCATACTTTGTGACATTCTCATCCTCCTTTTGTCTCAGACTCAGAAATTGCCTTTCCATATCTGCTCGATGGTCGCGAGGAAAGTATTTTTCTAAAAACAGACCTTTGAACTCCCTCCATTCCATATTTGATACTTCATCATCTTCCTTCATGTTTTGAATCAATGACCACCATTGATCAACATCTCTAGTGAGGCGGTAAACTGCCATGATAATTTTTTCCCTTTCACTGCTCCCCAAAGCCTGAAATATTTTCTCTAGGGAATTTATCCATTGCTCAGCTACTAAGGGATTTGTACTCCCATTGAACATTGGTGGTTGTTGCCTCATGAATCGATCTAACATTGATCCTCCACGCTGTGGATCAGAGTACTCCATACGGGTAAGGTTATTATTCATAACCTGAGTAAGTTGTCCCAGTATGGTGATTAGCTGATCGGCACCAGTTGCATCACCAGCTCCACTATAATTATCTTGATCAGGAGGGAAATCCCTACATTGAGTGCCTGCATTGATACAGATTCCATTTCTTCCACTAGGCGCCATTTCTAAACAATGGCATAAACTAGATCAGTTTATGAATCAAAATACATAATCCCATACTTATAAAACACTTAACATAAATTGAACTATTTATGGATATAATCCATAATCATAAAAATGTTTTCTTTGAGGAAGTATATACTCATAAACCCTTCATAATGATTTTTAAAGAAAATGAGAGTTATCCTAAGCATATCCCCCGAGAGTGTCGTAACCAAGAGTGAAGCAAGGCCCGTTGTCGTGCACTAGTTCCCGTTCGAGTCTAGCTCAAAGCGGTGTTTTCGGGTTTT
The DNA here is from genome assembly GCA_963277665.1 of Viscum album. Lineage (NCBI taxonomy): Eukaryota > Viridiplantae > Streptophyta > Magnoliopsida > Santalales > Viscaceae > Viscum > Viscum album. Next base: position 1,907,838,252 of record OY728151.1, read on the forward strand.
ACCCCTAGGTACATCTGTGCCAGAGCCGCCTCTACCTGCTTGTATCCAGACAGGGATGTATTTCTCTTAAAACTCACAAAATCTCTACAATACCAAAATTCTAGGAAGTTCTTCTATACTAATCCTCAAAGTTCATCTTAGGTCTACGTGCTCTAATCAGAGTTTATCTAAATCTAGCTTCCAAGGGTTGTACTAAACTTCCTCTGATACCAACTGTAACACCCCGACCTTAGTTACCCAGAGTCGGTGCATTATTACATAACATTGGCATGATCACAAGAAAGATCAAATCTCGAAAGACCGACTGGTTTAGTAGCCTTGGAAACACTAGATATATTCATATGTCTTACATTACATCATAAAATGAAAAACTACTACAACAACATATTGTCTCCATAATCCACACTCATATCCCCACATAATATCCCTGCAGGTCATTCATAATTTACTTCTTCACTTCCTGGGAAAAATAAAACATAGAAAAGGGGTGAGCTCAAATGCCCAGTAAGGATAACAATATAGCGGAAACTTTCATAAATAAGAATAAACATTTAAGGCAATGTATAACTAAAACAAAAGCCTTTCAAACTTGAACTTTCAATATAGTATGGCATGAATAAAATGAAATAATGCCATTTACTTATTCACATGGATATTCTACTAATCGAATAATCACATGAAAAATCAATAACCACTTTCATAATGATGGAATGCATAATGTCAGACTATCATAACCACATAGCCAAGGCCTCGTGCCAAGACTATAAATAAGATTTTTCCAAGGCCTTGTGCCAAGACACTAGTTTGTCTCATGAGACCTACCGATGCATCAAGGAGCTATATCGGGCTCCACCCGTCACATATTAAGTCCAATGCATTCCCATATGAAAAGGTGTAAACATAACATAAACATTCGTATTAAAACTAGCATACGAAATGTAAATACTTCATCCATAAACTATGAATGGTATAAAAATAACACATCCACAGTCAAAAAAATCACAAAACCTTAAATACAATATAGAAGTTTTGTATCATAATAAATCAACTTCAAATAAGCGTAAAATCCATCAAAGGATGTTGACATAGATGAAATAAAAACTCTTTTTAGAGAAATATATCTTTCTATTTTGAAATCATTTAAGAGTCATATATTTATAAAATAAAACATTTTCTTTGAAAATATTCTTATAAGCTTGTAAGGGAAGCTTCGACGATTTTATAACGGCGGAAAATAACCGCACCCGCCGTATAAGTTAAAAAAAAATTCTTACCTTAATTCTGTCAAAAAGGTTAAAAAGCACCTTGTTTGGAAAACGACGGAAAGATTACTTTATAAAACTCTTATAAAAAGTCAAACAAGGGTATATTATTTTAAATAGTAAAAATGTTTTGAAATACATTTTTAAGAACATGGATGTGGATGATAAAGAGATCCCAGTAGATTATTACGTATAAACAACCTCGGATAATGAAGAGATTGTGAAATAACCCTTACCTTGTACTTTTCCTTGGTTGTGGTAGGTTAACCTCCTGTATAATGGTGAAATAATTGTTATTAAATTATACAAGAATCATATATATTAATATGATATCATATATGATCTTTTAACATTGATTTGTTAATAATATCTTAGTATTATCATTGTTTCGGGTGTTAACTTACTCGTTTTCTTTTATATGTTTTGTTACGTAAGCCATGTTTGTAATGGATAGGTTGTATATTATTCATATACAGAATGATATCAAGTCCTTAAACATCATTTTTAAATCATCAAATTATAATTATACTTGAATGTATACGATGGAGAATGAATCTCATCGCATTCGTGGAGACGGTAGTCCGTACGTACGCACGAGCGACAATATCATTCTTTTGATATTAAAATAATATATAAATGGATATTATATCATATATAAAGAATAATTAACTTGTTATATTTATTATTTACATTAGTTACACATCATTATTATACCCATCCAAATAATAATATATTGAATAACAATTACACCACGACGTGGAGACAGTAAGCCGTACGTACGCACGTATGGTGGCATGTTATTCAAAGGGTGGATATAATACTGATTATGGTTGTACCATATTTATAATAACATCACAGTATATATAAGATACTGGATTTTTTATTTTAGAATGGTAATAACAAAGAAAGAAGAAGTGGAAGAAGAAAGGAACTTGAAAAGGGGTGGTGAAAACATTACCTCTTCTTCAGGTTCTTCCTTTTGATTTGATCAAAAGGGATCCTTAGGTTGGATTTATGATCAAACTAAGGCCTATAGGTTGTAGTGAGGGAAGTTGGGAGAGTATTTGGGCAGATTTTGGCCGAACCAAAAGGTTTTGAAGGTGTGAAGAAAAGAGAAGGAGGAGTTCCCTTTTATAAGAGAGGTGAGGGGAACCTTTGGAAAAGCTAGAAATATTAATTTATAATAAATTCATATTCGGTTTCTAATGACTCCAAAGTTGATTATTTAAATGTTAAGGTGGGTATAGGTCGAAAACAACTCAACCAATAGAATTTAGACAGGTTTGGGTACTTATATTAACCTTATCTTTAAGTATTAACTCTAAGTTAATTAGTTTCACTTTTAAAATGTCTCTTTGTATGTTTATATAATATGGTTAATAAACTTACTATATACATCCAAGAAACCCCCAAGTGGTCCATTAATGATGAAAATATCATTATATAAGTCTCTTGGCCGAAACTTATATTTTTAGGAATTTAATATCAATTAATAATATAATATTTGTTTTAAGAACTCTTTTATGTCAATTTTGACACTATTCAATAGTTGATTTTTTTGAAACTCATAAAAGATTGATTACTTCGAAAAAAATCAATTAAATCAATCCTAATATATCATATTATCCTAGAAAATTATTTTAATTCATTAAAAGTTTCATATTATATTTACTTGGGTATTTATAATATCAATTATTTTAATTTTTCACTATTATAGTATTTACTTCATCATCATTGTGTCATAAATAAATTAAATTATTTAATGTCTAAAAATTATAAATAAAATATAATTATGTAGGAAATATTTTTATCTTTCTAATGAATATTTATAATCTAAAATAAAACATATATAACCCTATTTAAAAATTGTTTTTCTAAAAGATATATGCTTGTGTCATTTTTGTATTCATTTTAACTTAATTAAAATAAAGTGTCCCTATCACCTACAAGTGGCACCATGGGGTCCCAAAATCGACCCAAAGATGCCTATGTTCGAACGTGTATCAACCAATAAGTCTAGGACACGTTTATGGTAATTTAGTATTATTATAGTATTATTTTTTAACCCTCATTTACCGGACTTACCCTTAACCATGGTAAATAAAATATTTACTGCAGTAATTATTCAAAATGTCTAAAAATAAAGGTTAACTATTTACACAATTTGAACATCTTGATTCCAAATATGGAATCCATTTTTCTAAATTCAAAACAGAGAAGTGGCAGAAATTAATTTAAAATTAATTCCCACTGTCAAAACAAAAAGCGTGTTTTTAAGAGATAATAACTATCAAAAGATTGACACTTGTTTATGTTTGGTTTAATTTTAAAATTATGTCCAATGACCAAAATTATATTAAATGGTAAAAATATATTCTAAATATACTTTAAAGCCACTCAAATTCATAATTTATCACTATTAATTATTTTGATTAAAAAAGATTTTTTTAATTAAAATTTAGTAATTTTCACTATTCATCAAAATATTAATGTTATCCGAAAAGTACCAAAATTTCACCTTAGGCTAAATTCGATATTAAGAATCCAAAAATGAAGTCCATTTTAAAATATATATAATTTCAAAAAGTAGGTATTACTATTCATAACGGCTAGTTTGATTGGTTATGGTGTGTTAGAAATTGGTGTTGCGTACAACACACGCTATCACATTATTCAAAGAGAAGCGTACCGTAGAGGCTTGGGGTGTTACACCAAATTCATTGGAGAGATATCTAGGAACACCCATTATAAAATTTTAATTAATATATTTACCACATAAATAATCATACATAATCAATCAAACATAAATAGAGAGGTTACCCATGGAAAGAATTGGGAATCATAATCATGTCATAAAGCATAATAAATGGGCATATCATAAAAGTGTACATGAAAGAAAATAATTAAATCATAAATGGACATTAATGAAGGATAATAGGAATATATCATGATTAGTGATGTAAAAATTAAGTGATAACATGTAAAAATATTATTTAATAAATTTTAGAATTAAAAAATTTTAGTGCGGTTTAAAGAAAATATTAAAGAGCATTTAAAGAAGAAAAGAGAATAATCTTCTATATAAAATCAGAAGTTAACCAGGAAATTTTTCATAATAAAATGAGTTATTTTATAAAAATAACGGTGTCTTAAAATATATTATACAGTTCACTTGAAATTGGGTAAGAATTTAGGAAGTTCACTTAAATCGGGCTTGCTTATCGGGAAGAATTGAGTAGGGAACCTTTTAAAAAAATGTATATCCCCAAAAAATAAGGATGAATGGATCTTGATATATGATTTTGGAACATATAAAAAACATTTATAATATGTATATAAAAATAAAATATAATTTAATTTGGGTAAAAAGAGAGATAGAGAGAGTAACTTGAAAGAATAATGGAGGTTCGGGTAGAATCCCTTACCTTAAGTCCGAATGTTTTTTTACTTGATCTTAATGTCCTAGATAATAAAACTAGATTAATTAATTAATAATTACAGAACCCTTTATACATTTATTTTATTTATTATAAATTTATTAAGTTCATTTATTTCTTTTTTGATGGGTTAAGAGGTTCAATTTCATCGTTTAGGAGCGTTGGTTTCCTTGGTTTTCATGATTGGTTTACTTATATGCATGTAAGAAAGATATTATAAAGTGGGGGTAATTATCCAGAATTAAAATTATATGTTATTAATGATCTTCCATTGGTTAAATTGTTCTTATATATCATTTGGTTTTATGTAATGAGGATGAATCATTAGATAAATAGCTAATGATAATCGTTTGGGTTTATTTTGGCAGTTTTCGATCACAACAAACTCATTTTATTTTATAAATTAATATAATGTGTAAAAAATGATTATAGAACATTAAATAATATATAATACATATATTATAATCTTGTTCAATTATAAAAATGTTTTCATGACCAACCTTGAAGATGGTAATAGAAATTGAAAACTTCGTCGTCCTTGAATGTGATAAATTAACACACCACAAATGACGTTTTCATAGTGGGAAATAGATATGGTGATTAATTATTCCATTATAATAAAAAAATTATAGTATATATAAGGTATTGGAGTTATCATACCATTTGGACGAGGCGAGTTGAGTAGATAAAAAGAAAAAAAGGAACTTGAAAAGAAATTAAAAGAAAAGGAAGAGGGTTTTACCTCTTGATTCCTTCTTCCTGAGAACCTCCTTAGGGGAATGGATTTAATATTTTATTAAGACCAAAATCTCCTAGAAGTGGGGGATGGTCTTGGTAGGATATTTTTTTTAGAATTTGGACAAGTCTCAAGTCTTGAGAGTTGTGAGGAGAATAGGTGGTGAGGGGTGATATTTATAGTAGATGAGAGAGGTGTTTTCTCACTATTTAATTCATTAGTTTATTATTTTTCTCAAGAAAAGAAATAATGTTGATTATAGAGACTAAATATAGTAATTATATCATGTGAGTTTGAACCAATGGTGTTTACATCAACCATAACTCAAGGAATAATGTATTTACCATATAATGTATACATACCGTAAATTACCACATTTCACTATTCACAAAAATTAAAGTATTTTAGAAAAATAAAAAAAATTCACCATAACAAAAAAATGAACTCCATTTTATGAAAATAATTTTTTATATATGAGAAATTTTAATTTTAATTAAAATCATCATTTACTTGGAAAATACAAATTTTAAAATTATAACTGCTTTTATATCACTTTGAAAAATTAACTAATGCCTCATAAAATTATCTTATAATAATAAGACATAAAAATACTAATTTATGAATATATTTTATGAAAATTAATTTTCTTTTTAAATTATTAAATTAGTCATAAAATTATAATTTAATATTTATGACTTACAAAAATACCAACAATTAATTAATAAGTTTTAAAATATTTATTTACCTATACTATGATATAATTATATCATATTATCAATTATAATATGGATAAATTTTATTTATACTTTCATTGATGAGGTTACCATTCAATTTTCTGGTTTACTATTCATAAGGGTCATGTTACTATTCCAAAGGTTAAGTTACTATTCCTTCATTATACGTTCCTTAACTTCTAGAAATGCCTTTTAATTCATTAATTATTCATTCATAATGTTTTATTGTGTTATTAATGTGATTTTATATGATTATACTATATGAAATAATTATAAGAAGAGAATTTCCATTGATAGAAGTTTTGGGTCATTACAGTTTCTCGCTCGCGTGATGGATTAACTGAGAGGAAAGGAGAATGGAGTATCTCCAAACTTCATCCTCGATGGTAATCAAGATTGGATCGAGGTGGAATGGCTTCCAAGAGTGGGTTTGGATTTGAATCTTTGGTGTTTTTTCCATGAGGTAGGCAGGTTTTTAGTTTTAAGTCATAATCCTCAAAGGTGTTGGTATCGAGGCGTGCAAAAGAAGCTGGTGGGATGAGGATTTTAAAATTTTCCTCATCATAGATATGTAACTTTATTATCTCTAGTGATCCAAGCTCCGGTAAATGTCCAAGGATCATGTGTGAATTTAATTAATCACAAAAATTAGATCGAACAGTTACCTTATTTGGATCGAATTCATTTTTGATTGTCACTCATAATTAGTGACCATTGCTTCAAGGAACTAAGATCAAACCCTCTTGATCATCTACACTGGCCTCAAGAGTCTGTGGATATTCCAATCATCATAATACATGTTCTAAAAATGAGTTCTGATGATGCTTTCGATGCCCCGATGATCACCATGACTCCCTTCCTTTGATCCGAAAAGGTGTTCTTAGATCAAACACTTAGAATGACTCTTTATGTAAGATCTCAGATTTTCTACAGTGTACTGATCATTTTAACTCTTGGTTAAACCCTTATTGTAGCTCTTTTTAGATTATATCTTGAATCCAAGACTTTAGTTTGGTTGGTATGTTTTTGGAAAGAAGGAAGGAGACTGAAGGTTGGATGCAGGCTAAGTACATGATGTGTATTTAGAATACACAAAATGTATTCAATACATGAATGTATTGATATATAAGAACCTTTTCATGACATGTAATGGTTTTTCTCTAGAGGGGGAAAACCTGAACATTACACGATGTGTAAATATTACATTATATGTAATCTCCCTGGTTCATTTTTTTTTAAAAAGGAAGCAGAGCCTCTTATTTTCAATAGAAGCCCTTGCCTCTCAACTCACATGCATAGGAGGTCCTCTGGAGGAAGATCTCCCTCAATAATAATCTAGGATTTGGTGTTGTTTCAACATCCAACCTTTTATTCTAATTCTAATTCTAATAATATTTTTGGATATCCACCGATGATTTCTTCATTCCTTAGGATACTTTCGTTGTTTCCCTTGCGATTAGTGACACTATTTTGGTGTAGGATCTTATGCCTTATTTTCAGGTTGTTCATACATTATTATATTTTCTCATGATCTGGGTCAAATTAAAGGATGAGAGTGGAAGGGTTTTCTTTTACCAAGATGAGGTAGGTGGTCTATACCTTTTCCCTAAAAGTCTCATTGTTTAGAGCTTGTTTTTGTTGTGCCGCACATTGGAATTTCCGGGCGATGCTTTATAAATTAATTGAACCTTGAGTTAAATGAAAAAATCATGTATAGTACATACTGTGACACTCATATATAATGTTGGAGGGTTTTTAACTCAACCTAAACCGCTCATGGGTTGGGTTCTTCCCTTTTATTGTGATTTTTCCACCCTCGGGGTGTGTTGAGATTGCTTTGTAATAATGGGGATTGAATATGGTAATTACGAGAATTGTTAAAGGTTTTAAGCACCTTGTATCACCTATTCATTTGTATATGAAAGGTATGAATTGGTTATGTTGATAATTGAGGGTTTTTAGTATGTCACTGATGACTCATTAGGTTCCCTTAGAAATTTCTACTCCTTGGATACTGTTTAGTTACCTTACATGGATTCCATGGACATTCCTACTCCTTGGATATGATCACTTGATTTACTTGATATGCTATTATGCCTTAGAAATTTATACCCTTTGGATACAATTAATTATTAGTATTCCTTGTAAATTTATACTCCTTGGATTAGATAACTTATTAGGATGCCTTGGACATTTCTACTCCTTGGATCATGGTTACTTGGATTATTTAGATTCCTTGGACATTACTTCTCCTTGGATTAATTGGACATTTCTACTCCAAGGATCCAGTTTAACTAGTTTAATTGACCTATTAGGATGCCTTGTACATTTATACTCCTTTTATCCAATTTAAATGGTTTACTTAACCCATTAGTATGCCTTAAACATTACTACTCCTTGGATCCTATTTACTTGTTTTACTTAGATGACACAGTTTCCTTGGAAATTTCTACTCCTTAGACCTTGGAACATGAAGTAATGATACATGATTACATGGCATAGGTCATTAATTTTGCTTGACATAATTTACAGATATCCCTTATGATTTAGTTGCTTGATCACAGTGAGTCTTAATAGACTAGAAAATATTTCTCTTATTATCATCACATGTACTCTTGTTATATATGCACACTACTTCATCTTATATGCACAAACTAAAATTATTATAGACACCATTGGTGGTGGACTATTGAGTGTTATCTCACACCTTGTTTGGGACATTGTTGGGTAATTAGATAGACTTGATGGATGTAGGTAGGGATAGGGGCAGGCGTTCACTTGCTGGTACTTGATTCATTGTTGCATAGGTGCAGAGGATCATATGACCGGGCCATGGATCATAATGATATACGGGGATTGTTACTTTTTTTCCTTTTTGTGATTTTGATACATGTATTTCACTGGATTCCTTTTTCCATGTACTAAATGTATTTTTTATAGCATTACATGATCATCATTTGTATATGACACTGTTGGATGAGATTACTTGGGTATTTATATAATGGATGTTTATTCTTAGGCTACTTAGTTATTTCACACGATTATGCTATTATTTTATATGATTATACCACTATGATACACTCTGATTATGAGGGTATAATCTTCCCGCTATTCCACTATGGGCCCTTACTACTAGCCGACAAACTTTGGAATATGGGAAATGCACTTGAGGCCATGTGGCCAACTAGGTTTGGTTACTATTGAGAGAACTGAGCCTGGAATGTCATAAAGTGGTATTAGAGGAGTTTCTTTTCTTTTGTCTTATCATCTGGGAATATTATATAGGAGATTAAGAATGTGTCAGAATTTGTTAAGGAAGTGTTCCTGAGAGTAGCTAACCAACATATAGGAAAAAGGCAGATTTATTGGGATGAGATATGATGTTATGGATTGTGCTTATTACAGTTACTTTTATTTCACCATTTGGTGAAGAAAATTACGCTTGATGTTACTTATGATTACAAATTTTTGCCCTTGTCCTGATATAGTAAGGAGATATTACATCATGCATCATCGTAGGAACTTCAGGATTTATATGTCATGAATTATGCCACACCACATTTATATTACTATATGCATTTATTGTAACATTTTTTGGTACCTTATTGTTATATCCATGAAATTTTTATAAAATTTCATGTAGGTACTAGATAAATTACTAGTTGGGATTTAATGGATGCTGCACTTCAATTTATAAGATGTATGAGCCCTTATAAATTGGAAATAGTAATCCATACAATTAAACTATATAAAGAGAATTTCTATAGAAATTAGAATTAATTTAAATGAAATTGAATTATAAAATGAATGGTCACCATTAAATGGGAATTTAAATTGTAATTTAAAGGGTGTTTTAATCTATAAATTACAATTGAAACTCTATATACCAAAACCTATGAATTATAGTAGAGAACTTGACCATGACCCAGCCTTAGTAGTGGGTAGTAGGTAGTGTCTCTAGCTTTTATTTATGATATGTTTGTCACCCAAACCTGGATCTAGGACCAGAAAGAGGGATGTGACTTGTGTTTAAGAAGGATTAATCCTATCTTTATTGTATACCTATGATCCTATTGTTACCAAATCTTGTTTGAGGTGTGTGATTAACATTTTTATAGATATTCCACCATGAAGGCCTCCAGTTATGTGATAAGATAGTGGTAATGACCATGATCCAGATGTGGTGGGCCCTGGGCCATCATTAGATCCTCTAATATCACCTCTTGTGGCACTACCTATTATACCTGATATGGGTGCTAAGGCCCTGTTTCAAGAGGGATTCCTACATTTCATGCAAACCATTTAGGGAGAAGACCATTCAAGGAGCACCACAACCTACCCTAACTATGGAAGAATTGACACATGAGTTTCAACAGTATAATATGACTATATTTTTAGGGGATGGAAGTCCAATATCTACAAATTCATGGATAGAGTTTTAAGTTTCTCAAGACACCTCCTGAGAGGAGATTGAAGCTCTCTCTATATATGCTATGGAATTCTGCCAAGATATGGTGGGACATGATTACTAAGATAGATTATCATAGGAATATGGTTTGGAGGGATTTCTATAAAACCTTATATGATTATTTTTATCCCAATACGTTGAGAGTAGATAAATCTAGAGAGTTTATTCATCTGGAGTAGGGCATCTTGATGGTTATGGAATAATATTCCCATTTTACAAAGCTCTAACATTTCATACCTATTCTGATAGGTGATGAGTTATTGAAATCTAGGAAATTTTAGGATATCCTTAGGTATGACATTTGATCATAGGTGAATTTATTTCAACTTGAAATCATATCTGAAATAGTAAACTAGGTGTTTATTACTAAGCATAACCCAAGGGAAGCTGGGGGTGTAGAGTAGGATAATTCAGCTTCTTGACCCAGTGGTGTAGTGTTAGGTGGAAAGAAGAGGTATTTTGAGACCTCTCATGAGGCTAATACCAGCCATAGTATGAGTTATGGTAGTTTTATTTTTCATCACCATTGTGGGAGGCATGGACACATGAGGAGCCGATGTGATAGAATCTCAGTTGATTTCTTATCTTGTAACATGATGGGGAATCTATAAGGGTTTCGCGGGACATTTTCTCCATAAGATAGTGATAGAGGGTCTAAATTGAATCTATATTCAGGATTGGGGTTAGAATATTATCATCAGGTAGGGATATGGAGTGTGACTGGCCAGTCAGGCCGAGGTGGTGGTCATGGCCGAGGTAGCAAGACACTAAATTTTCAATGATAACAGAGTGAACCTACTTAGGGTAGTCAAGCTATATATCAGGGCCATAGATCATTCCATATGTATGTATATAGTCTATCCATTACCTGAGGAGAAGAGTTTTGGACCTTCTATAGTGAGAGGTACTATTATGGTAGACTATATGTTAGCATTTTCTCTTTTTAATATAGGTTTATCTCATTATTTCATATTTATGCCTATTATAGAGATCCTTGGACTCAATGTCCTATTCTCCTGTGGTGTGATGACACTTTATACTTTATTAGGGATAAATTCAAAGAGTGTACTCCAATGTAGGGAGTCTCCCCTTGAGATAAGTGGGTGTTGCTTCATATGAGACATATTTGTCCTCGAGATGACAGGGTTTGACATCATTCTCAAGATAGACTGGTTGTTTCCCTATCAAGTTTACATTGATTGCTATTGCTGAAGGGTGATATTCACATAATTGGAGGGTGGGGTTTTTATTTACAAGGGTGAATGAGATATCTAGGTGATCCAAAATGGAGCTGAGTATCATGGGATGGGTGGCATAATGGCCTAGATTTATAGCTTATATATGGATGATCAGGGAATGCATCAGGTGGATTTCCCTTCATTGGTTGATCATTTCAGGGATGTTTTCCCAGGTGAATTTTTAGGATTACCACCTGAGAAAGAGGTAGAGTTTTCCATAAATATAGTTCCAACAGCTACATCAGAATCCATTCCTCTTTATAGGATGAAAACTACCAAGTTACAAGAGCTCAATAGGTAGCAAGAGGACCTGGAAGCAAAGGGGTTTATATGACCTAATACTTCTCCATGGGGTTCCTTAGTCCTTTTCATTAAGAAGGTTAATGGAACCCTTCATTTATGTATGGATTACTGGAAATTAAACCAGTTGATGGTTAATAACCAGTATCCTTTACCTCATATAGATTATCTCTTTAACTAGCTCTAAGGAGATAGAGTGTTCTCAAAGATTTATCTGAGATCAGGTTATCATCAGGTGCATGTTAGACCATCAGATATACTGTGTACAACATTCTATAGTAGATATGGATTGTATGAGTATTTGGTCATGCTGTTCAATCTCACAAAGAAACCAAAAGTTTTCATGGAACTAATGAATCAAGTTTTCCATGCTTATATGGATACATTTGTGGTGGTATTTGTGGATGGAATCTTAGTGTATTCTCACACTTGACATGACCATGTAAAATATCTTAAGATTGTATTAGATACACTATGAGAGAATTAGTTATATTCTAAGCTTACAAAGTGCCACTTTTTGGATAGATGAAATTCACTTCCTCGGTCATATTATGTCATAGATAGGAGTATCAATTAACCCAGAGAAGGTGAGAGTTGTAGTTAGCTGGATACACCCCAAGAATGTCTTTGATATATGAAGTTTCTTGGGGATAACTGGTTATTATAGATGCTTTATAAGAGACTTATCATGCCTAGAAGCACCTTTTATGGGCTTGAATAAGAAGGTTTTGAAGTTTATATGGCCAGACGCCTATGAGATAACCTTTCAAGAGTTGAAAGGGAGACTAACTTCAATGTTGATCCTGATTCTAATAGAGTTGGGTAGAATATATACAGTGTATTGTGATACATCAGGTGTCAGGATAGGAGTAGTTCTGATGCAGGAGGAGCGAATCATAGTGTATGGGTCTTTTCAGTTGAGGCCACATGAGAGAAACTACCCAACACATGATCTCAAGTTATATGTTTTTGTTCATGCCTTGTGCAGTTGGAGGCATTATTTACTAGGATATAATTTTATAGTGTATATGGACCAAAAAATTCTCAAGTATATATTTACACAGAGTGACTTGAATATTAGGAAATGAAGGTGGGTTGAATACCTTCATTCCTTTGATTTTGAGCTTGCCTATGCACCTGGAAAGGGCAATGTAGTTGCTGATGCTCTGAGTAGGAAGATTCCGACACAGGTTGTTTAGGAGGCCAATAGTGAGTGACAACTTATAGACCCATTTTCAGATATGCATATAGAGGTTTAGGAACATCATGGAGATTATATACTTTCATTATTATTAGTGACCTATTCACTTCTAGAGAGAGTGAAGATGAGGAAATTATTAGATTCTAAGGGCTTAGTCCTACAGGAGATCCTTGCAAGGGATGACCCACCTCCTGGTTGGGTCATTAATGAGGATGAGATCTTACATATTCATGGGAATTTCTAAGTTATGATAGACATCCTAGAGGATCTGATGCAAGATTACCATGCCTCAATATAGGCTGTGCATCCCAGTCATACCAAGATGCATCATGACTTGTGTTGTCAATACCAATGGTCGAGGATGAAAAGAGAGATAGCTAGGTTTATTACTTGGTGTTCCACATATCATAAAGTGAAGGTGGAACACTAGTGACCATTGGGGATTTTATATCCATTACCTATTAATGAATGAAAATGGGAAGAAATCACCATGGATTTCATGATGGTATTGCCTAGATTTACTCGGGGCAATGACATCATATGGGTGATCGTAGATGGGTTGATGAAGGTCAACCATTTTATACCCATTCAAAAGACTCTTTAGTAGATTATCTTAATATTCTCTATATTTTTGAGATCATAAAACTCTATAGTGTTCTGCATTCTATTATATCAGACAAAGACACTCAATTCACATTACGGTTCTAATAGGGGTTGCAGAGGGCACCGGGTTCATAGGTACTACTGTGTACAACCTATCACCCACAGACCGATGGTCAGTCTGAGCACACGATATAGGTTTTAGAGGATATTCTATAATAATTCATCCTTGATTTTGGATATTATTGGGAGAAAAACTTACCACTTTTTGATTTATCTTATAATAACAGATTCCAAGAAACCATACATATAGATTCCTATGAGACCCTATATGGTAGTCCTTACCATTCACCCTTATGTTGGTTATAGGTGGGAGATTAAGTGCTACTGGGTCCTCATCTCATTCAGGAGACTTCAGAGTAAGTTTAACTTATTAGAAAGTGGATGTCTACAACTCAGTCTATATATAAATCATATGTCAATCGTCACCATCGACCACTTGAGTTCAAGGTGGGGAGTCAGGTTTTCTTGAAAGTTTTACCTAGACTAGGTTATAGATGAATTTAGAAACAAGTTAATATATTTCCTCATTATATCCCTTCAATATTTTTGAGAGAGTCAGGCTGATATACTATCAGTTGAAGCTACCTCATAGGTATCATACCATGCATGATGTCTTCCATGTATCTCAACATTGCCGATATCATTCCTATATATTGCATATTCTTAAGCCTGATGAGGTTGAGTTATAGGTAGATGAATCCTTTAAGGAGTATCCTATCTGTATTATTGATCAAGGCATGAAGGTTATCTGAGGATGATTAGTTCCTGTAGTATGGGTACTATGGTAGCACAACCGCATATAAGATGAGACTTAGGAGTGGGAGGCCGATGTACATTCCTAGTGGCTGAAGTTATTCTCAAATGATTCTCTAACACCCTTGGAATTAAAATTAAAGGATTAATTTCTTTAAGTTTGGAAGATTTTAAGATCCCAGTTTTTCTATGAGGTATATATCCTTTGAGATTTTTGTTAAACCCTTGTTGTAGCTCTTTTTTGGCTTAGATCCCAAAGTTGAGCCTTTAGGTCAGTTGGTACGTTATTGGAAAGAAGGAATAAGGGGTATTAAGGTTGGATATAGGCTAAGTACACAACATGTATCCAATACATGATGTGTTGTTCTGATATACCCTTTTTACTATGTGTAATGGTTTTTACCTGGAGGGGGAAAACCCAAACATTACATGGCATGTAAATCTTACACGCCATGTAATATACCTGGGTCAGTTTTTTAAAAAGGAGGTAGGGCCTATTATTTTTTATAGAAGCCCTTGCCTCTCATCTCCCACACATAGGAGGTCCTCTGAAGGAAGCTCTTCCTCAAGAATAAGTTAGGATTTGGCTTTGTTTTAACATCCAACCTTCGATTTGACTTCTGATAATCTCATTGGATAACAACTAGTGAGTTATTCCTTCCTTAGGTTCCCTTCATTATTTTCCTTGCGATCGACGATGCTATTTTGGTGTAGGATCTTATTCCATATTTTCAGGGCATTCATTCATTCTTCAATTTTATCATGATCTAAGCCGAATCAGAGGTTAATACTAGATGAGTGTTCTTCTACCAAGTTGAGATAGGTGGTCTATAACGTTTCCCTAAAAGTTTTGTTTTTAAGAGCTTTTTGCCATTGTGCCACAAGTCAGACTTTCTGAGTGATGCTTTATAAATTAATTTAAAATTGAGTTAAATGATAAACTCATGTCTAGGACATTCCATGACACTCATATATAAGGTTGGAGGTTGTTGAACTCAACCCAAACTACCCATGGGGTGTGTTCTTGCTTTTGACCGTGATTATTCCACCCTTGGGGTGTGTTGAGATCACTTTGTAATAATAGGGATTAAATATGGTAACTAAGAGAATTGTTAAATGTTGTAAGCACCTTGTATCACCATATCATTTGTATATGAAAGGAATGATTGGTTATGGTGATAATGTAGGGTTTGAGGTATGGCACTGATGACTCATTAGGATTCCTTGGACATTTTTAGTCCTTGGATCCTATTTATTTAGATTACTTGGATTCCATGGACATTCATACACCTTAGATCTGATCACTTGATTTAATTAATATTCTAGGATGCCTTGGAAATTTCCACTCTTTGTATCTGAGGACTTATTATGATTCCTTTTACATTTTTAATCCTTGGATCCAATGACTTATTAGGATGACTTGGACATTCAACTCCTTGGATCCTATTTAAATGGATTATTTGGATGCCTTGGACATTACTGCTCCTTGGATCATATCTACATAGATTACTTGGATGTCTTGGAAATTTCTACTCCAGGGATCAAGTATAACTAGTTTACTTAACCTGATAGGACACCTTGGACATTTCTACTCCTTGGATCCAATTTAATTGGTTTACTTGACCCATTAAGATGCCTTGTATATTCCTAATATTGGGATCCTGTTTACTTTTTTTACTTAGCTGACATGGTTTCCTTGTAAATTTATACTCCTTGAACCTTGACCTATATAGTCCTGATACATGATTACACAATATAGGTCATTGATGTTGATTGACATGCTTTACAAATATCCCTTATGATTTAATTTCTTGATCACCGCGATTCTTGACAGACTAGAAAATATTGATCTTATTATCATCACTTGTAATCCTATTATATATGCAAACTGATCCAAATTATGTTCAAAGACTGGACTTATTATAGATAAAATTGGTGGTGGACTATTGATTGTTATCTCATACCCTATTCAGGCCACTGTTGGGTACCTGGATAGACTTCATAGATGTAGGTAGGGATAGGTTCAATCACCCTCTTTCTAATACTTGATTCATTGTTGTATAAGGGTAAGGGAGTATAATACAAGGCCATGGATCATGATGTTATATGGGGATAGTTCATTTTTGGTCTTTTTATAATTTTGATACATGTATTTTACTGGATTCCTATTTCCATGTATTACCTATCTTTTTTATAGCATGCCATGATCATCATTTTTATATGGCACTGTTGGATAAGATTACTTGGGTATTTATATAATGGATGTTTCTTCTTCATCAGTTCAGTTATTTCATATACTTCCACTATTGTTTGATATGATTATACTAATTTTCTACACTCTTAATATGAGGGTATAGTCTCTCCACTATTCCACCATAGACCTTCACTGCTAGTCAACAACCTTTGGCATACAGGGAGGTGTGCTTGAGGCCATGTGGCCAACCAAGTTCAATTACTGTTGAGTGAATTGGGTCCATGAAATCACACATTCTTCTCTCTTGGATGCAATAAGGAGTAAAGAGAAGCTATAAAATTAGTGGGAATGAATAGATCCTTGTAAATGACCTCCTCTTTGCTTACATTGTGGAGGTTAAACACCTGGAATGGGTTCCCCATCCCCCGTATATATAAATCCCACTAAATAAGCCATAAATGAAATGTTATTAACAATTAAATATGTCATAAATTCATTTATATTTTTATAAATTAATTATAATATATAATAAATATATTATGTGATAAAAGTGAGTCATTAACTCGACTCATAATTCCCATAAATATTAAACGAATCTTTAATATTAAAATAATATTCATTCGTATAATATTTTATCATTTATTCACTTAATACCTTGTGAATACTTTTAATAAATAAATTCAATTCAATTATTCTATACTTTAATAATAATGAATTTATTTATTCATTGGTGATCATTTATTCTCAGACATACCTCAAACCCCATGGTGGACCCCATAATTTTCTATTTTTTTATTTATCACAATAGGGTAGAATTTTAAATGTGCTATTGTGTGTGACTCTCTAGGACCTTATCTCGATAGCAATGAATATTATTCACAGAGTAGGAGTGAATTTTAGAACCCATCAAGGCCCCTAAGGAGATAAGGAAAAGTCATATAAATGAAAAAAATTCCTACAAACTCATGTCATGTAATATAATCTCTTTATCATATGATATCTCATAAATTATGATGAACAACTTGTGTCATCATCCATAATTACTTTATTATTCATCAACCTAACTAGATGGAATTAACTTCTTCTACCATAGCCATTGATTTAGTGAAGGTACTACAATCCTGATCAACTAGGCCTAAGATATCACTTCCTTTCAAGAGTGAAAAATTCTATCTTGATTATTCAATCAATTTCATACTACCAATAGCTCAGCCAACACAAGCTACCTTGATACAAAATCAATGCCATAGTTTTTTTCTTTCATCAAAGTACATAATAAAATAGTATACACTGATAATAATCTCAAGTTAGGAGACCATTACAGGTGTTCACTAATAGGAACTACCAATGACACTTGAAACATGTGGTGTTTCTATTGGAAGTTTAGTCCTCATGATCGCATCTACTCGAGATCACCAAGTGAGAACTTCCTGAGAAGAAGTATCAATGCTTATGAATACTCAACACTTTATGGCCGCACATCATTTATGTTTTATCAGTATTATGTATCTAGTCTATAGGACATAACTTTAAGATCACTATCATAATATCTCTTAGTTCTCATTATAGCCTAGGAACTGTTATAACCCTTTAATACAACATGTAATCTATGTACATTACCATAGATTTTTTCTTGCATCAAAGTACATAATCAAATAGTATACACTGATAATAATCTCAATTTGGGAGACCATTACATGTGTTTATAGATAGGAACTACCAATGACACCTGAAACATGTGGTGTTTCTATTGGAATCTCAGTCCTCATGATCTCATCTACTCAAGATCACCATGTGAGAACTTCATGAGAAGAAGTCTCAATTCTTATGATTCCTCAACACTTGATGGTTATACATCATTTGTGTTCTATTAGTATGATGTATCTAGTCCATAGGACATATTTTTAATATTACTATCATATAATCTCTAGGTTCTCATTATATCCTAGGAAATGTTATAACCCTTTGATACAACATGTAATCTATGGACCTTACCCAACACAATCTACCTCAGTACAACATCAATTCCATAGTTTTTATCTTGCATCAAAGTATATAATCAAAAATTATACAGTGATAATAATATCAAGTTGGGATACCATTACACGTGTTCAAAGATAGGAACTACCAATGACACCTAAAATATGTGGTGTTACTATTGGAAGCTCAGTCCTTATGATTTCATATACTCAAGATCACCAAGTGAGAACTTCATGAGAATAAGTCTCAATGCTTACGAGTCCTCAACACTTGATGGTCGCACATAATCTGTGTTCTATAAGTATGATGTATCTAGTTTATAGGACATAACTTTAATATTAATATCACAGTATCTCTAGGTTATCATTATATCCTAAGAACTGTTATGACCCTTTGATACAATATGTAACCTATACACATTACCCAACACAATCTACCTCACTAAAAAATAAATTCCATAGTTTTTGTCTTGCATCAAAGTATGTAATCAAATAGTATACATTGATAATAATGTCAATTTGGGAGACCATTACAAGTGTTTATAGATAGGAAATATCAATTAAATGTAAAAAATGTTGTGTTTCTATAGGAAAAATAGTCCTCATGATCTCATATACTCAAGATCACCAAGTGATAACTTCATGATAATAAGTCTCAATGCTTTTGAGACCTCAACACTTGATGGACACACACCATCTATGTTCTATCAGTATGATGTATCTAGTCTATAGGAAATGTCTTTAAGATTACTATCATAGTATCTATAAGTTCTTATTATATCCTAGGAACTATTATAAACCTTTGATAAAACATGTAATCTATGGACATTACACAACACAAGCTACCTTTCTACAACATTAATGCCATGGTTTATTTATTGTATCAAAGTACGTAATCAAATAGTATATATTGATAATAATCTCAATTTGGGAGACCATTACATGTGTTCGTAGATAGGAACTACCAATGAAACCTAAAACATGTGGTGTTCCTATTAGAAGATCAGTCCTGAAGATCTCATCTACTCAATATCACTAAGTGATAACTTCACGAGATAAAGTTTCAATGCTTATGATCCCTCAAAACTTGATGGTCACACATCATATGTGTTCTATCAGTATGATGTTTCTATTCCATATGACATAACTTTAAGATTACTATCATAGTATCTCTAGATTCTCATTATAGCCTAGTAACTGTTATAATCCTTTGATAAAAAATGTAATCCATGGACATTACCCAACACAATCTACCTCACTACAACATCAATGACATCGTTTTTGTCTTACATCAAAGTACGTAATCAAATAATATACACTGATAATAATATCAAGTTGGGATACCATTACATGTGTTTATAGATAGGAACTACTAATGACACCTAAAACATGTGGTGTTCCTATTGGAAGCTCAATCCTCATGATCTCATCTACTCGATATCACCAAGTGAGAACTTTATGAGAAGAAGTATCAATGCTTATGAGTCCTCAACACTTGATGGTCACACATCATCTATGTTCTATCAGTATGATGTATCTAGTCTGTAGGACATAACTTTTATATTACTATCATAGTATCTCTAGGTTCTCATTATATCCTAGGAACTGTTATAACCCTTTGATACAACATGTAATATATGGATATTATCCAACATAAGCTACCTCACTACAACATCAATGCCATAGTTTTTTTTTCTTTCATCAAAGTACATAATCAAATAGTATACACTAATAATAATATCAAGTTGGGAGACCATTACATGCATTCATAGATAGGAACTACTAATGGCACCTAAAACATGTGGCGTTCCTATTGGAAGATCATTCCTCATGATCTCATCTACTTAAGATCACCAAGTGAGAACTTCATGAGAAGAAGTCTCAATGCTTATGAGTCCTCAACACTTGATAGTAACACATCATCTATGTTATATCAGTATGATTTATCTATTACACATGACATAACTTTAATATTAATATCATAATATCTCTAGGTTCTCATTATATCCTAGTAACCATTATAACCCTTTGATTCAACATGTAATTTATAAAAATTACCATAAATATAGTGGATGCAGAAGTATCAACACTATTATGGTAAGGTAAACGCATGTATATATAAAATTATATACATTTAATGGTAATAAAATTACATAATTGAGTTGGGTCTTGGGAACCCACTTAAAACACTCCCACTTATAATAGATCCAACTGGTAACAAGTCACAACTCACTAGATCTCACGTGAGAATCATTCTTCTTCTAAGATATGGATTTAGTCATGGGGTCTTACCCTTTATTCTCTGTGGACACTCCAATAACTATGAAATCACCTCTCTAAGTAAAATCCCTCAAGAGATGAAACTTCCAAAGTGTAATGTCCCAGGTTTTTGGATCGGGTCAAAAATATCTCCCTTTTTGAATTGGTGGGTATTCCAATTTCTTTTTAGATCATCGAAACATAATTCCCAACTTTAATTCAACTCAATATCATGTTTTTTTATGGGTTTAGAGGATTGGAGAGGGACTCAGGTGTTCATATGGGTTTCAGGTGCGTCGTAGGCCCAAAGACTAAGTTTTGGAGTTGGAGGCTGAGGCGCACGGTTTGGGTAAAACCGTGTGGCCTCTTCCATCTAATCGTGCACCCTCATTTTTTACTACCTCATAGTTTGGAATACCATGTAGGGTGAGGTGCATGACCATGAAAGGATATTTTTAGTTTTTTTAATGGTATTTCGCATAGCTTGTGCATGGTTAGGGAAAACCGTGCGCAAGCTGCATGGGTAGTGTCACCTAGGTAGCACCTCAACACTATAACACACACGATTTATGAAAAGTTT
Source organism: Viscum album (assembly GCA_963277665.1). Classification (NCBI taxonomy): domain Eukaryota; kingdom Viridiplantae; phylum Streptophyta; class Magnoliopsida; order Santalales; family Viscaceae; genus Viscum; species Viscum album. Next base: position 1,907,860,056 of record OY728151.1, read on the forward strand.
TGAAAACCATGCAAGATAATTTTGTGGCCTATTAAAGAGGTAAAATTATCAAATTTAACTCATTATTTATAGTTTTCTATTATTTTTATCCTCCTGGGTCACTCGTATAGTAGGGGAGTTCACCCCTTTCCTCCTCTTCATTTTTATCCAACTCCTTTGTTGGTGCTTTGTTCTTCAAGTCATTGAGTGAGTTAGAACCGTATCAGTAAGGCTCTACTCATCCATGATTTTATTTAGTTTTTATCTTGAATCATAGACCACTAAATCTATGTGATTGGTTTTACCCTATTTTCAAGGCGTTCAAAGAAAACTCTAATTTCTTCCAAACCGTTTTGAGTTTGAGGTTAATACTAGACGTTCCTACATCTACGACTCCAAGGTAGGTGGTGAATACCTTTATTTGAGTTTTAGAAAGTGTTTTGGGGGAAATAATTTTAGAACATTATTTTGTTGACCGAGCGAGACCCCATAGATTATATACTTTCCTTTAAATAATTAAATTGATCATTATGGGATGTCATTGGGCATGACCTAGCCATATTTGTATGTGTGAGGCTAGGTTAGAGGCTATAGAGCACCTAGGTAGTTAGGTTGGTATGTTTTATTTATTTAGATTAAATCATTTATTTAAATTAAAGTGATTTATATATATAAATTTCTTGGGATGTACTGTTAAGATCCAATGGATCGTGATGGGATTAGCTTGAGAGTTGAGGTGGCATGGCCATCGGGATTGAGGTGAATTTGATCATCTGGTTGGGCTTAACTCAGACTTTTTGAGTGATGTTGATAATAGGATTGGGAATTATAGACATCAGTTTGAGGAAACAAGGCTATCACGTTGAGGGAATGACCCATGATTTTGGATGGCATGACCATCGAATTTGAGCGGCATGGTCACAGGGGCATGAGGTGCTAGTTGGATGTGGATTAGGTATCGAATTGGTGATTTTTTCTCACTCAAGATCAGCCAAAACTCCATTGGAGTCATGTGAAAATAGGTTGACTTAGTGATGAGGTGGTTTTGACCACTCATTTGGTAGAGTCCCCCATTAGTGTGGCTTAGGTATTTGGTTTGGGGGTGCTTTTTGTAGAAATCTATGGGGAAGGTGATGAACCTTTAGATGATAACATTGAGGCTATCGATTGGGGGATGAGGCTTACCATATTTAAGCCATGGGCTATGGCTAATTTTGGAGGGCGAATATCACCATACCTCAGGACATTGGGCTTTGAGCCAATGGTGATTTTATTTGAGGATAGGTATCGCTGTGCCTCTAGACGACGGGCTTCGAGCCGACGGGTGATTTCAAGCAGGGGTCCAAGGGACCAGGGTTCTATTTTCTTGGGCATCCCTTTGGGACATCGGTGACTTGATTTGGGACACGAGGTTTTGATTGGAATAGGGTGATGGGTTACTTTCTTAGAGGTGGAACTTTAGGGTTCACCTAGTTTATTTGACACTAGGGGATACCTTGGGCCATGTACCAAGGATCCTCTCCTCTTTGGACATTATGACATTGTCCGAAGCAGGTGACTAATTCTTGGTGGCTGTTGAGTACTGAATAAGCTTGTATTTATTTAAATTGTATGAAATGTTTCCTTTATTTATTATTATATTACACACCTACATAAACACATATGTTGGGTATGCACATGTGGGTGGTATCCTACTAAGACTCATTATCACACCCTACAAAGGACCTTCAGGATGCATGTAGACTTTATGATTTTACATTCAGGTAAGGGTTTGGGATCTGAAGATGGATCCTAGTTTGAGTTGGAATGGATGGATGATTGGGGACCCTGAGGCTCCTACCTCAGCTGGGGTTTTCCTTTTTTTATCCTTTTTTATTAGCATACTACTCTATTATGTATACACTATGGACATCCATTAGTGACCCATTTTGGATATTGTATTGTACGACCTATTTTGGATGCATTTATTGTATTATATTATATAGATGACATATTGATGCGTTTAATTTTCCACTACTATTGTTCCTTATGCTTCTGCTATTGATGGTTATTGATTGTGCTTCCATTGTTTGTGGGTCTGGTTTGAGTCTTCTGAGTATTTATTTCCACTACATGTTATATATATATACTTGGAACATTATTATCTCATTCCTTGAGGGTATATCCTCCCCAATTTTCCCTTCTTACACCCTCGCTACTTGTTGAAATCCTTTGGCATTTGAGGAGGTGCGCCTAAGGCCAATGACACCTGGACTGAATGCACTCTTAAGGTGGATAGTCATGTCGGGATGCTACAAGTGATATTATAGGGTTCTTTATTGGGAATTAGTATAAACACATTTCACACTACAAAGATATAAAAATTATTTTTCCTTCTTTTTGGTATTCTTACTATTTGGGATATGGTAGACTAAAGATTTGGATGTGGTCAGAACTATATTCATAGCTCATGCTTAGGTTCTTGAAACTGCATGTATGAGGGGAAAACCAAGTTACCATGGGAGGGAATGCTATTATGTTTAGCTAATTTTACAATTTATATGATTTCCACCTTGAGTGGAATTCTGGAATGTGATTGTTTTTGGTTGTGATATGTGGCCCTTGACATGGTAAGTTAAGGGAGAACTTGGACCCTTGGAACGATAAAGAAAGGGGTGTATCCTTATTTTTTCTTTTATTTAGGAACATAATAGGATGTTTTAGTTATTTATAATCATGTTCCTATGAAAATTTATTATGAAATGTGAAATGAATCTATGTATATGATTTTATATACATATATATTTCTTGTGATGTGGGACTTGGTCCTGGATCCTATAAGAGCAGGTAGGTACTATGGAATGGAATGATGTTGATCACCAAGTTGGGTGATGAAGTCATTGGATTGAGGTAAATTGTTTTTCAGGATGGGAAAGTCCTGGGTAATAATTGATACTTCTCTTTATTGAGGGTGGGTAAGGAGTCCATGAGGCTATGATACCACATGGCGTGGTTTCAATAGGAAAGGGTAAGGGTAGTGAGGATGTGCTACCTATTAAAACTTTCCCTATATACATTATATGTATATGTTATATGGGATGTCTGACCATGTTGATGGTATTCAGTGGGTTTCCACCTAGATAGATCAGATGGAGCGTCAGGTGATCGATGACAGGGTGCTGCTAGGGCATGAGTAGGTTGAGACCCCTAAGGGTCAGGTAGATCACGAGTCATAGGTACATTCTCAGGTACAATTTCAAGAAAAATCTTAGGGGTATGTGGGGAAACTGCCATATCTTACAACCATTAGGCCGTGGATTGACAAGTAGCTCTGAGCGAGCCTGGTACATGTGATCCAAGGTATCGATGGGGGATCTTAGGGAGTAGATCCTTCTATGTCGCAACTTACTCGAGAGTTCCAATCACAACACCCACCACTTTTTTAGGGTGAGGGTGGTCTATAGGTGGAATAGAATTGGATCGAGTCCATGAAGATGATATTTGAGTAGTTATAGATGCCTCTAGGGTGGATGGTGAAACTGGAAACCTACATGCTCAGAGGACTAGCTAAAAATTGGTGGGATGTGCAGGTGTAGGCAGGAAGACACAAGAGACTATCTTGGGAGGACTTTGAGGCCAGTTTCTTTGAGTATTTCTTCCCGAAGACACTAAGAGTGGAGATAGATCGAGAGTTATTGAGCCCTCATCAGCGTGACATGTCCGTTATGGACTATGCATTGATGTTCACTAAATTGTCTCACTTTTCACCCATCATGGCGAGTGATGACACCTTGAGGGTTAGGTGCTTTGAGGATGGTTTATGACATTCCATCCAGGTAAAGTTAAACATCTTTTGGTTGGCCTTATTCTCAGAGGCAGTTAATCAGGTGCTCATAGCTAAGGGAAATCTGACAGACAGGCCTTACTCAAGTCGGGTGACAGATTCAGGTGATTTCATTAGTGATGCTTCAAATGGTAGGAAGCAAGGACGAGATGAGTCCCAACAGGGAAGTCAGGCCAAGGAATTAGGTAGACCACCTTAGAGTGGGTCTTCGATGGTTTTTTTTAGTGTGGGAATCCAAGACATGTTAGGACTTATTGTGAGAGGCCTCCAAAGAAGTTCTGGGCATGTGGATAGGTCAGTAATATCGATAGGTTCTGCAGGAAGCCTTCTCTAATGATCGGAAGTCAGGGACTAGAGAAGACTCAGGTGTCTGAGATTGTATTGAGATTAGTACTAGGTGACGGTAACTGTGATTTATATGCACGTGAAGGTCATGGAAGAGATAGCGGGACCTAACAGTGGGGTTACTGTCTAGTGTTTGGTGTAACATTTCAAGGAGGTCAGGCTTCAGGTAGTTAGGATTCAGGCTAGGTGCACACCATGGAGCTACTAGGGTTAGATCATGCTAGTGAGTTGAAGATTATTAGAGGTATGTCATAGGTGTAACTTTTCTTTTGTTTTTCTTTGGAATATCCTATTGAGGCATGCCTATTTTGGGTTCATTATGTGAATGGGATGTGATTATGGACCAACCAGGTGCAAGTTAGTATATTAGCATCGTATTGGATGTGTTTTATATATATGAGGTGTTTGACACTAGGTTTTGTATGTGAGCATTGTTGTATGCGAGACTTATTGAGATGCATTGATATCAGAGCATCAGGGAGATGTAGGTTAATTGAGGTGCATAGGAATCTTGGCATCATTGTGATATAAGAATTTATTAAGGTTTGAGGCACCGAGACTTATTTGGGCATCTGATAAGATGTAGGACCTCATTGGCGCCATGTGTGACATGGGAACGAGGTGGGAATCGATGTGATGTAGGACTTTGATGGGTGTTGGGTATGACACCTAAGAACCTAATTAAGAACATGAGTGATGATGCATCATGGGAGGACCTTTGAGTTTAGGAATGCTCAATAGAAAATATTTTTTTTTGAGTTTTTTCCAGGATGTGATCGGGGTAGGTCACTCCTAAGGTGGGGAGCCACCTTGAGGTAGTTGACATGTGCCCTCAAGGTCAGGGTAGTCTGAGTTGATTTTAATGGTATGGGTATGTTTAGTACCATCTCTAGGTTTTATTTTTTATCTCGGGGATGATCTATGTTAAGGTGGGGTGATTGTAATGTCCTGGGTTTTTAGATCAGATAAAAAACCTCTCCCTTTTTGAATTTTTGAATTAGCGGGTATGCCAATTTATTTTTTGATCATTAGAACCTAATTCTGAGATTTATCTCAACCCAATATCATGTTTTTGGATTGGTTTAGAGTATTGGAGATGGAATTGGGTGTTTGGATGGGTTTTGGGTGTGTCAGAGGCCCGAAGACTAAGTTTTGGAGTTGTAGGCTGAGGCGCACGGTTTGGGTAAAACCATGTGGCCTCTTCTAGATAACTGTACACCCTTATTTTGTACTACCACATGGTTTAACATACCATATGGGGTGAGGTGCATAATCGTGTAATGACCTATGCAGTTTTTTAGAGGGCTTTCACATGACTTGCGCATGGTTAGGGAAAACCACGCGCAAGCCGCACAAGTAGTTCCACTTAGGTAGTACCTCAACACTGTAGCACACATGGTTTGTGCACGGTTCAAAAAACCATACAAGATAAGCATGTGGAATATTAAAGAGGGAAAATTAAAAAATTTCCCTCCTTTCTATTTAGGTTTTTTCTCTTCTTTTTTCCCTCCCAGGTCATGCATATAGTAGGGGAGCTCTCCCCTTTCCTCCTCCTCTTTATTTTGATCCAACTCCTTCTTAGTTGATCCATTCTTCAAGTCATCAAGTGCGTTGAAATTTTATCGGTGAGGCTCTACTCACCCATTATTCTATTTTTTTTTTGCTCTCACCTCATGTATCGATAAATCTATATGAGTGGTTTTACCCTATTTTCAGGCCGTTCAACAGAAACTCTGATTTCTTCCAAACTGCTTTGAGTTAGATACTAATACCGGGCATGCCTATATATATGACTCTAAGGTAGGTGGTTCATACCTTTATTTTAGTTTTCATGAGTGTTTGGGGGGCACAAATTTTTTTATCACCATTGCATTGACCGAACGATTCCCCATAGATTATATGATTTTCTTTAAATAATTTAATTGATTATTATGGGATGTCATTGGGCATTCGTTAGACATATTTGTACATGTAAGGCCATGTTAGAGGTCATCGACCACCTAGGTAGTTAGGATGGGGTGTGTTATTTATTTAAATTGAATTATTTATTTAAATTTAAGTGATATATATATATATATATAAATTGATTATGATGTATTGTTGAGATCCAAGGGATCGTGCTAGGCTCGACCCAAGAGTTGATGTGTCATGACCATTGGGATTGGGGAAACATTGGTCATCTGGTTGGGATTGACCCAGACTTTTTGAGTGAAGTTGATCATAGGATTAGGCATCATGGATGTTGGTTTGAGGTGGAAAGTCCTTCGGGTTGAGGGTAAGTCCTATGACGTTAGATGGTATGGCCATTGGATTTGAGCGACATGATCACAAGGGAACAAGGTGCAGGATGGATATGGATTAGGTACTAAATTTGTGATTTCCACTCACCCATGATTGGCCAAAGAGCCGTTGGATTCATGTGCACATAGGTTGAATTAGCGATGAGGCAGTTTTTACCACTTGTGTGGGTAAAGGCACTCAATAGTGAAAATTAGGTATTTGGTTTGAGGGTGCTTGTAATATAAATCCACATGGAAGATGAGGAGACTTTAGATGATAGTGTTGAGGATATTAGTTGGGGGATGATGCTCTCCATATCGAGGACATGGGCTAAGACCACTTTCGGAAGACAGAGATCGTCGTACCTTAGGAATTTTTTCTTTGATCCAACAATGATTTTATTTTAGGACAAATATCATTGTGACTACAGATGTTAGGCTTCAAGATAATGGGTGGTTTTGAGCAGGGGTTTGAGGGACTGGGGTTCTATTTGCTTGGGCATGCCTTTATGGTGTCAGTGACTTTATTTGGGATATGAGGTGTCAGTTGGCACGAGGTCCTGGGTTACTTACTTAGAGGTGGAACCTAAGGGTTCACCTAGGTTATTTGACATTAGGGGATACCTTAGGTTGTGGTCCAAGGATCCTCTCCTCTTCAGGCATTCTGACATTGTATGAAGTAGGTGGCTGCTTCTTGGTGGCTGTTGAGCACCATAAAAGCTTGTATTTATTTAAATTTAATGACCACTTCCCTTTATTTATTATTATATTACACACATTATTAAAAAAATATATTGAGTATACATGTGTGGGTAGTATCCTACTGAGACTCATTCTCACACCCTACATGGGCCCTTTGGGATGCGTGTAGAATTTATGATTTTATGTTCAGGTAAGGGTTCGGGCTCTGGATTTGGATCCTAGTTTAAGTTGTCTTGGATGAATGGGAGGGGACCCTGAGGCTCCTACCACAGCTTGGGTTTTTCTTATGTTTATCCTTTTATATTATCATTCTAATCTATTATATATACACTATGGCCAGCCGCTGAAAACCCCTTCTAGATATTGTATTATACAACCTATTTTGGATGCATGTATTATATTATATTATTAAAATGGTATGTTTATGTGTTTACTTTTCCGTTTTTTTGTTCCTTATGCTTCCACTATTGATGGTTATTGATTGTGCTTCCACCTTTGGTGGGTCTGGTTTAAGTCTTCTAAGTATTTATTTCTGCTGTATGTTATATATATATACTCTGACCATTATTATATCATTCCTTTAGGGTATAGCCTCCCCAATTTTCCCTCTTTACACCCTCGCTTCTAGTCAGCAACCTTTGGTGTTTGGGGAGGTGCACCTAAGGCCAGTGGAACCCAAACCAAAATCACTATTCGGATGGATAGTCGGGTTGGGGATGCTACACAAAGTATATTATTTTTCCTATGGTGTGACCTAATCTCCTTTGAAAGCACCACTACTATAGTATTATCACAATAAGTTGGTACATGGCCTGCACTGCTAGAAAAAACACCAATATTTGAGACAAATCTATGTATCCAAAATTCCTCCTTAGCTACATCAGAAGCTTCTATATAATTAGATTTTTCTATAGAGTTGGAAACCACATGTTACTTTGAGCTTCTCCAGCTCACTACACCAACATTTAGGCAAAATACATAATCTAAATATGATTTTAGATCATCATTATTAGTCTGGAAACTAGTATCAGTGTATCCCCTCACTACTAGTTCCTTATCTCATCCATACCCTACGAACATATCCTTTATACATCCCAAGTACTTTAGGATAGTTTTTACAACTTCTAATTTAGCTCTCCTGGATTAACTTGATAAATTCACTCCATGATTAAAGAAAAGGAAACATCAAACACTACACATATAATGATATACATGATAGATCCAACTGTTAAGGCATAATTTTTTTTCATTATTTCAATATCCTCTTGTGTTTGTGGATACATTTTCTTGGAGAGATTGATACCATGTGACATTGGAAAAAACCCTCTCTTGTATTGTTCAATATTGTATCTTTTGAGTACCTTGTCAATATATATACTTTGAATTACTACAAGAGGCCTCTAAGATCTATCTCAATAGATCTTAATCTCTAGGATACACACTACTTCACCTAAGTGTTTCATGGAGAAGCATTTATTTAACCAAGTCTTAAATAACTGCAAGACTTTCACTTCATTTCCCATAATTAATATGTCATCAACATATAATACAACTAAAATAATGGAATTCTCACTAACCTTATTTTATACACATGGCTCACTTTCATTCTTGAAGAAACCAAATTCTCTTATGGACTCATAAAAATGAACATTCCATAATTGTGATACCTACTTCAATCCATAAATGAAAATCTATAGCTTGTATAATTTATTGGCACCCTTTGACTTAATAAACCCTTTGGGTTGAGTTATATAGACATATTCAACCAACTTCCAATTTCGAAAATCATTTTTGACATCCATTTTCAAAATTTCATAATCATGGAAGGATGCTATTGTAAGTAATATTCTAATAGATTTCATAATCACTATTAGTGAGAAGGTTTCACCAAAGTCTATGCCTTAACATTATCAAAACCCTTTATTATAATTCATTCCTTATAGGTATTTACCTTACCATCCATGTCTAGATTTTTCTTGAATACCCATTTTCACCAAATGGGTTTTACATTAGCTAAAGGATCTACCAAAATCCAAGCTTGATTTTGGTATATAAACTCCATCTCAGAATTCATGGATTATTTCTATTTAGTAGCATCCTTTCCATCTAATGCCTCTTTATAGTTTAGAGGTTCATCATTCTCTAAGAGTAATGTATCATTAGACTTAGTGATAAGAAAACCATATCACTCTGGTTCTCTAACTTCTTAAGTTGACCTATGTAGTACTTATGTCTTAGGAGTATCCTTATCCCCATTGTCTCTTTTGGAGATTGTTCCATACCAACTCTCATGCATATGAAGCATCAACTTCATCGAATTCAACCTTTATCCCATTATTTCCTTTAGAAATGTGTTCCCTTTATAGAAATATGACATGTCTTTCCAAAATCACTTTTATATCTGAAGGGTTATATAGGTAATTTTCTTTGGTTTCTTTAGGATAACCTATAAAGATGAACTTTGTGCTTTTAGGTGTTAATTTTTCACTAGGAATAGTCTTAAAAAAAATCCTCTCATCCTAATAAACGTATGTGTGACATACTGAGTTTCTTTCCATACCACAACTCATATGGAATTCCATTTTTATCTTTATTTGGTACTCGATTAAGGGTACATTCTGTTGTTTGTAATGTGTATCCACAAAAGGATAATGGAATAATTTCCCAACTCATCATTTATCTAATTATGTCAAGCAAGGTATGATTCCTCCTTTCACTAACACCATTACAATGAGGTGCATAATTAGGATTGAGTTGGGATATAATGCCACACTCCTTTAAGTGATTAATGAATGCTTGGTTAAGATACTCTATGCCTTGATCTGAGTGGAGTTCCTTAATCTTCTTACCAATATGATTTTCTACTTTACTTTGGAATTCCTTAAGCATCTAAAAGGAATCTTACTCATACCTCATTAAGTAGATATATCGATTCCTACTAGATTCATTGATAAAAGTAATGAAGTACAAAAACCCACCCCTTTACTCTACTAGAAATGGACAACATAAGTTAGTATGAATCAATTATAGTAATTCAATGGATCTTAATCCTTTCCCTGAGAATGGTGCTTCGATCATTTTTACTTATAAACAATAATGACATACATCTAGGGGGTTTAACTCAGTTGATTCTAAAAATAATGCTTGATATAATTTTCATAAATGCTTCTCATTTACATGACCGAATTTGTAGTGCCAAAGGAAGGTGTTATATGAGTTATTTTCACTGGTTTTTTCATTGATTTCCATTATATTATTTTTAAGTTCAAGTATATACAAGCCATTTTTAATATGTTTTATATTATAACATATGTTATCCTTATAAAAGAGACAACATTTATTTCCAAACTTGAAATAAAATCCCATAGTATCCAAACTTTACATTGAGATTATGTTTCTGGTAACTGAATAAACATAATAACAAATAATATTCCCCACGTGAATTCACATAGGATGTGGTAGCCACTAAAACAAAATAAATGACTACTAATTTCAATAATAATAATAATTTGAATGTTTGGTGTAAAATAATGAAAACAAAATGAACGCCTTAACAATTAATGATAGTTCACCACAATAATAAAATAAAAATAATTATTAATAGCCATTAAAACTTAAGGATAATGAAAATTTTGGATGTTTTAACCTAAAAGGCTATCCAAGGTTAAAAGTGTGGTTTCCCCTTTAGATAGATATTTGTGTGTATTCATAATAGGAAACAATAATTTCATGTCATTTTCATGTTATTTTCTATATTTCCTATAACCAATAAATCAATAACTAAATTTGAAAAATCACAAGATTAATGGTAAACCAAAATATTTATGTAAACATGAATATATAATCTTGAAAAATAAAAATCTTAATTGAAACATTATTAAAATAATAAATTCAAATAATTCAAAACTAACCTTAATGTGGCGATACACTTCTACACCAATTTTCAGGGAATCTTTAAATGATGAATATCCCATGATAAAAGATATAATACTGGTTAACATAAAATCCTATAATTTTTTTTATGGAAGCAACGATATGAAACAATTTAAATAAAATCACTAAAATTATACAAAACAATTTGTGGCATGTTTGAGGAAAAAATGTTTAAGGGAAGAAAGTATAAACTAAGTTTAAATAAATATGATTCCATGAATTGAAAAAATGTAGATACACAAAACATTGAAATAATAATATGAATCTTATAAAATATATACTGAAATTAATTTTAATGCAATATCATAGAATATACTTCTCCACTATTATTAGTTAAAACACATTTTCTAATCTGTAATGGGGTTTCCACTGAAACATTATGACAACATAAAACTGAGTAAAATAAAAGTGAACAAATAAAGAAAGATAAAAAAAATTATAATGAGAGAGTATAAACAATTATAAATCAAAAGGAAAGTTATATTAGAGGAAATTTATAGCTACTATTGGGAGTGAATGAGCTCTTTAGGCCTATTGGGATATAAAAAAATCGTACTAATAGTGGATATAAACATATTAATACACTGAAAGAAGCATAATGATAGTGAATGGAAACACGTATTAAGAATTCCTATACCATGTTAACTATTATTTAACAACATAATTACATGTATGGAGCATGCTAACAACATATACAATAATTTTAATACATCATACCAACATTGAATTTATACATATTATCATGATATAATGACAATTAAAGGATGATAAAAGTAAAAGATTTTATTAATGTTTGTATTTTTTGTTAAAAGTATGATAAAAATGAATATAGCATTATAACACTTAGTATGGGATACTAAAAATGTATTTGAACCCATTTATATCATACTAAATGATATAATCACATATATAAAATGATAACAATGAATATAAAATGCTGTAATCACATGGAATAGTCATAGTACAATCAAAAGAGTTGAAACATATCATTAACATGTTAATAATTTTGATTATTGAAGTGAACAAAAGGAATGAAATAAAGAAAATATCAATCAATGGTTTGGAATTACAAAAATGACCAAATTCTAGAATTCATAAATTTTTTGAACAATTTGAAATAATAAAAATAGACATGTAAAAACATATAGAACAAGATTGTATCCACCAACTATTTTATTAGTTGATCCAAGATTGGACCCAAACATGTACTGTGGCATTAGAAAATTAGCACGAGGACACTCTCAAGTTATTTCAGGAAATTTTTTATTGTTTCCTTCACCCCAGAGTGGAGATCACTAACTCATTAGAGATAAAATTTATTCAACAAAACAAAAATTAAAATTGAATCTGAAATTAAAAGAATAAATGAGTTGAAATATTTGATAATACTTAATATCCATGTGAATTATTCCTATAATAAGGAAGATAAATCACCATAGTCAAAGAATATGGCTATAATAGTGTTGTGTAAAAATGAAACAGGAAGGGGATCTAGATTCAGACTGTTCATTTTCTTCAACTAAAATAGAAAAAATGCAGTTAGAAGCATTTTTATTTTTGAAGAATAAGAATACCATAAATATGAATTAAATATCACAAATATTGAGATACATTCATCCATATTATAAAATTTACATGTGGAATTATTATTAAAAAATCCTAAAAAACTTTATTTTTCATGATTTTTTAGTATTTTATAGAAAAAATGAAAAAAATTAACACAGAGATTCAAAAATATGGGGGTATGGTATAGAATATAAGATTTTATCCTAAAAAGAAGGAATTATAGGTTAAATATAGCTTAAAGATGTTTATTATACTTATATGAATCGAGATTTAAATTCTACGTAGCATTAAAAATAATAATTTTATTTTCCTCCCCATTTTGTATGATGAATATGAAATTTATCCAAAAAATAGGCATAAAGAATATTCCATTTCAATGTACTTAGACAATAAATAATTTTAATTAAGCATAAAAAATAGAAATGGAATATATTATACATGCATTCCAGTAAGTAAACTTACTCATTTCCCATATAGTATCATGTATCTAGATACCATTCATTGTATTTTTTAATGATGAACCAACTATATGCACTACAAAGAAAAACATAAAATTATCAGATAATATATGTTTAAAACCATTCATAATCTTGGGATATGGGTTCACAACCCTTCAAAAATAAGGGATAAACTATAGTAATATAAAGATAAGTTTCATTTAAATACATGAAAGTAAATAACACAAAGTAATAGATATACATGAAATAATTATAATGGAATTAATTCAATCTTGAATCTCAAATATATTTAAAGTATATCATTGAAGAAGTTAGAAAACCTTGTATCTCCAATAGAAGAAATAAAGGCTATATGTAATTCTACCTATAGATCATTCTAATACATATATACATATCTTCGTATGGGGTATTATCTCCCTTATTGTGCGATAACATTTTAGAAACCATAAAATGAAAAAGAAATCCTTAAGTTAATGAAAAAAACACATCATGTTGTTGGATATCCATATAAATCAATAACCAAAAATACCTTTCATTGAGGAACTTGTGCTGTCACGACCCGTCCCAGTGGGGCCTGAGCTGAAACTCCCCAAGCCCACCTCCAATAGGCCAGGGGCTGGTGACTAGCACCGAGTAGGCATGTTACTAACATGGGAGGCATTGCCTATAAACCTGTACACACACACACACACATCTCTAAGCCCATAAATCTGAAAAAGTAAAAGCTAATAAAAAAGGAAATTCATGCATACACTAAAATCCCTACCAATAGAGTACGGAAGGAAAGTAAAGTGCAGTAAAGTAAAACCCTGGGCCAAAAGTACAATCCCACCAAAGGAGAGTCTGCAAAAAAGTACAAACTGTAAAGAAAGGTACTAGGACTGCAATTCGTAGCCATAGGAACACACCTCGGCCTGCCTGATCTCACTGAGCATCGTCCAGTCCTGGTCCACCTAGAATCCTGTCAAAGGCTCGCTCGTCTGCACAAGACACGGCACGTGCGGGCAAAGCCCGTGCAGGGGTGAGTATAACAATAACCAGTAGGACACCCCGAAACCACAGAGGAATAAAACAAGGGAAAATACCAAAAAGGAATTATACAGTCAACTCTACACAGTATATGTCTACAGAACATATAACAAGAATATCCAGATATACTCATACACGGTTGACTATCGCAAAACCACCACTAAGATCCAGGCCAAAGATTCCACTAAGCACATAACAAGGAGAACACACTAATACATTTTAAGATAGAGATACAGAGTACTCATTCCAGGAGAACACACTCCATAAGTACTTGAGAATATGATGCTCAGATGAGGATCACAACCAATATCCATGGGGTGATTCCAACAACTCAGTCTGAACTAATCCGTTAAGAAGAGGATTGACGCCTGGGTAAAGTTGGTCATGTCGATACCAAGAAATATACCTAGGGTACCAGGAAGGAATAGAGGATCCGGCTCCAAGTCTCATAGAGGGGATTCCAACAACTCTATTCAGGAAGTCCTGCTGAAGGGATCATACTCGTGTACATAGGAAATGATACTAGAAACCTTCAGGGGAAATACCAAGGGAATGAACCCTAAGAAAGCTAGTCCAAGTCACAGAAGAAAAATGGATCAAGCCATGTAAAATAGCTTACACGGCGTGTAGTATGGTTACACACTGTGTTCCTTGACCCCGGGTACTGCCCATGTAAACGGCTCGTGTCATCCGTCCAAGCTGTGTAAAACTCAACTACACGACATATAGAAGGATCACACGCCGTGTTCCTTGACTCTGGGTACTGCCCGTGTAAACGGCCCGTGTCATTAGGCTTGTCATATAAAAAGTAACTACATGGTGTGTAGTAGGATTACACGCTGTGTCTGAGCACCTGGGGTTCGCTCCGTGTACGCTGGCCATGTGCCCGTACACGGTCTCTGTCCGTGTCGCCTTGCTCATGTACCAGTACACGTGGTATCCTGTGTATCTGGATGGGTCTTGTTGGGGAAGGGTATACACACCGTGTCCTTGTCCGTGTACCCAACCTGTGTCCGTGTACTCCCTGAGTACACACCAGGTGGTCTGCCGATGAACACATGCCGTGTAGCCCATACTACACGCCGTGTAGTCGGGAAATTTCCAGAACCGCCGTCTTCCTCCTCACGCCTCGGCCGATCTTCTTATTTCGTGATCTCTTGTTCGTTCGTCCCGATACTTTAGATCTTGGTTTGTCCCATCACACGAACACTGAATCAGGTGTTTTTGGTCCTTCTATCGGGTCATAAACCTCCAAAGATCCATCCAAAGGAAAAACACCCAAAAACTCATATCTCTCGATCCGCTCCGAATTGTCCACCGAAACCGTTGTCACAACTCTGGACCATCCTCCCAAGGTTGGATCTACAATTTCAAATCATTGCGCTGTAGATCGAAGGTGCAATCGATCATTGTTCATACCCCGCAAAGAACACGTAGAACGCACACGAAGAACGTGAGAAATCGGGGAAAGAAAGGCACAAAAATCGAGAGGGACGAACCTCGATTGATGTTCATGTCGATCTTGGTTCATCACTGTTAGAATATTAAACCAAACCAAAATAACTTCAAGAATAAAATCCCCAAAATCCCTACAAAAAGCCCATCCCGCAAATATGATCTATCCGCAGGCTAATATATTCGTGGATTAGTTTGTGTTCATCGTAGGAATCAAGAACAGGGAAAGGAAACAAAAATCAAACATCCTACCTAGATTCGCAGCGTTCATTGACGAAGATCCGGTCGCCGCGTCATTGTCGCCGGCAAAACTCGCCAAGAACGTCGTCGCCGTGTTGGGAGGTTTCCTTCAGAGCTTTCCAGAGCCTCCAGGGGAAACTCAGGGTTATGAGATCTGTAACCCTGATCCCATATGAAATACTTATTTAATAAGATTAAAATATTTCACTACAGTAAGGATTTAATAAAATATTTTTATCAAATATTTTATTACGGTTACGTCCAAAAACTAGATTTCACCACCGACCTGCGCCAGCCGATGTTAGGCCTTGCCTAAGGTAAACTCGATACTCTGAACGCAACGGTGCCCTCCGATTTCTGATCCGAGCACCCATTCAGGAGTTATTAAACTTTTTCAGGAAAACTATACACGCACATTATTTAATTATTTAATTAAATCCAAACATTTGTTCCAGGCTCACCGGGCCTCGGAACTGCATGTCGTTACATCACCTGGTCTTGAAATAATTCCCACATAATATTAAAATAAAATACACAGAAATCTGATACATTACATTTTCAATCATGTAAATCAATCATAAAGTATAGAAAAACCCAATATGTTCATTGTAATTAAAACAATATATCATTATCTTGTAAGCACACCTCATCTCTATTTAAATCATATGCTTAGAAAAAGCATTCCTATATGATGGAACTGCCACTGAAAAGAGAATAAAAACATGGGTTTGAAAATGTAAAAAGTATAACATAATTAATAGGTGTAGGAAGTTTATATAGAAAATGTTAAAAGAAAAAAATGATTACCCAAGTGATGCATCTGTCAATGTAAACAAAAAAACATGGGTTCAAAAATGTTGAAAGTATCACATGCTTAAAATATGAAGGAAATGACTATGAATAATATTAAAATAAAAAATAATAAAATTAAAATAAAATACATATGTGTCTCAATAATCATAGGCTCTTCATCATGCAATATTTTCTCATATCCTGCAGGGAAAAAAACATGTGTTGTATGGAATTAATATTTTTTTTGGAAAAGAAAGAAAATGGAAAAATAAACAAATTTATATTTTTGAAATACCACATTAATTTTGAAGTAAAAATATTATAATGGGTATTGGCATATAGATAAAATAATCTAGTAGTACATAATTAATGCCATAAAAAAATTACCACATTAAAACATTAGCAAACACCTAAAACATTAAACATGATAATTTAGTTTTCATCACATATTAAAAAAAATTATAATAGATTTTATATGATATAAATGTTAATATTGTATAAAATTTGTAGGTTTTATTCCAAATAACTTCACTGGAAAAGAACCAAACTATTGAAATACAATCATAATGTAAAACACACCTAGATAATTTTATCTATAGTTTGGTGAGAGGGGTTGTAATGAAGACAATGCAATAAGGGACACCAATGATTTTGGAATTTATAGTAAAAGAAAAATAGAATAAACAAAAAATGGAAATACATAAACAAATATGATCAGTAATTTGAATACAAGAAATATAGTGTAGAGTTGAATTAAGTAAATTTGGTATTACACTTGGAGAAGATGTATTATTTAGTCAATTTGTTTGAATATTGCACATGAAGTTTCACTATAGTTAGTTTCTGTAGGCAGTACAAAAAAAGGAAACACCCCTTAAATGATAACAAAATCCTACCTTGGAATGGAATGTTTCAGCAAACACATTGGGTACAACATGCTTAAGGGAATTTGTAATATTTTGGTTTTATATTAAGCAATAATAATATGAATTTAATGGATTTAGAAATTTCAATATGATATAATGATACATTAGAAGGAAGAAATGGATTGCACCTATTAACAAAATGTATCTAAGGTAATGTTAATATATTTATAAAAATAAATATACACAAAGATCCACATAATATCAGAAATAAGTTTGAGCAATACAAATAGAAATTAGAAAAAAAAATATAATATAATGTTAATAAATTAATGAAGAATAACATACATAGTGATAAAAGATTTTTGGAAAAAATGATTCACAAAGATAACATATTTGAGACCCAAAAAAATAATGTAGATAGAAACAAAATCCATAGATTATAGAATATAATACACATAGAAATTGAAACAATGATAATGTATATTATGAAATTATTAATCAAAGATTATAATATATATAATAAAAAGGTTCTAGAATATAAAATATAAAAAATAATGTTGGGATTATACTCAGATTAATACATAGATTAATATACACATAGATAACAAATTATAGAAATTTAAATGAACAATATAGAGATTATAGGATATATTACCCATAGTAATTATATATGATAATCGAATTATTATAATACATAGATTATAATTCCCAATTAATCTCATTTTTATTCCATATTTCGAGTAAGAATATACACAAAGATAATGTAGATTAATATACAAAAAAAAATAGATTACAAAAATAAAAATAATAATGATAATGATAGATAAAAACATTACAGATTAATATTCAAAATTGTAGAGAAATGTGAAAAAATATTTGGAATCTGGATAGAACCATAGAATGAAGAATCATAGAGAGAAGATAAATAAATTTAGATTTATAGGGATCCAGAGAGAACCTTTCATGTATAAGGAAGCCTAGGTTTGTAATAACCACGGTTTCAAAATTACAGTGGTGTCATGTGATGTGTAAGGGAAGAGTAGAGAAACATAAACTAATGAACAAAGGAGGAGGAACCATAGAATGAAGAACTGAATTTTTTTCGGTATGAGTGGTTTGGATAGAACCTGTCATAAAGGAGGAGTCATAGATGGTAGCCATATGTGTGTCGATCAGCTGTGATCAGTGGGAAGGGAGCCACTAGGGTGGGTATATTCAGGGGAGCATAGGAATAGGGAGAATGAGAATGGAGATCGGGGGAGCAGGGGGAGTGGAGAGGGAGATAGGGATAGGGAGACAGGGAGGGAGATGGGGGAGCAGGGTGAGCGGAGAGGGAGATAGGGATAGAGAGATGGAGGGTTAATGAGGAAGGGGGAAAAGCGAGGGGGACAAGTGTAATAGATGAGATGACATGTTTATAGGATAAACACACTATAGAATGAATAATAGATTATTTAATACAAGAACCAAACCAGTAGGAAAGGTTAGATGATAATCTCCTACTTCAAAGGCTGCTAGTCTTGCACCATTTACATCTTAGAGATCCACCCCACCCTTTGAAATATTTTGGAATATACTTGGTACTTGTATATGAATACAAATGCGTGATATACATGTTGTATCTAATACCCAACTTGTAGATAATAAAAAATTATAGTAGATGACAAAAACACTACAAAAAACTACAATTTAGCGATGTCAATCAGGAAACATTGTCAATTTAATGATGTTTCCTAAAAATGTTGCTAATTTAGCAATGTTTCATGAAAATGTTGCTAATTTAGTGATGTTTCCTGAAAACATCACTAATTTTGCGATGTTTCCTAAAAATTTCTTTAAATTAGCGATGTTTCCTAAAAAAAGTCACTAAATTAGAGATGTTTTCAGGAAATGTCGCTAAATTAATGATGTTTTTCCGGAATTGTAGTTAAATAAATAAATAAATATATATATATAGCTCATTTCCCCACATTAATGTAAATATATATTTAGATATATATATATATATATATATTAATTTATATAAACACAAACACAGATATATATAAACACAAATATTACACACACACACACACAAACACACTTATTTATATATAAAAACACAAATATATTTTAAATATAGCCACATTTTTTAAAAAATGTGGCTATTTTGGTGACACTTTTTCTAGTGTTTTAAAACATGGATAATTATATATATATATATGTATACATACACATATATATTTACACACACAAACATACATATATAAACACACACACACACACACATAAACACACACACATATAAACATATATAACCATATATATATATATATAAAATATAAACTTATAATATATATAAATTATAAACACATATGTAAACATAAAATATAGGCACAAAATATAAACACACACACACACAATATAAAATATAAACATGCACACACACACATATAATATAAACTTATATATATATATAAACATAATACATAATACATAAAATATAAAATATAAACACACACATATATATCTATATTAATATATGTATATTAATATATAAAATTATATATATATATAATATTAATTTTTTAAATATTGACACACATATATAAACACAGACACATATATTTAGATATATATATATATATTAATATTTATAAACACAAACACATATAAATAAATAAATAAATATATATATATATAAACACACACACAAACACACATATATACATATACATATACATATATTGATTTATAAAAACACACACATATTTTAAATTTAGTCACGTTTTTTAGAAAACGTGACTATTTTAGTAACATTTTTACTAGTATTTTAAAACGTGAATAATTATATATATATATATATAATTATATATATATATACATACACATATATATTTACACACACACACACATAAACATATATATATATATATATACATATATATATAAACATATATACATATATACATATATATATAAACACACATATATAAACATATATATATATATATATATATATATATATATATAAACACACACACACACAAACATATATATATATATATAAAATATAAACACACACACACACATAATATAAACATATATATTAATATAAAAAATGTTGGTAAATGAGGTGTCCCTAAATAGAAATGTTTATAAATGTCGATAATTTAGCAACATTTATTTATCGACATTTCTTAAAAATATCTAATAAATGAGATTTCGTTAAATAAATAAATTTACAAACATCTCTAATTGGTAACATTTATAAATGTCCCTAATTGGAGACATTTATAAACGCCGCTAATTAGCATTTTTTTGTAGTGAAATTCCTAAAAAAGAAGCATCACCTTACTTATTTATGCTCATTGATTCTTCTTTTAGTGGCCTTTCATGACACATGAAAAGTAGAAAACCACCTGCTCATTTCCCTCCCTCCGTATCTTTGGTTTTTTGGAAGTATGGTGCATCAGCACCTTCAACTTGGGTTTATCCTTAGACCCCTTAGACTTTCCATTCCTCCTCCTGTTCACCATAAGTAATGAAGATTTAGTATTCTTCATATCCTTATCTACTTGGTGAAATAAATCAAATAGATCTAGGAGCAACTTTTTTCTTGTCATTCATGTTGTAATTAACAAGAAAAGTCAAAAATATTGGTGGTAAATAGGTAAGAATGAGACAAGTTTCTAGTTTTTGGTTTAGTTTGAACCCAAGGGCTTCAAGTCTCTCTATATACCCAATAATCTTGAGTACATGAGGTCCTGATTAATTCCATTTTTCTAGCCTACACCTATACAATACACTGGATATCTCATACCTTTCTTACCTTGCTCTCTCCTGATATAACTATTAGAGATGAGATACCATCTTGTAGGCATCTTCATCCTTAAGCATTTTCTGCAAATGAATAGACATCAATGACAACATGATACACTTTACATCTAGTACATCATATATATACTTCTTATACTTATCTTTATACACCTTACTTTCTCCCTGAGGGGTCTCAATAAGAAGTGAGTATTCCAGTGCATAAAGTTTCCTCTCTTGGCATAGTACTATGTGCAAGCATCTGTACCACTCCTGGAAGTAATGACCAGTCAATATATTTTCTTTATTAAGAATAAATAACAGTGATAATGTATGATTTATGGTGTTGATTTCCATTTTATATATAATAAATAAATTTAGTAGTTAGTATTTTATCTTGATTACCTTTTAAACATTAACAATTAATTAAATCTTTGAGTACCTCCCACAATTTTATCAAACCCTAATAGATATCACTACTATATTTAGAATACTTTGTCACTTGAGTATTATAGTATAAAGAATCCTTAAAACCTCTCCTCATATTCTAAGCTATGGCTATTCTACTACTCAAAGAGTTATAAGGTAGACACTAGATCTACCAACCATATTAATTCATGACTCCTTGAACTGTTGAGTGAAGTCACAACTTCTCAGAATTGTAACATTGATTCCCTCAATTATTTTCCTCTAAAGTGGAAACAAGCTACCTATGACTGCTTCTTTGCTACCATATTTAGTTAATTCAAACTATCACTCTAATAATAATTCCCTAGTAGTAAGAGGGACACTAAACAAGGGATTATGAGCACATCATACACCAAATTTTGTTCAAATTTGAGTGACAAAAAGTGTTACGACTTAATATTAATTTAATAATTTTTATTATTAATTGATGAATATAATCATTTTCGATTAAATGTGTTCATACCATGTTGTTGTGCTCAAAACTAAACATGCATTAATAGAAAAAATTTATCACGTCTTTATTCATTTTTCTGTTTATTATTTTATATGTTCCTGTAAACTTTCATATTCATATAATAATAAATAATGGATAAATTAAATAAACAACCCAACTGATCTTGAACATTTTCTATTGGTTGATCCATTTATACCTAATGGATCAACTGTGACCCTAGGGGTATAACACCTGATTCATGACTTGACTCGTATTGCAGTTCACACCCCACTCTAGTGTTTTCATATCCTGTCTGGAATTTCGCCTCATCTTGGAAAGGTCTACATCTTACAATGCCATCATCATAATACAAATATATTCATGTGCATGCAAGGGGGTCTTGGGAAGTACACAATACATACAAAACTTTACTAATGGATGAAAAAGCCCTTATATAAATTAAATGATAAAAGATGATGCATAGGCCATCAAAAATAAATAATTATTACAATCATCACACATAGTTTTAATAATTAATTAAATAAATTTAATCCTAGAGAAACACAGGTCGGTCAATGCTCAAGACCGGTCTATGGGTAAAATAAACGCGTGATAAAAATTAAACTGTGATAAATTCAATTCAAGGGAAATTAATTAAATCAAATGAATTATTTTAATTCAAATAATTTTAATTAAATTCAGTACCAGAACTAAATTAATTTTTGTTCCAAAAAAGTAAATTAATTCTTGAATATTATTATTATTTTTTAAATATCATATAAATTAATTTTCATATATTTAAAAATTTTCCATGGGCCCTAGAACCCATCTAAGCCCGGTGGGTCAGGAAGAACCCATGTAGGTCTATTGTGAGTAGGTCAGAACCTATCCAGGGCCGTTGCAGGTAGGGTAGAACCCGCACAATATCGTTTCAGGCAGGTAAAACCTTCCTAGGGCCTGTTCTTGGTCAAGTTGCCCCGGTTTGGCCTATGGATCGACTGATATGTAGGAGGAGACTAATGGGGCACTAAGACCAATAGGAGGCCAACAAACAAGGTAGGTCGATGAAAATCCAGCTGCGGTAGCCATCCGGGAGGCCACTCATGTGGGACTGAGACCACGAGTGTTTGGATGGAGGATGCGAGGGTGGCGGAAGTGTGACTGGGAATGCGTGTAGTGATAAGAGCAGCGGTAGAGGTTTTCCTATTAGGGAGGGTGCACGCGTATGGGGTGGGCCAATGATGATGAAAACCACGACAACTTTTGGGTGGATGACTGGGGTGGAAACCAGTAGCTGTGGGTGAGGGCCGATGAAGATGATGGTGAAGAGGGGAGGAGGAGGTGGCATTGGTGGGTGATCAATTGGGAAGCGCACAACGGTGGCGTGGGTGGGTTAGGTGGCTGTCCCCACTATCTTCCACGAGAAGTTAGGGGTATTTTTTAATAAATTTTTTTCTTTTTTTTATATTTTATTGACATGGATGTAAAGGCTAGTTGCCCCCTAAATTTTCTTTACCATTTTTTGTTGTTTTTATGTCGACCTTTCACCAGAGCAATCCCTACACTTATTTTTTTAATTGAATTTTATTATGCCTAAAAACTAGGCTTTGTTCCATAGTGTAATTTCTACATTCGGTGGATTTTAATCCCATTGTACATAATAAATATAGTTATTTGAATCCAATGGGTTTTGAATAAAAAAAGGTTTCACTAGTATTACTACCACATACACTTCTTGGGTCTTTAATCAACATATATATAAATATATGTTCTTAAAATTTTAATAACCATAAAACCATTTTCGATCCATATTAAATTTTTATATGACCATAACTTAGATTTAATAAATCCAATCAATGCTTGGTATGTTCTGTTGAGACTAAAATGATGAACCTTACTTAATTTAATAAAAATTAATTTTTCCTGGTCTCAAAAAATTCACATGATCGCTCTGATACCAATTATTAGTATAGGGGCGCACAACAGAAGCTGGTGGGCTAGGTATTTTCAATTTTTCACCATATAAGTGATGTAACTTCATCGTCTCTGGTGATCGAAGCCCCAATAAAGGTTCGAGGATCACACATGAATTTAATTAAGAAAACAAATTAGATTGAATGGTTACATCATTCAGATCAAAGGTGTGTTTGACTTTCACTCCTCATCCATGATCTTTTATTGAAAGATTCAAGCCCAAACCCCTCTAGATCATCCACACATGCTTCAAGAGTTTGTGGGTGCATCGATCGTCAAAATCCATGTGCTAACATGGAGGTCTGATGATGCCTTTAACGTCACGACGATCACCATGACCCCCTTCCTTTGATCCATGAAGGTGTTCTTGGATCAGTCTCTTGGAAGGA
This sequence comes from Viscum album, assembly GCA_963277665.1. NCBI lineage: Eukaryota > Viridiplantae > Streptophyta > Magnoliopsida > Santalales > Viscaceae > Viscum > Viscum album. Next base: position 1,907,884,582 of record OY728151.1, read on the forward strand.
GTTTTTCTCTCTAGGATGAGGGAATGAGGAGAGATGATCTCTCAAATTCATGTGAATGAATATTCCATAAAAAATGAGATCCTATTTTCTTATATAGTGGAGGTTAAACACTCAGAATGAGTTCCCCAACCCTCGTATATATAACACCCACTAAATAAGCCATAAATGACACATTATTAACAACTAACTATGTTATAACATCTTTGATATTTTTATTAGTTGTAATATATAATAATTATATGGATAAATCTGAGTTATTAACTCAACTTTTAATTCCCACAAATTTTAAACGAACCTTGAATATTAAAATAATATTCATTTGCATAATATTTATACATGTATTCACTTAATAATTTGTGAATATTTTTAATAAATAAATTTAACACAATTATTATATACTTGAATAATAATTTATTTATTTATTCATTTGTGATCATTTATTATCAAACCTTGTGGTAGGGCCCACCATGTCCTATATTCCTATTCATTAGAATAGGGAAGACTTTTGAGTGTGCTATTGTGTGTGACCCTCAAGGCCCTTATCACGATAGAAGTGAATACTATTCACAAACTAGGAGTAGAGTCTAGAAACCCATCAACACCCCTAAGGAGATTAGGAAAATTCATAATAATGAAAACTTTACCACAAACACACATCATGAAATATAACCTATTTACCATACGATATCTCATAAAGTGGAATGCACAACTTTTTTCATCATCCATACTTGCTTTATTATTCATTGACCTAACTTAATAGAATTAACTTCTTATACCATGGACATCGATTTAGTGAAGGTACTACCATCCTAATCAACTAGGACAGAGATATCACTTCCTTTTGGAAGTGAAAAATTCTATCTTATTATTCAATCAATTTCATACTACCGATGGCTAACCCAACACAAGCTACCTTGCTATGACATCAATGCCATTGTTTTTGTCTTATTTTAAAGTACATAATAAAATAGCATACACTGATAATAATCTCAAGTCGGGAGACCATTACACATGTTCGTATATAAGAACTACCAATGATACATGAAACATGTGGTGTTTCTATTGGTGGGAAAGTCCTCATGATATCATCTAATCAAGTTCACCAAGTGCGAAATTCATAAGAAAAAGTCTCAATTATTATGAGTCCACAACACTTGATGTCCACACATTATCAGTATCCTATCAGTATAATGTATATGGACCATAAGATATAACTTTAATATTACTATCATAGTATCTCTAGGTTCTAATTATAGTCCAAGAACTACTATAACCCTTTGATATGACCTGTAATCTAAGTAAATTATCATAAATATAGTGTAAGCAGAAGTATAAACACTATTATGGTAAGTAAAACATATATATTTATCAATCTATATACATACAATAGAAATCAAAGTACATAATCAAGTTGAGTATAGGTAATACACTTAAACCAAAAGGTTTTTTTTTAAGTTTTAAATCCATTTTATGATTGTTAGAGACCCCCTAGGGTCGATTTGATGCTTAAGAGAGGAAAAAAGGGGTTTGAATAGGTTCATAGGGATTTACCGTTTGGAAATCCCGATCACACGACATGTGGTTTCATGAACACATGCTTTGTGTTATTCCTGGTTAGGGAAGAAGTTTTTAGAACTACATGTCATGTACTCAAAGTAAATTTCATGTAGTGGTACATGGTCATGTGGTTGAGTAGTTGGATAAATGAAGTTTTATATTTATATGTTGTGTAATAGAAGTGAATGCCATGTAGTGGGACATGGCCATGGGGCCAAGTTCATGGGAATACACCCCATGTGAGGGGGGAATGATCATGTAGTAGTACATGACCATAACCCAGGTGTATAAGGGAAAAAATATGATTTGGTACACGAGCATGGACTAGAGGACACGTGCATGGGCCAAAGGACAACAGAAAAAGTCAGGATAGACAAGTCACATCATGTAATCTATATACATTCCATGTAGAAACACATTAATAGCCATAAAATGTGAAGGTAAGGACATTCCTAGATGTTCAGAAGAGGTCACATGCCATGTGACTCCATGTACACATTGTGTACCCTTCTCTGAGACTTCCACCTTGTGTATCTTATCCTTTAGGATTTAGATTTGGTCTTATGAGTAACCAATCCTGAGTAGTTTTCCACATATAAATTTATGGTGGAATTAATTTTGGAATCATAAATATGATGCAATATGTTATGAGCGTGATGCTTCTTTCAATGATAATTGGATGAAGGTAGTGATTGGATTCGATCTTCAAATAGATTTCATGGTCGGTACCCCCTATCACACCAGGTTGCAGGTCCCCTATACTATTTACATAGATAGGTTCGGTACTCCACCACACTACAAAGAATGCAGTCCCTCTATCTATAGATTGGTACTTCCCATCTTTGAGATCTAGTGGGGAGTTGGTCCTCCACTGGAGATAGTGCCCCTTAGGTTATGGAGCACAGTGGCGAGGTGTGGGCCCTCCACATAGATTCTTGTGTAGTTTTATGTGGTGTTAAGAATTATATATGGAACCTTAGAATCTATAGGCTGACTCAACATTATTATCTAGGATATGGATGTAACGTCCCAGGTTTTTGAATCGGGTCAAAAACCTATCCCTTTTTGAATTTTTGAATTAGTGGGTATTCCAATTTCATTTTCATTCATCAGAACTCAATTCCAAGTTTTCCATCAACTAAATATCATGTTTTTGTTATAGTTTTAGAGTCTCGAAGAGTGACTTGGGTGTTAATAAGGGTTTTGGGTGTGTTGGAGGCCTGAAGGCCTGTTGTGGGAGTTGCAAGTCAAAGCGCACGGTTTGGGTCAAACCATGCAGCCTCTTCCAACTAATTGTGCACCCTGTTTTTGTATTGAGCATAGTTTGGGTAAACCATGAAGGGTGAGGTGCACAAACATGTGACCATGTTTATATTTTTTGATAGAGGTATCAAGCACAGTTTGTGCATGGTTTGAAAAATAGTGTGGGGAGACCGTGCAACTTGGAGCTTTAGACAGTGGGTGTCACACGGTTGGAGAACGATTTACCAAACCATGCGATCCAACTATGTGACTCATTAAATAGGAAAAAATTATTATTTCCCATCCTATATATTTAGGTTTTCCTCCCCATTTTCCCCTATTTTTCACATGTAGCAGCAGGGGGATCAACCCTTTCCTCCTCTTCATTTTGATCCACCTCCTTTAATCGGACTCCATTCTTCAAGCCATCGAGTGTGTTGGAATCTTATCGGTAAGGCTTATCACACCCATGCTTCTATTTTGTTTTGATTTTTCCTCATATACCACTAAATCCGCCCAATCCATTTTACCCTATTTTTAGGAAACTTGATGGAAATTCCAATTTCTTCCAAACTGCTTTTATTTAGATGCTAATACCAGATGTGCCTATGTCTATGAATACAAGGTAGGTGGTGCATACCTTTATTCATGTTTTCATAGTCAAATTGGGGGTTCATATTTTAGCACATCATTGGGTATTTGAGAGAGACCCTGATGATTGATGTTAAATTGATTGTATGATCTTATGGGATGCCTTAAGGAATTCCCTACCCCAATTTATACATGCGAGGCTGGGTTAGAGGTCATCAAACACCTCAGATAGCTAGGCCGGGTGGGTTGAATTTATATATTGAATTGTTTTATTTAATTTGAGATGTAAAATTCAATTACATTGAATTTTTTTCTTACTTAAGTTGATTTTCTTCTTTTAGATTAATCTATTTAATTTAATTTAATTGAATTGATTGTTTATATTGAAGTGAATTATATGAAATTATTGAATTACATGTGATATGATCTATTGGATCGTGATAGGATTTTCCTAAGGAATTGAGGTGTCTTGGACACCAGGATTGAGGTGACATCGATTATCTGGTCGGGCTTGGCATGAGTTACTTGAGTGATGTTGATCACATGATTGGGAATCATGGGAATAAGCTGAGGCGGTGAGACCTCCAGGTTACGGGCATGTCCTGATATATTAGATATCATGGACATAAGACTTGAGCGACATGGTTGTAGGGGAATGAGGTGTTTGTTGGATGTGGATTAGGTACTAAATTGGTGATTGTCTCTCACCCATGATGGCCAAAGTGCCGATTGGAGTCATGTGCACACAAGTTGACTCAGTGATGAGGTGGTTTTGACCACTTATGTGGGTAGAGACCCCTGATAGTGAGTCTTAGGTATTTGGTTTGTAGGTTCTTGCTGTAGAAATACATAGGGAAGATGAGGAGCCTTCAGTTGATAGTGAAGAGGCTATCAGTTGGGGGATGAGGCTTTCCATATTGAGTCCATTGGGCCTAGACTATTTTGGGAGGATGAAGATCATCATTCCTTGGGATGTCATGTTATGAGCCAATGATGATGTTTATTTTAGGATAGATATTGATGTGACTATGGATGTTGGGTTTCTAGCCGATGAGTGTTTTTGAGTAGGGGTCCAAGGGACCATATTGTTTTTCTTGGGCGTTCCTTTGGGATGTTAGTGGTTTGATGAGACACGAGGTGTCGGGAGGCACATGGTGCAAGGTTACTTGTTTGGATGTGGAACCTAAGGGTTCACCTGACCTATTATACTTTATGGGATACCGTGGGCCATGGGCCAAGGATCCTCTCCTCTTTAAGGATTCTGGCATTAGCTGAGGCAGGTGATGGCTTCCTGGTGGTTGTTGAACAAAATAGATGTCAATGTTTATTTAATCATGTGCTGATTTACTTTTTATTATATATCACACATACTTAAACACTTATGTTGGGTATGAACACATGGGTGGTATCATATTGAGACTCATTCTCACACCCTACACGGTTCCTTTAGGATGTGTGTAGAATTTATATTTTTGAATTCAAGTAAGGGATCGAATTTAAGATCTGGAAATTAGTAGTTATTTTGAATTGAATGTTGGAAAGGGATGTTGAGGTTCTTGACTCTATAGGAGTTACTTTTGATTTTTTATTTTGTTTCCTTTTATATCTTCATGTTATATATGTATGTATTGTATCAAGGTTATCTATTGATGACCCCTTATGGATATTGTATGTATGACTTGATATGTATGCATGATTTGTTTTAAATTGATACAAGTGGTATGTTTGTTTTATTTATTTTTATTGTTTTTGTTCAATTATACTTCCACTATTGTATATTGTTGATTGTGCTTCTGCCATTGGAAGGTCTAGTTTGAGCCTAATGAGTATTTATTCTTCCAATGCATGTCATATAAAGGTACTCGAACTGTTATTATATCATCACCTGAGGGTATATACTCCCCACTATTCCTCTTTACACCCTCTCTACTAGTCAGTAGCCTTTGGAATTCAGGGAGGTGCGCCTAAGGCCAGTGGCACCTAGCCTGATAGCACCGTTTGGGTGGATAATCTAGATGGGGACTCTAAAAGTGGCATCAGAACAGTTCTTGACTAGGATTTAGTAGCAGTGTAAGGTTAGATACTAATGAGATCTAGATTGCTTCTGTTTTTCTTTTCTATTGGTATTAATATTTGGGTTATGTTAGAATAGAGATTAGGTGTTGTTGGAACTAGGTTTACAACTCATTTTTCGGTGTTTTTAGCCCCATGCACAGGGGACAAAATCAGTTTCCAGGGGTTGGAATGTTGTTATGTTTTTATTAGTTTATGGTTTATATGATTTCCACCTAGAGTGGTATTCTTAAAATGTGAATTTTTATTTATTATGACTTTTTATCCTTGGTCTAGTACAACAAGGAAGGTGATTTGGAACCTTGGCCTGCAATGGAAAGGTGTGGTCAGTATACTTGTTTAAGATTTTGATTAGGCACATGGTAAGTTATTTTAAATATGTATCATCATGCGCCTATGAAAATTTCTTGTGAAATTTGTGTATATGTTGTTATATACATATATATAGTGCTTGTGATGTGTGAAATGGGTCTGGATCTTATAAGAGAATGAATTTATGATTACATGGGGTGATGTTGTCACTGGGTTGGGCAATGTGGTCATCAGATTTAGGCGATGTAGTTCATCAGGATGGGTGTGGACCAGATCTTGTTTGATACTTTTCTCTATTGAGGGTGGGTAAAGAGGCCATGAGATCGAGATTCTATGTGTCATGGTTTCAATAGGAAAGGTGAGTTTCTGCCTTGACAACTCAGATAGAGCATTAGGCATGCGAGGACTGGGTGCCACTAGAGCACGGAAAATTTCATACCCCTAAGGGTCAGGTAAAGTAGGTATAGGATCAGGGATAGGCTCAAACATAGGTTATAGGGTAGGTAGGGTATCTTCTAGTGTTGACTGATTTTGGTCCATGGCTTGACGAGTAGATCTGAGTGATCCTGGTATAGGTTATCGAGGGTATCAATAGGGGAGATTAGGGAGAATATCCTTCGATGGTGTACTTGACTCAGGAGTTCCAGTTGTAGTACCCACTAATTTTATAGGGTTAGGGTGGTCTATAGGTGGTTGAGAATTGGATCGAGTCCATGAAGATGATTTTCGAGCAGCTCAAGACGTCTCCAAGGCAGACAGTGAAACTGACTACCTATATGCTCATAGGACCAGATAAGCACTGGTGGGACCTCTAGGTGTAGACGAGTAGACATGAGGGACTGGCCTAGAAGGACTTTGAGGCTTGGTTATTTGAGAAATTTTTCCTGGAGATGCTGAGGTTAGAGAGAGCTTGGGAGTTCTTGAGTATTTAGTAGGGCAACATTTTCATCATAGAATATGCAGTGATGTTCACCGAGTTGTCTCTCTTTGCACCTGAAATGGTGATTTATGACACCTCGATGGCGAGGCACTTCGAGTATGGTTTATGAAATTCCATTCAAGTTCAAGTAAACATATTTAGGTTGGACTCATTATCATATACAGTAAACCAAGTGCTCATAGCTGAGGGAAACTTGAGGGATAGGTTGTACTCAAGCCAGGCAGTGACTTTAGGTGATTTTAGTGGTGATGATTTAGTTGGCAGGAAGCAATGTCAGGATGAGTTTCAATAGGGAAATCAGGCCAAGGACTTATCTAGAACACTTTGGAGTGGGTATTTGATGGTTTTATTTCAGTGTGGGTAGCCATGAAATGTGTAGAATTAGTATGAACAACCTGTAAAGGAAAGCCAGGCATGTGGACAGGACATGCATCCTAAGAGGTTCTATAGGAAGCCTTATCTAGTAGCTAGTAGTCAGGGACTAGGGTAGACTCAAGGTTCTGATATTGGTTTGGGAGAAGTACCAGGTGAGGTTAAACAAGCTTCACCTACATGCAAAGGTAATGGTAGAGGTTGCGATACCCATCAGTGGGGTCAGTGGCCTGTGGCTAGTGCAGTACCATAGGCAGGTTAGGATTCAGGCAGTCAAAATTTAGTCTAGGTTCATGACATGGAGTTTCCAGGGACTGAGTAGGCTGGTGAGCCAATGATGGTCTGAGGTACGCTGTGGGAATAACCATTTTCTTCTATTTTTCTTAGAATGTCCTATTAAGGCATGTCTGTTTTTAGTGAACAAGGTTCATGAGATATGTATACGGACTAACCAGATGCTGGTTAGTAGGTTGGTTTCATTGGGTGCATTATATATATATATATGAGGTACAAAGCCCCATGTTTTATACATGATCACCATTGGGTGCATGGATTATTGAGGTGAATTGGCATCAGAGCATCGAGGAGATGCAGATTACTTGAGGTGCATTAGCATCAGGGAATCATTGTGACATGATACTTGGTTGAGGTGTGAGGAATCAGGACTATTTTGAGAATATGTTGAGATACATAACCTCATTAGTGCCATGTGTGATATTGGAATGAGGTGGGAATTGATGTGATGTGGAATTTGTATTGGTGTTGGGTATGACAAAGGAGCACCTGATGAGGTGTAGGAGTGACGATGCATCACAGGAAGACCTTGAGTCCACAATATGATGATTGACCATTCTCTTGATTTTGGTTTTGGTTGAGATGGATCGGTGTAAGTCACTTCTAAGGTGGGGAGCCCCCTTGAGGTAGTTGACCTATTCCCTTAAGACCGGGGTAGTTTGGGAGGTTTTTACTAGGATAGTAATGTTTGGTACCATATTCGGGATTTGTTTTATAGCTTGGGGGTGAGCTATGTTAATGTGGGGAGATTTTAATGTCCCATGTTTTTGAATCAGGTCGAAAACCTCTCCCTTTTATAATTTTTGAATTAGTGGGTATGCCAATTTTGTTTTCATTCATCATAACTCAACTAAAAGTTTTCCATCAACCCAATATCATTCTTTTGGTTGGTTTTAGAGGCTTGGATATTTCATTAGGTTTTTTAAAGGGTTTCGAGTGTGTCGAAGGCTTGAAGACCTATTTTACGAGTTGCAGGTCAAGGCACATGGTTTGGGTAAAACCGTGCGGCCTCTTCCAACTAACCGTGTGCCTTGTTTTTGTACTGATCATGATTTGGGTAAACCATGCGGGGTTAGGCGCATGGTTGTACGACCATGTCTATAGTTTTTTACATAGGGCTCATGTATGGTTTGGAAAACCATGCAGGTAGACCGTGCAACCTTGAGCTTTGGACAGTGGGTGTTGCATGGTTGGAACATGGTTTACAAAACCATGTGAGCCAACCATGCACCTCATTAAAGGGAAAAATTATTATTTTTCCATACTCTCTATTTAGGATTTCCTCCCCCATTTTCCCCTCTTAGTCGCATGTAGCAGCAGGGGGATCACCCCTCTACTCCTTCTCTTCATTTTGATCCACCTCCTATAATTGGACTCCATTCTTCAAGCCTTTGGGTGCATCATAATTATATCAGTAAGGATTATCACACCCGTGATTATATTTCATTTTTACTTTTCCTCATGGACTGCTAAATCCATATGATCTATTTTACCCTATTTTTAGGTTCTTGATGGAAACGTTTATTTCCTCCAAACTGCTTCGAGTTAGAAGCTAATACCATACATGCCTATGTCTATGAGTCCAAGGTAGGTGGTGCATACATGTTTTCATATTTTCATATTTTTGCAGTCGATTTAGGGGTGTTAATTTTTATCATGTCATTGGGTATTTAAGATAGAACATAATTCTTGATGTTAAATTGATCGTATGACCTTATGGGATTCCTTAAGGCATGACCTAGACCAATTAATACATTCAAGTCTAGGTTAGAGGTTTTCGACCACCTTGGGTAGCTAGGCTGGGTGCGTCTCATTTATATATTTAATTTTTTTATTTAATTTTATATGTATAGTTCAATTACATTGAATTTTTTTCTTATTTAAGTTTAGTTGTTTCTTTTATATTGAGCTACTAAATTTAATTAAATTGAATTTATTTTTTAGATTGAAGTGAATTATATGAAATGTATGAATTTCATGTGATGTGATCCATTGGATTGTGATGGGATTATCTTGAGGAATTTAGGTAGATTTTCCATCGGGATTGATGCGATGTTTGTCATCTGGTTGGGTATGGCCCAAGTTACTTGAGTGATGTTGATAACAGGATTGTGCATTGTGGGAATTGGTTGAGGCGGTGAGTCTATCAGGTTGCGGGAATGGTCTGAGATATTAGATGGCATGTCCATCGGACTTAAGAGACATGGTTGTATGGCATGAGGTGTTGCTTGGATGTGGATTAGGTACTAAATTGGTGATTTCCGCTCACCTGTGATGTCCAAAGTGTTGATTGGAGTCGTGTGAACATAGGTTGGCTCAGTGATCAGGTGGTTTTGACCACTCATGTGGGTAGAGGCCCCCGGTAGTGTGACTTAGGAATTTGGTTTGGGGGTGATTTCCATATAAATCCCTAGGTAAGGTGTGGAGCCTTTGGTTGATAGTGATGAGGACATCAGTTGGGGGATAAGGCTTTTCGTATTGAGAATAGATATCTCTATACCTTCAGATGTTAGGTTTCTAGCCGATGAGTGCTTTTGATTAGGGGTATGAGGGACTATATTGTTTTCTTGGGTGTGAATTCGGGGTGTTGGTGGTTTACTGAGACACAAGGTGTTGGGAGGCACATGGTTCCATGTTACTTGTTTGGATGTGGAACCTAAGGGTTAACTTGGGCTATTCTACTTTAGGGGATACCTTGGTCCATGGGCCAATGATCCCCTCCTCTGTAGGGATTCAGACATTGGTCGAGGAAGGTGATGGATTCCTGGTGGTTATTAAGCACCAGGGAAGTATGTGTTTATTTATGCATGTGCTTCTTTACTTTTCATTATATAACACATATTCTTAAACAATTTTGTTTGGTATGAACAGGTGGGTGGTATCCTATTGAGACTTGTTCTCACACCCTACACGGGCCCTTAGAGACGTGTTTAGACTTTATGTTGTTGCGTTCAGGTAAGGGATTGACTTTAGGAGATGGAACTTAGTAGTTATTAGGCATAGGATGTTTGAAAGGGACCTTGAGGTTCTTTCCTCTGTAGGATTTACTTTTGAGTTTTTCTTTTGTTTCCTTTTGTTTCATCATTCTACATATGTTTGTATTATATTGAGGTTAGACATTGGATACCCCTTCTGGATATTGTATATATGACTTTATATGTATGTATTCTTTGTTTTAAATTTCGACAAGTGGTATGTTTGATTTATTTATTCCCACTACTGTTGTTCAGTTATTCTTCTGCTATTTTATATTATTGATTGTGATTTTTCCATTGGGGGTATGATTTGAGTCTATTGAGTCTTTATTCTTCCGCTTCATGTTATATAAATGTACTTAGACCATTATTATATAATCAACTATGGGTATATCCTCCCCAATATTCCTCTTTACACCCTCACTACTATTCAACAACCTTTGGAATTTAGGGAGGTGTGCCTAAGGCTAGTGGCACCTAGCCTGATAGCATTGTTCGGGTGGATAATCGGGTCGTGGATGCTACAATGGATATCAAGATATCCTTTCTCTATATCTTGAGTTTCTTTTGGGAATATATAATGTTGGGTTTCCTGAAACCTCTTGTTTATGGGTTGAGTTTACTGTTTATATTTCTATTTCTCCCTTTTTAGTTCTTAGATAATCTATTGGTTATTTATATACTCACCCCTACATGGGATTTTCTCGCATGTGTTGTGTCTTGTGAAAATGATAGGCAAGTTGGTGGTGATATTTGTGGAACTAGTTTTGATAGAGTATAACAAATCTTTGCGCTGACCATGTTTGGTGGTTGGACTTGGAGATTACAATCCAATCTCTCTTTAGTCTTTACCTCTTTCTATTTGTTAGGTTGGGACCTCATTCCTGATTGGTTATTCATTTTTCCCATTTATAATTTTTTATTACACTACTATACTTCATGGTATTTCTTACATGTTGTTGCATGCATGGTTTACACTCCATATTTTTTTTGTCTTTTTTTATACCTCCGAACTATTTCATGGAGTTGGTTGTGTGCATGCATACAGATACTTTAGGTTAAGGCCTCCCATTTCAGTGTTTTTCCTACTTGGTGTTAGTCTCTAGCCCCTAGCCTATTAGGGGTGGGATTAGGGAGTCACACCCAACTTACCACTAGCCATGTAGGACCCAATGGGTCGGGTTGAGATAGAGTGGTATCATAGGTGATTTTGCCTTTATTTGGTGTTTGAATTTGGACTTGTTATGAGGTTTGGTTTGGGAACTTATGACAATGATGTTAGAGTGTCTCAAGTTCATCTCTCAGGCTGGGAAACCCAGTGTTTGTTTGGTGATTGATGTATCCATACACTATAAATTTGACCACCTTCTTATTTACTTGACATATCGAGTCATAAATTATAAGGAAAAAATGGTACATGAATCATATAGGATTAGGTCATTTGAATTTCATGTCCTTCTTGAGTCAACTCCCCAGATATTCTCATCTAACCGTGTCACATCTTGAAAATTTTAATATGCCTCTATGATAACATCCATCTAGGATACTAATATAGGAACATTTCAATGATTATTTGATCAATGAGGCCTTAGTTTAGGGACCCACTCATGAGGTTTTTCTTATAGATGGGCATAGAGTGGTGCCACCACCTATTGAGCAGTGCATGGATCCACCTCCAGTGGTTTGGATGGATGATCAACTACTTATTGGGTAGCTGATAACACCAAAAATCAAGAAAATAATGCACATAGGATTAACATATTATAAAAGTTCTAGTGTTAAAGACCATTGATATTTCATGGTAAGACAGACCCTCAGGCAATATAGGATTAGCTCGAGGTGGTGGTCTAAGTTTTTAGTCTTGTTCGGACCCCAACCAATCATATGGTTGTGCTTATGACCAATCATCTTCTTGGAGTAGCAGGGCATTGGTGGTGTTTGATTACCCAGACTCATGATGAGATGGATCTCTCATGGATATACTTATAGTAGCTATTTTATGATGAGTATTACCCTTCAAGCTTGCATTCTTTATGTATTCATGAACTTTTTGAGCTGTAGTAGGATGATATGTTAGTTGTTGAGTACGCCATGAGGTTTACCAACCTCATGAATTACTCCCTCAATATGGTATGAGATGGATAATTACAGGTATGAAAGTTTGAGAAGGGCCTTCACATATACATTCATGCTAGTGTGATCTCCTTTTGGATTCCCATATATGCTGGAGTGATTAAGTGAGATTTGGTTACAAAGAGATTTATAGTAGAGGGATTTTGGACGGAGGGATCTAGTAGTGGACATCATGGGATTGATTCATTTTCAATATCTAGTAGGCATCAGTCATCAGGGTCTTGGCATAGAATACTTACCTATGGATAGTCTCTAACACGTAGGTCTACAACATAGGGTTCATGCAAAGGATCCAATCATCTAGGTGAGGGGTGATGTTATTCTTATGATAGGCGAGGTCACATGGCTCAAGATTACCCACCCCGCCATGATGATGAGGGTAGAAAGATAGTGGATGGATAACTATGGTAGAGGTTACACCATGATCAAGTATCTCCTAGGAATGGTTAGGGCGGACCCCAGGGAGGCAGTGCTGATAGATGAGTAGGTGGAGCTCTAGAGTGAGGATATTCTGGTGGAGGATGATGCTATAAGTTACTTCCACCACCACTACCCAGTGGCCCACACTGGGCCTAGAGGGATATCATTCATAAGCACATGTAGCTATAAGATATGTAGGGATATTATTGGGCTACTCATGAGATGATTTGAGGTATGATATTTATCTTCTATACTCTAGAACTAGTACTTGTAGAAACATGTGGGAATCATTCATTTATCTCCATATCCCTTGTGTGAGAGATAAAGCTTTTAGTTGATTATTTAGACTAGAAACTATGGATATAGGTTCCTATAGGGAGTAATTTTTCTATATTTCACATATATTTATAGTACGACTTGGATTTTAGTAGATAGGGTTTCTCGTGGGACCTTTTGTTTATTGAAATTAAACCTTATGACATCATCTTGGGTATGGACTAGTTGTCCGAAGTGCATTCCTAGACAGACTTCAATCATAGTAGAGTTAGATGCCTCCATATATATGGGATGATATTATCCTTCATGGGTGAGGGAGATCTTATAGTTGAGTTATTGGGGATCAAAAATAGGAAACTACAACCCATCACCCATTAGTTATCAAGTTTATCCCTTGGTGTAGTGATCACTTCAGGCATCTTTCTTCTAGAGGTAGTGGAGGATTATATGGATTTATTTCCTAAAGATGTCCCAAGACTACCTATGAGGCTATAGATTTACTTCTATATTAATTTAAACCCTAAGACCACACTGATATCTTATGTGGAATATCAGATTCCTCCACCAAGCTCTGGGATCTAAGGGTTGGAAGACCTTTGAGAGAAAGTTTTTATCAAACTCAGTGTTTCCCCTTAGGTGGCTCTATTTTTGTTCATAAAAATCATGGATGAAATTTTGAGGCTTTGTGTTGATTATATTCCACTGAATTAGGTAATGATTAAGAACAAGTACCCCTTATCGAGGATTGATGACCTTTTCAACGAGTTGAAAGGTGCGAGTTGGTTATCAAATATTTATCTCAAGTTCGAATACTATAAATTGAGAGTTTGTGAGGATGATATTACTAAGACAAAATTTTTATATAACCATAGACACTATGAGTTCTTAGTGATGCATTTTTGTGTGATTAATTCCCCCATTTCATTCATGACTCTTATAAACTGGATCTTCCATCCATACTTGGACCGATTTGTAGTAATCTTCATCAATAACATTCTCATATACACTATGTCATAGGAGGATCATGTAGAGAATTTGAGGATAGTACTAGAATTACTTTAGAAGAAATATCTTTATGGTAAGATCTCAAAGTTTCAGTTTTGGATCCATGAGGTTCAATTTTTAGGGCATTCCATTTCTGAGAATGATGTAGTTTTGGATCTAGTGAATAACAATGCAATTATTTCTTGGGAACCACCCAACAGAATATCATAGGTATATAGTTTTCTCAATTTGGTAGGGTACTGCTGGAGGTTCTTAGCTGAATTTTCTAGGATAGAATACCCTTTTTCATCCATTAAGAAAAGGGTGGTTGTTTACCTAGACTGGGAAGTGTCAAAGATCCTTTGAGAAGTTGAGGCACTGGCTAACTAGTGATCGTGTTTTTAGGATACTGTAGGATGACATTAAGTATGTGGTGTTTTGAAATTCCTCTAAATATGGGATCAGATGTGTTTTGATTTAGAGGTAGGAAATGATCACTTATGGGTTGAGGCAGTTGAGACCCCATGAATATAACTATATGACTCACAACTTACATTTGGTAGCAGTAGTTTTATCCCTAAAGATATGGAGGCATTATCTTCTGGGAAAGTGTTTCCTTGTTTACTTATACCATCAGAGTCTTAGGTAAATATTCACTTAGAGAGATATCAACTTGATATAGAGGATTTTGTTGGAGTTATTATAGGATTATGAATGAGATATTCTACACTCTAGGGAAGGAAAAAATAGTGGCTAATTCCCTTAATAGGAAATACCATTCTCATTTAGTGGAGGAAGTATCTGAGAAGTTGAATTTATTACAGATGGCCCTGGTGGTAGAGAGGGGTGAAACTTATCTTTAGTCTATGGTAAAGAATCTGCTACTTCTTCAACATGTGAGAGAGATCAAATGAGAGACATTGACTATAAGGTTCTACTTGATCAGATATACTTAGGAGATGTACCATATATATTTTCTGAATAAGGGGAAAATGTTATCCTTTTATAGGGATAAATGGTGGTTCCAAACATGTTGTGTGAGGAGGCATTCAATTAGTTTCATAATTCCTCATTAAATGTACATATGTTCATGGAAAAATTTTACAAGGACCTTCAACAATATTTTTGGTGGGATGGAATGAGGTGGAGCATTATCGATTTTTTCTTTTTATGTCTCACATGTCAGTGGGTAATGGATGAACATAAGGTTCTAGTAAGTCTGAATCAGCCTCTTGAGTTCTCTGAATGATAATGGGATAACATATCTATAGTTTTTGTGATGGGTCTTCCACATATAGTGAGAGTCCATGATACTATATGGTTTATTATAGACTATTTTACCAAGTTTATACACTCTTTTTTTCCACCATGGAGCATATTTTGGTTGAGAGTTGGGGGTAGTTGTACGTGCATGAAATCATTTGGATTCATGGGTACCCATGATGATCTTATCTGAATATAATTCTAAATACATTTCACTATTGTGGAGAGGTTAATATGAGGATTTTGGGACCCAGTTATGGATGAGCACAAATTCCACCCCTAGGAGGATGCCCAGTCTAAGCTCACTATCTAGGTTTTGGAGGAGATGCTAAGAGCTTGTGTGTTGGAATTTGGCCAAAGCTATGTGGAAAATTTATCATTGGTAGAGTTTTATTATAATAACTTCTATCATTCCAATATCATCATGACACTATTTAAGGCCCTATATATGAGACCCTTCAAGTCACCCTTATGAAGGACTACAATTGGTGAAGCATCTCTTGTTGTGCCATAGCTGGAACATGTGACTATAGAGAAAGTAAAGGTGATCTAAGATCATATGATAATATCCTAGAGCCAATATAAATTTTATACAGATTGATGTTGTAGGACTTTTGAGTTTGATTAGGGAGACCATGTTTTTCTCAGATTCTCCCCATAACAAGGATTGTGGAGGTTTGAACAGGGAAGCAATCTATTATTGAGGTTCATTGGGTTGTTTGAGATCCTATAAATGGTTGGAAAGGGTTATTACCTCTTATACTTTCCCCCATATTTGGACTGAATGCATGAAATCTTCTATGTATCACAAATGAAGAGATACATGCATGGATCAATGCATATTATTGACTGGGGTTAGTTGGAAATTAAGGACATAGCCACCTTCTCAGAGTAACCAGTGGTGATCGAGGACTAACATGATAGGATCCCATATGGACTAACCATCCATTTGGTTTGAGTGCTTTGACAGTACAAGAATGTGCATGAGAGCTCTTAGGAACATGAGAGTCAGATGCAAACTTAGTACCCCCACCTTTTTATACAGCGTGTTCTTTTTTGTGTGAAAATAATTGAAGGAGAGAAGAATGTAACAACTCTATTTTTTTATCATTTGATCCTTTGAACACACACACACAAACACATTTTTTCTCATATTTAGTGATGTTTTTGGGTGTCTCATGACCCCAAAATTCATATATTAAATACTAATATATATTAAATCAAACACACACATATTTTTAGATTAAATTGTTTTCTCATTGATTGAGACCTTGGATAGGAAATACAAGACCATAATTGTTTTTTTAATGTGGGGTTTACCCTAAGCACAACATAAATTTGGTCAGCATCATGCTTCTAGATAAAGGTGATCATTGGAAGATGATATAATCAAATAATTGAGGTAATTTAATCAATTAAATAAATTAATATACCCCTACATTTGGGATTCTTACACATGGGTAAGGAGAGGGTTTCTCTCTCGCGTGATGGTTGGAATGAGATGAAGTGGGAAGGAGGTGCCTCCAGACTTTGTCCTTGACGGTAATAGAGGCTGGATCAAGGTGCAATGTCTTCCAAGCATAGATTTGAACCTGAAGCTTTGTCATTTTTATCACAAGGTAGGTGGGTTTTGAGTTTTAAGTATCGTTCCCCAAATGTGTGTAGTTTTAATGTTTTAAATCCCTTATATAACTACTACGGACCCCTTGGGGGTCGATCTATGATTAATCAGGAAAAAATGATGGTTTCAAGAGGTTTGTAGGGATTTACCATTTAGAAATCCCAATCACACAACATGTGGTTTCATGAATACATGTCACATGTTCTTCCCATTGGGGGAATAAGGAGTTTTTGGAAGTACACATCGTGTACTCTAAGTATATGTTGTGTAGTGGTACATCACCATGTGGTCGAGTAGTTGGATAAATGAAGTTCTGGATTTACATGATGTGTACTATATGTAAACTTCAGGTAGCGGGATTAGAGATACAACATGAGGTTTTATGAGCATGAATATTATTTTAGAGATGTTTGGATGATGGTAGTGATTGGGTTTGATCATCAGAGAGATACTAGGGTCGGTACCCCCTATCACACTAGGGTGAAGGTCCCCAATACTCTTTACATAGATAGATTCAGTACTGCCCCACAGTACATAGGGCACAAGTCCTCTATCTATGGAGTGGTACCCCCCATCTTTGAGCTCTGACAAGGAGTGATTCCTCCACTAGAGATAATACCCCCTCAACTGTGGAGCATAGTATTGAGGTGCATACCCTCCACAAAAATTCATGTGTGGTTGTGCATGGTGTTGGAAATTAGAGATGGAACTTTGGGAGATACAGGCTGACTCATCATTATTAGTTGGGTTGTGGAGATAGAGATCCTCTTTCTCTCTCTTGGGTTTATTTTGAGCATATCTAATATCATGTTTTTTGTATCGTCTTGATTATGGGTTGATCTAACTATTGTTATTTATGTTTCTCCCTTTTTGATTCTCAGGGTGCCTACTGGGTATGCATAAACACACCCCTACATGGAATTTTCTTGCACGTGTTGTGTCTTATGCAGATGATAAGTAAGTTGAAGATGATATTGGTGGACCTATTTTTGATAGAGCATAGAGACTCTTGTGATTAACCATGTTTGGTGATTGGACTTAGTGATTATGATCTGGGATCTCTTCATTATTTTCCTCTTTATAGTTATTAGGTTAAGAACACATTTATGGTTGGACATGTATTTTTCCCCTTTATACTTTTTTTTGTATTATGCTGCTGTACTTTGATGTATTTCCTAGAGGTTTTTGCATGTTTGGTTTACACTCTAAATATTTCTATATTTTATTATACATTTACACTATTCCATGAAGTTGTTCATGTGTGTGCATACAGGTAATTTATGATATGGTCTCTAATTTTAGTGTTTTTCCTACTCGATGCTAGCCGCCAACCCCTAGCCTATTGGAGGCAGGATTGGAGAGTCGCACTCAACTTACCTCTAGCCAGGCAGGCCTTGGAGGGTTAGGTCATGATATAATCAAAATTGTTTATATAGTTTTATGAACATAAATCATCATAAATATAGAAATGATGGAAAGATAATATGAAATATCTGATTACACCATGTAATTATCAGTTGACTGATGACTATTAAAGTTGAAAACCAAGTTTACCACACATCAATCAATCCATGAATCAAATTGAGTCACATTTGATTAAAATAGATTATAAATGATTGAATCAATATTATCCTATCCTTTCACATCAACCAGGATTCATTTTCATGTTTTTAACCCCCTGAAGGGAGATATGTCATTTTAATAAAACTAAATAATGTTACCAATAATTTTTCATCACACCAGGTGACACAAGCATCTGATGAATGTGATGTTGATTACCAAAAATTAAAAATGTATTGGTGAATGTTATCCTATTATTTTATTTCAATTTAAGGGCATTTTATTGGTATTGAACCCTTTCATGTGATTTTTCACTTAACTCCAAATCTGAGGGATAAATGCCACTTTTAATCACACCAAGTAATTAAGGTATCTGATCAACATGTTGATGATTCCTACAAATTTTAAATTACTTAAAGATATTTTTACTAAGATTTCATGTAAATCAGAGCTCGTTTGGTCGGTTTTGACCCCTAGACACATGATTTTTCCATTATTACAAAAATGGTAATAAGGTCAAATTATACCTTAACCTATAATGATTAATTCAGACATCAGATTGAATTTTGGTTAATTCCAATAGATAAAAAATGATTTGAGGAATTTTCTCCTTGATTTTGACATCAATCATAAGTCATTTTCTCATTTTGACCCCCTGATTGGAGATATGTAATTTTATTAAATCTAGAAAATGTTACTCATCATTTACCATTATACCGAGAAAAACGAGCATTCGATGGATAAAAAATTGACCCCTATAGATCAAAAATGAATATGTGATCCTTATATTATGATTTGAAGTCAATCCAAGTGTGTTTTCTTGGTATTTTCCCCCTTTATGTGATTTGTCACTTAACTCCAAATACGAGGGATACAAACCACTTTTTATCATACCAAAAATTTGGGTATCCGATCGATGAAATGACGATACTGACTAATTTTAAATGATTTAAAGATCATTATACTAATATTTTATGTCAATTTGATCTTTTTTGGCTGGTTTTGACCCCTATATGCATGATTTTCCCATTATTACAAAAATGATAATAATGTCAAATCATACCTTAAGCATACAGATCAATATAAGAATAATATTTATGTGTATTTGATTATCAAAGTTCATAAATTATTCAAGGAATGTTCTCTTATATTTTCACATCAATCACATGTTGTTTTCTTATTTTTAACCCCTTGACGGGAGATATGTCCTTTTAATAAAACTAGACAATGTTACCAGTCATTTTTCATCATAACGAGTGACACTAGAATCCGATGGATGTGTTGTTTATTCCTACATATCAAAAAGGAATCTATGATTGTTATATCATGATTTCATGTTAATACAAGTGTGTTTTCTTGGTATTTCCCCCTTTTATATGATTTTTCACTTACCTTCAAATCTAAAGGACAAATTCCACTTTCGACCATACAAAGAAATTCAAGTATATAATTGATGTTCTCATGATTCCTACAAATTTTAAATGAATTAAAGATCATTTTACTGATATTTCACGTCAATTAGAGCTTTTTGTTCAGTCTTGACCCATATACACATGATTTTACCATTATTATAGAAATGATAATAATGTTAAATCATACCTTAATCCATATTGATTAATCTAGAATAATATTGACACGTGGTTGATTTAAATACATCAAAAATGATTTTAGGAATATTATCATAGATTTTCATATAAATCAAAAACCATTTTCTCATTTTTGACTCATTGATGGGAGATATGTCATTTTAATAAATCTGGAAAATGTTACCCATAATTTTCTATCACACCAAGAGAAACGAGTATTTGATGGATGTGAAATTGATTCATAAAAATAAAGAAAAACTCAATTATTTTTTTACAACAATTTAATGTAAAAAAAATTAATTTTCTTAGTATTGAACACTTTTACATGATTTGTCACTTAACTCCAAATCTGAGGTACAAATACCAATTTCGATCATACCGAAAAATTAGGGAATCTAATCGACATTTCAATGATTCATATAGATTTTAAATAACTTAAATACCATTTTAATAATATTTCATGTTAATCATATCTTTTTTGGTTGGCTTTGATCCCTATACACATGATTTACCCATCATTACAAAATGGTAATAATGTCAAATCATACCCTAAGCCATACCGAACAATCCGAGTATCAAATTAATGAATGGTTAATTCCAAATGATCATAAATGATTCAAGTAATGTTATCCTATATTTACAAACCAATTAGAATTATTTTTCTTGTTTTTGACCCCTTGATGGGCGACATGTCATTTTAATAAATCTAGACAATGCAACCCATTATTTTCCATCATACCGAGTGACATGAGAATCTGATGGATACAATTTTGATTACTATAGATAAAAAATAACTCTATGATTATTATACCATGATTTAATGTTAATAAAGTGTTTTTTCTTAATATTTACCCCTTTTACATGATTTTTCACTTAACTTGAAATTTGAGGGATAAATTCCTCTTTCATTTATACCGATCAATTAGGGTATTTGATTGATGTGATGATGATTCCTATATATTTTAAATTACATAAAGATTTTTGAACTAATATTTCATGTCAATTAGAGATATTTTGGTCAGTTTTGACCCCTACACACTTGATTTTCCCATTATTACAAAAATGTTAATAACGTCAAATCATACCTTAAGCCATACTGACCAATCCAAGCATCAGATTGACATGTGGTTGATTAAAACATATCAAAAATGTTTCAAGGAATGTTCTCCTAGATTTTCATGCCAGTCATAAGATGTTTGATCATTTTGACCCCTTGATTGAAGATATGTCATTTTAATAAACCTAAACAACATTACTCATTGTTTTATATCATATCAGGTGATATGAGCATCCGATGGATGTGAATTTTATTTATACATATAAAAGATAGCTTTATGACCATTATCCCTTGATTTCATGTCAATATAAATGTGTTATCATGATATTGGACCCTTTTATGTGATTTGTCATTAACACCAAATCTGAGGGACAAATGCCACTTTCAATCATACTAAAAAATTTGGGAATCTGATCAATGTATCAATGATTCCAAAACATTTTAAATAAATTAAATATCATTTTATTAATATTTTATATCAATCGGATCTTGTTTGGTCAATTTTGACCCCTAGACAAATGATTTTTCCATTATTACAAAATGATAATAATGTAAAATCATACCTTAATCTATACTGATCAATATAGGCTTCATATTGATGTAAAGTTGATTTCAAAAAATCATAAATGATTTAAATAATGTTATCCTAGATTTTAACATCAATCAGAAGTCATTTTCTCATTTTTGATCCTCTGATTGGAGATATTTCATTTTAATAAATATGGATAATTTTACCCATCATTTTCCATCAATCGGGCGATATGAGAATATGATGGTTGCAGATTTGATTCCTATAGATAAAAAATGACTTAATGATTAATCTCCCACAATTTCATGTCAATAAAAGTGTTTTTTCTTATCATTTTCCCCTTTTATGTGATTTTTCACTTAACTCCAAATCTGAGGGACAAGCACTACTTTTGATCATACCGAGAAATTTAGGTATTTTATTTATATGCCAATAATCATATATATTTTAAATTAATTAAAGATTTTTTTCCTAAATTTCATGTCAATCAGTGCTCATTTGGTTAGTTTTGACCCCTACACACATGATTTTCTCATTATTAAAAAATTGGTAATAATGTCAAATCATACCTTAAGCCATACTGACCAATACAGATGTCATATTGATGTGTGGTTGATTCCAATAGATCAAAAATTATTTGAGGAATGTTATCATATATTTTAAAACTAATTATAAGTCATTTTCTCATTTTTAACCCCTGTAAAGAGATGTGTCATTTTAATAAATCTAGACAACATTACCCCTAATTTCTCATCATACCGGGTGACACAAGCATTTAATGAATGGGGCATTGATTCCTACAGATAAAAAATTAATTAGTGATCATTATCCCATTATTTCAGGTCAATCCAAATTAATTTTTTTATTATGGACCCTTTTACATGATTTTTCACCTAACTCCAAATCTAAGGGACAAATGCCACTTTTGATCATACCAAAAAATTTAGGTATATAATCAATTTGTAGATGATTAATATAGATTTTAAATGACTTAAATATCATTGTACTAATATTTCATGTCAGTAAGATCTTTTTTGGTTGGTTTTAACCCCTAGACACATGATTTTACTATCATTACAAAAATGGTAGTAATGGAAAATCATACCTTAAGACATACCAACTAATCTGAGAATAAAATTGATGAATGGTTTATTACAACAGATCAAAAATTATTTAAGGAATTATCTCTTATATTTTATTGTCAATCATAAGTCATTTTCTCATTTTTTATGCCATGAAATGAGATATTTCATTTTAAGAAAACTATTAATGTTACCCATTGTTTTTTATCATACCAGATGAAACGAGTATCAGATGGATGAGATGTTGATCACTACATATCAAAAATGAAATAATGATCATTCTCCAATGATTTAATATCAATATAAGTACATTTTCTTATTATTTATCCCTTTTATGTGATTTTTCACTTAGCTCCAAATCTAAGGGACAAACACCACTTTTGATCATACCGAGAAATTTAGGCATCCGATCGACGTGTCAATGATTCCAACATATTTTAACTGACTTAAATAACATTATCCTAATATTTTATTACAATTAGAAATTGTTTTTTTTGGTTTTACTTCTACATGCATGATTTTTACATTATTAAAAAAATGGTAATAAATGTGAAAATGAACCTTAAATTGTACTGACCATTCCCAAAATCCCATTGAAATTTGGTTGAAATCTAAAGATAAAAAATTAATCAATGATTATTTTTCAAAATTTTATCATCAATATAAAAGTATTTAGTTAGTTTTCAATCCCTAATTAGTTACATTTCATTTTAATGAAAATTTAAATTTTATTTTTGACTTTACTAAAAAAACAAAAACAAAATGAGACATTCAATTTGAATGATAAATTATAAAGATAAAATGAAACACACCTCATGGATCTAATATATCATGTAGGACCATGGTTACTACCTACATATGGTGTGGTAGGGGCCTACAAAAAAAATAAAAAATATGAATATAATAATAATTAATGTAATAAAAAATAAAAAAAACCAGTATAAACCTGCATCATAGGACCCTCTACACCACCACCCCGACATATATACTCTCACATTGCATTGTCCTTTTCTAACAACTGCACATTTAACTCCTCAGAATCACACATACGTGCCTCTAAATATGTAAATTGTTGTGTCATCCCATCAACATTAGGATACACAAGCTTAGCATGTTAAACTACAGAATGATGAATCCCTATTTCATATGTCAAGATGTAACCATTTCTATCACGACCAATAATGCAATGAAATATCTTATCCCTCTGTAAGGAAAGTTTTCATTGGTCCACTGGAAGTTGTGCTAACTCAACCTCAAATTGATACTATAATATATATATATATATGGATATATATAACTATTGATAATTAGTATATGAACTTATTATAAGAGTTTCAACCTTAGGATCATTCCGGTTACGAGTTATCATCCGCACCGACATTTTATCAGTTGGTGCACCTTACTCCCGTAATTGAACACCAATAAGATATAAATATAGGAAAAAAAAACTATATTAAATAATAAATATAAAAATTAAATAATAAATATATCATTTCAAATATAGGACATGTGATGATTCCCAATCCCATGTGGTGGTCTCTACAATGTGCGATTCTCATAATGAAACGATGTCCCTACATACATTCAATTAATTTAAATTTGAAACAAATAAATGCTATATATTATTTGAAATATGTAAACCAAAATAAAAAATCTTACCATCATAGCCTCAGTGGACCATTATGTAACCAACTCATGCTACTGAGATGGGATAACACCTCTCAGGACTCTGTCTAGAATGTCTGTGGCACCCACATTTGGTACCCAGTTCCCCCTCTTCACTCAACCTTTATAATATTTCCAAATTTTATAAAAAAATTTCATACACACTAGCCAAAACTCATAGGTACACACTCTTATATTGTTCTATTTATGAAAAAAATCACAAATTTAACTGTTTTTTAAACATAGATAAGAAACTAAAATGATCCTCTAACCTGACTTCCTTCCATAACAGATCTAATGAATCTTTATGGAATGAATCCCAATCATGTGTAGTAAATGGAAATTTGTGTGAGTTTCATATGATATGACCCAACTAGTGAATAAATATAGGGGAACCCACTCCTATAGGATGGTATGTCTTATCAAATGATATGTCAAGGGTCATGTCAAATTTTCAAGATAAAATCCCACGACCACAGTCTATCCTATAAGGGGAAGAAGAGGTCGAGTCATATCCTATAAAAAATTTCATACATAATTATATAGATGTAAATATATATGTATAATGTTTAATTTAAAAAATAAAAAGCACATTTACATTCATATATACCTTGACCTGTAGATGCAGATGCCTCTACAGAATGATGTGGATCTGGTGCATGTTCCCCTAGAATTTATATAGTATTAGAAAGAATTAGTAGCTAAACACACATAGAATATATATAAAAGAAATAGATAATAAATAAAAAAAATATTTAAATACTTCATAAAGAGTTAAACAGTTAAAAAATATGTTTTAAACTAAAGAGCGAGAAAAAAATCACGCCTTTCATTAAACATGAAAATTGACTATTTCTCCTTCAAAGGTCTCTCTAACCCAATTAATATCTTCTTGAATTTGAGTTATAACACGTTGAACAAGATATTGTGCAACAAAGGCAATAGTCTCAGGTTCATCTCATTCAATTAAAAACACTCATCACCTTGACATTTTCACAACAACATCCTGATTCAGATTTGATGGAAAGGTAATAAAGAAATCTTTTCTACTTGCGATACCAAAATTAAAGGTTCATTAATAACCCATTTATCTCTATATAAAATACTGTTAAATTTCACCAATGTAAAATGATATTGATCAACTTTAGCTCCACATATTGGATCAACTCAATTACACTTTAATAATATGTATTTCAACCCATACACACGGGAAAATTCAATGATATATTTTAATTGACCATAACTAGAATGGATAGATGGAAAAAAATACCACTATCTTGTGTTTCTCATTTATCATCAACATATTTAATGTGAAACTGAAATTAATTACCATATAAATCTTTTTAATGACAAGCCATTATAGATGGGACCTTGATTAGTTGGTTAAATTGTTTAGTTAGTTTCGGGTTACCCAACTCCTGCAGGTTATGAACCTATATATTTCATATAATTAAATAAAAATTTGTACAAAAATAAATTACTGTTATACTTAAATCATAATGAAAATCCATTTATACATACAAAATCCTTGAACCAATAATGAAGTGATACATAATGGGACTATCAAATTTGATAATCACTTGCATGAGGAATTTCTTGTTTTAGATCATTAATTTGTATCTTGAAAATTATAATTCCATTTTTAAATTATTAACTTATATATGCAAACAAAACATTTAAAAGTTAAACAATAAAAGTGATAAGACACATACTATAGAAATGGTGAAACTGACAGATCATTGAACAAGATGTATTGATGAGCTTTCACCCACTCGATGTTGTCCATATAAAATATAGTTCCTTCTCCAACTGGACCATCAAGAATACAAGAGGGATTATCTAATTTTTTTTCAATATCTGCAAGATATTCCACACAAAAAAGTAGTACACTCATCCATCAAATAACCATTGGATATTTATGCCTTTGGATGATCTCTATTACATACAAATCATTTCAATGTATTTAGATACCACTATATAGGATATATACACCTAAATTGCATTGAACCAACAACCATCACTTCATTAGTTAGGTTCACCATCAATTGAACCATAACATTGAAAAATAAGGGTGGAAATAGTTTCTCTAAGTGACTAAGTGTAATTAAAATTTTGTTCTACAAAAATTTTAAATCAACCATTCATTGATTTATTAGACAAATTTGTCTAAAAAAATTACTCATCCGAGTCAAAATTTTAACAACATTGGGTGATAAAAAATCATAAATTGTAATTGGAATTAACTAATAAAGTAATATGTGACTGTCATGACTTTTAAACCATTGCAATGTATTGCTCATTACATTCACACACTTGGAAATATTAGAATAGTAACCATGAGGTACCTTGATCAACTCATAAATGGAAATAAATGTCTATTTCTCATTTTAATCATTATATACTATGTAATAGACATGTATTACTTATTTCCATCACCTAACTATAAATGTAATTATTTCCTTAAACCCATTTCTTCTAAATCAATTCATGCAATGACATGCTCCTTTGATTTTACACTAACACCCAAAATGGTCCACAATATTTTATCACAAATTTTTTTTCAATGTGCATGATATCCAGATTATACCTTAGTATGCATGTTTTCCCTTAATGGATATTAAAAAAAAATACTTTTCTTATTCTAATTGCGACTATACTATCTACCCGCACCACTAATAAAGGGTAGTGTATGAGCCACCAAATACTAAAATTATTGTACCATGGGGATATTTTCTTGCTCAATATATAATAATATTTATAATCCCATCATGATCTTTGGTGTTTGGTTGAATTCTCTAGAACCATAAAATGCCACTATGTCCTATCTGAACTTGTGATGAGGGGGAAGAAAACATATATGACCCATGTATGCCCATTTTTTATAATGTTTAAGTAATATAGAATTTTTAATTTTATTGTAGAAAGGGAATGAAAATTCACCTTTTTTTACTCTAACTTGATAATTCACATAATTTAGGAAGTCATTGATTTTCCACAATAAGACAACCTATAGTTTGAATATTTCATTCATTTCATATTCATAAGTTATCACACCATTTCCCCAAGATTTATTCAACTCAACAATCAATGGATGAAGTTAAACATTGTTGGAGTTGGTGTACCAGGACCAACTTTTTTTTTACTTTTATTACATTTATATTTGATTATTTAAATATTAATAACATATGATTACATATTTTTCATTCTTCTGCATGACTTAACATAATAATGTCCTAGAGTATACATCACATTGATAAGGTCGTAGAAGTTCCCCACTTTGATGAGAACCTTGAAGTGCTATGATGACATTCTTAAATATAGTTCTACATTTAGATAACATACTATGATGGGACACATAGTATATATATTTTCAGGTGAGAGTACTTATAGGTGGATGAGACTTCTTATTATGAAGTTCACACTTGGTTATCTACAAGATGAGATATTATAAGAACATACCCACTTGTAGGAATTTTTCATTTTTTGGTGTCAATAGATATTACTATCTACAATCATGTGTAATGGTCCTTGGACTTTATATTATTATTAATGTATGGTACAACTCATGTACTTATATGTATTTCATAAACCATGACTATAACAGTTCATAGTGAAGTTGGATATGTTGGGTGCATCATGAGTGACATGTTATTAATGGATAAGTTGAGGAAGGATTTTCCCCTTCCATATTTATAGAAACTGATATATTTAACCTTTGATTGGAATAGAATCATCACCCTAAATTCCATGTACATGGTGTAATGGAATTTTTAATTCATATAGTCAAATAAGGACATATTAAACATATAGGTTAGTGACATAGATGTGCAACATACTTGATGATATATTATGAAAAAGGGATTATATTACACAATGAGAGTTCTTATGTGGTTATAATCATTACAACATTATGTTATTTCTCTTGGGTACCTAGACCCATTGATAAACAATAATCTTGGACTTTAGAAAATCTCGTCTAATGCCAATAAGAATGAATCCTAAAGGGTCACACACTAAGTGTTTTTGTTGATCTTGATTAAATTAAATTTGAATTTAATTAATAGAATAGATATTATTCTCAAGACCGAGGAATAATTTTATTCACGTTTTAGAAATTGAAAATATTTATTGATGAATAAAATATTTAATATTTATTTGGATTTTTAATAAATTCTAGTGTAGTTTGAATGGACCAAGACCATGTCATGTAAAAAATATTAATTAACAATCCGGTTAAATAATATTTGTTATTGTTCAAGTTGGTGCACACCATAAAATAATAATAATAATAATAATAATAATAATATTATTATTATTATGATACATGAGGTTTATTAAAGGTTATAATATTTTTTTAAGGGTCGACATGAAATTAAATAATATTTTAACCTAAACCCTAGCTCTATAAATAGATGGTTATGTCTATTATGTATTATGTGAAAAATATAGAGAATCATTGTGCACAATTTTTTTTTCTCTTGACTCCTCCTTCTCTATCACTCTAAAAAAATGAGAAATTCAAGAGAGATTCCTTCAAGAAAAAAGTACAAGTGATCAACACAAACAACACAAGATAATCGATTTGCCCCTCTAGCACCCAAAAATCAATTGGTATTGCTCGATGATCAAAGGATTATGTTTGGATCACTGCTAGAGGGATTCGACCATTGTATCCTCACATCACAACAAATATAATCAAAAATAGGGTCTTTAAATTGATCAACATCATCAAAGAAGAAAGAATCCTAATCCAAGGTATTTATTTTCTCTAAATATAAATAAATTAATTATAAATTTATTGTGCAAAGATCCTCTATTGGGGTTCTGTGACATTTTATTTAAAATAAATTTTAAATATATTACCCACCACTAGTTCTTCCATTTCACCCATTATAGAGACCCAAACCTTTTACATACAACATTTCATGATTTTAAGTATAATTATACATCAGAGTACAAGCCAAGGATCGTTAAGTCTAGTGTCTTGGAAGACTAGGTACAAAAAACATAAAACATGTGGCTAAAAAACACTAATTTATTTAATATCCATAATGAGATCCTAACTTCCTTTGAGACCTTACATCTGAATAGGGTACCCTAGGGAACACATGAACAAATGGATGAGCTAAGAAGCCCAGTAAGGGAATGAGCATAATGATACATCTTAATATCATGAGTTAGGAGGCATGACATAATGATAACAAAGCATGGAACATATGAAATAATACCATATAAGAATGGGATCATATAAACATGGAATCATATAAATGTGGAATAATCATAAAAAATTTCTTTAGTATGGGTCAAGGCTAACCACCAATCCTGTTTCCCATTTTAGTACGGGTCAAGGCTAACCGCCAATCCCGTTTCACATCGCATCTCATGAGACTTAACTTTACCCAATGCATTGGATCGCTATCTGGGCGCGCCCATCTCAATATTTTCATGAATATTATTTACACATAAATATTATTTCCATATATATATTATTTCCACATAAATAATCATACATAATCAATCTTTCATAAACATAAGGATACCCATAGAAAGATTTGGGTACCACAATCATGACATAAAGCATAACCAAGGAGTGTATCATGAAAGTGTCCATGAAAGAATGGAATTAGAAAATACATGGACTTTAATAAGGAAATATAGGCATATAACATGGTAGGTGGTGAAAAATAGAAGTGAAGACATATAAGAAATGTATTAGAGAAACATTATCATTAAAACATTTTTGTGCGGTTTTAAGGAAAATACTATAGAGATTTTAAAATAATAAAGAGAAAATTATTTTATATAAAACCTGAATTTATCCAAGAAGGATTTCATAATAAAAATACTTATTTTATAAAGACAATGGTGTATTAAAAAATAGGATATAGTGCACTTTAAATTGGGTAAAAATTTGGGAAGTTCCTTGAAAACGAGTGTGCTTATTGGGAAGTACCGATGATGGATTCACTTAAAAGCATGTATATCCCTGAAAGAGAATGAGAGATGGATCTTGGAACATGAGTTTAGACCATATAAACAGAATTTATAAGTTTTACATAAAAATAAAATACAACTACACTATGGTAAAAAGAAAGATAGAGCAACTCGAAGGAATAAAGGAAGTTCGAGTAGAATTCATTACAGTTTATCGGCATGGTATCGAGTGTAAATAAGAGGGATTTATGAGAGAGATAAGGGGTTTATCATAACTTATAAAACATTATTTCAGTATGGGTTAGGTGAGAAAACATACCCCATCACTTGGTATTACACAAAAAAGTCATAGCATAGAGAACAATCTTGATTAAGAGTGAAAAGGAGAGGATCCCTTACCTTAAATCCGTTGGTGTTCTCCACTTGTTATTAAATACATGAATAAAAAAATTAGTCTTATTAATAAATAATTCTAAAACCTATTATATATTTAATTTATTTATTATAACCCTTTTTATTCCATTCAAGGCCTTCTTGATTAGTTATAAGGTTCAATTTCATTGTTCGGGTTTGTTTGTTTACTTGGTTTTAAAAGATCGGTTCACTTATATTCAAGTTTGGATAAACATGAAAGATGGAAGTGGTTGTATAGAAATGAATTTATATTCTATTAGTGAACATACAGGAGATTAAATGGTTTTAAATTTAATTTGGTTACTTATATTGAAGTCGAACTATTATATAAAACCATAGTGACAACCGTTTTTGTTAATTGGTGGGTTTGATTACAAAGAACATGTTTTGATTTATAACTTAATAACATTTGCACAAAAAGATTACATAATAAAAATAGGATATATTACATATATACAATCTGGTTCAACCATTACAAAAATGGTTTCATGACCATATTTAAATATGATAATAGAAATTGATAAACCATTGTCTTTGAATGTGCTAAATTGGCACATCTCAAACAGTGCTTTCATTTCTTTC
Source organism: Viscum album (assembly GCA_963277665.1). NCBI lineage: Eukaryota > Viridiplantae > Streptophyta > Magnoliopsida > Santalales > Viscaceae > Viscum > Viscum album. The sequence continues at coordinate 1,907,916,044 of OY728151.1, forward strand.
AAACAAAAGGTGAGGAAAGGAGAGAAGATAATGAAGTATCCCATTAGAATAATATAATTCCAGTAAATTTATGCTAATGGAGTTATCATACCATTTTGGTGAAGGTAGGTGAGTAAAGAAACAAAAAATAAAAGAAGTTAAAAGAAATGAAGGAATTGGAAAGAGGAATTTACCTCTTGAGACTTCCTCCTTTGAGAACCTCTTAAGGGGAGAGGTTTTGGTATTTAGAAGAGGGAAGGTGATTTTGGATGTGGGGAGGATCTTGGGGAAATATTTGGACAAAATATTATCAAGGCACAAGGCTTTAGAGGAGTGAAGAGAAGAGGGAGTGAAGGTGGGTTTTTATAGTGGAGGAGGGAAGACATTTCTCAATATAAAATTCATTAATTTATTAATTCCCCACAAGACAAGGAATAGTGATTCTTACATGACCAAGAATAGTAGATTTATAATGTGATCCCAGAATAATTGGTCTTACATCAGTATAACATCATCAATGACTCAATAAATCTTTTTTTAGCATTTATAGTAAATTATCACATTTTACTATTTATAAAAAATTCAAGTATTTCAGAAAAATCCCAAAAATTTACCCTAACCATTTTTTGACGTGTAGAATAAAAAAATGAATTCCATTTTTCAAAAATAATTTTCCAAATATGATTATTTTAATATTTAATTAAAATCATAATTTATTATCAAAAACTAGTTTTAAAACATTCATTTACTTATTCTAAAGTATAGGTATATCATACTTTCAACTTGAATATTATTTATATATTATCATAGGTAAGGTTACTATTCATTAGGGTATATCACTATTCATAAGGGTATGTTACTATTCATAAGGGTAGGTTACTATTCACTAAAAATTAAGTTTTTCTTATCAGAATCCAAATAACTTACTGATCACAACCGTGTATGTCAATTTTTTTGAAATTCCAAAAATAGAAGTGAAAAAACTATGTTTAAAGGTCACTTATAACTTAGTAGTTCATTATGTTGTGTTTTCATGTGATTTTATGACATATTTATAAGAGAGGAATTTCCATTTATAAAACATTGGGTCGTTACATTCTTTCCCCTTATGAAATTTCTCCCTCAAATTTTTGTTTTCCATTCTAAGACAAAAATAGGTGTGGGTACTTTTCCTTCATTGCTTCCTCCAGTTTCCATATTGCCTCTTCGTACTTATGGTTTTTCCATAGTACCTTGACTGGATGAGTAGTCTTTTTGCGTAGAACTTTGTCTCTATGATCCAAGATGTTCACTGGATGCTCCTTGTAAGAGAGATCATACTCCAATTGTACCACCTCTGAAGAGAGTACATGTGAAGGGTCTAGTATGTACTTCCTTGAGAGTGATACATGAAAGGCATCATTTACTTTCGACATGGTAGGTAGAAGTTCCAGTTGACAGACCACAGCTCCGACTCGATCAAGGATCTCAAAGGGGCCTATGTACCTAGGACTTAACTTACCTTTCTTTCCAAACCTCATGAACTTCTTCCATGGAGATATGTGTAGAAATACCATGTCTCTAACTTTGAACTCAAGGTCTCGTCGATGGTTATCTTCATAACTCTTCTGTCGACTCTGGGATTCCTTGATATGCTTTTGAATGGTTTTCACCTTCTCCACCATTTCTTCGACCATTTCAGGTCCTAGCAGCTTATTCTCACCGACTTCATCCCAACATGATGGTGTTTTGCAGCTTTTCCCATAAAGGGCTTCATATGGTGCCATTCGGATGCTCGAGTGGAAACTGTTGTTGTTAGAGAATTCAACCAATGGAAGATGTTGGTCCCATCCTCCTTTGAATTCCATAGAACATTCTCTCAACATGTATTCTAGTGTATGAATAGTTTTCTCATATTAGCCATCGGTTTGAGGATAATAGGCCGTACTGAAGTTCAGTTCAGTGCTTAGAGCATGTTGGAGACTTTTCCAGAACTTTGAGGTGAATATCAGATCACAGTTGGATATAATAGATAGTGGTACTCCATGCATCCTTACCACTTCTTTGTTGTAAATCCGTGCAAGTTGATCCAATGGCAAGTCCTCTTGAACCGCAATAAAATGAGATGTCTTTGTAAGACGATCCACAACAACCCATATAGCATTGTTTCCGTTGTATGTCCTTGGAAGTCCATTGAAAAAGTCTATGGTAATGTTCTCCCACTTCCATGCTGGTATGGGTAGTGGTTGCATCATCCCCTTAGACTTTTTCCTTTCAGCCTTCACTTATTGACATACCAGGAACTTTGATGTATATTCATCAATATCACTTTTCATATTGTCCCACCACAAGTTTTCCTAGAGATCTCGATACATCTTTGTGCTCCCTGGGTGGATAGAGAAGGTCGAGCCATGTGCATCATTCAATACCTCCTTCTTTATCTCTGGATCGGTTGGTACACATAATCGTGTCCCAAATCTTACAACTTCTTCCTCATCAATTTTTAAATAGGAGGATTTCCCATTTCTGATATCTTCCACGCTTTTCTATATTTCCACATATTTTCTTTGGGAATCCTTTATTTTTTCCAAGAGGGATGGTTGAGAAATCATTTTAGAAAGGATTTATGATGTTCCTCCCTTAATGATTCCCATGTCCATCCTTTGCAAATATAAGAAGATCAGATCCTTTTCAATTCTCATCAATGATAAAGATGCATGATCCTTTCTACTTAGAGCATCTACTACCTTTTTTGCCTTACCGGGATGGTAGTGGATTGAGAAGACATAATCCTTGATGAGATCTATCCATATTCACCGACATATATTAAGCTTTTTATATGTGAATATATATTTGAGACTATTTTGGTTAGTATATATCTCACTTTTCTCCCCATATAGATAATTCCGTCGGATTTTCAACACAAAGATCATAGCTTCCAACTTTAGATCATGCATGAGATAGTTTTTCTCGTGGATTTTTAGCTACCTTGAGGCATAGACTATAACTTTATCATTTTGCATTAGCACACAACCTAAGCCCTTCTTAGAAGCATCAATATACACCACAAAGAGTTCTCCACTTGTAGGGATTGTGAGTACTGGTGCAGTGATAAGCCTTTTTTCAACTCCTTCAAACAATCTTCACATTCCTATGTCTAAACAAACTTTACCACCTTCCGTGTCATCTTGGTCATTGGGTTTAACAATCGTGAAAATTTCTTCATGAATCGTTGATAATACCTAGCTAGACCCAAAAAGCTGCAGATCTCCATTACAGAAGTTGGCCTAGGCCACTCTTCAATTGCCTTTGTCTTGGAAGGGTCCACATATATTCCTTTGCTGGTGATAACATGCCCAAAAAATGATACCTCCTCCATCCAGAACTCATATTTACTGTAATTTTCATACAAATTCTCCCTTCGCAAAGTCTTTAACATAGTTTTCGAATGCTCCTCATGTTCCTCCTTGCTCTTGGAGTATATCAGAATATCATCAATAACGACTAGTACAAATTTGTCGAGGTAATATCTAAAGACTCTATTCATTAAATCCATTAAAATTGCTGGAGCATTAGTGAGTCCGAAGGGAATCACTATGAACTCATAGTGTCCATACATCGTTCGAAAGGCAGTCTTGGGAATATCTTCCTTCCTCACCTTTATTTGGTGATATCCTGACCGAAGGTCCACCTTAGAGAAATAACCAGCCACACGAAGCTGATCAAACAATTCATCTATCTGTGGAAGGGGATACTTGTTCTTTATCATGATTTTATTGAGCTCACGATAATCAATGCAGAGGCACATTGATCCATCATTCTTCTTGAAGAAGAGGACTGGAGCACCCCATGGTGAAGCACTCGGGCGTATAAAACCCTTCTCCATATTCTCTTGTAACTGCTTATTCAACTCTTATAGCTCTACGATGGCCATTCTGTAAGGTGTCTTTGAGATAATAAGAGATCCAGTGATAAGTTCAATTGAGAACTCAACATCTCGGTTAGGAGGAAGACTAGGAAACTCTTCAAGTAATACCTTAGTGTAATCCCTCACAATGGGCATGTCTTCAAGCATGATTCTATCCTTTGTATCAATCATTTGAGATAGATATGATTGCTCATAAGGCAGAAATATCCACACTTGAGATGATGATTCTAAAGGAGATTCATCTTCCTCCTTACACTTGTATATAATTAGAGGATGCTTTGGGATGTGAAGAGTGATCTCCCTTTCCCAACAGTTGATGTTGGATTTGTATAAAGACAGCTAATCCATTCCCAAGATAGCATCGAACTCCGCTAAAGTAAGTATAATGAGATTTTCTGGGAGGTTTAGTCCACAAAAATTAACCGGGGAGGAGTTATAAACCATAGACACAATAATTTCTCCACTTTCTGTTCTCACAAATAACTTTATCTCCAAATTTTGAGGTGGTGTTTGAATAGTTCTACTAAACTTACAAGATATGAAAGAATGCGTAGAACCATAATCAAATAGTACGTTCACTATTCTTGAATGAATAACTAGCATACCTATCACCACATCATTTTCCGGATCCACATTAACAGTAGTGATAGAATAAGCCCTTCCTTGTTGTCTTGGAGGCTGTTGTTGAATGCCCCCAACAACCCTCGGCTTAGGAAAACTGTTTTCATAATGCCCATGCTCCTTAAAATTGTAACACTACATTGATGGATGAGTTTTTATCTAAACCTTTATTTCTTCTTAAAAATTAGTAGTATTTTTCAAATCCCTTTGGCAGTTCTTGGATGGATGACCAAACTTTACACATTTGAAGCAATTCTTGGTTCCCTTCAGACAGTTACCAAGATGCTTATTCCCACAATTTTTGCAAGGGGAAAAGTCGGGATTCTTTCCATCACATGATTTGTTTGATGAACCACCCATGTTGTTCTCCATTTTCCTCTTCTTGTAATTGGGCCCACGAGACTACTGAGAGTCTCCAATCTCAATTTCAACCTTGAGGGCACAACATACAATATCCTCATAACTATCGAAGTCTTGAATCACCAATTATTTTCACAGACTCGGCTTTAGTCCACTTAATAAGAGATCCACCTTGCTTTCGACATTCATGACAAAGCCAGAGGCGTACCTTGCAAGCCTTGTAAAGTTTTCTTCATACACCCCGATGGACTCATCTTCCTTCTAATTGAGTCTGAGGAACTATCTTTCCATTTTGAGATGGAGGGTTCGGGGAAAATATTTGTTGAAAAAAATCCTCTTGAATTCCTCCCAATCCATGGAATCAATTTCCTCTTGGGACTTTGTATTATTGATCAGTGTCCACCACTGATCAGCTTCCCCATCAAAATGATAGACTTCCAATACAACCTTCTCTTATTCTGAGCACTGGAGGATGAATAATATATTTTCAATGGAGTTAATCCATTGTTACACGAGGATGGGATCAGAAGATCCACTAAACATGGGATGCCTTTTCCGCATGAAGGATTCTACGACAACTTTCTCTTTCCTTGGAGGAGGAGGGTGTTCCACATGATTCAAGTTATTATTCATAACTCGAGCCAGCTGAGCAAGTACTGTCATGAAGTTTTGAGCTGCCACTCCTGTCATATCAGGCATATCATTAGGGAAATCTTCACATTGCATATCACATTGGTATTTGAAATGTGTTCTTCTATTTCCCGCCATTAACTTATAAAAAGAACATATAATTTGAGGTCTTTAATACTTATCTATTGAGCATAAAAAGAAAACAATGAATATAAAAGGATAAACTTATAAAGAAGAAGTATAACATAACTTGTGATTCCTTAAGTTTAAACCTATATTATCCTCGATCTATTTCTTAACTTATATTCTTATGGGAATTTTTACCTTAATAATGGTTTGTAATAAGCTCATGAATCTACCAAATCATATCCCCCGGGAGTGTCGCAACCAAGAGTGCAGCAAGGCCCGTTGTCATTTACCAAGATACCCTGGGTCAAACCCAAAACTCCTTGTCGAATTTTTCACTCCTAGGTACATCTGTGCCAGAGCTGCCTCTACCTACCCGTATCCAGACAAGGATGTATTTTCTTGATAAACCACTTACTCAATACTCACCAAAATTTAGGACTATTTTCTTATAATTAGTCTAATCCTTAAGTTTCTCACTAAGGTGCTCTATTCATAATCTCTAAAAATAACTAGACCATCCTATGATACCAACTATATCAACCCAAACCTTTTACATACAACATTTCATGATTTTAAGCATAATTATACATCAGAGTACAAGCCAAGGACCGTTAAGTCTAGTGTCTTGGAAGACTAGGTACAAAAAACATAAAACATGGGGTTAAAAAGCACTTATTTATTTAATATCAATAATGATATACTAACTTCCTTTAAGCCCTTAAATCTTCATAGGGTACCCCTAGGGAACACATGAACAAAGGGATGAACTAAAAATCATAGTAAGAGAATGAACATAAAGATACATCTTAAGCACATGAGTTAGGAGGCATGACATAATGATAACAAAGCATGGAACATATGAGATCATATCATATAAGCATGGGATCAGGTAAAAATGGAATCATATAAATGTGTAATAATAATAAAACATTTCTTTAGTATGGGTCAAGGCTAACCGCCAATCCCGTTTCCCATTTTAGTACGGGTCAAGGCTAACCGCCAATCCTGTTTCACATCGCATCTCATGAGACTTAACTTTACCCAATGCATTAGAGCACTATCTGGGAACACCCATCTCAACATTTTCATGAATATTCTTTTCACATATATATTCTTTTCACATAAATAATCATACATAATCAATTGTTCATAAAGATAATGTTACCCATGGAAATAATTGGGTACCACAATCATGACATAAAAGCATAATCAAGGAGTGTATCATGAAAGTGGTCATGAAAGAAAGGGATTATAAAAAACATGGAAGTTCATAAGGTAATATAGGCATATAATATGGTAGGTGGTTAAAAATAGAAGGGACAACATATAATAAATGTATTTGAGAAGCATTAGCATTAAAACATTTTTTTGCGGTTTTAAGGAAAATACTATAGAGATTTTAAAATAGTAAAGAGGATATTATTTTATATAAAATATGAATTAAAAAAATAAGGTTCTAATAATAAAAATAATTATTTTATAAAGATAATGGTGTCTTAAAACAAAGGATAGAGTGCACTTGAAATTGGATAAAAATTCAGGAAGTTCCTTTAAAACGAGTGTGCTTATTGGGAAGTAGTGAGGAGGGATTTACTTAAAAGTGTCTATATCCCCGAAAGATAATGAGATATGGATCTTGGAACATGAGTTTGGATAATATAAACAGAATTTATAAGTTTTAAATAAAAATAAAAGACAACTACACTTTGGTAAAAAAAAAGATAGAGCAACCTGAAGGAATAAATGAAGTTTGGGTAGAATTTATTACGATTTATCGGCATGGTATCAGGTATAACTAAGAAGGATTGATGAGAGATATAAGGGGTTTATAATCACTTATAAAACATTATTTCAGTATGGGGGAGGTGATAAAACATACCCAATCACTTGTTATTACAAAAAAAGGCATATCATAGAGAACAATCTTGTTTAAGAGTGAAAAGGAGAGGATACCTTACCTTAAATCCGTCAGTGTTCTCCACTAGTTATTAAAGACCTGAATAAACAAATTAGACTTATTAATTAATAAGTAAAAAACCTATTTTATATGTAATTGATTTATTAAAACATTTTTTAGTTCATTAAATCCCTTCTTGATTAGTTATAAGGTTTAATTTCATTGTTTTGGCTCGTTTGTTTACTTGGTTTTAAAAGATCAGTTCACTTATATTCACGTTCGGATAAACATGAAAGATGGAAGTGGTTATCCATAAGTGAATTTATATTCTATTAGTGAACATACAAGAGATTAAATGGTTTTAAATTTAATTTTTTTACTTATATTTAATTCAAACTATTATATAAAACCATAGTGACAACCGTTTTTGTTAATTGGTGGGTTTGATTACAAAGAACATTTTTTGATTTATAAATTAATACCATTTGCACAAAAAGATTTAAGAATAAAAATAGGATATATTACATATATATAATCTGGTTAAATCATAACAAAAATGGTTTCATGACCATATTTAAATATGATATTAGAAATTGATAAACTGCTGTCCTTGAATGTGCTAAATTGGCACATCTCAAACGGTGCTTTCATTTCTTTCAAACAAAAGGTGAGGAAAGGAAAGAAGATAATGAAGTATAACATTAGCATAATAGAATTAAAGTAAATATATTCTACTGGATTTATCATACAATTTGTGTGAAGTTAGGTGAGGAAAGAAACAAAAAATAAAAGAAGTTAAAAGAAATGAAGGAATTGGAAAGAGGAATTTACCTCTTGAGACTTCCTCCTTTGAGAACCTCTTAAGGGGAGATGTTTTGATATTTTGAAGAGGCTAGGTGATTTTTTTACATGTGGGAGGATCTTGGGGAGATATTTGGGTAGAATATTGGCAAGGAACAAGGATTGAGAGGAGTGAAGAGAAGAGGGAGTGAAGGGGGGTTTTTGTAGTGGAGGAGGGAATGTATTTCTCAATATAAAATTCATTAATTTATTAATTCCCCACAAGACAAAGAATAGAGAGTCTTCCATGAACAAGAATAGTAAATTTATCATGTGATCCTGAACCAGCTGTTCTTACATCAGTAGAACATCATCAATGACTCAATAAATCCCTTTTTTAGCATTTATTGTAAATTATCACATTTTACTATTCATAAAAAATTCAAGTATTTCAAAAAAATCCCAAAAAATTTCCCTAACAATTTTTTGATGTTTAGAATCCAAAAATGAATTCCATTTTTCAAAAATAATTTTCTAAATATTATTATTTTAATATTTAATTAAATTCATAATTTATTATCAAAAACTAGTTTTAAAACATTAATTTACTTATTCTAAAGTATAGGTATATCGTACTTTTAACTTGAATATTATTTATATATTATCATAGGTAATGTTACTATTCATTAGGTTATATCACTATTCATAAGGGTATGTTACTATTCAAAAGGGTATGTTACTATTCACCAAAAATTAAGTTTTTCTTATGAGGCTCCAAATAACTTACTGATCACAACCGTGTATGTCATATTTTTTGAAATTCCAAACATAGAAGTGAAAAACTTATATTTAAAGGTTACTTGGAACTTATTAGTTCATTATGTTGTGTTTTAATGTTATTTTATGACATATTTATAAGAGAGTAATTTACATTTATAAAGCATTGGGTCGTTAGACCCATAACCTTTCAGTGGTATCAAAGTAGTCATGTTTTAAATTTATAATTATTTATTTGATTGTTAATTTATAAGAAATCATGGTTGAATGTTTTCATTTCATATTATTCATTCTTTAATCCAATTTAAATAAACATGTTATCAAAATATTAATCATATTCATTCAGTGTTTCATTTTCTTAAAGGTATAATAATAGATGAATAATGATCGAAGATGCCATTGGGAATAACCATTTTTTTAGTAAAACCGAGTTACATGACGTGTAGTCGGAGTACATGCCATGTAACCATGTGAACTGCACCTAGATGTGTCACGAGATACATGAAATGTCAAGTAGTTAATTACATGCAATGCATTTATTGCACACAACATGTAGATCGGGCCAACTTGGAACACAGGATGTTAGATTACACATCATGTAGCTGACATACTTACTATGTAGTCTACATGGGTTAATGGTATAAATTGTGCAATCCGCACGGTCATTATACATGGTAAAACCACATGAAACAGACTTCCTAGATATTTTATGATATAAAATATGTTTATATGGTTCACACTCCATGTAGTTCATAATTTCCCACCTCCAAAATACATGCCGAACCATTCGACAAGAATAGAGGACACATGACATAAGGTATACACGACATGTAGCTGGCTTGTACACATTATGTAGTGCATCTGAGCTACACTCCTAAGACCATAAATTTATCCCAGGAACACAAAAAGTGGATACATGGCATGAAGTTGGCATGTACACACTGGGTAGTCCAGCCAAGTTAACACACCGAAGCCTCATGTGTGTAACCTGGATACACAACAACCGAGATATACGATGTGTAGCTAGATAGTACATATCTTGTAGTCTCCTAATTAATGATAGAATTAACTTACACTAAATTGAATATTACAGTATTAAAACCTTATTTTATTGATTATCACGTGTTGTGTTTGACAATTTAATAAAGGTTTTAAAGAATTGTAAATTGTAAATTAATTTATTGCAATAATTTTTGATAATTGGTTCTGCCGTTTATTTTCCATTAATGCCATAATGTTGGTTATGTTGAAGACGATTCAGGTGGTCATTAAAAATAAAGGAAATTAATAAATTAATTAATTAATATAGGTGTGTTTATCTTAATAATAATGAATGAATAAGAAATGAATGTTATTATGTTTATGTTTATGTATGCGTTGTATGTATGATCGTTAATGAGCTAGACCAAGACCGATGTATGTGTTGGAATTTATTTAATTTAATTTACCAAATGAGTTTGAAATATTAATTATTGAATTAATTGATGACCAGGGTTCTATCCCTCCCTCCATTATTATGTAGGACCTATGCATCCAAGGTTATTTATGTAACCCCCTTTAACCAATACTTTGGTTCCCCTCACCAGAGTGTGAGTTATAAATACTTGTAATTAATTGAGTTTCCCAAGGAATGTGGAGGCAGTTTAAGATAGAACCATAATTATTCTAACTAAGGTGTTATACAAGTAGACATGTGGAACTAAAATAAAATAGGGTAATATCGGTAGTTTTTTTATGTTCTTGGTGGTTTAAACCGCCACTAAATGGTTACGTGATAGTTTTTTAAACCTACTGCTAAAGTTGACATCGACATTAAACTCACATCAATTTCATCAATTTGGAGGAAATTTATGGAAAGTCTAATGGAAATTTTTTTAGTGGTGGTTATTTCATTATTTAATGGTGGTTTTTCATCTCAAAACTACCGAGGATTTAATGGAGTTTTAAACCACTGATAGTTTTTTTAACATATATAGTGATGGTTTAAACCATCGTTAATTTTTTACCATATATACTAATAGTTTAAACCACAACTATATATTTCTATTAAAAAAATAGAGTCTAAAAAAACTAAAACCCCAAAAAAATTATACCAAATAGATTGAAAACCAAGAAAATAACATAAATAAATAAACAATAAATAGCATTCATATAATAAAATTATAAAACCTGAAATTATAAATGATTACAATAGTCATAAAAAGATCACGAAGGAAGTGTCTAATACATGAAAACAAAATGAAATCATATTGATATTTTAAAAACAATAACAAACCAATTATAAACAATGATCTAATTAAAACATAATCAAAACATGAGAAAAATGTAACACCCCGAGATTTTATGAAAAATATTATTTTAATTTCATTAATGTCTTGTGTTGTATGCTACACCAAGATTACCTTGCGTTATACGCAACACCGTATTAGCTTGCAGTATACACAACACTATTCTTGGATCGTGTTACACACAATTTTGATAATAGTTATTCTACGCAACATTGAGTATATATATATATATATATTCAATGTATAAATGAAATATGGTTGGATTCTGTTATACGAAACAACAAAGGATTCTTGCACAACACGCAACCCTGACTTGACTTGCATTACACGCAACCGCGACCTTCCCTGATAGCGTGTGTTGTATGCAATACCGGGATTTACTAAACAACAATATATTATTATTATGAACTTGCCGTTATGAATAGTATTAACTAAAATTTTAATTTTATAACATTATTATTCATCTTACACATTTTCTAGAACATGGTATAAGAACAAAATAATTTTTTCGGGTAAAATAAGTATTTTTCAAAAAATACAGTTTTGTCTCCTTTTGATGGCGCACCCACTTTAAATCTAGTTTTTGAAATGTTTTCAAGTTCCATTTGAAAAAATAAAATTATTCTTTGGAATCAAGAAATAAAAATTTACTCTGGATAAATTTTTCATTTTATTCTGATAACTTTCATATTGTAATAAATAGTAAAAACACGCTATATTTTAATTAAAAACAACTTTTTTCATCGTAATATATTATGTGGTTAAATTATAATATTGAATGGTTTTAAATTATAAATATAATATATTTTTACCATTTTTAATGTATGTCATTATCATTGATTTTACCTTGAATTCGTAGGTTAAATCAATTCAATCTTTTGCAATGTTTTAAAGAAAAACCCGTTTTCTTTCAACAATGGGATTATTTCTAATTTAATTTCTGCAACTTTTGTGTATTGAATTTGGAAAAATGGATTCCATATTTGTAATCAGTCGGTCCAAATTATGTTAATAAGCTACTTTTTATTTTTGGGCATTGTGAATAGTAACTACGGTAAATTTTATTTACCATATTTAAAGGTAAATCGGGTAATTAAGGGTAAATATAAGATTATAAAATTACCCTAACACTTGGAAAAATATTATTGGATGACTAAAAGTCGACCCATATCACCTAAGGGTCGGATTAGATTAATTTAATGGACTTTTTCCATGAAAATAATTTAATTATTATTAAAACTGAAGAAAGTGACAACATGTCACTCTCTTAAATCTTATAAGTATAATAATTTTAATTTAGTGATAAACATCATAAAACTTTGAACATGAATAGTATCCAGAAATCTAATAAAATTATCTACATCATGATAATTTATTTAGAATTTTTAGGGATTAAATAATTGTCATTAATGGTGATACATTAATGATACAGAAATTATTTATTAAGTGGAAAATAATTAATATAGTTTTTATTGAAATAATAATACCCATTAAAAGGCCCACAAACCTGACCAAAACATATTGGTAGTGTATATATACACCTTAATCATCCAATTACCTAATATATAACCGTTTGGATCCTTATAAAAGTGATTATGACACTTATATTATTTTATTTTAAATGATACCAAAGTTGTCACCTTCATAATTTAATAAATATAACAATTTAAATATTGTGATTTTAAGATGATAAATTCAAGTAAAAGTATTATTGTGAAATTTAATAGATTTATCTTCATCATAGGATTTTATTTTAAATTTTTATGCAACAAATCAGTATATTAAATAATTATACAAAAATGTTGTAGTAATTATTTTATTAAGAGATAAACCAAATAAATGGTTTTAAAAATAATAAAATAAATATTATATTAACTATTTAATGTGATAAACTAATTTTATAGATACATATGACCTTTTATGAATCTATTAAAGCTTTTAGTTTGAACATATATTCTGTATATATTTTATTTAAATTCAAATAAATGAATAGTGTCAAAATTGACACTATTGTTATTTTATAAAAATAAAATATTATAAAATTGTTTAAAAATCACAAAAATATTTAAAAATTATAAATTTAAATTTATGTTGTCTATAATTTTATAAAGTAAACAATTATGTAAAATTCACAACAAATAAGTAATTATTTGTTATAATTTAAAATTTAGAATTTTATTACCACAAATAAACTTAAATAGATTAAATAAGGATAAATCGAAATGATAAGGTTTAAAATAAGATCCAAACATGTATAAATTTTATTGGTTGAGGATATTAAAACCCTATCTCATCTAATCTTTGAATATGAGTGTTTTTTGGAGGTTTTTAAGTGGGGTTAGATTTATTATAAATTAATATTTTTAAGAATTCCAAAGGTGCCCCTCTCCTCCCTTATAAAAGGGCACCTCCTCCCTCTCCTCATCACACCAATTTGAGCCTTCAATCTCGGAAAACCCCTACTAAATTATCTTCTCCACTTCCCTAGAAACATCCTAGAGGTTCTGGTCTACTTTAAAGACCAATCTTAGTGCCCTAAGAGGAGGTTTCAAAGAGGCGTATCGAAGAAGAGGTAATTTCTTCTCCCGATTCTTTCAAGCTTCTTTCTTCTTCAACTTCTTCTTCTTTAGTTGTTTAATTATAAAGTAATAACATCAGTATCACTAATATACTTATTTTTTATTATAAATATGAAACAACTCCATTTCACTTTCTATCCATCCTACGGAAAACAAAATCACTGCGCGTGCGTACGTACGGAATACCGTCTCCACGCCGTGGTGTAATCTGTTTTTCCACCAACACCTTACATGGATGGGTATAATGGTGTAAAGAATAACTATACATAGTTATTATAACCTCATACTGATTCTGATATATTGTATCATCCACTCTAATTCAATTCAATAATTATGGAAACGATATCATCGCTCGTGCGTACGTACGGACTACCGTCTCCACGACGCGATGAGATTCATTCTCCATGTTAACCATTTAAGAATGATTATAAAGTATATATAAGAAATAATAATGAAATATATGACATTATAAATCTACTGGATTTATTTATATTTGTATGTCATCTACTTAATTCCATTCAACTCAATAAGCAAACGAAAACAACGTTTATGCGTACGTACGACCTACCGTCTCCATGAACGGTGTATTTCTTTCCATTTATCGATATATTATATATATGTATATTCTGAATATATATTATATATAAATCATGTTTTATATTCTGGAATTATTTAATCGTGATCTAAGTAATCATATGAATAATTACAAGTCAAAACACGGACGACAAATGAAACGATTTTACCCAAAACACTCTTTAACATGGAATTTACAAAAGAATGAGTAATATAAAGTCATAAGAGAACCATATATGATATAATAACAATGAATATGATTCTGTAATAAGTCAATGACATTATTTAAATCATTATACAGGAGGTTCAGATACATACGGAGCATATCAGACATAAGGTAAGGGATAATTTTGCAAATCTCATTTTTATCCGAGATTGCTTATTCGTAAGTATTTACTGGGGTTATTTCTATCATCCATGTCCATGTTTTATAAAAGAGTTTTCATGTATGATTAAAGTCCCTTTTACCCATTTTGACTTTTACTACATGGTATGTAAGGAATCATTCTTTTGTTTACGTTACGAGGTACTTTTTGACTTTTCCGGCAAAAGTACGAAAAGAATGTTTTTTTTAACTTATGCAGAACAGACAGATTTTTTCGGTTTTATAAAGCCTTATTTTCATGAATATTCCTCCAAAATATTTCATGACTATTTTCAAAAAAATATCTTTCTTTTAAAATTGCATGACATTTTGTGAAAAGAAATTGATTTTGAAGAAGAAAGGATATTTTCCTCAAGAATTCATTTCAAGTGTTTTATCAAAACCATTTTCCATCTAAGATGAAATTATTTCATATGTGTATGTTTCAAGTGTAATGTCTCTATGATTTACATGGTTTAAATTTTATTATTATGAAATGATATCCATTTCTTTTATATGAATTATGTGATGATGGGATGATGTTTATGAAACCCATTTTATTCGTTGGGTTATTATGAATGATGTATGTTTATTTTGTGGCACAAGTAAGAATGATTTCATTATGAGATGGGTGGGACCTATATCTCCCTCCAATGTATTGGGTAAAGATTTATATCTCATGAGATAGACATGGCTGGAACGGCAGGTTAATCCGGTTCAGTAAAACAGGACTGAAACGAGGAGTGAACTCGATTCAGAATGGAACTTTGTCCACTAATATAGTCTTGGCAGCAATGCCTTGGCTACTATGGAAATCATTACATGTTCTTAATGGATTCCACAATTACATGTTTTATTCCCATGCTATTTTATCATGATTTATGTTCCATTATGATCTATTCCTTATGTACTTCCATGTTTTATGTCGTTGCTCAAGATTTTTTATGTTCATGTTTTTTTTAAGTTAAAATGCATATGGTATGTTTTATTTTATCCATGCTTACCCTTATTAAGCATTTGAGCTCACCCTTTTTATGTTTTCTTTTTCCCCCAGAATTAAAAGAAAGATTTTAGGTAAGGAAACAAAAAATGGAAGATCTTTATGGGAGATGTTGAAGATCTTTCACCACGATTAGAAGATTACGTTCCAAGTTTCCAAAGACACTAAACTATTATGGTCCTTGTGTGTCTGTTTTTGTTATATACTAAGTATTCTGCAAAAGTAATGTAATGTCTATGTACGTCAAGCTTAGTATCTCTACAGTTGGTATTAGAGGGAGGTTTAGTCAACCTTTGGAAACTAGGATGCGAAAACATTAGTGAGATCCCTAGAGATATTTCTAAGGTATGTCTAGGGATGTATCTAAGGATAAGTATAAATATAGGTTATAGTACTAGAATTGCGCTAAGGATATTATAATTTAACCTAAGATGTTATATATTTAGGGTACTCCCCCTTTACTATGTTGTTTTCTCTAGCATGATTTTTCCTCTCACATAATTCTTTTTGTGTTTTAGTTAATAGAGGGAACCAGAAGGAATTCAGTTAACATTGAATCCAATGAAAAAATTGGTGACTATGAGAAAAAAAATTGTGTAATGCCTAGAGAGAAAGATATTGTGATTATGCCGAATCAGTCATCACGATATATGATTAACAAGGTGAAATTTAGTGGTATGCCTAATTCATCAAATAAGAGGAAGATAGACTATTATGCATGTTCGTATGTTGAGGAGCATAAAGAAAGGAAGATTGAGATTTCTAAAGAATGGAAGAAGAACCTTGAGGAATACCTCAAATGGAGGGACCGATGTTTTCGGTGTGGAGAAAAGGGTCATAGAGTGACGGACTGTTATGGAGTTCAATGTATTATTTGTGGAGAACATGGGAATTACCCAACTCAATTCCCTGACCTAATAAGTTACTTCTAAATCAAGGAAGGTCTTATTCCAGGACAATCATTGAAGAGGATGGATTGAAGTGTTTATGTATTGGTATTCAATAATAATGTTGTTGAGGTACTTTTATTGTGTATTGGAATATTTTTGTATTAGTCTATAGTGGTTTTCAATAATTTTAATGGTACCAGTAACCATGAAAGGTTATTCATATATTTTTGGAAAGTAGATGATATGCGCATAATGAAGGGATAAAGAGAAAATTAAATGTTTGATAGTATTCATGAGCTCATGACTGATATAAGGAGAAGGTTATATCATGGTTTGAGTATATAGAATTTTTGGATTTTGGTATGTGGAAAGAGTTAACTTTTGACAGCATTTATGTTTTCACTAAGGTTTAATGGGTATTAATTTTTCAATAGAATACATGATTAAGGCCTTCGAATGTTTGGAATGTGACCAACAAGACATATCTTATGATATATTGGGATCAACGATGGTATTAAATCTCTGGTAATCGTTTTCACTATATTATGAGAGTGGACTAAAGTATTATGGATAAGCCTAAAGATTTGAATGGATTATGTTGGACATAAGTTAGTATTGTTTAAGGATAGAAGTTTTTTCTATATTATTGATGGGATGTTATAGTAATATAGTTTTAGAAAAAGGACAACCTGCAGGACGGGCAACAACTCATCGCGTCAGACAAGGTTGTGGGAATCAAACCCACAACCAAAGTGCAACTGGCCTTTATCGCCTACCACTGGCCTACAAGAAGTCCCTGTTTAGTAGAAACTAGTTTTATTATATTAAGCAGTATGATATATGAAGTATAAGTCCATTTTAGGAACCATATATAATTAATCTCACTATAGATGGACTTATGTATTTTTTTTGATAACTTTTCTAACTTTTTGTTTGAGACAGATGGAATGACCCATCGTTCTATCACATGATCTGCTAACACATCACAAATAACAAATTCAACTTCATTTCTTTAAGGGATGAAGTGGAAATTGTTCAATTCACAAACAACAGTGAGATTGTACCAAAATCATGCAAGTATTTCTTTTAATTCATCAACTTTAGGGAAATGATCTTGAAAACCAAAAATGTTGTCCTAGTTCCCTTATATCTGATGAATCAGATGTTACCTTAGATCATCACAAATAAATAGCTTTTTGATTGTTGGCTTTTCATAGCCATGTTCTCTACCACTCTCCATCAGAACTTGATGGTTAGATTTTTCTTCTATATCCATATTTTCACCTATGTTCTCCTACGTGGAAACCCAGTGATGAGTTAATTTGGGTAACCGTTACATTTCATACTTTAGTTTTTAAAGCCATGTTTTGGTATTCCTTTTTACGATGTGGGTTTCTATTAAACAAACTTTCGAGTAGTAAACCATTTATAAACCCGACGAATTTCGAGGGCGAAATTCATTTTAAGGGGGTAGAATGTAACACCCTCAGATTTTATGAAAAATATTCTTTTAATTTCATTAATTTCTTATGTTGTATTCTACACCAAGATTACCTTGCTCTATACGCAACACCGTATTAGCTTGCAGTATACGCAACACTATTCTTGGATCGTGTTACACACAATTTTGATAATAGTTATTCTACGCAACATTGAGTATATATATATATATATATATATATTCAATGTATAAATGAAATATGGTTGGATTTTGTTATATGAAACAACAAAGGATTCTTGCACAACATGCAACCCTGACTTGGCTTGCATTACACGCAATCACGACCTTCCCTGATAGCGTGTGTTGTATGCAATACCGGGTTTTACTAAACAAAAATATATTATTATTATAAACTAGCCGTTATGAATAGTATTAACTAAATTTTTAATTTTATAACATTATTATTCATCTTACACATTTTCTAGAACATGGTATAAGAACAAAATAAATTTTTCTGGTAAAATAAGTATTTTTCAAAAAAAAAACAGTTTTGTCGCCTTTTGATGGCACACCCATTTTAAATCTAGTTTTTGAAATGTTTTAATGTTCCATTTGACAAAATAAAATTATTATTTGGAATCAAGAAATAAAAATTTACTCTGGATAAATTTTTCATTTTATTCTGATAACATTCATATTGTAATGAATAGTAAAAACACGTTATATTTTAATTAAAAACAACTTTTTTCATCGTAATATATTATGTGGTTAAATTATAATATTGAATTGTTTTAAATTATAAATAGAATATATTTTTACCATTTAATATAATTTATTCCATTATCATTGATTTTACCTTGAATTCGTAGGTTAAATCAATTCAATCTTTTGCAATGTTTTAAAGAAAAACCCGTTTTCTTTCGACAACAAGATTAATTTTAATTTAATTTCTGAAACTTTTGTGTATTGAATTTGGAAAAATGGATTCCATATTTGGAATCAGTCGGTCCAAATTATGTTAATAAGCAACTTTTTATTTTTGGGCATTGTGAATAGTAACTACGGTAAATTTTATTTACCATAGTTAAAGGTAAATCGGGTAATTAAGGGTAAATATAAGATTATAAAATTACCCTAACACTTAAAAAAATCCTTTTGGATGACTAAAAGTCGACCCATATCACCTAAGGGTCGGATTAGATTCATTTAATGGACTTTTTCCATGAAAATAATTTAATTATTATTAAAACCGAAGAAAGTGACAACATGTCACTCTCTTAAATCTTATAAGTATAATAATTTTAATTTAGTGATAAACATCATAAAACTTTGAACATGAATAGTCTCCAGAAATCTAATAAAATTATCTACATCATTATAATTTATTTAGAATTTTTAGGGATTAAATAATTGTCATTAATGGTGATACATTAACGATACAGAAATTATTTATTAAGCGGAAAATAATTAATATAGTTTTTATTGAAATAATAATACCCATTAAAAGGCCCAAAAACCTGACCAAAACATATTGGTAGTGTATATATACACCTTAACCATCCAATTACCTAATATATAACCGTTTGGATCCTTATAAAAGTGATTACGACACTAATATTATTTTATTTTAAATGATGCCAAAGTTGTCACCTTCATAATTTAATAAATATAACAATTTAAATATTGTGATTTTAAGATGATAATTTCGAGTAAAAGTATTATTGTGAAATATAATAGATTTATATTCATCATAGGATTTTATTTTAAATTTTTATGCAACAAATCAGTATATTAAATAATTATACAAAAATGTTGTAGTAATTATTTTATTAAGAGATAAACCAAATAAATGGTTTTGAAAATAATAAAATAAATATTATATGAACTATTTAATGTGATAAACTAATTTTATAGATACATATAACCTTTTATGAATCTATTAAAGCTTTTATTTCGAACATATCTTCTGTATATAGTTTATTTAAATTCAAATAAATGAATAGTGTCAAAATTGACACTATTGTTATTTTATAAAAATAACATATTATAAAATTGTTTAAAAATCACAAAAATATTTAAAAATTATAAATTTAAATTTATATTTTCTATAATGTTATAAAGTAAACAATTATGGAAAATTCACAACAAATAAGTAATTATTTGTTATAATTTAAAATTTAGAATTTTATTACCACAAATAAACTTAAATAGATTAAATAAGGATAAATCGAAATGATAAGGTTTAAAATAAGATCCAAACATGTATAAATTTTATTGGTTGATGATATTACAACCCTATATAATCTAATCTTAGAATATGAGTCATTTTTGGATGTTTTTAAGTGGGGTTAGATTTATTATAAATTAATATTTTTAAGAATTCCAAAGGTGCCCCTCTCCTCCCTTATAAAAGGGCACCTCCTCCCTCTCCTCCTCACACCAATTTGAGCCTTAAATCTCGGCCAAACCCTGAAAAATTATCTTATACACTTCCCTAGAAACATCCTAGAGGTTCTGGTCTACTTTAAAGACCAATCTTAGTGCCCTAAGAGGAGGTTTCAAAGAGGCGTATCGAAGAAGAGGTAATTTCTTCTCCCGATTCTTTCAAGATTCTTTCTTCTTCAAATTCTTATTCTTTTGTTGTTTCATTATAAAGTAATAACATAAGTATCACTAATATACTGATTTGTTATTATAAATATGAAACAACTCCATTTCACCTTCTATCCATCCTACGGAAAACAAAATCACCGCGCGTGCGTACGTACGGAATACCGTCTCCACGCCGTGGTGTAATCTGTTTTTCCACCAACAACTTACATGGATGGGTATAATGGTGTAAAGAATAACTATACATAGTTATTATAACATCATACTGATTCTTATATATTGTATCATCCACTCCACTCCAATTAAATAATTATGGAAACGATATCATCGCTCGTGTGTACGTACGGACTACCGTCTCCACGACGCGATGAGATTCATTCTCCATGTTAACCATTTAAGAATGATTATAAAGTATATATAAGCAATAATAATGAAATATATGACATTATAAAGCTACTGTATTTATGTATATATGTATTTCATCTACTTAATTCCATTCAACTCAATAAGAAAACGAAAACAACGTTCATGCGTACGTACGACCTACCGTCTCCATGAACGGTGTATTTCTTTCCATTTATCAATCTATTATATATATGTATATTATGAATATATATTATATATAAATCATGTTTTATATTCTGGAATTATTTAATCATGATCTAAGTAATCATATGAATAATTACAAGTCAAAACACGGACGACAAATGAAACGATTTTACCCAAAACAATCTTTAACATGGAATTTACAAAAGAATGGGTAATATAAAGTCATAAGAGAACCATATATGATATCATAACAATGAATATGATTATGTAATAAGTCAATGACATTATTTAAATCATTATACAGGAGGTTCGGATACATACAAATCATATCAGACATAAGGTAAGGGATAATTTTTCAAATCTCATTTTTATCCGAGATTGCTTATTCGTAAGTATTTACTGGGGTTATTTCTATCATCCATGTCCATGTTTTATAAAAGTGTTTTCATGTATGATTAAAGTCCTTTTTACCCATTTTTGACTTTTACTACATGGTATGTAAGGAATCATTCTTTTGTTTACATTACGAGGTACTTTTTGACTTTTCCGGAAAAAGTACGAAAAGAATGTTTTTTTTAACTTATACGGAACATATGGATTTTATGGTTTTATAAAGCCTTATTTTCATGAAGCTTCCTCAAAAATATTTCATGACTATTTTCAAAAAAATATCTTTCTTTTAAAATTTCATGACATTTTGTGAAAGGAAATTGATTTTGAAGAAGAAAGGATATTTTCCTCAAGAATTCATTTCAAGTGTTTTATCAAAACCATTTTCCATCTAAGATGAAATTATTTCATATGTGTATGTTTCAAGTCTAATGTATCTATGATTTACATGGTTTCACTTTTCTTATTATGAAATGATATCCATTTCTTTTATATGAATTATGTGATGATGGGATGATGTTTATGAAACCCATTTTATTAATTGGATTATTATGAATGATGTATGTTTATTTTGTGGCACAAGTAAGAATGATTTAATTATGATATGGGTGGGACCTATATCTCCCTCCAATGCATTGGGTAAAGATTTATATCTCATGAGATAGACATGGCTGGAACGGCAGGTTAAACCGGTTCAGTAAAACAGGACTGGAACGAGGAGTGAACTTGATTCAGAATGAGACTTTGTCCACTAAGATGGTCTTGGCAGCAATGCGTTGGCTACTATGGAAATCATTACATGTGCTTAATGGATTCCACAATTACATGTTTTATTCCCATGTTATTTTATCAAGATTTATGTTCCATTATGATCTATTCCTTATGCACTTCCATGTTTTATGTCGTTGCTCAAGATTTTTTATGTTCATGTTTTTTTTAAGTTCAAATGCATATGGTATGTTTTATTTTATCCATGATTACCATTACTGAGCATTTGAGCTCACCTTTTTTATGTTTTCTTTTCCCCCAGGATTAAAAGAAATATTTTAGGTAAGGAAACAAAAAATGGAAGATCTTTATGGGAGATGTTGAAGATCTTTCACCACGATTAGAAGATTACGTTCCAAGTTTCCAAAGACACTAAACTATTACGGTCCTTGTGTGTCTGTTTTTGTTATATACTAAGTATTCCGCAAAAGTAATGTAATGTCTATGTACGTCAAGCTTAGGGTCTCTACAAAAAATGAATCCCAGATTCAAATATATAAATTTATAGAACTGATAATGAATTCTTTTATATAAATAATTATAATAAGAAGTGAGAATAAATAATAACAACACGAAGAGTGTTAATATATGTTTAACCAAGTTAGTGATATCAGTAAACACAAACTCAGGTTTATAAATATAGAAACCCCAATCAAATAAAGATACATCAAAATATAAGAAATGTTCAAAAATTACAAGGTTAATAATAAAATTTAAAATCAACGGATTAGAAATATCATAAATCAAGATAAAATAACAATGAATGAAATAACTTATCATAACACCAAAATCCACCACTAAAATCAATAAAAAATAAGTTCTTGTAAAATCAACACATAATAACCTCATCGTGTTTCCACTTCATCCATGCTTACATAAAACCACATTCCATAATATTACCACATCACTGCATACCACCACATAATCACATAACCCCACTATATATATAGAACCCCACATTTTATTTCACAACATCACCAACTATACGCATACATTTCACACCTCTTTTACATTTCCACCACACATCCTCATAAATCATTACCACATCATCACCAAATAGCTTCCAACACACCAAAAATAAAAAAAATAACTTGAAATAAATTACTATAATAATTTTACCATAACAAATCTTCCACATAACATGAAAAAAATGAACTAATCCCTCATAATAACATCTACATTTCCTCCATCAATCCCTAAATTCTACTATTACCCCACTTTAATTTTAGAAACCACACACCACCCCCAAGAAATCAAAAATAACAATGATAACATAAGAAACAATGGATAAAACTCAAAACTTATACACCCATGAATTACTTCTAACCTCCTCATTATATGGGCCAACCTATCTCTCACTCATAAAATGAGCCTACTAAAATTCCTTCTTCCATCATAATAATCATACTATACCCATCCCAACTCTAATAGAACATTTATGCAAAGGGAAAAAGTTATCAAACTATAATGGAATACTTTACATGGAATAATTTAAAAAATAACCCAAAAGAGACTAAGAATGATGAGTATAAGGGAAACTTCAAAAGAAAACATAACAAATCAACCAAGAATATAAATTTCATTTAATGTAAGAGAAATATAGATACCCCCACCTCAAACCACAACATGGTTTCTCAATTACCATATCATTATGTTAGTCTGTCATGGGTTTAGTTACACACCACCAACACCTAATACAAATTCAACCCTCATAACCACTTGATGAAATAAGATCAACATTATCTCTGTCACTATCTCCACTACCTGCTACCAACACCTGTATGAAATTTTTCTTGAAAATTAAATAGTGACATATATTTAAATTTAAACTTAAAACCAATAAAAGTTTGTATACTAAATGATTATGAATTTGTGTGATTTACCTAATCACTCAAACAAACTATTGATGCAATATCATTGGGGACACATCTAGTCATCATATAATATAATTCAACCAATGATTTCTTTAGAGTAATGATCTTCACATATTATATCTGTATATGATCCCCTATTGATGAATTGTGCTCCCCTGTTGCTGAATTGTGATTTTAAATGAAATAAACTACCTCTGAGCATCTCGAGGTAGGGAGTAACTAAAAACATGAGTATATGCGCTTGTAATCCCCAGTGACCTGCCAAATACCTCTGATGGTAATGGTCCCAAACTCATCCTTCACACACAACCAAGATGCTCCTTCCTAAGGACTTGACCAAATGGATCATCCCGGGAGACTGAGAAGGAATGTGCAGGATTGAAATCCTATAATCCTTTCATTTTTACCTATAAATAAAATATTAGTTTTCACAACCCGACCCGATGGGGCTCAGACTGAAACTCCCCAAGACCGCCTCCAATAGGCCAGGGGATGGAGACTAACACCGAGTAGGCATATCACTAACATGGGAGGCATTGCCTATGTACCTGTAAACACTCTCACATCTCCAAGCTAAAAAATGATGAAATGTAAAAACCAAAAGAAACCAATGTATTCATACATATATATCCCACAACTATAGTACAACAGAAGTACTAAAAGAAAAAGAAGGAAAAAACAACACCTACCAAAGAAAATAGAAAAAGCATCCAACCTACTCAGAAGGAGGGGATCTCTGTCAAATTTAGCTACCGGAAAACTCCTTAACCAAGCTCCGATAAACACCTAGGTCTATCTATCTCACTAATATCCCCCTACTATGGGTCCTTTGTGGACTTCTTAAAAAGGCATGTGGTCTGTACAAGACACAAAACATGTGTGGGAAAATCCCGTGTAGGGGTGAGTATAAAAATACTCAGTAGGTACCCCAAAAAACCCAAAATAAAAAGGGATAAACTAAAAGGAAAAAATCTGCTCGACCTAGACAGAGGGAACCCCAATCGAGAGAGAAAATCCATATTTAACCATCCTCATCTATACATGAAAAGTCATCTTGGTCTACTGGGGTGTCAACCCCTGAAATGTGAAAACACCACAAGGACTCCCAAAAATATTCCATATATATACATATCAGAAACCAAGTCTCATGAGGTTCCAACCTCATAGATAGCAACACGATTCTATTCATAGGCTCCAACCATAACACGAAACCAGGAGAACACACTTCATGAGCTTAGCCATCTCAAATGGCACCCGTCCAAGAGGTACTCCATCGGGAACAACTCTACCATTCCTAACAGTACGCATGAGAGAACATGCTCTATCGGGAATATCTTACTAGGTCTAGCTCTAGTACCTAACACCATAGGTGTTGTTATTGTTACCTTTCTCCTAGAACAAGCTAAGGAAACCCAAGTGAAGAGGGTCGCTCTTCACCACTGCACAAAATTGATGGAGCACTGCTCCAAACTATGAATTGCATGCATCCCCTATAATAAGAGAGAATGGAGGCACCTGCACCTCACCACTGCCCCACAGTAAAGGGAGTAATACTACTAACTAACCCGCAAAACCTCTTTCAATCTTGTATGGAGTGGCCTGAACCTCAGTTTGTTGAGGGAGAACTAACTCCTATTTAGGAATCATTCAAATAAAGTAGAGGGGACCTCTCCTCACAAATGTATCCCATAGTCGAGGGAGATAAAAATCCAATGGAGGAACCACTCCCCGCTACTACTTGGATATGGGGGAGTATTACTCTATAAGTGAGGACTTATGCCCTGATACAATAGGGGAGTAATAATCATAGAATGGAGGACTCACACCCTAAAATGATAGGGGAGTACCACTCCATGGATTGAGAACCCACACCATAACCTGGTAGGGGAGTACCACCCAGTGGCTAGAGGACCCGCACCCTATTAGGATAGGGTAGTACCAACTCTAGAAGATCGTTCACTATGGGGGACCCACACCCTGACATGGTAGGGGAGTACTGACTCCAGTCTAGAAGAACCACTCCCTGATATGGTAGGGGAGTATCAACTCTGTTGGAACAACACATATGGAGAACCCACACCCTGATCCAATAGGGGAGTACCGAATCCTAGGATAGAATACCCACTCCCTAATATGACAGAGGAGTACCGAACATACCTATATGTATTATATGGAGGATTTTCACCTTGTAATGATAAGGGAGTACTGTCCATCTTCATGAACATCATGGGGAAACTCGCACCCTCATCCATCAGGGGAGTAACACCCCCAGAGGAAACTACCCAAAGGTAATGAACCCGTACCCATGATGTGGGGAGTCCCATATATACCTAAGTAGAGATATAAGGAAAACTCACTCCCTAGTCCATCAGGGGAGTAACCGTCCTAGAGTCTCTTTATATGAACCACACCGATATCCAACATCATATCATCACCACTCCACAAGAATATTTCTCTATTCATTCCAAATTGTATCACATAATACATAACAGAGGCCAACATCACGTTATATGTGGAAAACTACTAAGGATGGACTACTCACAAGACTGAATCTGAGTCCCAGATAAGAAGATACAGAAGGCGGAAGATCCTCATAGGATATCCTAGTAGTACACAACATGCACCGGGGCACACACGATGTGTGAGACTGCCCAAGAACCATCCCGTGTATCTAGTCCACATGGGTCCCAACCCATGTAGGCGTACATGGTGTGTAGAGATGGTACACATCGTGTCCTTCATCTCTTGTCCCCTGATTGTGTTCATATTCTACATGGACCATCTAACCGTGTCCTTTACACACAGTGCATCCCATAATATAGGGCGTCTTCATGATAGACGACCACCTAACCATGTAGTTTTCTCATATCCATGTATCGGACCCCATGTCTGTGTATCTTGGCCATGTGTTAGTACACAGCCATGTGTTTTCACATGGATATCCCAAGCCATGTCCTATGGTCACACAGTTTAGGGAACTACATGGTTTTTAACCCCTATACATGTAATATAGTCCCAAATTTTCATCTTCTCTGAACAGGAAGAGCTACACAACATGTATCACTGAACTACATGCTATGTAGATAGTGATCATAGTCAGAAATCACCTGCAAAACCCTCTGATTTTCCTCAGTTTACCCCAAAACTTGTAGATCTACCTAGAAGGGATCTCTAGCAATTGTATTTGGGCTCTATAATCTTAAAACAATGTGTAAACAAGGGGATCATGACCAAAAATCAAATACACCTACCTCGTTGGTGAAACACCAAAGATTTGGATCAAGAACGATGCCCAGATCATTCTGGTTGTCGATCTGATGATGATCGACTTCATAAAAAGAGATCAAAGACACCTCATTGCATGGATTCAAATCTGTTTCCATTCGTCACCAAAGGGAGGATAGGAGGAGGATATTTTCCTCTTTTTTGTTTCGTGTGAACCAACATGAGGGGTGGGATGGGTTTAGGTTAGATTTTAATTAATTATTCAATTAATTAAATCCACCTCATAATGCTCCGTCACCAAAATTCCCCTGATCAAAACACCCAGCACAGATGACCTTAGGTCTCACCTAGGGTAAACATGACATTCTGAAATCAACCATGGTCTCAAAATCCCGATCCAAAAATATTAATGGGAGTTATTTATGTTTCAAGTGAAACTGTACACACACGATAAAAAATATTTAATATTTTTAATATCACCGCACTGAGGCTCCCTGAGCCCCGACTTCCCACACCAACTTAGCATCCGACTCTAGAAATATTTTCTAAAATATTTTGAAGTCCTTTGGGTCAAAACCTGAGTCATTAAATTCTCCCCACCTTAGGTATTTTCATCCCCGAAAAGAGAAATCCTAATCATAAGGGAAGAAACTAAGCTCTCTACTGGACTCCCATGCCAGCAAGCTCACCAAGGGTTCCCATGCTGCTTACAAGCACACACACAGAGGAACCACCAAGATCAAACCAATATTATGTTCAGCTTCTCCCAGTCCAACATTATACAATAAACGAGCACTTGTCTCCTTAGCTACGATAGGTGGGGAAGCACCAAGCACCACGGTCCATCTGTAATCATGGGGTCTAGCGGTACACCACCTAGATAACCTAACACAGATATTAAAAAAACCCCATAGTTCACATCCACCACTATATGGACTATACAATAGCCTCATCAAGTGTTTTTTTTCAATTTTGATGTTGAACATGAGAGGGTATTCACGAACAAAATAGGGCTACCCAAGAGTAAACACTGGATCTTACCAGACCCTTTGTCTACAAATATCTAGTTGTAACATAGATCACCAAAACAATAACACTACCACTCCTACTAGTGGCATCCCTACTAAGTATGGATGGTAGGAAACCAATCCACACTGTGGAAATATCATAGGGTCTAACTCTACCACTATGAAATGATTCTAAGCATGTATAGACCTCTCCCAGGGCCACCAAGAAAAAAGGGGTTGAGCAGGAAACCTCCACTGGCACGGATGGGACCTGCTCCCACACTTCATCGCATAACCTAACCCTAAACACGAAATTATATGGAACTATTCCACCACACCTCTATACTATTTACTTTGGGTGGCACTGACTCTCCTTCTCTATTCTAATTACATCACAAAAACACATCTCGATGAGGAAGGCATCCCCCATCACCTGTGAGTTCAAAGCTATGTCAAACTACACCACATCCTCCTTGAGTGTGTCACATACAAAGATGATTCCAAACACATGAGGGTACTAATAAAGAGAAAAGGGATACCCGAACATGCACTGGGTCTTACCGGGCCCTCTATCGCAACTACCAACACAGGGTTCTACTAACTCCCCACATCACCCTGGTTAAACCTAGAGCATGAGTGGAAAAAAGAGTACCCACAAAAGTGTCTAACAATTGATACTATAAAAAGTAGAAATGATATAAGGCATACCTCTATTAATCCTTAGATCTTCTAGATCAAAGGCCTCCATGACCTTTAGTTGTCCTCACCCACATCCTCCAGCTCCCTGAGCCTGGTACGGACCACCTGGGGTGGTGGTGGTAACACCCTGAATTATATGACACCTCCAGTCGCCCCTCCAACTCCCCCACCTCATCTTACACCTTGTGGAACTCCTTGATCCAAGTGATACCTCTACCAAGGTGGATCTTCAGCCAGATCCCTCTCAGTAGAATACTGGGTCAAACAATCTCTAGAAAGATTCCCCTAGCCATCGCAAGCATAAAACCGCCTCTCCTGCAGCTAATATAATCCTCGACACTACTCCTACACTATAGACCCACACGTCTGTGTCTGGGCATGGGTATTCCTCCTACACCATGATCCTATTACCTATCGTATTCCAAATCCTATAGATGCCTCATCCTCATGACCACTACTATGAGTCATATCTACCTGTTCCTTGGCCAGTAAACTTTCCACCACCAAATCTCACTCCAATACTCCAGCGTAGGTGGGAATGCGTAGAGGAATAAAAAAACCCTGATCTCCTGATGAAATCCCCGCTCGATGGTTCATAATCTAAAGAACAGATCCCGAACCATATCCAAGGATTACCAGGACAAGTCTGTGAACCACACTGAAAAATATAACACTATCATGTTACCCTACCGAAGATGCAGAAGCTCCTGAATATGCACTAAACTCAACATGGCTGGGTAAAACTCTTCCCTAAAGAGTCACTCAAACTCATCCCAAGTAAGTTTCACATCATCATGATACTGTATCACCAGACTCTACCATCGCCTGACTAAACCCTATATAAGGATCACCTCTAGAACCAACATCTGATTAGGATGTTTCCTCACTAATCATAAAACTCACGTGACTACCTCAAGCTAGTAATCTACTACCTGGGGGTTTGGATCACCTTGGTACCTTAGAGGTTGCTTCCTATGGAACTCATGAAGCGCACTCATCCTACGTGCATCCTTGTCCTAAACTTTCAGTAAAACCTATTGCTCAATAGGAAGTGGCACTATCGATGGACCACTCAGAGGTAATGCCTTAGAATCAGTTCCATACACTGAAACCTCATCATGGGGAATATTGTCATCACAATCACACCATAAAATCATATCTAGCTGTCTTCACAAAGGCATCCTAAAATAGAATCAAGACGTGCTATGGTAAAAGAGTATATCTAGGGAGCTGACTCAAGAAGGATAGGAAAAACCAAAACCCAGTCCTATATAATGCATGTACCATTTATTTCCCAGTGACCACTTTCCTAATGTTCTAAGTCAAAAAGTAGGTTATCAGTATAACGACCCAATGTTTTTCAATGGAAATTCATTTCTTATAAATATGTCATAATCACATGAAATCAAAACATAATGAACTACTAAGTGCTACGTGACCTCTAAACATAAGTTTTTCAATTCTGTGATTTGAATTTCAAAAGTCTAACATACACGGTTGTGATCAGTATGTTATTCGGAGTCTAATATGACCAACTTAATTTTTGGTGAATAGTAACACACCCTAATGAATAGTAATTTTACCCTTATTAATAGTGACATAACCTAATGAATATTAAACTTACATTTTATAGTAAATTAATTATATTCAAGTGGGAGTACGATATACCTATATCTTGGAATAAGAATATATGCATTTTAAAATTATTGTTTTTTGAGTAAATTGTGATTTTAATTAAATATTAAATTAATCATATTTAGAAAATTATTTTTGAAAAATGGACTTCATTTTTGGATTCTACATGTCGAAAAATGGCTAGGGTGAATTTTTGAGATTTTTCTGAAATACATGATTTTTTGATGAATAGTAAAATGTGGTAATTTACCGTATATATACATTATAAGATAAATAGACTATTACTAGAATAATGGATGATGTAACCACCTTTGTTTATAATTAAAATTACTCATTTACTATTTTTGGTCATGGAATCATCACTATTTTTGTTCTTGAGGGAAATTAATAAACTAATGATTAAAAAATTATGAAAACCCTCCTCTCCTCCACCATAACCCCCTCACTCCCTCTTCTCTTCACTCCTTTAAAGCCTTTATAATTCCCTATATTCTGCCAAAATACCTCCCCAAGATCCCTATCTACGTCCATAAGCCTTTTTTCTCCTAAAAATACCAAAAACTCTCCCCTTAAGAAGCTCTCAAGGAAGGTTGATTCAAGAGGTAAAATTCCTCTTTTCTTTTCTTTCATTTTTAAGTTCCTTTGTTCTCTTTTCTTTCTTAACCTATACTCATCCAAATGGTATGAAAAATCCAGTACCATAAATGTAATGGAATTTTGTTATGATAAAGGGATATTTCATTATCATCTCTTCTTTCCCCACCTTTTATTTGAAAGAAATGAAAACACTGTTTGAGATGTGTTAATTTAGCACAGTCAAGGACAATGGTTTATCAATTTCTATTATCATATTTAATTATGGTCATGAAACCATTTGTGTTATGGTTGAACCAGATTATTATATATGTAATATATCCTAGTTATGGTTCTTTAATCCTTTTGTACAAATGGTATTAAGTTATAAAGCAAAACATATTCGTTGTAATCAAAACCCACCGATTAACCAAAATGGTTGTCACTAAGGTTTTATATAATAATTCATATTCACTCCCAATAAAAAAATGAATTTTTAAAACCATGTAATCTCCTGGATGTTCACTAATAACACACAACTTCAATTCTATACAACCACTTTCATCATACATGTTTATCCGAACATGAACTGATCATTAAAACCAAGGAAGCAAACAGACCCGAACAATGAAATTGAACCTTATAACCAATCAAAAAGGTATTTAATGAACTAAAAAAGGTTATAATAAATCAATTGAATATATAATAGGTTATGGAATTATTAATTAATAAACCTAATGTTTTTATTCAGGTCATTAATAACAAGTGGAGAACACCACAAGACTGAAGGTAAGGGATCCTCTCCATTTCACTCATATTTAAGAAAGTCCTCTATGCTATGAAATTTTATGGGTAATCCCTATTGACGGGGTATAATTAAAAAACTACCCCATAATTTTCTCATTATGTATAAAAGATTATAAATCCCTTTATCTCTCATTAATATCCCTTTAATACACCCGATATCATGCCGATAATCCGTAAGGAATTCTACCTGAACCGCCTTTATTCCTTCGAGTTGATATATCTTTCTTTTTACCCAAATGAAGTTGTATTTTATTTTTATTTAAAACTTCTACATGCTATTTATATCCTCCAAACTCATGTTTCAATATCCATCCCTCATTCTCTTTCGGGGATATGCATGCTTTTAAGTGATTCCCTCCTCGATACTTCCCAATAAGCAAACTCGTTTTAAGGGAACTTCCCAAATTTTTACCCAATTTCAAGTGCACTCTATCCTATATTTTAAGAAACCATTGTATTTATAAAATAATTATTTTTATTATTAAAACATTCTTGGTTCACTTATGGTTTTATATAAAATATTTTCCATTTTCTATTTTAAAACCTCTTTAGTGTTTTCCTTAAAACCGCACTAAAACATTTTAATGCTAAGAATTTCATAAATACCATTATTACATGTTGTCACTTATGTTTTACATAAATTACCATGATATATGCCTATTTTAATTTATTAATTTCCATTTATGTTTTAATTCCTTTCTCTCATGGACACTTTTATGATACCCCCATTAATTATTCTTTATGACATGATTGTGATACCCATTTATTTCCATGGGAACCCTTATGTTTATGTATGGTTGATTATGTTTGATTATTTATTTGGAAAGAATATTCTTGAAAATGATAAGATGTTTTCACCCAGATAGCGATCCAATGCATTGGGTAAAGTTAATTCTCATGAAATGTTATGTGCAACGGTCTTGGTGGGTAGCCTTGGATTGTGCTACTATGGGAAATGATCTTAGCAGTTAGCCTTGACTCATACTAAAGTCATGTGTTATGTTGCTGCAACATTTATATGATCCCATGTTCATATGATCCCATGTTTATATGATTCCATTTTTGTATGATTACATGTTTATATGTTATGATTCCATATGTTCCATGATTTTGATATCATTATGTCATGCCTCCTAACTCATGTGCTTAAGATTTATTCATATGTTCATTTCCTTACTAGGCTTTTTAGCTCATCCCTTTGTTCATGTGTTCCCTAGGGTACCCTATATAGATGTAATGGTTTAAAAAAATTTATGATATCTTAATGGATATTAAATAAATAACTTTTTTTTGTTCCTATGATTTTAGTTTGTGTACCTAGTCTTCCAAGACACTAGAATTAATGATCCCTGGCTTGTACTCTGATGTGTAATTATGCTTAAAATCATGTAATGTTATATGTAAAAGGCTAGAGTCTCTATAGTTGGTATCATAGGATTGTCTTTTTATTTTTAGAGATTAGGAATAGAGAAATTTATTAAGAACCTTTAGGATGAGACGAAGTATAAGAAAACATCCCTAAATTTTGGTAAGTATAAAGTAAGTGGTTAATCATGAAAATAAACCCCTGTCTGGATACAAACAGGTAGAGGAAGCTCTGGAATAGATGTACCTAGGAGTGAAAACTCTGACAAGTAGTTTAGGGCTTGACCCGGGGTATCCTGGTACATGACAACAGGCCTTGCTTCACTCTTGGTTTGACACTCCCAGGGGATATGATTTGGTAGATTCACGAGCTTAGTACAAACCATTATTAAGGGACAAAGGAAAATCCCATAAGAATATAAGTTAAGAAATAGATAGTGGATAACCTAGATTTAAACCTAAGGAATCACAAGTTAGGATATAATTCTCCTTTACAATTTTATCCTTTTATATTCAAAGTTTATTTTTTATGGACAATAGCTAAGTATTCAAGACCTCTAATTGTACATTCTTTTTCTTAGTTAATGGCGGGAAATAGAAGAACACGTTACAATAATAAATGTGATAGAAAATGTGAATAATACTCTAATGATATGCCTGATATGATGGGAACAGGTGCTCAAAACTTTATGAAAGTACTTTCTCAGCTGGCTCAAGTTGTGAATAATAACTTGAATCATGTGGAACTCCTTCCTACTCCAAGGAAAAAGAAATTTGCAGTAGAATACTTCATGTGGAAAAGGCCTCCCATGTTTAAAGGATATTATGATCCCTCCTTGTGGAACAATGTATTAACTCCATTGAAAATATATTCTTCTCCCTCTAGTTCTCAGAAGAAGAGAAAGTTGTACTATTGATCTATCATTTTGATGGGGAAGTTGATCAGTGGAGGACACTAATCAAGAATACAAAGTCCCAAGAGGAAATTGATTCCATGGATTGGGAGGAATTCAAGAGGATGTTTTTCAATAAATATTTTCCTCGATCCCTCCATCTCAAGATAGAAATAGAGTTCCTTGAACTCAAGTATAAGGAAGATGAGTTCATCGGGGTGTATGAAGAAAAATTTACAAGGCTTTCAAGGTACACCTCTGCCTTTTTCATGAACACCAAAATTAAGGTGGATCGCTTATTTAGTGGGATAAATCCGAGTCTACAGAAGGTTTTGGTGATTTTATACTTCTAAAGTTATGAGGATATTTTACATTGTTCTCTCAAGGTTTAAATAGAGATTGGATACTCTTAGTGGTCTCATGGGCCTGATGAAAATAATCGCAAAAATGGAGAAAAACATGGGTGGTTCAACAAACAAATGCCATGATGGAAAGAAGACTGAATATCCCACTTGTAAAAGTTGTGGGTAGAAGAATCTTGGGAATTATATAAAGGGAACTATGAATTGATTCAAATGTAGAAATCTAGGAAATCTATCCAAGAACTGCCGAAGGGATATGAAAAATACCGCTAATGTGGAAGAAGAAAGGAAGGTTCAGATCAATGCTCAACCATTGGTGTAGTGTTACAACTACAAGGAGCATGGTCATTATGTGAACAATTTACCTAAGCCAAAGGTTGTTGTAGGAAATCAAAAATAACCTCCAAGTAAACAAGGAAGGGATTATTATATCACTACTACCACTACTAGAAAAGCAGGTATTTGCGACGGGCTATTTGCGACGGGATCCCGTCGCAAATAGCCCGTTGCTGAAAACGCCGTCGCAACTAAACTTATTTGCGACGGGACCGTCGCTAAAGCCTTTTTTTGCGACGGACATTCTCCCCGTCGCAAATAGTATTCCGTATTTTTGTAAAAAACTTTTTAAACAGTTATTGCGATGGGCCCGTCGCAAATACCTTTTGCGACGGTTCCGTCGCAAAAACTCTTTTTTAAAAAAATAAAAAAAATTAATAATACTAGTATTTGCGACGGGAACCGGGACCCGTCGCAAATACTCTTTTAAAAAAAAATAAAAAACTATTAATAATACTAGTATTTGCGACGGACATAGTATCCCGTCGCAAATACTATAAAAAAAATAAAAAAAATAAATTATTAATAAATTATTTTAATTAATATAATAATAGAATTATAATTTAAAAATGAAAATAATAAATTATTTTAATTACTATAATAATAGTAGAATTATAATTCAAAAATAAAAATAATAGAATATTAATAAATAATTTAATTAATATAATAATATTATAATTATAATTCATAAATAAAAAAAATATTAATAAGTTATTTTAATTAATATAAAAATAATAGAATTATTTTACATTCAAATATTAAAATAATTCAAGTATTACAAAAAAATAATTAAATTATAATATTATAAAATTTTAATATATATATAAAATTTAATATTATAAAATATAAATATTATTATTATTCATATTAATATTGTTATTTAAAAATATAATATTATTAATATTTTATAATGAGACAGAAACTACGAATAGAAAAAAAAAATATTTTGATTTCATAAATTTTATAACAGAAATACAAACTCTAATCTGTAGGAGGGGGGGGAGGGGGGGAGGTGGGGGATCTGCAGATGGTGGTGGAGGAAACTCCATCCCTAAAGCATGAGTGAGTCGGCGCATGTACTCCATCTGCTCCTGATGCTGCTGCTGCCACCGACTCGTCTGCTCCTCGTACAGCTGCTGCTGGCGTCGATGCTCCTCCTCATGCTGCTGACGCATCTGCTCCTACTCCTGTCGGAGACTCTCTATCTGTGCAGTCTGAGATCGCAACTGCTCCTCATACTGTGTAGAAGAAGATGCATGAGCTCCTCTCGAGCTGGACGCCGACATCGCAGCACTGCCATAATAATCTCCGGGAGTCAGTCGAGAGCCGATACCAACTACCCGGCCCTTCTCGAAGGCATACTGGGTGGCCTGCATCCATGCCGCCTCATCAAACTGACGGGCAGTGGTCTGATCTGATGCCTCGGCCTGACTCTCAGGCCGGGCCTGTGCCGCTGCAGCCTCATATGACTCCTATAGTTGCAATTTAAAATTAAAATTGTGAATATATTATATGCAGTTAATTTTTAAACTTGAAAACAAATAATACTGACCACGATGTGATGCTGACGATCACCTCTGAGCTCCCCAGTAGTAGGATCACTATACATCCTCCGATATACGTCGTACTCTGTAATATCGGGGTGCTCGACAGCCTATAAGAATAAAAAATAAACTGTTAATATTTATAGTTATATAAAATATTTATAAATAATGTACGTACCAGATGCTGTCTATGAGTACTGAAAGAACGACTCCCAGCTCGATGAGTCACCTCCTGCCTCCCCCGATTCTGCCTCCCCACCGATGATCTCCTCTGAAAGGCACCACTCAACCAGTGCGCACATAATCCATCCCATACATGGGATGAAATGTACTCTGGTCAGTGTGCTCTACATGACTCATCAAAATCTGACACTCCTGCTTTCTTCATCGCAACTTTTCTTAAATTGTGCAAAAACTGACGAAGGCGATCACGCATGGCCACCTTCCATGCCTCGTGGATGGCGTCACGCATGGTATCCTCGATCGGATACCATAAACCCTACAAATAAATCAAAATATCAAGTTAGAAATGAAATAATTTTCAAAATAAAAATTATTTATTTACGTACGTACCAACCAATGGCCGAACATGGCCTGCTGCACATCAATGGGAATCTGCTCCCATGTGGTCCACGCCTGAGAGAAATAGTTGCGCAAAATAGCGCTGCCCTGTCCGACTGCTATATGCGAAAAACTGAAAAAATAATAAACATTTATTATGTGAATAGATTAATGAAATCTTAGTCAAATTCACAGGTTATTACACAGGTTATCACACCTCCGGGTGCGCGGATCAAACCCAAGACGTGGACGTCGCTCGGGGACGGGGTCAGGAATCATCAATCGTGCAAGACCGCGCCCCCTCCGCGTACTCCCTGGAGCGCCTGCAGGCTGAGGGTCATCTGCCAGCAACTCATCCGCATCGAAAGGCAGGTCAGCCTCCGCCAACTCACGAAATGTGGCCTTGCATGGTTGATCACTTCGCAAGTAATGTTGCAATCAGACAAACCAAGTCATTCCCTTCTTATCTATAAGAATTATCTCACATGAACCTTTACATAGATCATTCTTCCTTAAAAATTTGAGGGGATATCATTATTTTTCCCTTAAATTTTCAAGGAAGAATGGTCTATGTAAAGGTTCATGTGAGATGATTCTTATAGATAAGAAGGGAATGACTTGGTTTGTCTGATTGCAACATTACTTTTGAGGTGATCGACCATGCAAGGACAATTATAGAGTTTACATTGGACATGGCTGACACAAACTTTTTATTGCGCATGACCTGACAATTAGCGACCCTTTAAGATTTGAACATGTTAAGAATAGAGCAAAATCTGTTGTGAATATTGATAATTTTAATATTTTATAAATTTTTATTATTTTAATAATATTAATATTTTTTTCATAAATATTGATAATATAATTTTTTTTGCTAAGTATTCTTGAGTATTCCTGAGTATTCCTGAGTATTCGTGATTATTCATGAGTATTCGTGAGTATTCATGAGTATTCGTGACTATTCGTGAGTATTCGTGAGTATTCCTAATTATTACTAATTATTCCTAATTATTCCTAATTATTCCTAATTATTTGCAATTATTGGTAATTATTGGCAATTATTGGTCATTATTACTAATTATTACAAATTATTGGTAATTATTACTAATTATTGGTAATTATTACTAATTATTGGTAATTATTACTAATTATTCCTAATTATTACTAATTATTCCTAATTATTACTAATTATTACTAATTATTCCTAATTATTACTAATTATTCCTAATTATTACAAATTATTGGTAATTATTACAAATTATTACTAATTATTGCTAATTATTGGTAATTATTCCAAATTATTGGTAATTATTCCAAATTATAGGTAATTATTCCTAATTATAGGTAATTATTCCTAATTATTGGTAATTATTCCTAATTATTGCTAATTATTCCTAATTATTGCTAATTATTACTAATTATTTCTAATTATTGCTAATTATTGGTAATTATTGCTAATTATTGGTAATTATTGATAATTATTCCTAATTATTACTAATTATTGCTAATTATTGATAATTATTCCTAATTATTACTAATTATTCCTAATTATTAGTAATTATTCCTAATTATTACTAATTATTCCTAATTATTCCTAATTATTCCTAATTATTCCTAATTATTCCTAATTATTCCTAATTATTACTAATTATTACTAATTATTCCTAATTATTCCTAATTATTGGCAATTATTGGTAATTATTGGTAATTATTGGTAATTATTGGTAATTATTCCTAATTATTCCTAATTATTACTAATTATTACTAATTATTCCTAATTATTCCTAATTATTCCTAATTATTCCTAATTATTCCTAATTATTCCTAATTATTCCTAATTATTCCTAATTATTTGCAATTATTCCTAATTATTTGCAATTATTGATAATTATTACTAATTATTGGCAATTATTGGTAATTATTACTAATTATTACTAATTATTGGTAATTATTGGTAATTATTACTAATTATTACTAATTATTCCTAATTATTACAAATTATTGGTAATTATTACAAATTATTGGTAATTATTCCAAATTATTGGTAATTATTCCAAATTATTGGTAATTATTACTAATTATTGCTAATTATTGCTAATTATTGGTAATTATTGCTAATTATTGGTAATTATTGGTAATTATTGATAATTATTGATAATTATTCCTAATTATTACTAATTATTGCTAATTATTGATAATTATTCCTAATTATTACTAATTATTCCTAATTATTAGTAATTATTCCTAATTATTACTAATTATTTCTAATTATTCCTAATTATTCCTAATTATTCCTAATTATTCCTAATTATTCCTAATTATTACTAATTATTCCTAATTATTCCTAATTATTTGCAATTATTGGCAATTATTGGTAATTATTGGTAATTATTGGTAATTATTCCTAATTATTCCTAATTATTACTAATTATTCCTAATTATTCCTAATTATTCCTAATTATTCCTAATTATTCCTAATTATTTGCAATTATTCCTAATTATTTGCAATTATTGATAATTATTACTAATTATTGGCAATTATTGGTAATTATTACTAATTATTACTAATTATTGGTAATTATTGGTAATTATTACTAATTATTACTAATTATTCCTAATTATTACAAATTATTGGTAATTATTACAAATTATTGGTAATTATTCCAAATTATTGGTAATTATTCCAAATTATTGGTAATTATTTCAAATTATTGGTAATTATTCCAAATTATTGGTAATTATTCCAAATTATAGGTAATTATTCCTAATTATTGGTAATTATTCCAAATTATAGGTAATTATTCCTAATTATTGGTAATTATTGGTAATTATTGCTAATTATTCCTAATTATTGCTAATTATTACTAATTATTGCTAATTATTGCTAATTATTGGTAATTATTACTAATTATTGGTAATTATTACTAATTATTGATAATTATTACTAATTATTCCTAATTATTACTAATTATTCCTAATTATTACTAATTATTCCTAATTATTACTAATTATTCCTAATTATTCCTAATTATTCCTAATTATTCCTAATTATTCTTAATTATTTGCAATTATTGGCAATTATTGGCAATTATTACTAATTATTACTAATTATTGTTAATTATTGGTAATTATTCCA
This sequence comes from Viscum album, assembly GCA_963277665.1. Taxonomy (NCBI): domain Eukaryota; kingdom Viridiplantae; phylum Streptophyta; class Magnoliopsida; order Santalales; family Viscaceae; genus Viscum; species Viscum album. Next base: position 1,907,956,593 of record OY728151.1, read on the forward strand.
AATTATAGGTAATTATTACTATTTATTGTTAATTATTACTAATTATTACTATTTATTGTTAATTATTACTAATTATTACTAATTATTACTAATTATTCCTAATTATTACTAATTATTGGTAATTATTACTAATTATTGGTAATTATTACTAATTATTGGTAATTATTACTAATTATTACTAATTATTACTAATTATTACTAATTATTACTAATTATTACTAATTATTAATATTTATTCTTAATTATTAAAAATTATTACAAATTATTCCTAATTACCATTAAATATGAACAATACTAATAATTTAAATTTATTAAGTAAGAAAACAATATAAACATAATTAAATTACAACTAATCAAAAATAATTGAAATTAATACAAAATTAAAAATAAATATTAAATTAAAATGAACATAAATACCTTGAAAATTGATGAGCTCTGATCGTTCTTCAAAACTTTAATAACAGCTCCGAAGAAAAAAATTAAACTGAACAAAAACTCAAATTTAGAAATAGAAATTTTAGAGCAGAAGAAGGTGGAGAATGAGAATGATTTGAGAAAAACGGATGGGGGTATTTATAGGTTAGATTATTAGCGACGGGTCCATTTGCGACGGGATTCCCGTCGCAAATAGTATTATTTGCGACGGGCACCGTCGCAAATACCTTCGCCCGCATTTATTACGGTCAACCGGTAAATAGTTATTTGCGACGGGACCCGTCGCAGATAACATACTATTTGCGACGGGAATACTTTCCCGTCGCAAATACCTTTTACCGCCGCCGGTTATTTGCGACGGGGAAAGGCATCCCCGTCGCAAATAGTTTTCCCCGGATTTGGCGCCAAAGCCCGGGAAAACTATTTGCGACGGGATAGGCTTCCCCGTCGCAAATAGTTTTCCCGCGATATGGCGGCAAATCGCGGGAAAACTATTTGCGACGGGGAAGCCTATCCCGTCGCAAAAGACTACTTATTTGCGACGGGTAAAGACCCCCGTCGCAAATAAGTTTTTAACGGGACTATTTGCGACGAGATTTATTCCCGTCGCAAATAACCCGTCGCAAATACCCATTTTTCCCGTAGTGTACTAAGGTGGAGCCGAATAACGATGTGGTGATAAGTACACTAGTTATTCATTCAATAATAGAGATTGTACTATTTGATTCTGATTCTACACATTCTTTCATATCTTTCAAGTTTAGTAGAACTATTCAAACACCACCTCAAAATTTAGAGGAAAAGTTATATGGGAGAATAGAAAATGGGGAAATCGTTGCATCCATGGTTTATAACTCCTCCCCGACTGACATTTGTGGACTGAACCTCCAGGAAAATCTCCTCATACTTCCTTTAGTGGAGTTAGACTCTATCTTGGGAATGAATTGGATATATTTATACAAAACCAAAATAAAATTTCAGGAAATGGAGATCACTCTTCACATCCCGAAGAATCCTCTGATTCTTTACAAGTGTAAGGAGTAAGATGAATCTCCTTTAGAATCATTATCTCAAGTGTGGATATTAATTCCTTATGAGCAAGAATGTCTAGCTCAAATGATTAGGAAAAAGGAGAGAATCATGCTTGAGGACATGACCATCGTTAGGGATTACACTGATGTATTCCATGAAGAGTTGTCTAGTATTCCTTATGGATGACAGGTTGAGTTCTTAATTGAACTTATTCCTGGATCTCTGCCTATATCAAAGACACCTTATAGAATGTCCACCGTAGAGCTGGAAGAGCCGAATAAGTAGTTACATGAGAATTTGAAGAAGGGTTTTATACACCTGAGTGCTTCACCATGGGGTGTTCTAGTCCTCTTTATCAAGAAGAAGGATAGATAAATGTGCCTCTACATTGATTATCATGAGCTCAATAAAATCATGATAAAGAACAAGTATCCCCTACCATAGATAGATGACTTGTTCGATCAGATTCATGGGGCCAGTTATTTCTCTAAGGTGGAATTTCAGTCGAGATATCACCAACTAAAGGTGAGGAAGGAATATATTCCTAAGATTTCCTTTCAAATGAGGTTTGAACACTATGAGTTCATAGTGATGCCCTTTGGACTCACTAATTCTACAACAATTTTCATGGATTTAATGAATAGAGTCTTTAGAGATTACCTCGACAACTTTTTGGTGTTCTTTATTGACGATATTCTGATATACTCCAAGAGAAAGAAGGAATATGAGGAGCATTTGAATATTGTGTTAAAGACTTTGCGAAGGGAGAATCTGTATGCAAAGTATAGTAAATGTGAGTTATGGATGGAGAAAGTATCATTCTTAGGGCATGTTATCATTAGCAAAGGGATATATGTAGACCCTTACAAGACAAAGGAAATTGAGGAGTGGCCCATGCCAATATCTGTAACAGAGATCCACAGCTTTTTGGGTATAGCTGGATATTATCGACGATTTGTGAAGAAATTTTCATGGTTTTCAAACCCAATGACCAAGTTGACATGGAAGGGAGTAAAGTTTTTCTGGACTCAGGAATGTGAAGACTGTTTCAAGGAGTTGAAAAAGAGGCTTATCACTGCACCAATACTCACACTCACAATAAGTGGAGAACTCTTTGTGGTCTATAGTGATACTTAAAAGAAGGGATTAGGCTATGTGATGATGAAAAATGATAAAGTGATAGCCTACAACTCAAGGCAAATGAAAATACATGAGCAAAACTATCCCATATATGATATGGAGTTGGAGGCTGTGATCTTTGTGTTGAAAATCTGGTAGCATTATCTCTATGGAGAGAAGTGTGAGATATATACTAACCATAAGAGTCTCAAATATATATTCACACAAAAAGTGCTTAATATAGACCAACGAAGATGGATAGATCTCATTAAGGATTATGACTACTCAATCCACTACCATCCCGATAAGGCAAAAAAGGTGATAGATGATCTAAGTAGAAAGGATCTTACATCATTATCAATGATGAGAATTGAAAAGGATCCTATATTCTTAGATTTGATGAGGATGGACATGGGAATCATTAAGGGAGGAACATCATAAATCCTTTATCAAATGATTTCTCAACTTTCTCTTATGGAGAAAATAAAGGATTCTCAAAGAAAAGATGTGGAAATTCTGAAATGGGTGGAAGCTATCAGAAATGGGAAATCCTTAGAGTTTATGATTGATGAGGAAGGAGTTGTAAGATTTGGGTCATTATTATGCATACCATCTGATCTAGAGATAAATAAGGATATTTTGAATGACGTACATAGCTCAACTTTATCTATTCACCTAGGAAGCACATAGATATATCAAGATCTCTGAGAAAAATTTTGGTGGGACAATATGAAAAGGGGGATTTCTAAATATACATAAAAGTGATTGGTATGTTAGAAAGTGAAGGCTTAGAGGAAAAAGTCTAAGGGGATGATGAAAACACTACCCATACCAACATGGAAGTGGAATAAAATTACCATGGAATTTGTCATGGACTTCCAAGGAAATCCAGAGGAAACAATGCTATATGGGTCATTGTGGACCGTCTTAAAAAGGTAGCTTACTTTATCGCAATTTGAGAGGAATTATCATTGGATCAACTTGTACATATTTACATCAAATAATTGGTAAGGATTCATGGAGTACCAATATCTATTACATCTGATTGTGATCCGAGATTTACCTCAAAGTTCTGGAAAAGTATCCAATATGCTCTAAGCACTAAACTGAACTTTAGTATGCCCTATCATCCTCAAACTGATGTCCAATATGAGTGAACTATTCAGATACTGGAAGATATATTGAGAGAATGTTCTATGGAATTCAAAAGAGTATGGTACCAATATCTTCCACTAGTTTAATTTGTCCGCAAAAATAGTTTCCACTTGAGCAACCAAATGGCACCATATGAATCCCTTTACAGGAAAAGGTGTAGAACACCGACATGTAGGGATAAAGTTAGTTAGAATAATCTTTTAGGACCTGAAATGGTTGAAGAAATGGTAGAGAAGGTGAAAACCACTTAGAAGCAGATCAAGGCAACCCAAAGTTGACAGAATATTTATGAAGAAAATCGTCAATGAGACTTTGAGTTCAAATTTAGAGATGTGGTATTTATTCACGTATCTCCATGGAAGAAAGTCATGAGGTTTGGGAAGAAAGGGAAGCTAAGTACTAGGTACATCGGCCCCTTCAAGATCCTTGATCGTGTCGGAGTTGTAGCCTATCGACTGACACTTTCTCCTACCATATCCAAAGTACATGATGTCTTTCATGTATCCCTCTTAAGTAAGTATATACCATATCCTTCACATGTACTCTCTTCAGAGGTGGTAGAGTTGGAGGTTGATCTTTCTTATGAGGAGAATCCAATGAGGATCTTATATCTTAGGGATAAAGTTCTACGTAACAAGACTACTCACCTGGTAAAAGTACTATGGAGTAACCATAAGTACGAAGAGGCAACATGGGAACTGGAGGAAGCAATGAATTAAAAGTACCTGCACCTGTTTATGGATTAGAATGTAAAATGAAATTTTGAGGGTGAAATTTCATAAGGGGGGAAGAATGTAACGACCCAATGTTTTTCAATGGAAATTCCTTTCTTATAAATATGTTATAATCACATGAAATCAAAACATAATGAACTAATAAGTTCTATGTGACCTTTAAGCATAAGTTTTTCACTTTTGTGATTTGAATTTTGAAAATATGACATACACGGTTGCGATCAGTAAGTTATTTGGATTCTAACATGAAAAACTTAATTTTTGATGAATAGTAACATATCCTTATGAATAATAATATTACCCTTATGAATAGTGACACACCCTAATGAATAGTAACCTCACCTTTGATATTATATAAATAAGATTCAATTGGGAGTACGATATACCTATATCTTGGAATAAGAAAATAAGTGTTTTAAAATTGTTGTTTTTCAAGTAAATTGTGATTTTAATTAAATATTAAATTAATAATATTTAGAAAATTATTTTTTAAAAATGAACTTCATTTTTGGATTCTACATTTCAAATAATTATTAGTTTTAATTTTTAATATTTTTCTAAAATACTTGATTTTTTGATGAATAGTAAAATACGGTAATTTACTGTATATATACATTATAAGATAAATAGACTATTCCTAGAATCATGGATGATTTCACCACCCTTGGTTAGAATTAAAATGACCCATTTACTATTTTTGGTCATGGAATCATCACTATTTCTGGTCTTTATGGAAATTAATAAACTAATGATTAAAAAATTATGAAAACCCTCCTCTCCTCCACTATAACCCCCCACTCCCTCTTCTATTCATTACTTTAAAGCCTTTTTCCTTACCTATATTCTGCCCAAATATCTCCCCAATCTCCATCTCCACATCCATCAGCCTTTGGTCTCCTAAAAAGACCAAAACCTCTCCCCTTAAGAAGCTCTCAAGGAAGGTTGATTCAAGAGGTAAAATTCCTCTTTTCTTTTCTTTCATTTTTAAGTTCATTTATTCTATTTTCTTTCCTAAAATATACTCATAAAAATGGTATAAAAAATATAGTACCATAAATGAACTGGAATGTTTTTATTCTAATGGGATATTTAATTATAATCTCTCCTTTCCCCACCTTTTATTTGAAAGAAATGAAAACACTGTCTGAGATGTGTTAATTTAGTACATTCAAGGACAACACTTTATCAATTTCTATTATCATATTTAATTCTGCTCATGAAACCATTTTTGTTATGGTTGAACCAGATTATTATATATTTAACATATCCTATTTAAGGTTATGTAATAAGTTTTTTACAAATGGTATTAATTTATAAAGAAAAACATGTTCGTTGTAATAAAAACCCACCGATTAACCAAAACGGTTGTCACTAAGGTTTTATATAATAATTCATCTTCACTCTCAATAAACAAATAAATTTTTATAACCATGTAATCTCCTGTATGTTCACTAATAACATAAAACTTCAATTCTATACAAACACTTTCATCATACTTTTTTATCTAAACATGAACCGATCATTAAAACCAAGGAAGCAGACATACCAGAATAATGAAATTGACCTTATAACCAATCAAAAAGGTATTGAATGAACTAAAAAAACTTTATAATAAATAAATTAAATATATAATAGGTTCTGTAATTATTAATTAATAAACCTAATTTGTTTATTCAGTTCATTAATAATAAGTGGATAACACCACCAGACTTAAGGTAAGGGATCCTCTCCATTTCACTTTTATTCAAGAATATCCTCTATGTTATGCCATTTTATGGGTAATCCCTAATGATGGGGTATAATTATTCACCTCCCCCATAATTTCCTCATAATTTATAAAAGATTATAAATCCCTTTCTCTCTCATTAATCCCTCTTAAGTACACCCGATATCATGCTGATAATCCGTAAGGAATTCTACCCGAACCGCCTTTATTACTTCGGGTTGCTCTATATTTATTTTTACCCAAATGAAGTTGTATTTTATTTTTATATAAAACTTCTAAATTCTGTTTATATCCTCAAAAATCATGTTTCAAGATCCATATTTCATTCTCTTTCAGGGATATACATGATTTTAAGTGATTCCCTCCTCGATACTTCCCAGTAAGCAAACTCGTTTTAAAAGAACTTCCCAAATTTTTACCCAATTTCAAGTGAAGTATATACTTTATTTTAAGCCACCATTGTCTTTATAAAATCAGTATTTTTATTATGAAAACATTCTTGGTTCACTTCTGGTTTTATATAAAATATTTTCCCTTTTCTATTTTAAAATCTCTTTAGTGTTTTCCTTAAAACCGCACTAAAATGTTTTAATGCTAAGAATTTCCTAAATACTCTTCTTACATGTTTTCACTTCTGTTTTAAATCACTTAAAATTATATATTCCTATTTTACCTTATTAATGTCCATGTATGTTTTAATTCCTTTCTCTCATGGACAATTTTATGATACCCCCATTTATTATGATTTATGACATGATTGTGATAACAATTTCTTTCCATGGGTATCCTTATGTTTATGTACGGTTGATGATGTATGATTATTTATGTGGAAAGAATATTCATGAAAATGATAATATGGGTGTGCTCAAATAGCGCTCCAATGCATTGGGTAAAGTTAAGTCTCATGAGATGTTATGTGAAACGGTCTTGGCGGTTAGCCTTGGCTTGTGCTACTATGAGAAACGATCTTGGCGGTTAGCCTTGAATCATACTAAAGTCACATGTTATATTGATGTCACATCTATATGATCCCATGTTCATATGATCCCATGTTTATATGATTCCATGTTTGTATGATTCCATGTTTATATGTTATGATTCCATATGTTCCGTGCTTTTGATATCATTATGTCATACCTCTTAACTCATGTGCTTAAGTTTTATTCTTATGTTCATTTTCTTAAGGGGATTTTTAGCCCATCCCTTTGTTCATGTGTTCCCCAGAGTACCCTATGTAGATGTAAGGGCTCAAAGGAAGTTAGGAGCTCTTTATGGATATTAAATAAAGAAGTTTTTGTTGGTCCTATGATTTTAGTTTATGTACCTAGTCTTCCAAGACACTAGACTTAATGATCCTTGTCTTGTACTCTGATGTATAATTATGTTTAAAATCATGTAATGTTATATGTAAAAGGAAAGGGTCACTATAATTAGAGTATCGGTGAATGGATATGTCACCCACCACACCAACACTAGAACCTCTGGCCTGAGATCTGAACTCAAAACATCCTAACACTATCTCTATGAAACCCAAACCAAGATCACAAAACTGCCGTCCCAATGTGGAATAGACCACCTCTAATACCACTCTATCATGACATGACCCGACAGGGCCCAATCCATAACTCCCCAAGCCCCCCTCCAATAGTCCAGGGGCTGGCGACTAGCACTAAGTAGGCATATCACTAACATGAGAGGCATTGAATATGTACCTTTATAGACACACACATCTCCATGATCATAAAATGATGAAATTTAAAAACAAAAAACCACTAATTCATGCATACATCTATATACGACAACCAGAGTATAAACGAAGTACTGAAAGTGAAAAAAGGAAAAAAATGCCCACCAAATAAAACTATACAATCATCCAACCTAATCATAAGTAGGGGATCACTATCAATTTCAACTATCGGAAATCTCCTTGACCAAGATATGATAAACACCTCGGTCTATCTAGATCACTAAGATCTGCCTATCTCGGGTCCTCTGTGGACTCCTTCAAAAGGCATGTGGTCTACACAAGACAGAAAACACATGTTAGAAAATCCCGTGAAGGGGTGAGTATAAAAATAATCAGTAGGTGCCCCAAAAACCACAAAATAAAAGGGAGAAACTAAAAGGAAATAGTCCACCTGACCTAGCCAGAGGGAACCCAAATTTAGAGAGAAACTCCATCTCAAACCATCCTCAACTGTACATGACAAGTCAACTCAGTCTACCTGGGGTGTTAACCCCGACTTGTGACAACACCAGAGAGACTCCCAGAAATCACCCAAATATACTCATCTCAGACACTAAGTCTCATGAGGTTCCAACCTCATAGCTAGAAACATGATTCTCTTCATAGGCTCTAAACATAATAAGAAACTAGGATAACACACTCTATGAGATCAGCCATCCCAGATGGCACCCATCTGAGAGTCAATCCATCATGAACAACTCTAACATTCCTAATGGTACATCTGAGAGAAAATGATCCATCAGGAACATATTACTAGGTCTAGCTCTAGTGCCTAGCATCAGAGGTCCTTTCATCATTACCTTGCACCCAACACAAGCTAGGGAATCCCAAGTGAAGAGGATCACCCCTCACCACTACACACAATTGAGGGAGGACTTCTCCAGACTATGCATCACATGCATCCTATATAACAAGAGATAACAGAGGGACCCGCACCTCACCACTACCCCGTAGTCAATGGAGTACTACTCATAACTAACCCACAAAACCTCTATCACTCCTGTATGGAGTGGCCCTCATCTTAGTCCACTGAGGGAGCACTAACTTCTATCTAGGAATCTTTCATATCAAGTGGAGTTTCTCGCTCTTCATAACTATATCCCATAGTCAAGGGAGATCCAACTCCAATAGAGGACCTACTCCCTACTGCTACTCAGAGATGGGGGAGTACTACTCTGTAAGTGAGGACCCACACCATGATCCAATAGGGGAGTAATACTTGGAGAATGGAGGACCCACACCCTGATATGATAGGAGAGTACCACTCCATGGATTGAGGACCCGCACCCTAACCCTGTAGGGGAGTACCACTTAGTGGCTAGAGGACCCACACCCTAGTAGGACAGGGGAGTACCAACTCTGCCAGCTCATTCACTATGGGGGACCTACACCTTGACATGGAAGGGGAGTTCCAACCCCAGGCTAGAGGACCTACTCCCTAACATGGAAGAGGAGTACTGACTCTGCCGGAATAACATGTATGGAGGACTCATGCCCTGATCCAAAAAGGGAGTACTGACTCCTAGGATAGAGGACCTGGTCCCTAACATGATAGGGTCATAATGACCCTAACTATATGTCTTATATGGAGGACCCACTCCCTAGAACTATAGGGGAGTATTGTCCATCTTCATGAACATCATGGGGAAAATCGCACCCTAGCCCATTAGGGGAGTAACACCCCTGAAGGAAACTACCAAAAGGTAATGAACCCATGCCCATGATGTGGGGAGTTCCATATCTACCTAAGTAGAGAGGTAACGAAAACCCATGCCCTAGTTCATCAGGGGAGTAAAAATCCTAGCGTCTCTCTATACAAACCACATCGATCTCCAACATCAGCTTGGTACCGCTCCACAAGAATATTTATTGATTCATTCCACCTCATATATCTTAAGCTATAATAGAGGGAAACATCATTTTATTCATGGAAAACTGCTTATGATGGACTACTCACAAGCCTGAATCTGAGTCCTAGAGAAGAAGATACGAAAGGAAGAAGATCCCCAGAGGATCTCCTAGTAGTACATGATGTGCACTGGGGCACACACGACATATGAGCCCGCCTGAGCACCTGCCCATGTATCTAGTCCACACAGGTCTCAACCCATGTAGGGGTAAATGACGTGTAGAAGTGGTACACATCATGTCCCTCATCTCTCAGTCCCTGGTCATGTTCCTCTTCTACACAGACCAACCAACTATGTCCCTTACACACCATGCATCCCATACTACACGGCGTGTTTAGGCTAGATGACCACATACCCATGTCCATGTACCAGACCCCATGTCCATGTATCTTGGACATGTGTTAGTACATGGCCATGTGTTTTCACATGGCTATCCCAAGCCATGTCCCATGGTCACACGTTTTAGGGCACTACACTACGTGTAACCCCAATACATGGAATGTAGTCCCAAATGTTCATCTTCCTCGAATATGAAGATCTACACAGTGTGTGTCACTGAACTACACACCATGTAGATGGTGATTCAAGTCAGGAATCACCTGAAAAAACCTCCAATTCTCCCCATTTTACCCTAAAACTAGCAGATCTACTTAGAAGGGATCTCTAACAATTTTATTTGAGTTATAGAACCTTAAAAAAATGTGTAAAAAAGGGTATCATGACCAAAACTCAAATCCACCAACCTCATTGGTGAAACACTGAATCTTTGGATCAAGAACAATGCCCAAATCATTTTAGTTCTCGATCTGATGATGATCAGCTTCAGAAACGGAGATCAACGACACCTCATTGCGTGGATTCAGTTCCGTTTCCATTCACCACCAAAGGTAGGAGAGGGGAGGAGGTTTTACTCTCTTTTTTTCATGTGCACCAATGTGAGTGGTGTGATGGGTTTAGGTTATATTTTAATTAATTATTCAATTAATTAAATCCACCTCATAACACCCTATCACCAAAATGTCCATGATCGAAACTCTTGGTGTGGATGACCTTAGGTCGCACCTAGGGAAAACATGACGTTTTGAACTCAACCAAGATCTTAGAATCCCGATCCAAGACTCTGAATAGGATTTATTTATGTTTCAAGTGAAATTTTTCACACACAATAAAAAGATATTTAATATTTTTAATATCACCACACTGAGGTTCCCTGGGCCCTGACTTCCTACGCCGACTCAGCACCCGACTCCATAAATATTTTTTGAGATATTTTGAAGCCCTTCAAGTCAAATCCCGATTCATTACATCAGTCATATTTAAATAAATATATATTAACAAATTGATAACTGATAATAAGGTATTATAATTAAAAATGAATTCATACCCAAAATTATTTGGTAGGATTATTCACATAACTCCTATCAGATTTTTTATAAACATCCGACCAAAGTTTTGTCTAGGAGACTTGGTGTTCTAAATTCTTTGACTAAATTAAACAAAGATCAATCAATAATTTATTATATGAAATAGATAATGTTATATTATAAATATTTAAACTAATGAAAATATTACCATAGTCGGTCTGTTTCTTGAATAACTCTTTGAACTAGTAGTGTGGGGGATTATTTGTTTAGCTTGACTTGATAAATTTTTTCTTGAAACATCCTAAAATAAATAACATGTAATTTAATTGTAATGTATGCAATTCCATAACCTTTTCATATTCATTTATATTTTTAAAATGAGATTAATATAATAATATATTTTTCAATACCACATAATTCTCATGGTGACAACTATCAACAAACACCCTCCACTACTCTCTAGGTACCCCTTTAGATACCTTATCATACTACTGCTGAGTGTTCAATGATTCATTGTTAAATTGATTCCATAATCTCTATTTAAAATCTTTCAATTTCTTACCCAATATTTTCAACTCTCACTTTCATATAATAAGATTAGCAACGGTAAAGTGGAATAACATCTGTATAAAGAGATTAATTTTTAAAATATTAGAATTTAATTAAATAATGGCATTAAATTTATCCATAATGTATTAAAATTACCTTTATATGGGAATCAAATAATTCATTCTTCCAATATTGAGGCATATTCCTCCAATTAGAATATATAATTGGAAGTGTAACCAGATTATCCACCAAATGGTCTAGAATTTTGCCAAATATTCTCATAGAATCATATATGGGGACCCTATAACAATCAAAGGGGACAAATATATTCAATATTTTTAGATTCTAGACACCTATATTATTAATATTTGTCAATTTAGTAACATTGTTTCCATATTTTATGAAAAAATAATTATTAGCATAAAAAATGCAATAACTTTATTCACATTAAAATATGTACCTATAACTGTCACCCTCCAACATCCTCATGAAGAAACATGAGTGACCACCTATTACCTATCTATAGAGTTTCCACGTTATGAAACTACTAAATCAGGAGGTGATGTGCCAAATGATGATGTTATAGAGAAGGAGGGTGTGACAGATGCTGACAGGATGGAGACAAAGGGTGTGGAAAATGCTGATGGGGGGAAGATGGAGGGTGTCCCAGATGCTATAGAGAGGGATCTTGATGGATCATTAGATGTCTGTGTGGTTGAGGAAACAAAATTTGGGAGTCAAATATGATTAGTTAAATGATTATTCCTTTGAATTCCAATCATTTAAACAAGTAAAAATAACTTCATAACATATATTTTATAAAATCCATGCAGAAAAAGAAATTTAGAAATGATAATAGATGCACAATACTAAAAAACATAATATTTTTTTCAAATAAGGTGGTTCCTTGGTCAAAGTCCAAAGTAAAAATTATTATATAAAGAAAAAGGATTTACACAAGTCTGAAAGATTGAATCTTTTTATAATCCTTATCATAAAGAGGAAGTAAATGAACAAGAAGGTCATTCAGCCAGGTTATATTGTGGTTAACTCCCATATTAGCAAGACCATCTAAAACCATATTTTCTTTACGAAAGGTATGAGTAACAATGTAGCTGATCTCCAGAAGTGAAAGGAGGCAGTTCATCCAACGGGTTGTAAGTGGCCAGACAAGATGCACCACACCATTCCAAATAGCTTGGATAATAGTGGTCAAATCACTTTTAATCCAAATATTTTTCCAACCCTATTTCTTAGAAAAGGAAACAAGATGAATCAAACTCATCATTTCAGATTCCAGAGATGAGGTAATTACACATCTTCCAAAGAAGAATACGAGACACTTCCCAAGGTGGTTTCTGAACTAAAAAACATAATATACATAGGTATGAAATGAATTAATGCACATACAAACAAATATAACATTTACCTTTTCAAAATTAAATAAATCATTTATAAAAATCAATTTAAATAATAGATCCATAGTACTAGAAATGAATAACATACAACACAAGTGGTTGATAAGTTAATGGATGATTGTACATACAATCATTTTTTCCTTCAATAATATCATTATCCTACTCCATAATTACTTCATCCACCCTTGAAAGACTAATATTTTCAATATCATGATGAAAAAATAATTCAATCTCTTTTTGTTGATGGAATTAAATGTTAGAGTTAAAATCTTCCACTTCATCACCCATATCATACAAGTCTCTTTGTTTTATGTGAAGAACTATATTCCACCGTTCATCCATGTGATATTCCACATAATATACCAATTTTTCTTATGATGAGAAGATATATGGATCATGTAATTCATGGTCACTGACACCCATATAGCAGGATAAGTTCACAAAAGAAAATTCCAATAAATATCTTTTAATACCCCTAGTAACATTGACCCACTTGCATTTGAATAAAACAACTGAAAAATGACTGTGGTAGTTAAATTCGATAATATCAGCCAACTTTCTATAGTATCCCAATTTTGAAAACTATAAATATACCAATATTAAATGTTTTTAACCCCTCTCCTCAATCAACTATATGAAATTTGAATCCATTCACATTATAAGTGTCGAACTTTTATCCTTTTTAGAGGACCTCAAGCTAGAAACTTAAAATATTCTAAAAACTTAGCCCGAGTATCAATATTCATGATCTAAAAAAGTAATATACATTATTATATTTACAAAATATATGTTTCAACCTGATATCTATATTTATTTCAATATTTATGAACTTACACAATGTGAAATCCATTCTATAATCTCTTTATCAATAGATTTCATTATATCTTTCTCATTTAATGTTCGAATTATCATTTATCTATTTGTTTGTATCCCAATATCTTAAATAAATGGATCTAAAATTTATCTATTAAATATCACATATCTATGTGCCTATAATAATTCCATTTCTATTAATGTAATATATGATATCCTCCCAACCGATCAGAAAATAATAGAAAATATTTTTGATTTCCCGTGTAGTTGAGATTGAGTCGATATATTGTCAACACATCCAACTCGTTTGAATCATGTCTCAATATCATCTAAGTATCTAGAAAAAAAGGTAAGACAATCCTCATCTAAATAGACTTCATAAATAGAGCCTCCAGGTTAAGATTTATTTTTCTTGTTTGATTCCAAATGAATAAGGTATATGCGAAATAAAATAAATAAAACATAATTACATATTTAATAACTTGAAAATAATTGTTTACTTAATATGAAAAAAAATATAAATAAAGTACCTATCAATTGGTTATATCCATCAATAATTTACGAGACCTCCTAATTTAGTTCTCTTGACCAAATGCATAGTTAAATGCATCATGATAGTAAAAAACGATGGAGGAAAGATCATATAAATTGCAGAAAGTTTCAGTAAAAATCTATCCTAAAGGTTTTCAAGATCATCTAGTTATAGAGTTTTCTCACATATTTTTTTTTTCTAAAAAATGTGCAAAATTAGAGAACAACCACAATAACTTTTTTAGATAATAATGTACACAATGCCAATAGTAGTAACTATTGTAACAAAATACGTGAATCATAACTTTTCAATATATGTAACCTATAATGATTTAAGTCGAAAAACCTTGATATGTTACTTGAATACCCATAAAATACTTTCACATATTTTAATATTCAAATTAATGTATATTTATCCCCATTTTTCATTGCAAAAATTATCATAGCATACTTTCCCTTCTCATGTGGCCATAAATCATGATTCATATTCATTGTTTGTAGGTCCTTTTAAGCATTGATATGGTCTTTCAATTTTACATGATCATTAAGTAATTTAAAGATCAAATTATCTATCAATATTCATAACATCAAGATTATGATGCAATAAATTAAATTCCCAATACAGATGTTTTAAGAATATGTGTTTTTCTTCTATTGTTACATTCTGATTTCAATTGATGATGCATTAGAACTCATTTCCCACTATCATTAAAATGACATACCTTCCCAAATTCTATTTAAATATTTATAAGTTGTTCAAATATCTCATAACCATTCAAAAACATTAAAGGTGGTCTATGATCAATAAACCTATTGAATTTTGAATTGTTTAACCAAAATCTATAAGATACATCAATAAATCTATGATAACATAGGAAGCACCATTTTTTATTATAAGGTAGTCATTCTAGATCAAAATAAAATTTAAAAATAGGAAAATCTAAACCCATGTAAGTGTTCCAATTAGATAATTTCCCATGTCTAGGGAATTCACTAATGGTCCACATTAGATCAATGTGTATTTTGAACATTTTTCTAAAATATGAATCATATGTATCAACACCATTTCTCCATAACTCCTGTAATTATTCAATTAGAGTCTATAAGTATACATAAATATCATTTCCAGGAATTTTTCTTCCAAGAATAATCATCAAAATTATAAAATATGTTTTTTAATACACATGCACAATGGTAGATTCTAAGGGATCAAAACAACTGACCAACTTCTATAACCAGTACTCAAAGTCCCAAATGGGTTGAATCCATTATCATACAATCCTAATCACAAATTCCTAGGACCATATGATTAATTTGGATGTAATGAATCAAATTTATTCCATGATTTTTAATCTCTTGGATGTTTCATTAAACCATCATTATTATTCTCTATAGAATTCCACTTCATGTGTTCAGTGATTTTTGATGACATGAATAATCTTTGCAATTTCGGTTTTAAAGGGAACTAATGAAAAACCTTTGAAGGTGTGTTATTTTTCTTCTTAATCATAGTAGTATAATGATTCAAACTTCCAACATCACCCACTTAATTCCATCCAGAAGATGAATTTTTTTTACAATCATGTCTACTTCAATCCTCTCCCCAAGAAAGCATAGTCATTGGGACAAACATGTATTTTTGTATAATTTAGACCAAACGTGTTAAATTTTTTTATATCATAAAAATACTCAAGGATATTAGATTCATGAAATTCATGATTAAATAATTCCAATATCATACACATAACTTTATTTGTAATTTTGTATAGGAGTTTGATATGGCATAACTTTAGTAGAAAATAAAGTTTTAAATATTTCAAACATCCACCATAAAACTCTTGATTTCCATTATCAACTAAATCATGAAACACATTTTTCTACTCATTTAATTTATTTCTTACATTAGTATTTGTATCATAAAGAGTAGGATCTAATGATATGCTACGATCTTGATCTGGTTGTCTTATAGTCCCAAAACAACATTTGTCAAGTTACTATTTATAGAACACTCAACTGGTTGTTCTGATTTGTTTTGATGTTGATGAAGTTTCCTTGCAATGCTAAAATCATCATTTATAAGGTTTTTCATTTCATTCTCAATGTCTATGAAGTTGGGAGATCATTTTGTTGACTGACATCGGTTCTCAAACTTTCTATAATATTTGATTCTCCCTGACAAATCCAACACAAATATTGAGCATGGAATTACTTCAATATCAAGTGTTCATAAAATTAATGTCTCTTCAATAATCTTTTAAATTTACATTTAGGGTATGTAAATCTTATTTTACCATCAATAGATTGATTGAAAATTGAAAAATCTAAAAACTCCTCCAAACCCTTATCATATTGAGGTGTGTTCCTCAGTAATGTGATCCAAATTTTATCCATATATCACAAAGTACCTACAATTTGTTAAATAAAATTAAATCACATAAGAAATATTATGTAATTTAAAAAATAAGTACTAATTTGATTGAAATAAATAATAAAAAATATTTTTTATATGAATTAATTTGATTACATTTTTAAAAAACATCATTTTTATTATATTTTAATTAGAATGTATATCATCCATCACAAAATTACATCTTGTTTATAATTATGTTTAATAAATTGAAAATATAAAATGGACATGATATTTTGAAGTTTAAAAATTATCAAATAAATCAATAACCTTACAAAGGGGGCTGACGAAGTGGTGTGTTGGCAAAGGATAAAGTCTATAGAGTGGGAAATGGAAGAAAGGGAGACCATGAGGTTGAGTATGAGGGCTTGGGAATGACGATGAGGGATCCATGGATCAACAACGAGGAATTTTTGGCTAGGAATAATGGTGAAAAGGGAAATGGGAGAAGTGGTGAGGGATCGAGGAGGGGTGGTGAGGGCTTGAAGAGGAAACTATGAGGTTTTGTGGGCTTGCGGAACAATGACTCGGGGAGGAGCAGCGAGGGATCGAGGAGTGGCAGTGAGGTCTCAGTTGGGAGAAACAACACAGGGGAAAGGGGAGAGATAGAAAAATCAGTTAGGGAGTGAAGACAATCTTAGTTGGGGAGAGGTGGTGAGGGGGAAAGGGGAGCAATGATGAGAGCTTGGGGGAGAATGAGGGCTCGGGGAGCAGCGATAATAAGGGATCAAGGAGCAGCGGTGAGGGCTCCGTTGGGATAGGTAGAAAGGGGGAATAGGAGAAGTGAAGAGCTCGGTCAGGGAGAAAATGTGAGGAGGAAAGGGGAGTACTGGTGAGGGATCTGGGGGGGGGGGCTCAGAGAAGTGTTTTTTAATAAATATAAAACATTTATTGGTAGTTTTTAAAAATCCACCACTAAATTTTGTCAGTTTTTAATTGATAGTTTCTTAAACTACCACTAATAAACTGCCATTAAATAGTGAATTTGGTATAGTGTTGAATTCTATAACTTATTCTAAGTCATAAAATAAGAGTTATTTCCACTAGGTTATAGGTTTATTTAATGTTATATCATTCAATAAATCATTAGATATGCTAATGAATGGGTCATTTAATTAATTTTTTTTCCGCATTATTTATTTTATGGATACAAGACCATGATCACATAAATAAATGAATTAATTTGTAAATATGAAATTTAAATAAATGGATTATTCATAAATTTTTTATATAATATGGTTAATTAATTAAGTAAAATCCACTTAATATTAACAAGACATGTAAAGGGTAAAACAAGATAAAATTTATGCATAATAAATTAAAACCCATCAACTTAATATTAAGTTAGATTATGCCTTCCATTACTTTACTGGGAATGAAACCATTGAACTAATTGTTTTCATGGTCAAAGTCTAGACACTTAATTTTATGAGGGATTTCTCATGAAGGTTTTTGGTTGAAATAATCGAACTTGTATTGAATTTAAAGGACAAAGTCTTTTCAATTTAAATTTGGAGGCAAATGTTGAGAAAATCCAAGTTAGGATTTCTGGATTGAGGAGTCCACCCAACAGATCAAGAGCTACAAGATCATATTTGGAAAGACTGCCTACCTAAAACTTTCTTATGGTTTTTATTGATAAAGTCTGGATCATTAATATAAATACTTTCTACTCTAATGATCTAGAAATTAGACATTTCGAGTTCAATGGTGATGGTATTGAGACTTGATAAAATAGTGAGAGATTTAATAAAAATCAATTAATTTATTATTTCTCACAAAATTGGTAATCAGGAAAAGTAATAATAATATGATATTTTAATTGTAAAATAAAATGACAAGTTCATCATCTACACTATACCTTTGATCTATATTAGATAAAGATAATCTCCTCATTATAAGTAACTTACAGGAATGGTTTAGATCAATTTGAGTTGTGCTATGCATTAAACAAAAATATTAAATGCTAGAATCATCAATGTCTGATCTACCTTCCAAGGAGGTGAGTGATGAAGAGTTTATTTTCTATGAAAAACATTTGAGTGGCATGGTCGACATTCAATGTTTGATGCTTACATCTATGTTAAGTGAACTAATAAAGTCTCATGAAAACATGGATGATTAAATCATGCTTGATAAACTCTGAGTTTTATGTCGGGGTATAGCTAGATAATAATGGTTTAATATTTTACAAGTACTCTTTCAGAGTAAGCTTGTGGAGGGTGCGCTAACTGGGTGTCACATAATCAAGCTCATTTGATACATTGAGTGCCTATAGGTTCTAGGTTTTAAAATCCCCATTGAACTACACACTAATCTCATTCTAACATCAATCCATAAAAAATTATCTATTTTTTTTGTTAATTTTAATATGAAAAACATTTAGAAGTATCTGCCAGATCCTATTAATCTTCTTTACCAAGTGGATAAGGTGAAGAATTGTGAAAATCATTCAGTCCTTATGGTGACCAAAAGGAAAAGGAATGAAAAGATATCTAAGACTAAAGATTCTTCATGCCTTGAAGATCATGAGAAAAGCAAGGGAATATGATTTTTTTTGTTTCATATGTGGCAAGACGGGCCACTAGAAGAAAAATGACACCTGACCAAAGAAGCGAGGGGAAGCTTTAGGCGTGTTTGTTATCAAATGAAATTTATATATTTCTACAAATTGGGTATTAGATACAACTTGTGGTGCTCACATATGTATTGAAATATATGATCCATGTAGATTCATAAATATTTAACAAGGGGAGGTAGATCTACGAGAATCCAACATTGATAAACTTGTTATTATATCTACTGGGGACTACCACCTCATGTTGCCGACTAGAATGATCTTAGTTTTAAAGTGTTATTATTATGTTCCTTTAGTTACCAAAAAAATTATTTCTGTATCCAGACCTGATACAGATGGTTTTATTTTCAAATTTTGGAAATAAATGTTTCTTCTTTTATAAAGATACATATGTTATGGTATGGAATATTTAAATAGTGGTCTTTATGTGTTTTATTACAAGAACCAAGTAATGGTAATTGATAACAAAATTTCATCACATGACTCATAACACACCCAACTATGGTATTACCACCTATGTTATGTAAACTAAAATATATTGACTAAATTATAATAAGATGTATATTTATATTCTTTTGAAAAAAAATAACTTGGTATATTTCATGAATGTTTACAATGAAAAATAACCAAATCTTTAATTAGTAGAAGAGGTCAAAGGGATAAATATCTTCTTGAATTAGTTCATACCGATGTGTGAGGACTATTTCTTGTTGAAGTAAGGGGTGGGTACTCATACTTAATAACTTTTAATGATGAATTTATTAGATATGGATATGTATACTTG
This sequence comes from Viscum album, assembly GCA_963277665.1. NCBI lineage: Eukaryota > Viridiplantae > Streptophyta > Magnoliopsida > Santalales > Viscaceae > Viscum > Viscum album. The sequence continues at coordinate 1,907,976,895 of OY728151.1, forward strand.
ATGAGGTATAAGTTAGATTCTTTTGATATATTCAAAGAATACAATAATGAAGTTGAGAACCATCTTGGTAAGAATATTAAGAAACTCCACTCAAAATATGGTGGAGAATATCTTAATAAAGACTTCATTGATTACTTATGGGAGTTTGGTATCCTATCCCAACTCACTCATCATTATATGTCTCAGTGGAATGGTGTAAGTGAAAGGAGGAAACACACATTTTTGAACATGGTGAGATCAATGATGAGTCATACAAGTCTCCCATTATCCTTTTGGGGATGCACATTACAAACAACAACATACGTACTAAACCAAGTGCCAAATAAAGAGACAAATAGTATACCATACCAATTATGGAATGAAAATAAACCCATGTTGTTTTAATTACATGTGTGGGTTTGAAAGGTGTTTTCTAATGCCTCTTAAGGTAATAAGATTGCACCTCAAGTCACAAAGTATATATTTATAGGATATCCCAAATAAAAAAAGGGATACTTCCTATAAAATACTTCAGATAAGAATATTGTAGTTGACATATGTCCCACATTCCTTGAAAGGGAGAACATTTCTAAAATAGATAGTGTAAGTGAGATAGAATTTGATGAAGTCCAAACTCAAGATATACAAGAGTTGACATAAGAAAAAATTCCACAAATCCCCATGGAAGAAGAAGTTTTTCCAGAGACACAAGTATTACGTTAAGGTACTATAGAGATTAGATAATTAGAAAAATATGGTTTTCTAGTAACTGAGGATGGTGACTCATTATTAGTTGATAATAATGATCCACTGACCTACAAGGAATAAGTAAGTGGCATGGATGTTTCCAGGTGGTAAGAATCCATGAATTTTGAAATAGATTCCATGTACTAAAACCAAGTCTGGTTTTTGGTAGATCCTATAGTGGATTTAAATATCATTGGTTGAAAATGGTTATTCAAGAAGAAACTGGAAAAAGAAGGAAAATTTAGTACCTATAAAGCATGATTGGTTTCAAAAGGGTTTAAATAACATCAAGGCATATACTACATTGAAACCTTTTCACAAGTTTCATTACCGAAGTCCATCAAAATTCTACTTACTATTGTGAATTTAAATAACTATAAGATTTTGAAAATATATGTCAAAACAACCTTCCTTAATGGGAACCTTCAAGAAGATTACACAACCTGAAGGTTTTGTGACTCCAAAGGATGGAAATAAGATATGAAAATTTTAAAAATATATTTATGGATTAAAGAAAACATCAAGGTCATGGAACATTTGATTTTATGAAGTCATAAAAGAATTTGGTTTCATAAAGAATGAATATGAACATTGGGTCTAAAAATGGTTTAGTGGGAGTGCATTTTCTTTCTTAATAATATATGTCAATGAAATATTACTTATTGTAAATGAGATACCAGTCTTACAGTCTATTAAGGCCTGGTTGAATAAATTCTTCTCCATGAAGGACTTAAGTGAAGAAATATAAATTCATGAGATCAAGATCCACCATGATAGATCCAAGAGGCTTCTCAACCTAAATTAAAGTACATATATTGACAAGATGCTGAGGAGATTCCATATAGAATAATCCAATAGGTGATTTATGATAGAATAACATGTCATTAATCTTTCTAGGAAAATGTGTCCACAAACACATGAGGAAAGAAAAAAATGACAAGGATTCCATATGTGTCAGCGATTGGGTCAGTCAGGTATGTTATGACATGTACGAGGCTAGATGTCTCCTACACATTAAGTGTGGTAAAAAGATATCAAGATGACCCAGGTGATCGCTATTAGACGGAAGTCAATATAATCCTTAGTTATTTGAGGAATACTAAGGATATGTTCCTAGTTTATAGAGGATATGATGAACTATTTATCATAGGATATGAAGATTCTAGTTTCCAAACAGACCAAGATGACATGAAGTCTCAAACAAGATTCATATTCACCTTGAATTGAGGTACTGTGAGCTGGAAGAGGTCAAATAAGGTTATAGTCATATATTCTATAGTAGAGTCCGAGTATATTATGGCATATGAGGTAGTTAAAGAAGTAGTATGGATGTAAAAATTCATCCAAGATCTTATCATGGTGCCTAAAATTAAAGATCCTATCACACACTATTGTGATAATACTAGAGTGATGGCTCTCAAAAAAGAGCCAAAGTCACATTATTCGACAAAGAACATACTTTAGAAGTATCATCTCTTGATAGTTTTTTCTTAGAGAGGTGAGCTTGAAGTGAGTAGTATTTCCAAAGAAGGCAACATGGATAGCCCCTTGACTAAATGTTTGAATCAATAGAAACATGATTATCATATTAAGTATAGTGGAATGAAAGTCATAAGTAGTAATATCTAGTCCAAGTGGGAGTTTTTTGGAGTTTGTGTCCTATGGACAACTATTTGTACTCTGATTACATGTATATTTGATGATTTTAATATTAATAACATCTTATTATATATTTTTCATTTTTTTGCATGACTTTAATGTAATAATTTCCTAGATTATATGTCATATTGATAAGGTCATAGAAGTTCCCCACTATAATGAGAACCTTGAAGTGATATGATGATATTCTTAAATATAGTTTTGTGGCCAGATAACATACTATGATGAGAAAAATATTATATAGACTGTCAAGTGCGAGTAATCATAAGCATATGAGACTTCTTCACATGAATTTCATACTTGGTAATCTCTAAGATGAGAGATTATGTGAATAGACCCACCAGTAGAAATTCTACATGTTTTGGTGTCATCAGATATTCCTATATGTGATCATGTGTAATGGTCCTTGGACTTTAAGATTATTATTAAGTCATGTTATTACTCATGTACTTAGATTTATTTCTTAAACCATGATGATAATAGTTCATGGTGAAGTTGGATACGTTGGTTATATCACGAGTGACATGTTTGACTTTAGACAAGCTCACTTAATCCTAATAATAAAGAATCCTAGAGGGCCACATACTAAGTGTTTTTATTGATCTTGATTAAATTCTTTTGAATTTAACTAATAGAATAAATATTATTCTCAAGACCAAGGAATAATTTTATTTATGTTTTATCGAGCAAAAATATTTATTGATGAATAAAATATTTAATATTTATTCATATATTCAATAAATTATAGAGGGGTTCAAATGGACCAAGACCATGTCCGATGAAAAATATTAATTAACAAGTCGATTAAATAATATTTATTATTGGCCAAGTTGGCGCACATCACAAAATAATAATAATAATAATAATAATAATAATGATAATAATAATAATAACAATAATATTATTATACACGAGGTTTATTAAAGGTTATAATATTGTTCAAGGGTCGACATGCAATCAAATAATATTTTAACTAAAACCCTAACTCTATAAATTGACATTTATGTCTATTATGTGTTATATATAAAACATGGAGAATAGTTTCACATAGTGGAATTATCTCTTGAATCATCCTTTTCTCTCCCTCTCAAGAATGAGAATTGAAAGAGATATTCCTTCAAGACCAAAGGACGAGTGATCAACATAAATGATGTAAGGCAACCAATTTATCATGCCGGCACCTGGAAATCAATTGATGTTTCCCAGTGATCAAAGTAGAACGTGTGGATGATCTCTATAAGGATTCTACCCTTGGATCCTCACATCAAAATAAAGGAAATACAAAAAGGTGTCTTTCAAAAGATCAATATTTTCAACTAATAAAGGATCCTAAGCTATGGTATTTTTCATATCTAAATAAATAAATTATAAATTTAATGTGGAAAGATCCTCTATTGGGGGTACAAGATATTTTATTTAAAAGAGAATTTAAATATATCACCCACCACCAGTGCTTCCTCTACACTCAGAACCTTTAAACATCAATATTATCCCCCAAACTTCTAGATTTATCAATAAGAGTAGAAAGAAAGAAATTGTTATTTAATAAAAATATATGAAGGAATATTATACAGAACCAACACCACGGGACATATGCTATGAGTTTCAAAAACCATAAACTTGAATGGATTGAAACTTTATACTTCCAACCCCAATCATACATTATGAAGATCTTTAGTAAAGTCGGGGTGCCTATGATTGAACTCCTTCCATGCAAGAGATTCTATTAGGTGGGTTATATAACACTTTCCTTATTTCATTCCACATGTATTATGATTAATTTAGAAAATTTATATGGCATAAATAATATTTTAAACCTCAAATTTAGTAGAAATTAATGAATTTTCTTTATGTTAATCATTTTACCTTGTTTCATAGTCTGACTTTGATGAGTATGATTTCCACCATTATCTTTTAACTTGGAAGAGTCACAAACCGTACAATTATCCAAATGGGTAGTTTACTTTATAAAAAACATAAAATTGTTTACACATGCATCTATGGTCTCATATATGAATCCTAAGTTCTTTTTCAACTTATGAGCATGGTAATACGACTCTAGAATCTTAGTTTTGGTAGGAATTACTTTTTTCAATAACACTAACATCATGTCAAATGATGTGTATAGCCATTAATTCAAATCCTTCAAGTGAATAACTCTATGATAAATGAAAAATTACTATAAGTATTACACCAAAAATATAATTCATTTTATACATCATCAAGTATTTTATAAAACCTCAATGAATCATGATATTCACCAGAGCATGAATTGACCTCACCGATGTCAACATTCTAGATGTTAATGACTTTAAGAGCCAGTCCATATACCATTTCAGTAAGCATTTCATTAATAAAATTTGTCATCCTCACATAAAAATACATCTAAATAATTTCTATTTATAGAAATGAATATATTCTTCCCCATAATAAGAACAACTCTTTTAATTTTCCAGAAATCCATTCAAGAATAGGTTCTCCCTCATGGTATCTCATGTGAACTGAAATCTATTTGCACATTTTCTACACAGACAACTAATATAGTCACTTTAAAATCCTCTAGTGAAATCAATAAACCATATAATACCCTAAAAAATATTATCTAGATTCTCTATTTGGAAGATAAATCCAACTTTTATCCATATTCATATATGTACAAGAAGTAGTAAAAATTACACAAGACTTCATATTCCATCCAGTTTTACATTTTTAGATCAAAAAATATATTTAAAATAAAGACTAATTAATTAAATGTGGAATTCAATTCATTCTAATCCAAAAAAATAAAATAATTCACAAAAAACATGATCATTACATTTTAAATTATATTTAATTATTTAACCAGTCTTATTCTTCACTATCTATAATGTCATTGGTTAACAAGGTAAAATTAATTTGGTTTAAATATTTATCTAAACAATCATCTAACTGATTTTAACAATGAATAAACTATGTAAAAACATCATAGATTCTCATAATTCATAGTAAAATCCTATTTAATATTAATATATCTACAATGGTTTTTTAGCAAAAGAAAAAATTAGAATGAATACAATGCATAAAGTTATCAAAACTTAATTAGACTGAACACGAGTTATCAAACTTCAACAATAAAAATTAGAATATGTTTTAACAAATTATATCTAAAATAAAAACCCAGAACACTGGAAATTTAAATTCCAAAACCACAAAATTTTAAAAAAGTTTAAAATAATATTTTAGTTAAAATACAACTAAATTAATCAAATTTTTTGTAAAAAATACATGGAATTTAAAATAAAAAACATTAAATAATCAAGCCTAAAAATTATAATTTCTAATTGGAACATACAAAGAATGGTATTTTGAGGAAAAAATGATTATAATTTAACAATTTTTCAATTAAATATATTTTTTTGAAAATAAAACACCAACATCTCATAAAATAAATGTGACAGTTATGTATCAAATATTGCATCAAGAAAATCACTCCATGGTTACCATAAAAATAAAAACCCTAAAATAGAGGGTGTTTTTGAAGAATCAAGAATCACATGTTTTATATACCTAAATTACGGTTTAACTCTGATAGCTTAAAGAATCTGGAAACTAAGCAACAAATCAGGCATATAAAGGGGGAGTCAGCTGGGATAACCTCACCCCAAGGGGATGACAGTAAGCAGAGGCATAGGTGGTGACTAGATTGGGGATGTTAGAGGGGAGATGAAGGCTCTGAAATGGGGGGTAGTGAGGGTAAGAGAGATGATGTGAATATGGGAAGTGGTGGATTCGACAATGGGTGTGGTGAGAGTGAGGGAGAGGACATGGAGGGGGGGGGGGTGTGCGAGGTGAGGGGGAGTGCCAACAAATCTGACAGTAGGTGTGATGATGGTGATATAGAGGATGGTGAGGGGGTGCGTGAGGCGAGGTGGGGTGGGTGGGGGTGATAGATAGGGCTTTTTGGTGTAATGACAACCAATGGAGGTTGTTGATACTCACCAACAGCGACCGCCAAAGGATGTCTCCTGGTTCACAGGTGCAATTGCCTACTTTTCTAGTAGTGAATTGGAATAAAATAAAAATATGAATGGCTACAACATGATATATAACATTAGAAAAAAAGGATAGATCAATATTAATTGATTCTTAAAAAATACTACCGGGAAAGAATTTGAGGGGAACATGTTATTTATATCGATTTCATAAGACACGAGGTGGGATGCGAATGGAATATAATGTTTCATAATTTAAATCAACATGATAACTTTTCTTTAGTATGGTAGTATCCTATCCTTAAAATCCTTTTAATATTTTTTTCTACAATTAAGAAATTAATTTGTATTTGCAATTTCATTAGAATAATATACAATAGAGGAGTATGTGATGTAGATATTACTTCTGGAGAAGTTGTATAACTCTAGTTAATAGTGTAAGGGTCTGGCATTTCCCAAACTCTATCTTTTCCCCATGCCTTAGGAGTTTTCATAGTCCTTTCTTTAAAAAAAAAACTCTTTATTTGAAATTTTATTTTCATTAATTTTTCTTAACCCTTACACATGACTCTCTCTCTATGTAAAGGTAAACCTATTTACCCTTATTCATCCTCTTTACCCATGTGTAAAGGCCTTTATTTTCCATTTATGTTTACCCATATGTAAACTCTCTTCCTACATAAAGGCGGTATTGTCTACCATTATGCATGACTCTACCACCACCATGCCAAAAACATCATTTAACAACGATTTGTCAAAACCGCCCCATATTTCGTTGTCACGAAATATTTCTAAGAATTTTTAAAACCATTGCAGATCATTTAATGATGTTTTTAGTGGAAGTTTATTATTATTATTATCATTTATTTTATTATAATTTACTTATGTATTTATTTATTTATTTATTATTTTATTTTTTATCACTTATTATTTATTTATTCATCATATCATGTAGAAATTGAGCATATATATATATGTGTAGAGTGAGATTTGAACCCCTTAAAACTTGGTTATTCTGTAAATACTGTACTACTCTAACAATCTCATCATGTGGTGAGTAAATAGACTTTAATATACTTATATATATAAAGATAAACATATGTAAAAACACAAAAAATGACAAATAAATGATAAATAAATAATAAATGAAAATTAATTAAATAATAAATAATAAATAATAAATAATAAATAATAAATAATTTATAATAAATAATAAATAATAAATAATAAAAAATAAATAATAAAAAATAAAAAATAAAAAATAAAAAATAAATAATAAATAATAAATAATAAATACTAAATAATAAATAATAAATAATAAATAATAAATAATAATAAACAATAAATGTTAAATAAGTACTAAAAAATAATAAATAATAAATAATAAATAAATAATAAATAATAAATAAATAAATAATAAATAATAAATAAATAAATAATAAATAATAAATAATGAAAACAAAAAACAAAAAACAGAAATAAAAATAAATAACTGATCAACATATAATAAATAAGTAAAGAACTAATAAATAATAAATAATAAATAATAAATAATAAATAATAAATAAATAAATACAACTACATAGATATTTATTAAAATAAAGTTATATATATAAATATCTTATAAAAATATAAAAATATAAATAAATTTATATACATATATATAAACACACACACACACACTAATATAATATATATAGATATATATAAATGTATATAAATACACACACACATATATAAATATCTATAAATAGATATACACATAACTAAATTTACCTAAATATGTATAAACAAACATATATATTATATAAATATGTATAAACACACACACACATGTAATGACCTGGACCCGGCCAGCCACCCGAACTGTGCCGAACGGGTCGGGTGTCACTACCTTAGGCGCACCACCCCTGAATGCCAAAGGCTGCCGACTAGCAGCGAGGGCCTGAATAGGTATAGTGGGGAGGATATACCCTCTCAGAGGATAATAGTAATGGTACTGGTCCAATTATAACAGTAGAGATGCAACGGAAATGAATGACTCAGCAGACTCAAACTAGACCCGCATAGCGAAAGTACATCTAATATCAAGAAATAGCAGAAGCAATATAGAAACAACAACAACAGAAATTAAATAGAACAACATGCTGAGAATAAAAGAAACCACTACTATAACCAAACAAGGCATACAAATCAAAATATAACGACGCCAATGGATAACCAACAGTTGCTACATAATAAGGTAAGCATGCTGATATAAAAGGAAAACTAAACAAAGTAACTCCATCAAGGCACGACCTCAAGGTCCATGCCAGTCTCCATTCCCAACAGCACTAAGGTCGAGCTCCTGAGGCTGACCCTCAACTTGCATGAAATTTTATAAAGTCTACACGCATCCCGAAGGGCCCCGTGTAGGGTGTGAGACAAGTCTCAGTAGGATACCACCCATGGGTGCGTACCTAATATAAGTGTTTAGGTAGACATTCTTATACAAGGAAAATAGTAAACAATACAATTCCCAAAATTAAATAAAGACTTCACTGGAACTCAAAAGCCACCAGGAAGTGTCACCAGCTTCGGCCAACGCCGGAATCTCTGGTAGGTAGCCCAACACCTCATGCCACCTGACACCATGTGTCTCAAGTACCGACGTCCCGAAGGCATGCCCAACCATCGTAACCCAACTCAAAAGCTCAACCTGCCCATGGAACACATCCGGAGGAACATCGATACCTGTCCTCAAATAGTAACCGGAGGGACAATGATATCTGCCCTCAAATCACAGCGAGCCTCTGCCCCCAACCTGACTGCCTCAAAGCTGTCTCCCGAAGGCTCCTCACCTTCCACGTTGCTTCCTATGGAAAGCACCCCCAAACCAAAATACCTAACCGCAACTATCGGGGGCATCTACCCAGTGAGTGGTCGTACCACCTCATCTCGGAGTCTATCTGTGTGCACACTACTCAAAAGTACCCAGTGAGTGGTAATCACCTCATCATGTCCCAAGCCACAATACCTCTAACAAGTTGTGTCCCTGAGAACCTTTCGCTCATGTCTGATGGCCTCTCCATCCAAGTAACCTGGGCCAAGCCCAACCTGGCAGTCCAACTGCCTCAACCTACGTCCATGACGCCCAAACCCGTGGTAGCAACCACCCAAAGTAACCCGAGCCAAAAGCCCCAACCTGTGATCCTCATCACTCAACAAAATTTATCCGGTCCATGCCCAACAATCAAGCAGTCCAACACAAGCAAACCACATATTGCAGAAATATACTTACAAGCATAACTTTTAACATACAATTACTAAACAGTCAAATTGAACTAACTTGTGCTAACCCAAACCAGCACCTAAGGTCTTAACTCCTTACACAAGTTAACATAATGCTTTAACAAAAACAACTCAGTAGTTTAATTCAACAACATCAACAGTAGTCTAAACTCAGCAATTAAAATACAGGTCCAAAACATACGCATTTCGGCACCCCTGGCTGAATTGACCCAAACGAGCCATGACCTCTCACTCGGCCTTTCTTTGGCACAACAAGGGTCAGGTAACACCCATAGGCATCCCATAATGCAGATAATTAATTAACAACAAATAAATTGGGTTTCTCTCAACACCCGACATCGCGCCTGGAGGTCGCAACCCCAAATTGTCTACGAAAACACAGAAAAAAGTATGCACCACCTACCTCGTACTCGTACGATGACACTCCTTTGATTTCATCCTCTGAATCGGACAGAATCACGGTAGATATGCATTTATGTTGAATCCGGCAATTCCGATTGGATGGAATATGTGGAGGAACAGGTGAGGGATCAAGGATGAAGAAGGGTGCACGAGATTAGCCTTTCCGATGCGGTCCTTCTGCCACCGGCGGATCGAAGAACGGAGGTCGTACAGAGATTATGGAAGGTTTTGAGTTTTTCGGGGTTTCTCGGATGGACTGTTTGTCCAAAGGGAAAGAAGAAGGGGGTTCTGGGGATGAGACACGACGAAGTCTCGATCTCTCAAATAAAAATAAAAGTACACATCGTGTATTTCCAAAGTACATGACGTGTAGTTGTATTTCCGTACTCCGAATTAAGAGGAGTCCAACACACGGCTTGGACCGTGTACATGGTCAACACACGGCGAGGGTCTCGACCGCTACACGGGACAAAGGTACACGGTGTGTCAAGGAAAACTACACGCCATGTAGATGGAAATTTACACCTGGGCACCACACGACATGTACTTGGCCTCGTACGGGTAAAGGATACACGATGTGTCTATAAATACACACCGTGTAGTAATAAACTTATACACGGTCTTCACACGGCATGTACTTAGCGAGCACACAGCAGGTCACTTGGGTAAATCATACATGACATGTACTCAAAGTACACGGCGTGTAGTCTGGAAATTTCCAATAACTGCCCAGATTTTCCAGACTTCTCAAAAACCGGTCAAAAGTTTAAACAGGGTCGGGATTTGACCCGTTTCGAAAAACCCAGGTTCCTACAAACTCCCCACCTTAACGTAGCTCATCCCCGAGCTACCAACCAAAACTAGGAGATGACACTGAACACGCCCTTCCTGGTTAAACAGCCTGGACTACCTCGGTCCTAAGGTTCTGGCTAAAATCCTAAAGGGGCTCCCCACCTTAGCCGAACAAAACTCAAAGAAATAAAAATAACAAACATGGCCCAACGACCTATTTCCCAGACCCATGGTCCTTCCGTGATGCATCATCACCCCTGCACCTCCTAGGTGCTCACGTGTCGCTTCCAACACCCAATGTAACCCTCACCGCATTGGTGTCCGCCTCCCTGAGGTCCAACACCTAATAGATACTCAAATAAAACCTGGTTCCATGCACCCCAAGTAACCCGCATCCATGATGCCCCGATGCCCACGACACCTCAAGTAACCTGCATCCTTGATGCTCCTAATTCCACACATCTCAAATATATAATAAAATATATAACGCATCAGATATGATGCAAACCCCACCAACTAGTCTCTAGTCAGTCCACAAGTAACCTGTGCAACTCGTGCACTCAACCAGACACGCCACAAGTGGCCATGCCAAAAGAAAGCAAGAAACTCATGGCCACACCCGTAGTGTACCTGCCACCATCGTCGGCTCTCCATCCTGCTCAACCCCTGGCAGCTCCACAGCGTGCGCCTGACCTGAAGCACAGCTACCTGATGCCTGACCTCCCTGCGATGTTGCTCCAGTCTCTGGACATGGACCCCTCAGATGGGTCCTAATATCTCTATCACGTCCCCCACGTACAGCTGAACCTCGACTACCCTATCCTGGTACCGAACCTGAACCAACTCCTGATGCCACAGTCTGTCCTGGTCCCTGCCTGCCGGTTGTCTGAGAAGGCTGCCTGCAAAACCTCTCCAGATTCCCGACCTGTCCACACGCCCGACACTCCTTCGGGGGCCTATCTCACTAAGTCCAACCATGTCCCGGATGTCCACACTGAAAGAAAACCACCGCTAAACTGCCTCGAGGTGGTCTAGCTGAGTCTTTGGCCTACCCGCCCTGCTGAAACTCGTCTCTGCCTCGCTTCCTGCAGTCCGAACCATCACCTGGGGTTGTCACCCTGCCAAAGAGAGATTTATCTCTCTCTTTGCCCTCAGCTATGAGTGCCTGGTTCACCGCCTCGGAGAAGGAACCCAGCCTGAAGATGTTTACCTGAACCCTAATGGCATGCCGCAAGCCATCCTCAAAGAACCTCACCCTAGCTGCGTCATCGCTCACCATACCAAGTGCAAAACGAGACAACTCTGTGAAGGTAGCTATGTAGTCCATGACGTACATATCTCCCTGCTGAATACTAAAGAACTCCCGAGCTCTTTCTTCCCTCAGTGTCTCTGGATAGAAGTGCTCAAAGAACCTGTCCTCAAAGTCCTTCCATGTCGGTCCCTCATGCCTACGAGCCTGAACCTGTACGTCCCACCAACGTTTCGCCTGTCCTCTCAGTATGTACGTCACCAGCTTGACCCTCTGCCCTGGAGGTGTCTCGAGCTGCTCGAATATCATGTTCATACTCTCTATCTAGTTCTCTGATGCCTGCGGACCACCCTCACCCTAAAAAAGTGGTGGGTGCTGCGACTGGAACTCCCACGTCAGATATGCCATAGAAGGCTCTGCACCATGCGCGCCTCTGTCAATCCTCTGTAAGACACATACCAGGATAGCTCAGAGCTGCTCGTCAAGCCATGGTCCGAACCCTTCCAAACTCGGCTACTGCCCTGCCTGCACTGGATCCTGAACATGATCCTGTCCCTGAGCCTGTACCTGCGGCTCATGCTCTGCCTGCACCAGATTCTGAACCTGATCTTGCGGTACCGTATCCTCTCCTGCCTGACGCTCCATCGTGTCGTGAAGGAGTAACCCGCTGAATACCATAAATGGTCAGAAATCCCACACACACATATATATATATAACAATATATTCTACGTAGATAAGAAAAGCAGTAAAAGGCAGTGCATAACAACTACCCTTACTCCCCCTCACCGCAACCCATGCCCCATGGCATCCCGGCCTCATGGCCTCCTTACCCGCCCTCTACAGAGCCAAGTATCAATAGTACCTTGGTCCATGCCTATCCTGACAACCAACGTTGCCTCAAACCCGACGACCGAGTCGCCCAATCCTGACAGTTACACTGCCTCACTCATAGTACATGCCTTCTTTCATAAGAGCCAGACCCATATGTCCTGCACATGCAATTCTACAAAACTACAAAGCATGGAATACACATTGCAATAAAAAAGAAATTCTATCAGGAGTTCTTCATATTCACATTTCAGAGCATACATAGCCTGGAAATTGATTTTATTCACATGGTATTATCACTTCACAAAGCATACGTGCAGTTATAAAATTGAAATACCCTAAAATGTGCCTATCAAAAGCCAAGAAAGCAACCCTTGCCATACCGACCAAGGTTTACATATCATAATCAATAACATCGCACAACAAGTGAGCCATCGAGGTGGAAATCATATCAAATGTAATCTGAGCAAAAAGCAAATAACAATTCCCGCCCCCGGTAACTCAATCCATCCCTCGTACACGGGGCTGCAGGCACCCAAACACAAGTTCAAAAATCAAGTTCCAACAACAACCTATCTCCAATATACCATATCCCAAATAGTAAAACCGGCAGAAATAAAAAGAGAAGTCTCAAACTCATTAGTATCCAGCAAAGCAACGCTACTAAATCCTTGTCAAGAACTCCTATGATACCATTTTGTAATGACCCGGACCCGGCCATCCACCCAAACAGTGCCGAACGGGTCGGGTGTCACTACCTTAGGCGCACCTTCCATGAATGACAAAGGCTGCCGACTAGCAGCGAGGGTCTAAATAGGTATAGTGGGGAGGCTATACCCTCTCATAGGATAATAGTAATGGTACTGGTCCGATTATAACAGTATAGAGAGAGCGGAAATGAATGACTCAGCAGACTCGAACCAGAACCGCATAACGGAAGTACATCCAATATCAAGAAACAACGGAGGAAATATAGAAACAACAACAGCATAAAGTAAACAGAACAACATGCTGATAATACAAGCAATCACTACTATAACCAAACAAGGCATATAGATCAAAATATAATGGCACTAATGGATAACCAACAATTGATACATAATAAGGTAAGCATGCTTATACAAAAGGAAAAATAAACAAAGTAACTCCAGCAAGGCACGAACTCAAGGTCCATGCCAGTCTCCATTCCCAAGAACACTAAGGTTCAACTCTTGAGGCTGACCCTCTACCTGCACGCAATTTTATAAAGTCTACACGCATCCCGAAGGCCCCGTGTAGGGTGTGAGACAGGTCTCAGTAGGATACCAACCAAGGGTGCGTACCTAATATAAGTGTTTAGGAAGACATGATTATATAAAGAAAACAGTAAACAATACAATTCCCAAAAGTAAACAAAGACTTCACTGGTGCTCAACAGCCACCAGGAAGTGTCACCTACTTCGGCCAACGCCAGAATCTCTGGTCGGTAGCCCGACACCTCATGCCACCTGACACCATGTGTCTCAAGTACCGAAGTCTCGAAGGCACGCTCAACCGTCATAACCCAGGTAAAAATCTCAACCTACCCATGGCACACATCCGGAGGAACAACGATACCTGTCCTCAAATAGTAACCGGAGGGACATCGATGTCTGGCCTCAAATCACAGTGAGTCTCTACCCCCAACCTGACTGCCTCAAAGCTGTCTCCCGAAGGCTCTTCACCTTCCACGTGGCTTCCTATAGCAAGCACCCCCAAACCAAAATACCTAACCACAACTATCGGGGGCCTCTACCCAGCGAGTGGCCGTACCACCTCATCTTAGAGTCTATCTGTGTGCACACTACTCAAAAGTACCCGGGTGAGCGATAATCACCTCATCATGTCCCAAGACACAATACCTATGACACCTCGTGTCCCTGTGAACTTATCGCTCAAGTCTGATGGCCTTGCCATCCAAGTAACCCAGGCCAAGCCCAACCTGACAGTCCAACTGCCTCAACCGACATCCATGACGCCCAAACCCGTGGTAGAAACCACCCAAAGTAACCCGAGCCAAAATCCCCAACCTGTGATCCTTATCACTCAACAACATTTATCCGGGTCATTCCCAACAATCAAGAAGTCCAACACAAGAAAACCACACATTGCAGAAATATACTTGCAAGCATAACTTTTAACAGAAAATTACTAAACAGTCAAATTGCACTAACTTGTGCTAACCCAAACCAGCACCTAAGGTCTTAACTCCTTACACAAGTTAACATCATGATTTAACAAAAAAACTCAACAGTTTAATTCAACAACATCAACAAAAGTATAAACTCAACAGTTAAAATACTAGTCCAAAACATACGCATTTCAGCACCCCTGACCGAATTGCCCCAAACGAGCCATGACCTCTCACCCGGCCTTGCTCTAGCACAAAAAGGGCCAGAGAACACCCAGAGGCATCCCAAAATGCAGATAATTAATTAAAAACAAATAAATAGGGTTTCTCTCAACACTCGACGTCGTTCCTGGAGGTCGCAACCCCAAATTGTCTACAAAAACACGGAAAAAAGTATGCACCACCTACCTCGTACTCGTACGATGACACTCCTTTGATTTCAGCCTCTGAATCGGACTGAATTGTGGTAGATCTGCATTTCCGTCGAATTCAGAAATTCCGTTCGGATGGAATCTGTGGAGGAACAGGTGAGGGATTAAGGATGAAGAAGGGTGCGCGGGGTTAGCCTTTCCGATGTGGTCCTGCTGCCACCGGCGGATCGAAGAACGAAGGTCGTACAGAGATTCTGGAAGGGTTTGAGTTTTTCGGGGTTTCTTGGATGGACTGTTCGTCCAAAGGGAAAGAAGAAGGGGATTCTGGGGATGAGACACGACGACGTCTCGATCGCTCAAATAAAAATAAAAGTACACGACGTGTATTTCCAAAGTACACGCCGTGTAGTTGTGTTTCTGTACTCCGACTTAAGCGGAGTCCAGCACATGGCTTGGACCGTGTACACGATCAACACATGGCCAAGGTCTCGGCCGCTACACGGGACAAAGGTACACGACGTGTCAAGGAAAAATACACGCCGTGTAGATGGAAATTTACACCTGGGCACCACACGACATGTACTTGGCCTCACACGGGTAAAGGATACACGACGTGTCTATAAATACACACCGTGTAGTAAGAAACTTCTACACGGTCTTCACACGGCATGTACTTGACGATCACACGGAAGGTCACTCGGGTAACTCATACACGACGTGTACTCAAAGTACACGGCGTGTAGTCTGGAAATTTCCAGGAACTGCCCAGATTTTCCAGACTTCTCAAAAACCGGTCAAAAGTTTCAACAGGGTCGGGATTTGACCCGTTTCCAAAAACACAGGTTCTTACAACACACATATAATTATATATAATTATATATAAATATAAATAAATGTATATAAACACATGTAAATACAAATAAATATAACCATACATAAATACATATAAATATATATAAATCTAAATATATATAAATATGTATTTATACACATACCCACATAAAATATGTAAATATATATAATCATAAATTCATATAAATATTTATAAATATTTATAAATATATATAAATATAGAAAAATATATATAAATACACAAGATATGTATAAATATATACAATTATATATAATTATAAATGAATATATATATAAATATATATATTTATAAATATATATATATATATATAAATATATAGAAATACACGCACACACACACATATAAAATAAATAATCTATCACAAAAAAGGGAAGACCACTCCAATTAAAAAACCATAATATATACAGGAATGTAAAACAATGTAATAAAATCATAAGCAACCTAAAAAGCATAAAAGACCATCTTAAAGGAAGATGAAATTTTATCAAATGTTAAAAACGAGGGTATCTCAACTAAAAAATTAGTTTTGGAGGCCTTCCAGATATTGTTTAATTGAGAAAAAATAAGTACCAAGGCATCACTATATTAAATGATGTAGAGGTTATCTCAAGATTCAATTTTTCATCTTATGGAGCCCAAATAGACACTCATATAAAAAGTTATGATTGTTTGAAGTTGAAGTTTAATTTTCAGCTTCTCTTAAAATAGTAATGATTTTTTATTAATAATTATCAAATTATTTTATAATTTATTTTTATTTATTTTTGTAAGCTTCAATTTCATAGGTCATGGGGCACAAAAGGACACCCGAATCAAAAGTTATGATCATTTGATACTGAAGTGAGATTCTCAACTTCTCTTAAAAAATTAGTTACATGAGATGTCTTTTCCATGATATATATATGTATGTATGTATGCATGCAGGTAGGTAGGTCGGTAGATATGTATGTATGTATGCACTTATGTATGTATGTATATTAATTATGAATTAGTAATTAATAATAATAAAATTTTAATTAAAAAAATATTAATTATTTTTAATGATTATTAATTATTATTAATTATTATTAATTATTTATAATATATATATATACATATTTGTATCAATAAATTATTATTAATATTATTTATTTATTTTATTAAATTTTAATATATCTAGTGATGATTTTTATAAGAATCTCCGCTAAAATTAAATTACAGTCTTAAAAATTTATTTTCTTGGGGTTTACCAATGATTTTTTTTTTAAAATCACTGGTAAAATTCAATATAAAATATAATTTATTATTTAGTGGTAGTTTAAACTATGTATAAATGAAGTCATTTTTTTATAAAAAAGTGTCGTTGATTAGTGGTGGTTTTAAAAACCCACTTTTAAAAAAACTAAAAAAAGAACATTTAGTGACGGTTTTGAAAACCACCGCTAAAAGTCAATTTTCCTATAATATATATAAAGGTAAGTCTATAAGAACCTCACATGATCCCCACTACATAAAGTTAACTGAAGATGACCCTTACAGGAGCCTGAGTTATATAAAGGTAAAACCATTTACCTTTATGTAGAGGTTTGGTCCGTAAAGGTAAACCTATTTACCATTATGAAGGGCTTGATTTCTGTATAAAGGAGGTGAATTTTTTTGAATTTATTATTATTCTTCCCATAACTCAATATTTTATGGGTAAGTGTGGGTTTTGAATTATAAATAATGGGAGATAATGGGACAATGAAAGACTTAAATGCAGAATAACATTTTATTACTTAGTTTAATTTGTAATAATAATATAAAGTGAAATAAATGTTGGAATGTTGAAATATGTATATACACACCTGAAAAAATGTAATAGACTAGTATATTTTTTTATCCATACTAGTGAGTGTAATTCCCATCATTGAATGAATTTTAAAACATAGAGCTTTGAATCACCGCATTCCACCCCTTGTTTATATCAAACCACGAGGGGTTGGTGAGCCTCTTTCCTACTTCTATTTTATATATGCGAAATATTTTCTATTTTTCCCCATGAAATATCTCTCTCCCATTCTTCCTCCTATTTTTTCCTTCAAAAAATGCATGACCAGTGGCTCTCTCTTGGATTTTGTGAGAACTCCTTAGTCGATTTCCAGCTCTCAGCATCACATATTAGGTTTCTGTGATTCAAGTTGAAGCCCTTGAGAGTTCCAGGAAGTGTGAACTCTCATCATGTTGGGTTTTAATTATTATTTTAAGATTAAGTGATGCTTTAGCAGTGTGAAAAATAGTGTGACTATTGAAAATTATTTTAATAAATTAAATAATTTTTATATTAAAGTAAAATGGTGTTGCTGGATCTGAATAATTAGATGAAATGTTGCTTGAGCATGATTGATGGATGATAATAGCTGCTGTTAGATACTGTCAATTAGGATTATTGTTTTCTGAAACTTAAGTATAATGGATTGATAAATTCAAGTTGGTAAAAAAATGTTTATTGCTGGAATTTTTTTCAAGGCTATTTTAAGCATATCTTTGATTGTTATGTGCTTGTATGTGTTATTTTTACGATTTTAGTTGTCCATTGAAAATTATTATATTGAAATTATGATTGTTTCTATTTATTTATATAGACCCTTACTTATATTTTATGTGTATTCTAGTGTAGTTGATTTATTTGATGAGGGGAGGGTTGGATTGCTCAGGTTGTGGCAGTGATCGGGGTGTCGACTATGAAATCGAGATTAATAGAATAGGTTAAGAGTGGGGCATGCCTATTGCCTTTGATGTGTTGAGGTGTATTTGAGGATAGATTGCTTGGTTTGAGTATTATAATACCCATTATATGGAATGGTAATTGAAGTATGCTTGAATCCATGAAAATGGGTGTTGATGATGAAATGATAAGTTAAATGGAAACTATGAGATGGATTGTAAATGATCAAGAGAATGTTAATGAAGTCTAGAATTAAAATGATAATGAACATAAATACCTTTGGTTTTAGATGAGTTTTTTATATATGTTTTTCTGAATTTTTTTAATTAAATAATCCTAGGTCAATTTTTTTTGAAAAATATGTCTCAATGGCGGCAGGGCCCCCACTGCCTTTGGGTTTATTTCCCTTGGGTTAAAGGTGGAAAGGGCCTTGTCACCTTTTGCAAAAAAATTTGGGAAATGGCGGTAAGGCCCCTACCACATTTTCCAGAATCCAAAAAAAAAAGAAAAAAAAAATTTTAAATATACATTTTTGTATATGTAATTGTTTTTTGTTTTGTTATATATATATATATATATAAATGAAACAAAAAATTTTAGTAGAATTTATCTGCAATTTAATATCTAGAATTACTTCCATTAAAGTATTATTGAATTATGATAGAAACTCTCACCCATGGCTCCCTTTTATAAGAGGGCCTACCATGAAAATCATTATGCATTTTTGATGTGGGATTCAGGTTCTCCCTTCTTGCACAGAGCATTCTTTATTTCTGATGCGTGATTTAGGTTTTCCATTCCCCGTGAAAAATTAATAAAATATTAATAATAATAAATTTTAATCAGTTAATAATAATTATTTGTTACTAATAAATAATAAATAACTATTAATAATATATTTTTATTAATCATTTTAAATCATCTTCTCCTCCCGCAATCAAAAAATGTCATTTTGTAGGGGGCATTATTTCACTGCCTCCTCCCGCAAAATAGAGATTCATTTTTAGGGGTCGTATCCCTACCATATCACCCCAAAAATGATTTCTTTTTTGTTTTTGAGAGTACCATACAGAGTGGCGATGTAGTATAGTGTGTGCACCATGCGGGAGGGATGGGCCGCTTTAGAGTTTTGGTTACTCTACCAATTTTAACCTCCATGAATGCCTTATCCATTTGATTTTTTGGCCTTACCAAGTTTATAAGATATTTATCATATTATTTTTATATTTTATCAGGCCCAACAATAATCTACAAAGATAAATTTATAACAATGATACTAGATCATAGTTTCAAGGGACACAACTGAAATTTTCATGAGATTGTCAGATTTCATTTTCAATTCAAAGATTCCAATAAATGGTTTCATTTTAATTCAATGTGGGGGATTTTTTTTCATTAATTGTAAATAAAATAATCATAAAAATATGGTTTAGATCCCCCATACATACCCTTTTACACTCCTATGAAATAATCACCAGGAAAATGACATACCCTAACCAAACTCAAACAACATGTTTAAGAGTGATTTTTTGAAACATTTCAACCTAGAAGTTTCATCATGATTACTATGCATGAAAATTATTACCAACCTCTTTTACCTACTATATTCACTAATTTTAACTTTTTATTGGCCTTCATGCACTATTTTAAACCTACCTTCCCAAAAAATGTGTCACTCTTCACATGAAAGAAAATATATGCAATGTTTTTCTCCTTCTCAAGTTATACATGCTTCCAATAGGCTTACCATTACTCTAATTAATCCACTCAAAAAGACAAAGTTTGTATCAATCATGATGGATTGATAGGGACACTCAAGAGATTAAGGTTAATGGGTAATAACAAAAAATATACCAAGGCTCAAAAAATGGTTCAATTTTAATTCCAAGATTTCAATTAATGGTTCTATTTTAATTCAATGTGGGGGAATTTTTTTCATTAACTGTAAATAAAATAATCATGAAAATATGCTTTAGATCTGTAAGGACCCAGCCTTAAAACATTACATAATCATGAATTAAATGAATAATTCACATAGAGGATCTTTTCAGGTTTAGAGTTTTAGAGAATTTGGACATAACTATTACATCTCAAAAGATTACAAAGTAGACACTTCTAATAAGTTTCCATAAAATAAAAACTCTTAAAAAGAAACATGTCTAGTTCCATGTTTTAGATAGCATGTCTTTCCTTGATCCCATCCTTGACCCTATTCATATTTAAGTCCTATGGAAAACATTTCAAACACATGGTATGAGCATAAAAATCCCAGTAAAGGATACACAAAGAAGGAAAACTGTTAGTTTTTCAAAACAACAAGTAAACCATGAATACTTTATCAAAGTAATACTTTTCACCTTAATGAATTAGTAAATACTCTTCACTGAATAAAATATCACTACTTATCCTTTGTAACCAAAATATTATCATAAAACCATATAAATAACGCATAACATATAAAGGTAACTTGGGGCATAAACATACTTAAATGGAATAACCATACGGTCGACTTCCACACATATCACTACATGGAATAGCCATACGGCTGACTTCCATACCCAATGCATTGGAGGTTATAATGTAACCACCCATCCTGGTATTCACGGAACCACCCATCATATGGTTTATCACGTAACCACCCATCAAATGTCCAAGTACCATTACAAAATCATAATACATAAAACAAATATAATGTAAAGAAAACATTTCCACATTTCAATCAAAATATATCACTTAAATATATTGACATAACAAATCCATTATCAAAACCATTTTCAATACCAAAATACATAAAAGAGTATATGGTATTTAATTTCTTTTAAAAACATTATGGCTTGTTAACGAAGCCAAAGGTCAAATAGTACTCACGGCGGCGAAAAAGGTCATTGTCACCGCATACGTTAAAAGAAACATTCCTTTATGTTGTTCAGTAAAACGCTTCGAAGAAAAAGATTCCCTTTGAATGAAATGAAAAGTCAAAGGTTTTTATATATAGTATAAAATAAAGTCTTGTATTAGAACAAAAATATGCCTCAATGAAAGGAGATTGAGATGAAGTCCCTTACAAAGTCGGTATCCTTAGATTAAGGATAAATCAATTACATAATTATGTGTGACAAATATAAATACGCACAATATAAGAGGATATTAAGTGTAAAAAAATCAGAGGTCATCCACACATATTCATAGTATGACATAATCAAGAATTAGAGGTTTAACCCAAAGAATTGAAATTGGGTTAAGAAGTTCCCTTACAGAAACTCGACAGACTAATGACATCATTTTAAAATTCAGAAAATGAGACGATGAGAGATAAAAAGGATATCTCATCACTTGGACATATCATTTACAGAAATAAGGATATATAAGAACATATACCAACATAAGAAGATTTAAATTAAAAGACTTAACAAAAATAAGTCTTTTAAAAAGAGGAGGGTGAAAGGTTCCCTTACCGATTTGGGTAACTTTCGAAACGTACACCCCATGAAAGGAGGGTCATAAAATAAAGATGTAAATACCCATAAATTAAAGTATATTACACAAAGAATACAATCATGGGAAGTACATACACCACACAAAAGGAAATAGTGGCAAATGTAGCGTGAATCTCACGAGAACAAAAAGTGAGATAAAACCCCTTACCTCATTGTGACCAATTGAGTCGTATGACCAAAAGATAATAAACACCAAATGAATCTCATAATACCATGAATATAAATATAATCATTATAATATATATGAAAGGGAAGTAAAAAATACAACACATGCAATAAATAAGTGGCGAACAATGGAAATATCATAGAATTAAAAGTGAGATAAGAAATCCCTTATGAAAATTCGGTAGCCTAACGACGCCACTTAAAACTTCCAAAAAGGTTTGATGAGATCAAATAGGGTCTATCTTCATATGAACATAAAAAGTAAAGTAAGAGGGATATAAAATATCATCCCTTAACATAAGAAATATGATCTTAAAAGGAATGACATAAAAGAGAGTACTTAAAAATAAAGAGAGAGGTAGGATCCCTTACCTCAAGTCCGACTTGTCTTGTTTGTTTCTTTATATTCCTTCAAATCGGATAACTCTTTTTTATTTGAGCTCAAAGGCTTCCTTGGAAATACTTCTTCCCAAAGTGAGGGTTCTAGGAGTAAGATAAGGATGTGGAGAGACAATATGAGCAGAGGTTGGATGAACCAAGGGGTTGAGAGGTGTGGGTAAGGAGGTAGAGGTGGGGGCCTTTTATAAGAGGGAGGAGGGGGACTCTTGGAAAGTCTTGAAAAGTTACTTTATTATAAAATGATTTTTGGATATCAAAGGTCCCACAATTATATGTTTCGAGGATAAGGTGATAAGGGTTCGAAATCCACCCATACAATAGGATTTTTACAAGTGTATGTCTTAGATTTTATATTATCTTTTCATTTTATTTAAATTGTTAATTAATGAGGTAATCACTTCATCATCATGGTGTCATAAATAAATAAATTAATTTAATGTCTAAAAATTATAAAAAAATACTATGATGTAGGAAATATTTTTATCTTTCCAATGAATATTTATAGTAAAAAACATGAATTGTATAACCCCATGTAAAAATTGTTTTAGTAAAACAATACATGTTTGTGACATTTTTATTTTAACTTTAAATAAAAAGTTATTAATGTCATTTTCTTACCCAAGTGGCTCCATGGGGTCCCCAAGTTGACCCATGGATTGTCTTGGTCATCCATGACTCATACAATAAGGGCAGGACATGTGTCAAGGTCATTTTATATTATTATAACATTATCTTTACCTTAAATTACACTAATTACATTTAATCGCGATTAATAAAACTTAAAAGTTACTATTCACCAAAAATTATTTTCATCGCATTGAACAAAATTTTACATCCTAATGAAAACCATGTATGTCAGATTTTTTAAATTCAAATCACAGAGGTGGTAAAATTTCATTTAAACGAAAAATTAGTTTTTTAACTACCATTTAGTGGTTTCACTATTCAGCAAAAATTGAAGTTTTTTAGAAAAATACCAAAAATTCCCCCTAAGCTATATTTGATATTCAAAATTCAAAGATGATGACTATTTTAAAAAATTCAAGACATATAAGTTTCATTAATCAATTTAATAATTAATTTTCGTTGTCAAAACAAATAACGTGTTTTTAAGAAACAAAATATATCAAAAGATTGACACTAGTTTAAGTCCAATTTCAAAGTAAAATTAATTCCAATGACCACCATTGGATTAAATGGTAAAAATATATTCTAACTACACTTTAAACCCAATTAAAAAGATAATATATCTATATAAATAAATCAGATTAAAAGGAGGTTTTGAATTAAAATACAACATTTTCACTAAAAATGATCTTTATCAGAAAAATAACAAAAATTTATACAAAGTAAATTTTGATGTCCAGATTCTAAAGAAGGATTTTATATGGTCAAATATAACATATAAAATTGTCAAAAAGTGTATTTAAAAAGGGTTTGCCATCAAAAGGCGGTTAATCGACCTTTTAAAGAATATTTGAATATTTACGCTTAAAATTGGATTCATTCGCATTTTAAGCCTCTAACATTTGTTAGATAAAAGTAAAAATATTTGAAAACCATATATAACCATTTTTTAGTTAGTTATGTTCATTCATGCCCTTACAATGGCTAGGCATTAACTAACATTTAAAATAATATTATTTTATTATTAGAGTGCAACGTAAGATTTCAAAGAAACTCGTTGTTGCGTATTGGGTACGCCATCGAGAATAGCGTTCCCTTTAAAGTAATATTAATATTTTATTCACAAATATTAATAAATATGAAAAAGTAATATTCTTTATTTACCTGGGATGTTACATCCTTCCCCCCTTTTGGGAATTGCGTCCTCGCAATTTTAAAATTGGGCTTGGAAACTTCGTTGAAAGCCCCACATCAGAAAAGGAGTAAATTAAACTATCACTTTAAAAGAAAGAAAGAAAAGTACCAAGGTCACCCGAGACAATAGGTACACAGATTCCATGAAAACATGGATATGGAAGAAAAAAACAAAGGGTTAAGTTCTGATGGAGAGTGATAGAAACATGTTTAGGAGAAAGTTAACCACCAGAAAATCACAAACTTGTGATGGGTTAAATGGTATTTGATTCCACAGTATGAAAAGTTAACAGAAAACATTTTAGTTTTAAGTTACTTTTCATTTAGGAATTTATTTATGAGCTTAACTAAATCACAAGGAAACATAATTTCTTTTCATTTAGACTTTCATCTCTTACTATATTTCTTACACAAACTCATTTTTTCCTCCAGAAGACAAGTATTTAAGATGACTTGTTCACATTAAGAGCGCTATAATCAAATTCTAGAGAATCACCTAATCCACAAAAGAGAACTATATATTTCTCATGTCTTTAGACCTTAACCAAAACCAAAATTGTTAGAACAAGATCAGATAATCCACAAAAGGATAATCCTTTATAAAAAGAAAATCTATTCTTAATCTCCAAAATTTGTCCAACAAAACCCAAAGTTCAACGAAGACCATTCGATAAACAATTTGTCCATAAAATTATTCAAAGTAAACCAAACTAAGATTGAAACCCAAATATTTTAAGGATTTAATCACATAGTATTCCAAGGTAAAAATTAACATTTATCTCCAAATAACACCAGTTGCTCTTAAAGTCTCATATTGAAAAGTAATTAACCTAATCATATATCCTCCATGATAGGTTAATATTTTCCTAGATAACCCAAAATCAACTTATTCTTGATTCATAAAATTATATAACTAAAAATAATTTTTCATACTAACCAGGGACTTCACGTAGTCCAATGGTAGGTGATAAATATCAGTCGCACTTTGGTTGTGGGTTCGATTCCCATAGCTTTGTTTGACGCGACAGGTTGTCACACGGTCTACGTGTTGTCCTTTTTCCAAAACTATATAATTCTCAAAACATTCCCCAAAAAGAGATAAAAACATAAAAAATAAACATAACATAATTTAACCTCAATTTTATTTCATTCCTTTCATTTTCCATCATAACACATAGTAACCCATAATTACCTCGAAAGTAAGGATCATATAAACCCCAATGGTTCTTTATAAATATTTCCACAAAATAATAGATAAATATTCATTGAATAAAATTTTCATATATAAAACATTAGGGTTACACATACTATAAAAAATCCTCTAATGTAACCCCATCATCAAAAGAGACTTAATACTTTTAAGAATTTCACCATCCTAAAATCTACCATAATTCTTGAATCCCTTATATGTTTACTTCTTACTCATTCAACATTCTTCATGATCCATTAACCATTCCTTTCCAACTTATTCTGAAATACTTATTTCCTACAAACAAAATCATGAATCAAATCCTAAGATTCCAAAATAGGAAAACATATGTTAAGAAATAATCCATACCTTTGATTGGTCATTGTCGGTTTCTTCATCCTCAATTGGAATAA
This sequence comes from Viscum album, assembly GCA_963277665.1. Classification (NCBI taxonomy): domain Eukaryota; kingdom Viridiplantae; phylum Streptophyta; class Magnoliopsida; order Santalales; family Viscaceae; genus Viscum; species Viscum album. The sequence continues at coordinate 1,908,003,378 of OY728151.1, forward strand.
AATTAGGTAATGGTAAATGAATATTTGTACGATCTTGGTGATCCCATTCCTGAAAATTCTTCAAAGGAAATGTGTTTTCATAATGACCATGCACACCATATTTAAAAAAATCAATTGATCCCTCAGAAAGAACTTCTTTCCCTTTCCTCGAGTCAACTGGATGCTTCCTTTTTCCATGGAAGGTTCTTACTTTATGAACTTCATTTCCACATCTATATCATCTTTCTATCCCTTTGAAACATTTTCCTAGGTGTTTCTTTCCACATCTTTGACACATAGGGTTTTGAACACACTTACCTTTATGATTATTACCTGAACTTCCGTAGGGATTTTTTTCTCGCATATATGATGCCTTATAAAAATCACCAAGGTTTAGGTGGTCAATCATAACTCCAGATAGTTGGTTGAGGATAAACACAAGAGTTCTCATTGTAGCTACCATATCATTCAGTTGCTTGCTCAGAAAATTGTTATAGTTTCCTTCACATCCACTGTTACTTTGGTGCCTGCTAGTTCTAGCCATTTACTAAAACCAAAAAGGTCAGTGTGAGAATATCAGTAAAATCATCATATAATAATGAGGAAGATAAACACTAAGATATAGTTATCCAAGTTATCTCAAAATAATTCTAACTTAAAAAAAAACAATGAATCCATCTAATATACTACCCATTGTGGTTATACACAACTTGTCACTTATGTTTAAACAACACTCTAACCTCTAAAGTTATCTAAAACGACCTCTGATACCAACTGTAAGGACCCATCATTAAAACATTACATAATCATGAATTAAATGAATAATTCACATAGAGGATCTTTTCAGTTTTAGAGTTTTAGAGAATTAGGACATAACTATTACATCTCAAAAGATTACAAAGTAGACACTTCTACTAAGTTTCCATAAAATAAAAACTCTTAAAAAAACATGTCTAGTTCTATGTTTTAGATAGCATACCTTTCCTTGATACCATCCTTGACCCTATTCATCTTTAAGTCCTGTTAAGAACATTTCAAAAACTTGTGATGAGCATAAAAAGACCATTAAAAGATACACAAAGAAGGAAAACTGTTAGTTTTTCAAAACAACAAGTAAACCATGAATACTTTATCAAAGTAATACTTTTCACCTTTATGAAGTAGTAAATACTCTTCACTAAATAAAAGATCACTAATTATCCTTTGTAACCAAAATATTACCATAAACCCATATAAATAATGCATAACATATAAAGTTAACTTGGGACCTAAACATACTTAAATGGAATAACCATACGGTCTACTTCCACACATATCACTACATGGAATAGCCATACGACCGACTTCCATACCCAATGCATTGGAGGTTATAACGTAACCACCCGTCCTGGTATTCAATACAACACCCATCATATTGTTTATCACGTAACCAACCATCAAATGTCCAAGTACCATTACAAAATCATAATACATAAAACAAATATAATGGAAAGAAAAAATTTCCACATTTTAATCAAAATATATCACTTAAATATATTGACATAAAAAATCCATTATCAAATCCATTTTCAATACCCAAATACATAAAAGAGTATATGGTATTTAATTTCTTTTAAAAACATTACGGATTTTTAAGGAAGCCAAAGGTCAAATAGTACTCGTGGCGACGGAAAAGGTCTTTGTCACCGCATACGTTAAAAGAAACATTCCTTTTTGTCGTTCAGTAAAACGCTTCGTAGAAAAATATTCCCTTTGAATGAAATGAAAATTTAAAGGTGTTTATATAGAGTATAAAATAAAGTCTTGTATTAGAACAAAAATATGCCTCAATGAAAGGAGATTGAGATGAATTCCCTTACAAAGTCAGTATCCTTAGATTAAGGATAAATCAATTACATAATTATGTGTGACAAATATAAATACACCCAATATAAGAGGATATTAAGTGTAAAACAATCAGAGGTCATACACACATATTCATAGTATGACATAATCAAGAAGTAGAGGTTTAACCCAAATAATTGAAATTGGGTTAAGAAGTTCCCTTATAGAAACCCGACAGCCTAACGACGTCATTTTAAAATTCAAAAAATGAGACGATGAGAGATAAAAATGGAATCTCATCACTTGAACATATCATTTATAGAAATAAGGATATATAAGAACATATCCCAACATAATAATATGTAAATTAAAATACCTAACAAAAATAAGTCTTTTAAAAAGAGGAGGGTGAAAGGTTCCCTTACCGATTTGGGTTACTTTCGAAACGTACACCCCATGAAAGAAGGGTCATATAATGAAGATGTAAATACCCATAAATTAAAGTATATTACACAAAGAATACAATCATGGGCATTAAATACACCACACAAAAGGAAATATTGGAAAATGTAGCATGAATCTCATGGGAACAAAAAGTGAGATAAAAACCCCTTACCTTGTTGTGATCAATCGAGTTGTATGACCAAAATATAATAAACACCAAATGAATCTCATAATACCATGAATATAAATATAATAATTATAATATATATTAAAGGTCAGTATAAAATACATAACATGCAATAAATATGTGGAGAAAAATGGAAATCTCACAGAATTAAAAGTGAGATAAGAAATCCCTTACAAAAATTCGGTAGCCTAACGACGCCACTTAAAACTTCCAAAAATGGTTTGATGAGATCAAATAGGGTCTATCATCATATGAAAATAAAAAGTACAGTAAGAGGGATATAAAATAACATCCCCTAAGATAAGAAATATGAGCTTAAAATTAATGACATAAAAGAGAGTACTTAAAAATAAAGAGAGAGGTATGATCCCTTACCTCAAGTCCGACTTGTCTTGTTCGTTTCTTTATATTCCTTTAAATCAGATAACTATTTTTGATTTGAGCTCAAAGGCTTCCTTGGAAAGAATTCTGCCCAAAGTGACGCTTCTAGGAGTAAGATAGGGATGTGGAGAGAAAATATGATCAGAGTTTGGACGAGCCAAGGGCTTGAGAGGTGTGGGTAAGGAGGTAGATGTGGGGTATTTTTATAAGAGGGAGGAGGGGCACTCTTGGAAAGTGTTGAAAAGTTACTTTATTATAAAATGATTTTCGGATATCAAAGGTCCCAAAATTATATATTTCTAGGATAAGGTGATAAGGGTTCGAAATTAACACATCCAATATGATTTTGACAAGTGTATGTCTTAGATTTTACATTATCTTTTCATTTTATTTAAATCGTTCATTAATGAGGTAATCGCTGCATCATCATGGTGTCATAAATAAATTAATTTATTTAATGTATAAAAATTATAAAAAAATACTATGATGTAGGAAATATTTTTATCTTTACAATGAATATTTATAGTAAAAAATATGACTTGTATAACCCCATGTAAAAATTGTTTTAGTAAAACAATACATGTTTGTGACATTTTTATTTTAACTTTAAATAAAAAGTTATTAATGTTATTTTCTTACCCAAGTGGCTCCATGGGGTCCCCAAGTTGACCCATGGATTTTCTTGGTCGGACATGACTCATAAAGTAAGGGTAGTACATGTTTCAAGGTCATTTCATATTATTATAACATTATCTTTACCTTAAATTACACTAATTACCTTTAATCGCGATTAATAAAACTTAAAAGTTACTATTCAACAAAAATTATTTTCATCCCATTGAACCAAATTTTACATCCTAATGAAAACCATGTATTTAGGATTTTTGAAATTCAAATCACAGAGGTGGTAAAATCTCATTTAAACGAAAAATCAGTTTTTTAACTACCACTTAGGGGTTTCACTATTCATCAAAAATTGAAGTTTTTAAGAAAAATACCAAAAATTCACCCTAATCTATATTTGATATTCTGAATTCAAAAATGATGTATATTTCAAAAAATTCAAAACATATAAGTTGCATTAATCAATTTAATAATTAATTCCCATTCTCAAAACAAATAGCGTGTTTTTAAGAAACAAAATATATCAAAAGATTGGCACTAGTTTAAGTCCAATTTCAAAGTGAAATTAATTCCAATGACCACCATTGGATTAAATGGTAAAAATATATTCTAACTACACTTTTAAGAAATTAAAAATATAATATATCCATATAAATAAATCAGATTAGAAAGAGGTTTTGAATTAAAATACAACATTTTCACTAAAAATGATCTTTATCGGAAAAATTACAAAAATTTACACAAAGTAAATTTTGATGTCTAGATTATAAAGAAGGATTTTATTTGGTCCAATATAACATATAAAATTTTAAAAATGTGGATTTAAAAAGGGTTCTCCATCAAAAGGCGGTTAATCGACCTTTTAAAGAATATTCGAATATTTACGCTTAAAATTGGATTCATTCGCATTTTAAGCCTATAACATTTATTGGATAAAAGTAAAAATATTTGACAAAAATATATAATCATTTTTAGTTAGTTTTGTTCATTCCCGCCATTACAACAGGTAGACATTAACTACCATTTAAAATAATATTATTTTATTATTAGAGTGCAACGTAAGATTTCAAAGAAACTCGTTGTTGCGTATTGGGTACGCCATCGAGCATAGCGTTACCTTTAAAGTAATATTAATATTTTATTCACAAATATTAATAAATATGAAAAATTAATATTCTTTATTTACCTGGGATGTTACAAGATCCCCCATACTTACCCTTTTATACTCCTATATAATAATCATCAGGAAAATGACATACCATAACCAAACTCAAACAACATGTTTAAGAGTGATTTTTTGAAACATTTCAACCTAGAAGTTTCATTATGCTTCCCATGCATTAAAAACTTTACCAACCAATTTTCCCTCCTATATTCACCACTTTTAACTTTTTATTTTCCTTCATGCACCATTTTCAACCTACCTTCCCAAAAAATGTGCCACTCTTCACTTGAAAGAAAATATATGCAATGTTTTATCCTTATCAAGTTTTACATGCTTCCAATAGGCTTACCATCACTATAATTCATCCAATCACAAAGACAAAGTTTGTATCAATCATGATGGATTGATAAGGACACTCAAGATATTAAGGTTAATGGGTAATAATAAAAAATATACCAAGGATCAATAAATGGTTCCATTTTAATTCCAAGATTTCGATAAATGGTTCCATTTTAATTAAATGTGGGGTATTTTTTTCATTATATGTTAATACAATAATCATGAAAATATGGTTTAGATCCACCATACTTACCCTTTTACACTCATATGAAATAATCATCAGTAAAATTACATACCCTAACAAACTCAAAAAACATGTTTAAAAATGATTTTTTTTAAACATTTCAACCTAGAAGTTTCATCATGATTCCTAAGCATGAGAAACTTTACCAAACTATTTTCCCTCATATATTCACTGTTTTTAACATTTTATTTTTCTTTATGCACCATTTTCAACCTACCTTCCCAAAAAACGTGTCACTCTTCACTTGAAAGAAAATATATGCAATGTTTTTCTCCTTATCAAGTTATACATACTTCTGAAATGCTAACTATTAATTTAATTCATCCACTCAAAAAGAATTTCTTTATCAATAATGAGGGATTGATAGGGAAACTCAAGAGATTAAGGTTAATGGGTAATAATAAAAAATATACCAAGGATAAATAAATTGTTCCAATTTAATTCCAATATTTCAATAAATGGTTCTATTTTAATTCAATGTTGTGTAATTTTTTCATTAATTGTAAATACAATAATAATGAAAATATGGTTTAGATCCCCCATACTTACCCTTTTACTCTCCCATTCAATAATCATGAGGAAAATTACATACCATAACCAAACTCAAACAATATGTTTAAGAGTGATTATTTTGAAACATTTCAAACTATAAGTTTCATCATTCTTCCTAAACATGAAAAATTTACCAACCACTTTTCCCTCCTATATTCACTACTTTTAACTTTTTATTTGTCTACATGCACTATTTTTAACCTACCTTCCCAAAAAATGTGTCACTCTTCAGTTTAAAGAAAATATATGAAATTTTTTTCTCCTTATCAAGTTATACACGCTTCCAATAGGCTTACCATTACTCTAATTAATCCACTCACAAAGACAATGTTTGTATCAATCATGATGAATTGATATGGACACTCAAGATATTAAGGTTAATGGGTAATAATAAAAAATATACCAAGGCTCAATAAATGGTTACATTTTAATTACAATATTTCAATAAATGGTTTCATTTTAATTCAATGTGGGGAATTTTTTTCATTAATTGTAAATAAAATAATCATGAAAATATGGTTTAGATCCCCCATACTTACCCTTTTACACTCCTATGAAATAATCATCAGGAAAATGACATACCCTAACCAAACTCAGAGAACATGTTTAAGAGTGATTTTTTCGAAACATTTCAACCTAAAAGTTTCATAATGATTCAAATGAATGAACAACTTTACCAACATCTTTTCCCTCATATATTCACCTATTTTAACTTTTTATTTTCCTTCATGCACCATTTTCAACCTACTTTTTCAAAAAATGTGTCACTTTTCACTTGAAAGAAAATACATGAAATGTTTTTCTCTTTCTTAAGTTATACAAGCTTCTAATAGGATTACCATTACTCTAATTAATCCACTCAAAAATACAAAGTTTTTATCAATAATGATGGATTGACAGGGACACTCAAGAGATTAAGGTTAATGGGTAATAATTTTTTTTACCAAGGATCAATAAATTATTCCATTTTAATTCCAAGATTTCAATAAATGATTCCATTTTAATTCAAAGTGGGGGATTTTTTCATTAATTTTAAATAAAATAATAATGAAAATATGGTTTAGATCCCCCATACTTACCCTTTTACACTCCTATGCAATAATCATTAGGAAAATGACATACCCTAACCAAACTCAAACAACATGTTTAAGAGTGATTTTTTAAAAAAATTTCAACCTAGAAGTTTCATCATGCTTCCTATGCCTGAACAAATTTACAAACCTCTTTTACCTCTTATATTCACCACTTTTAACTTTTTATTTTCCTTTATGCACCATTTTCAACCTACCTTCCCAAAAAATGTGTCACTATTCACTTGAAAGAAAATATATGCAGTGTTCTTATCCTTCTCAATTTATACATGATTCCAATAGGCTTACCATTACTATAATTCATCCACCCACAAAGACAAAGTTTGTATCAATCATGATGGATTAATAGGGACACTCAATAGATTAAGGTTAATGGGTAATAATAAAAATATACCAAGGATCAATAAATGGTTCTATTTTAATTCCATGATTTCAATAAATGGTTCCATTTTAATTCAATGTGGGGGGTTTTTTTTCATTAATTGTAAATAAAATAATCATGAAAATATAGTTTAGATCCCCCATACTTACCCTTTTACACTCCTATTCAATAATCATATGAAAAATGAAATACCCTAACTAAACTCAAACAACATGTTTAAGAGTTATTTTTTGAAACATTTCAACATATAAGTTTCATCATAATTCTTGTGCTTGAAAAACTCTACTAAACTCTTTTCCCTCTAATATTCACAGCTTTTAACTTTTTATCTGACTTCATGCACCATTTTCAAACTACCTTCCCAAAAAATGTGTCACTCTTCACTTGAATGAAAATATATGCAATTTTTTTCTCATTCTCAAGTTATACATGCTTCCAATAGGATTACCATTATTCTAATTCATCCACTCACAAAAACAAGGTTTGAATCAATCATGATAGATTGATAGGGACATTCTAGAGATTAAGGTTAATGGGAAGTAATAAAAAATATACCAAAGATCAATGGGGAGGATAAATCTAATTATAGTGCATGAGTTTCAATTCAACATTTAATGATATATTCCACATTAAATCCCCTAAACAATTATATCACCCAATATAGTCCTTCCTATTTTGTCAACGTGGTTAAAATATTGAAACAATTAAGCCTCAATGAATACAATATTTCTCTATTCTCCCTTTATATATTTTTTCTTCAATATTTCTTTTTTATATATTTTTAATTCTTGTTTTTTATAATTTTTTATGATAATAAGAGGAATAAATGAAATTTAATGATATATGATAAATGAACCTTGTATTCCCAAAATTAAATTACAACACCCCACATTCTCCCAACATTTATAATGCATGCTAAATAAATCATGAAACAAGATCCCCCCACACTTAGTTTGAAGTGTAATTAGACAAGAAAACATGTAAAGAAATATTAGATTGTAATGTGACTCACCTATTAGGTTATTCATAGATTCCAAGGGATTAAAAGAGTGTCGAATTTCAAGGTGGTATTAATGTAATTACCAAGGATTAAAATCAATAAAATGTCCTCAATAAATTGACATAAAACTTAAACTAAAATAGTTTGAAAAATAATAACATAAAGTTATAGAATATAATGTACGATTCAATAATAAACTTGTGCTATAGTGGAAGCATAAAAAAATGCATGGGTTTTCTTTATTATATTTATTCATAGGAAATGTAAAGTCTAGAGAGTATTCTCAATTATTTTCATGAAGCGAATCTTTTAATTAATATTAGGTATATTGTTCTTTCTATAATTACTACTCATTTTCATCTTGATTTAAATCCTCAATGGCCATTATATAAGGTTATGTATAGTAAACCACTTCCTTTATGTTTTATCCATTAACTTCAACCAGAGTAAGAAACAATTTTACTAAGTGATCAATATCCAGATAAAAAATGTGGCTTCATTTTAGCTTTGGAAATATCTAACCAATATTACACTAGATTTGTATCATCTTACTCAAGTTCATCATATGCTATTTTAAATCACTGCCTACCCACTTAGGACACATCCTTGACTGGCAATGAAGATGAGTGTGACCCCTGAAACCCACCTATAACAAGCCACTAGTTGGTGACTAGTATTGATGGTATAAAACACACATATGAGAGTAATTACACTCTTAAATCCTAGGAACATAAGTCATGAAACCATTAATCAACTCTATAATATAAAATATAACCAATATCCTATTATTCATGTAATATCATACATAAAATAAAATCCCAAAAATAAATACCATGAGATAACTAACTACATGAATTCCATTTAACTCCACCCCATGAGCTAATAATTAAGTAATTAATAACTATTAACTAATAATAATTTTTTAATATTTAGTAGTAAAAATTAATAAGAATTTAAATATTGCTTAATTACTAAGTAATTAATAACTATTAACTATTAATAATTTATTAGTATTTATTATTAAATAATAATATTAATTAAAATTATTTAAAATATTATTAATACAAATTAGAAAGTTATTAATATTTAGTAGTAAAAATCAATAGTGAATTATTATTTATTAATAACTAATATTTATTATTAATTGATTAAAAATGATTAATAATAATATATTATTAATTCTATGTAGGAAAGGGAGAACCTGAATACCGAATCATAATTGCAAAATGTTCTGTGTTGGAAGGGAGAATCTGAATCCCATATCAGAAATATAGAATGATTTTCAGGGCAGAACCTCTTATAAAAGGGAGCTCTGGGTGACAGTTTTTGTCAGAATTCCATACTGTTTTAATGGCAATAATACTAGATATTAAATAGTAGATAAATTTTACTGAAATGTTTTGTTATATATATAAACAAAAAAACATAAATAAAAATAAAAATTTTAAATATAAAAACATGCATATTTAATATATATATATATATTGATTTTGGAAAAGGCGACAAAGGCCTTACAACCTTTCACCCAAAGGAAAAAACCGAAAGGCGGTAGGGGCCCTTCCACTTTTGGGACATATTTTTCAAATTTTTTTGACCTAGACATATTTAATTTTTTTTTTCAAAAAACCTAAATACAAAAACTTGGTTTAAGATGATTATGAAATAAATTAACCATATTTTATGATGGGTTTATAAAGAAAATGATAATTTTTAAATTAATTAATAAATCAGGTGAGGAATCTTTGATGATTATGTGTATAGAGATTTAACATTTTAGTTCCAGAGATAACAGTTGAGATGTCATGAGGGATGATAAATATAACTCAATTATAGGGTAGGTAGTTTCCCCTAACGTGTTTGAGAGATATTATATCCTTGTGTTATGTGATTTATTATGCTCCAACACCAGTGTCACACCCAAGCCTCATTTTATTAATTATTTTATTTATTTATTAAAATTTGACATTATTATCGAGTTTTGGACCTGGTTTTTCAAAAAAAAATTGAAAATTTATAAGGAATTTTCCTACCACACGGTTATCCTATACGATTAGATAAACGGTGTGGTGAGAATATAGATGACTATGAACTTTTAATAGACTCGTTTTTCATGATGCAAAATTTTTCAAACTGTGTGGCCAACCCATGAGGGTGACACAATTGTTCCCAGTGAAGGGCATGTAGTTTAGTAAACTGTGCGACAACCATGCGATTCACTTAATGTTTAAAAATTTAAAATTATAATTTTCCCTTAGTGACTTTAATCCCAGAAAATTGAACCTCACTCATCTCTTACTCCTCACTTACACGATGACCATGAAAGAGAGATCCCCCACTCACGACTCCCTCCTCCTCCTCTCCTCCTCTGATTCTTGGCATTTCTCTTTATGATTTTATATGTGTTTGTTATAAGTGAGTCTTACTCATCATTCATCTCCTCTTTATTATCCCCCCTTTATTCTTCTTCTTCTTCTTCTTTCTTTACCCTCTTATTGAATGCGTTCCCTAGGCCAAACCCTAGTGTTGAACCTCTAATGTATTTTTACGATCACAATCAATTATGGTGTTTTCTAACCATTGTTTGAGTATATTTAAGAATTATGTGTTTTTCACAACATGATTAAATCTATCAAATCATGAAACATCATTCACATCATGAAGGTTCAATATGAATTTTAGTTCAAGTCGAAAATGTCTTTCCTGAGGAGTAATGATAGTGTTATTATATCATAACTCTCACTCATGTCATGAATATTATTTTAATACATGAATAAATTGAGGTGGTTTTTAGTGTTTTTGGAATAAATATTTTCATGTGTTGAGTTTTCAATTCATGCAGTGAAAATGGTTAAGCAGACAGTCAACACCTTCATACTTTATGGTCAAAATCTCATTAATTCAGCTTCCTATGACATCAATGAATACATAAAAATTCCATAAGATTACCATCATCTTTGAAGGCTACAAATAGATACAAAAGGAGGATTATATCAAATCTATAACATCAATTAACATCTACAATGACTCTTGCTACTGAATCCACCCACAACATGATTTTTCAAGAGATCTCCAAGCATCTTCCAATCCTCTAAAGGTAAACTGGGATTCAATGACTTCAATACTTTTCTTTTTCCTCTTTATCTTTGAGATAATCACTCTCTTATTGTATTTCATAAAATACGTTATTATACCTTCTCTCTCTATCTCTTAATATTTCATTTCATCTAAATACTCTAGAGAGAGTTGAGTACTTTATAAAGGGTTCGAAGAAACAAAACTCCATATTCTTCATCTTATTATTTAGGTGCTCACCATCATTAAAGTAAGGGTTCTTGGTTCTTGGTCTCCATTAAAACCAAGGGTCTTATTTTGGTTCTTGGTTTCCATTATAACCAAGGGATTATTTACACTTCTTTGGTTATTAGTTTTTCATTAAAACTAAGGGAGAAATACAACCCTCTCAAGCCTTCTTAAGGAGATGATATCTAGGGGATATTTATTGAGTTATTTTTGAACTCCTTTATCAAAGTGTTCCTTTTAAATTTCCACTATTTATTTTCCACTACACTTAAAGTTTTAATTTTTTTATTCTTTCTTTACTTTTATTTCATTATTCTTAAATCGAATGTTTTATTATTTATTGATTTTATTTTATAAAATAATTTTAAAACTGTTTTTAAAGGAAATTCATTCCCCTATTACCATTTTATGTCCGATATACATTTGGTATTAAAGAGAATTTTTGTTTTTTCTCAAAATACCCTACTTTTCTAAATTAGTTTTAATTTTAAAAAATCTTAACCAATTTCAAAGTTTGATCCTTTTAAATGGAATATTTTTTAAGCACCCACTACATTCTTATCTAATATAATATATTTTAATATTAAATGAGTGTTTTTTATGATAAAAAAGTGGGATATTATTGAACCAATAATGTGTTTTGACATGGATCATGCTAAGAAAATTAGTACACCTATTATTATTTCTTGTAAGCTAACGTTGGATGAATCTGGTTAACCGGTTGATTACAAGATTTATAGAAGTATGATTGAGAATCTTATCTACCTTACCATGGATCGACTAGACATTATGTTTAGTGTTTGTATTTTCACTCATTTTTAAGCTCATCCTAAGAATCACATTTAAAGGATCTTACAAGTTTTTTTTTATTTTTTTTAAAAGGTTTTAAAAATCTTGGTTTATTCTATCCTAAATGAACCACTTTTATTATTTTTAGTTTTTCTAAGGATGATTTTGGAAGATATAAAATAGATAGGAAAATTACAAGTGGTAATTTTCACCTTGTTCGACATTCCTTAATTTCTTGGAGTAGTAAGAAGAAAAATTCAGTTGCTATTTCTACACCTGAAGAGAAATATATAGTCGTAGGGAGTTGTTATGCCCAAATTATATGGATGATATGAATTCTCTTAGATTTTGGGATAACATTTCTTCATGTTATAATTAAAGTTTAAAGTTCTTGTGAAATAAGTATCTCTATAAATTATATTCAATATACGCACACAAAGAACATTGATACTCGACATCACTTTTTGAGATACCACTTTTAAAAAGAAGATATCGTTTTATAATACATTAGAATGAATATTTAATTAGTTGATATCTTCAAAAAACCCCTTACTTTAGATCATTTTAATTTTATTAAAGGGGGGATAAGAATGTCATTCTTGTAATTCATATTCTTTATTCTCTTCTTATCTATATTTTATCTTTTCAAATCTTAAATGTTCTTGAAAATATTTTTCTTGTTTTTAAAACATCTTGTTCAAAATTTTAAAACCATGTTTTTATGGTCATTGTGATTATATTTTGTATTATATCTTATCTATATAACCCTTTTGGTTTATAAGAATTTTTGTTAGTCACAAAGAGAGGGATGAGTTTAGTGTTTATAGGGGAGAAAGATCTAAAGTATGGGGGGGGGTCTCTCTTTGTTTTCAAGGGAAGAGATTGATCGTGTTTCAAGGGGGAGACACATGCTTCCATGGAAATGACATTTCTAAATCTTTTACCCTCTTTTATACACTCTCTACTTCTCATCCTTCTTATATATTATCTTTTATTTTAATATTAAATGAGTGTTTGTGATCATCAAAAAGAGGGAGATTGTTAAACCTCTAAAATGTTTTTTATGATCACAATCACTTAAGGTATTTTCTAACCTTTATTTGAGTATATTTCAGTATTAGGTGTTTTTAACATCGTGATTAAATTTATCATGTCATGAAACATTATTCACATCATGAAGGTTCATTGGGAATTTCAGTTCATGTCGCTAGTGGATTTCACGGGGAGTAGTGACAATGTTATTGTTTCATAACTCTCATTCACTTCATGAAGGTTCTTTTAGGCTGTGAATTAATTGAGGAGGTTTTTTATAGTTTCTATAATAAATATGTGCATTCCATGAATTTTTAGTTCATACCGTGAAAACGGTCGAGAAGGCAGCCAACACCTTTATCCTTTATGGTCAAAACCTCATTAATCCGACCTCCTACAACTTTAATATATTCAGAATAATTATAGAAGGTTACCAATACCAATAAAGGCTATAAATAGATACCAAACGAAGCTTGGATATAATCTATAACATCAATGAAAATCTACGATCACTATGGGAATTTGGACTAGTTGCGACAGATCAATTGTGACAGATCAATTGCGACGGGCATTGGGCCCATAGCAAATAGTTCGTCGAAAAAGACTATTTGCGATGAGAATTTTGACCCGTCATAAATAGTCCATAAAAATGAGGTATTTGCGATGGACCGTCGCAAATACCTTTGGCGCGTCATGCACATATTAGCGTGTGAAGAGTATTTGCGACGAGGACTAAACCCCCGTTGTAAATACTCTTTTTGGGTTCCTGTTATTTGCGACGGGGATGGATCCTCGTCGCAAATAATAAGTCAATAGGATATTATTTGTGATGGGTCGTTGCAAATAATTTGTCGCCATGATAGTATTTGTGACAGGACCTATCGCAAACACTATCTTCTACCGCCACCTCAATTAAAAACTGATGAATTATTTGCGACGGGTCGTCACAAATAATGTGTCGGTAGGATAATACTTGTGACAGAAACCATCGCAAAAACTATTTTTTACCACCTTCTCAATTAATAAACATATAACTATTTGTGACGGGTCCCATAAAAAATATTAGTATTTGCGATGAGACACCCGTCGCAAATGATCTAACCTATATATACCCCCTGATTTTTTTTCATCCAAAACATTTCTAAACTTTTCTCACCCTCTCGACTATGATATTTATTTATTTAAATTTTCTAGAGTTTGAAACGTTACAAGGGATCTATTTTCAAGTTTTTCATTCACCAAAAGATTCAATTCCAAGGTATTTTTTATTTTTTATTTAATTTATTTTATTTAATATTAGTAATAATTATTATTGATTATCAGAAAATAAATTTAATTAAATTTAATTAGTTTTTTTGCATGATTCTTTTAGAACTATTTAGTTATAATTTGTAATAATGTTTTTAATTAAAATTAAATAGTGTTAATTTGCAATAATTTATTTTAATTATCTGTAATTAGTAATTATCAGTAATAAATTGATATACATTTATAGAAATTAAAGTTAATTAGTGACAGTTAGTGATAATTAGAACTAATTAGCAATAATTAGTAATAATTAATAATAATTAGTAACAATTAATAATAATTAGTAATAAAAATTAATCATAATTAGTGGTAATTAGTAGTAATTAGTGGTAATTAGTAATAATTAGTGGTAATTAGTAATAATTATGGTAATTAGTAATAATTAGTAAACAATATATATAAATTAGTAATAGATTGTTACAAACTAATAAAAATTAAGAAAAATTAATGCTAATTAGTAATAATTAGTATAAGTAATAATTGGTTAAAAGCAGTAATAATTAAAAAAAAGTAATAATTGCAAAAAATAGTTTTAATTAAAAAAATTAGTAAAAAATACAAAAAACTAGTAATAATTTCAAAAAATTAGTAATAATTACAAAAAAGTAGTAATAATTACAAAAAAAGTAATAATTACAAAAATTTAGCAATAATTACAAAAAAATTATTAATAATTACAAAAAATTAGTAGTAATTAATAAAAATTAGTAATAATTAATAAAAATTAATAATAAGTAGCAATAATTGGAAATAATTATCAATAATTAAAAAAGAGTAATAATTACAAAAAATTATTAATAATAACTAAAAATTAGTAATAATTACAAAAAATTATTAATAATTAATAAAAATTAAAAAAAATTATAAATAATTAGCAATAATTAAAAATAACTAGAAATAATTATCAATAATTAGGAATAATTATCAACAATTAGGAATAATTAGCAATAATTAGCAATAATTAGGAATAATTAACAATAATTAGGAATAATAAGCAATAATTATCAATAATTAGAAATAATTAGCAATAATTAGAAATAATTTAGAATAATTAATTATAATTAGGAATAATTAGGAATAATTAATTATAATTAGGAATAACTACTAATAATTAGGAATAATTAGAAATAATTAAGAATAATTAGCTATAATCAGGTATAATTAGGAATAATTAGAAATAATTTTCAATAATCCGCAATAATCCGCAATAATTAGCAATAATTATTAATAATTAGCAATAATTAACAATAATTACTATTAATTAGTAATAATTAGTGTCAATTAAAAAAAATTAGTGTTAATTAGAAATAATTAGGAATAATTAGAAACAATTAGGAATAATTAGAAAAAATTAGGAATCATTAGTAATAATTAGGAATAATTACGAATAATTAGCAATAATTGGGAATAATCAACAATAATTAGCAATAATTACTAATAATTAGTAACTATTATAATAATTTGGAATAATTAGAAATAGTTAGGAATAATTAGGAATAAGTAGGAATAATTTGGAATAATTAGGAATAGTTTGCAATAATTAAGACTAATTAGAAATAATTAGGAATAATTAGAAATAATTAGCAATAATTAAGTATAACTAGAAATAATTAGGATTAATTAGGAATAATTAGAAATAATTAGGAATAATTATAAATAATTAGGAATAATTATGAATATTTAGTAATAATTAGGACTAATTAGCAATAATCATGAATAATTAGCAATAATTAGAAATAATTAGGAATAATTTGAAATAATTAGGAATAATTAGCAATAATTAGGAATAATTTGTAATAATTAGAAATAATTAGTAATAATTAGTATTAATTACTAATAATTAGCAATAATTATGAATAATTATAAATTATTTAGAATAATTAGAAATAATTAGGAATAATTAGGAATAATTAGCAATAATTAGCAATAACTAGCAATAACTAACAATAACTAGTAATAACTAGAAATAACTAGCAACAACTGGAAATAACTACCAATAACCAGTAATAACTAGAAATAACTAGCAATAAGTAGTAATAACTAGCAATAAGTAGTAATAATTAGGAATAATTAGTAATAATTAACAATGATTAGAAATAATTAGCAATAATTAGCAATAATTAGAAATAATGAGAAAAAATTAGCAATAATTAGTAATAATTAGAAATAATTAGCAATAATTAGCAATAATTAGGAATAATTAGGAATAATTAGCAATAATTACTAATAAATAAGAATACTTAGGAATAATTAACATTTTTTTTTATTTTTTTGATCGTGTTTTTCTTATATTAAATTATTCAAAAAAAATAATTATTTTATATTTTTTAGAGAAATATGGAAGAAGGAAGTCGGCAAAAATCATTATTAAATGATTTCTCTTGGATAAATCATCATAAGAATCTAAAAATTTCTAGTATAAATTCTGTATATATTGAGGGTGTTAAAACCTTCTTATCATTTGCATCATCAAAACCAGAATTTGTTTCAGAAGGGAAAATTAAGTATCTATGTAAGAAATGCGATATGAGGATATTTGACACATTTGAAAATGTTGGGGGTTATCTATTTCATTTTGGTTTTTTGAATAGATTATGTTTTTTGGTATCAACATGGTGAACACAATTCCCTAGAAGATACTAATAATTTGGTTCTAGATCCATCACAATTTCTAAATTTCATACATGATTTGATAGGTCTATCTTTTCAACAAACTGAAACTTAAGATGGTATTGATTTAACTCCTAAGTTGGAACAATCTCAATTTTTTGAGTTGTTGAGGTCCACTGAGGATGCCTTATATCCTAGTTGCAAGATAAACAAATTTGAAGTAGTTGCAAAATTTATGGCTATTAAATCAGATAATGAAATGTCAAATAACTATTTTGATTAGATATTCTCTTTGGTTAAAACACTATCACCTGAAAGAAATGTATTTCCTACAAATTTCTATGAGAGAAAGAGGATTATTCATAATACGGGTCATGGTTATCAGAAGATTCATGCATGTTCAAATGTTTTCATTTTATATTATTGTGAAAATGATTCATTATATAGTTGTCCTACATGTGGAAAATCAAGGTATAAAGAGGCTAAACTATGGAACTTTGGGCTGATTCCTATAAAATAGTTGTGGTATTTCATACTTACACCTAGATTACAACATTTATTTATGTCTTAGAACACAACGTCATTAATGTTGTGGCAGAAAACCTATATTTCAATCAGTAAATGGTCAAATCATCCCTATGATGGCGATTCATGGAAAATTTTTGTCCAAGTACATCTGTATTTTTCTTCAGAAGCCCGAAACATATGATTGAGTCTTTCTACTGATGGTTTCTATCCATCTGGTTCTAATGGTAGTCAATATTCTTATTGGTCTGTATTTATAACTCCATAAAATTTACCTCCTTGGATGTTGATGAAGGATCCATATATTTTTTTGACCTTTTTAATTCTAGGACATCTGAAAAAGAATATTTATGTTTATTTGAATCCATAGATTGATGAGTTAAATTTATTTTGGAGTAATGGTGTCAATACATATGATGTTTCTACGAAACAAAATTTCCTACTAAAAATTACATTGATGTGGAAAATTAGTGACTTCCCAGCATATGTCATGTTATCTAGTTGGAGTAAACATGGTCCAAAATCATGTCCATACTGTATGAAAAAAATTAAAGAATTTATGCTCATCAATGGAAGAAAACCTTGTTTTTTTGACTGTCATCACAATTTTTTCCAGCCAATCATCCTTTTCATAGAAACATATATCATTTCAGAAAAGACACAATTAAAAGAGATGGACCTCCAAAAATGATCTCAAGAACGGTGTTAAAATCATTTGTCTCTTTATTACCACTAATTATATTTAGACCAACTATAAACCAACAAAAAATTGATGGCTTTGGGAAATAACACAATTGGATAAAACATAAAATTTTTTGGGATCTTCCATTTTAGTCTAATTTGTGAGTTCATCACATGTTAGATGTCATTTATATTAAGAAGAACTAATTTGATAATATATTTTATATAGTTTTGGATACACAAATTAAGGCCAATGATAATGTAAAGAAACAATTAGATCTTTCCCAAATTTTTAGGTGACCAAAACTTAAACTGTTTGAAAATGACAGATCACAGAAGTTAATGAAGTCAAAAGTAACTTATATAATTTACAAAGAAAATAGATTATTATTTTGTTAGTAGATTGTAGATTTGAGACTTCTAGATGGTTATTTTTTCAATTGTCTAGTTGTTTTATAAATGGTAATATTACTGGATTTAAAATTCATGTTTGTCATGTTATAATGGAAATAATTATATCAATTGGATTAAGATGTTTTTTTAATTATATGATTTGGTATGTGCTAATAGACATATCATATTTTTTTTAAGACATTTTTGCAGTGAAAAAAAGACTAAAATACACTAAGTAGACTACAAGAAGATGTTGTTTTAATTTTTTGTAAACCAGAAAAAATCTTCCCACAAGATTTCTTTAACTCAATGGAACATTTTATACAACATTTTATACATTAAAAAAATATAGATGTCTGTTATAGTTCTAATGGATGTACCTATTCGAGAGATTCATACAAAAATTGTTGAAAAAATTACATAACAAAGCATCAGTTGAAGGATCAATTACAAAATCTTATTTGTTGGAGGAAATTTCTTTTTATGCTCTCATTTTTTTTAGTCTGAATATCCCTCAAAACATAACCACATAGGATGTAATGAAGTAAATATTGATGATTAAATGAATAATCAATTATCAGTTTTTAATCATCCAAAACTTGGCTTTGGTGGAGTTCATGAATGATGACTTTTAGATTATGAACATCACAGAGATCATACATATGTTTTTCTCAACTATGAATAAATGACACCATTTGTACTGTGAGTGCTCATATCACTTATTAGATAAAATTTGTTATAGTAAATTAATATTATTATATTTTTAGATTATATGATAATCATATCAAGAAATAGTTTCTACAAATTATAGTAGCTTCTCTTGAAGAACATCAGAAAAATAATTTTTTTACTGGTTTCAAAAACTATTAAAAAAAATTATTTATGGTTTAGCATATAAACTCAATTTATTACTTGTTATATTGATAATTGTTTTAAAAAATTTCAGGTATCTCAACATGTTGATAAAATTGATAACTGATTGTGTGTATTGAGTAACCCACCATCCAAAATGGTTAAATCTTATAATGTATACGCGTTGAATGGTTTTTGATTACATACACATGAATATGGGGAATAAAAAAACAATGAATAATGGTGTTTGTTTGAGAGGATATCGTCATAGAGAAATTGAATTTGACTTTTACTGTATGCTAGAAGAAATAATTGAAATGTGCTATTTGGGACAGAATTACATAATGATGTTTAAATGTTAGTGGTTGGATACTGAGAGAGGATTTAATGTTCATTCAAGCCATGAAATCATTGATATTAAATATAAAAGACTTATTACAGTAAATGAACCATTTATATTGGATCATCAAACATATATAATTTATTATGAAAATTATTATGATACTTTAAGAGAGTTAAGTGATTGGTGGAACATAATAAAAATGAAATATCAAGAAAATTAATTTATTCAATGTGAATGTGGTTCCGTTAAAGTGAAAGGAATTGAAAATTTTCAAGAGACTACTCCAAATCCATATTTTCCACAAAGAGGAATGAATATAGATGATGAAACCCCACAATTAAGAGTCAATGGTGATGACGATGTTATTGATGTAACAAATGAATTTGAAATGAAAAGAGATGATGAAACTGAAACTCCTATAGAAATTGATGATACCGAGGAGGAATATGAAGATATTGACACCGTTATATATGATGATGAGGATGGAGATGAAGATTGAAAAAGTAAAATGCTGGTTATAATCATATATAATATATATCTATATATAATAGTTATTTTCAACTATTTTCTAACAATAGTCATTAAATATTTGATAAAAATAGTCATTTTGTGTTTTTGATGGACTCAGATTTGTTTCAGAAGTTGGAGGGGGTTGATATACCTGGTGAAGAGCATGATGTTGGATCATCTGACCCTCAGACTATTGGTGGTTTAATGAGGACTCAGAGGGGTCACAGACTTGTGAGATTGATGATTCCTAACCCTTTTCCCCAAGCGATGTCCAAATCTTGGCTTTGATCCATGCATAAAGAGGTATGTTTACTTATGTATTTTAGTTAGTTTTCATTAATTATCATCAATTTATTTATATACTAATTGTTTGATTATTTTTTATTTTTTTTCACATATTTTCAAATATAATTGTTAGAAAGGGGAGTGCTATATTTCAAAATTATTTTTCTGAAGCATGGGTTACATGAGATCAGATTCCCATTGATGTTTATCATCACATGTTTGATCATTGAATGGTATGTAAATAAATAATATTTATTTTGAAATTTATTTAATTAATAAATTGATATTATTAATTATTTTAGGGTTTATGGTATCCCATCAATGATATCATGCATGACTCTATTTGGGAGGAATGAGAGGGTTGTATGCATGAGCGTTGCCATCAGTTTTTTCATGATTTTAAAGGGACAACAATGAAGAATGTGGGAGTCATAGAGTTTGATTAGTCTTGATGTGCCCACTGATTAGACTACATTTTATCTTAGGTTTGGTATGGATTATGTTCACACTAGATGGGTGGTTGTTATCAGAGAAGTTTATCAGTAGGTTTGACAGAACCAGGGGAGATAGGAGGTGACACATCGAGCTGGTAGTTGTATATTCAGTATGCATAGGGAACATATGGTAAATAAATTTTTTTAAATAATTTATATAACTTTAAATGTAAATTGTTTATTTTATATTCATATAGGCAGTCAGAAAACCTAATATTATGAAGTTCTACATTTATAGGAGGATATAAAATGATCTTATCATTGGAGAGATTAGAGGTGATTGTCAGCGTCAAATTTTGGTTAGTATAATTTCTTTTTAAAATTAACTAAAAAATAATATTTTAACTATTGTAATTTTAAATTGTATTTGAAGGAGTAATATGAGGCTGCGACATCTCAGACACAGACTAAGAGTCATGCCAAGAATGAGGATCAGACCAGTGTAGTAATATTTGATGAGGCAGCATGGATGCAGATGACCTAGTATGCCTTCGAGAAAGACGAATTTGTTAGTATAATCTCTCGATTGACACATGAGAGTTATTATGGTACTGTTTCGATGTCGTCACGCAGCTCAAGAGGAGCTCATGGAGATTTATCATCATCTACTGCACAATATGAGGAGAATCTATGAGCTTAGTGTGAGATTATAAAGAGTATGCTAGTGAGCATGAAGAGCTCTGTCGACAATAATAATAAATGTAGGAAGAGATGTGTCGATGGTAGTAGTAACAACATGAGTAGATAATGGAGTACATACAATGTCTAACTCATAGTTTAGGGATGAAGTTTCCTACTCTATCACCTCCATCTCCTCTAGATGACCCTCTCACTCAATGAATTATTTATTTTTTATGATAGACATTTGAATGTAAAACTTTTTTGTAATTTTTTTATTTCATATATTTATATTTCTATATATCCAGTTTTTATATTGTTGTGAATATTGTGTTTTATTATATTATATTATTTTTATTATTATATTATATTATATTATTTATTATTTATTTATTATGTTATATTATTTATTATTATTTTATTATTATTATTTTTTTATTGTTGCAAATACTATATTTTATATAATTTTATTATTTTAATTATATTTTTATTAATTTTATTAGTTATTATTATTATTATTATTTTATTATTATTATTATTACATATATTATTGTTTTTTATTATTATTAATTTATTAAATTTTATTCATATGTTTTTTAGTTTTTTTGCGATGGACCCATCACAAATACTTATTTACAAGACACCTGTCATAAAATGTTATTTACGATGGTCCCATCACGAAATAGTTTTTCAAAAAATCTGAACAAACTATTTGCAATGGGATAAATTTCCATTGCAAAAAAATGTATTTGCGTTACCATTTTCAATGATGGGGCAATTGCAATGGGACCCCATCACAAATAACCTTTTATGATGGGATCCCATCACAATTTCCCCATCACAAATGGTTCAATTTACAGTTGTGCATGACTCATTTCACCAAATTGATCCATGATGTTCTTTTATAAGAGATCACCAAGCATCTTACAATTTTCAAAAGGAAAATCTATCTTCAATGAATTTAATCCTTTTCTTTTACCTCTTTCTCTTTGAGCTAATATTTCCCACATTATATTTACTAAAATATTTCTTCTACCTTCTCTCTCTATCAATATTTTATTTCTTCTAAATTCTCTAGATAGATTTGAGTGCTTTGTAAAGGGTTTGTAAAAGAAAACCTCTATATTATTCATCTTCTTCTTTAGGTGATCATAACTGTTAAAGTGAGGGTTCTTGGTCTCCATTAAAACCAATGGTATATTTTTGGTTCTTATTTTCCATCAAAACCAAGGTATTATTTCCTCTTCTTTGGTTCTTGGTTTTCCATTAAAACCAAGGGAGAAAGATAACCCTCTCAAGGCTTATTTAGGGGACGAGACATAGGGGCTCATTCTTGAGCTATTTTTAAACTCCTTAATCAAAGTGTTCCTTTTAAATTTACACAATTTATTTTCCACTACGCTTATAGTTTTAACACTTTTTTAATCTCATTTTACTTTTATTGTTTTACCCCTAAATCAAATTCTTTATTAATAATTTATTTTATTTTAAAGCACAATTTTAAATTTTTGTAAGGTAAATTCACCCCCTATATTTCCATTTTATCTCCAACCTACACCTAGGTGGGTTTAGGATTATAAAACTCTATGGTTTCAATTTTAAGTGTGTACGATATCCACTTGGGACCCTCATCTCTACATATTTGAGGATTTCACATTATATATGCATGTTCCATACAAGTGTTTTCATGAAATCTATTTTCTTTAACAAACCTTGTATGCTTGGGATTTCCTAAAACATTTTCTCTAGGAATTATGCACTCTATATATTTGATTAAATGTATAAAAGGCGTTTTATTGAAATTTGGTATTTAAAATAGGTTTTTTTCTTTGAAATTCATTTTAAAATGGATTTAGGTGTGTATTTTGAATTGTTTCCAAGTTGGTTAAGGATTTAATTATACATAGTGAAGTTTTTATAATTTAATGGTGTTATACCTTACTACTTTATACTTTTTATAAGATACTTTGGTTGTAATTTTTTTTTCTTTTATTTTAAAAGTTCTTTAAAATATTTCATGATTTAAATCGAGTTATGAATAGTTTATATATATATATATATGAAAATCCTCATATGACTATGTGTATATATACATACATACGTATGCTTATATATATAAATGTACTTGTGTTTTTCTAATTACAAACACACACATATAAATTTACATATTTAATATTATAATATATCTATATTTTAATGTTTATTTGTATTGAAACCAAAGGACCTCTTGACACTTGAGAAAGGGAATTTCAAAGACGAATTAATTTGGAAATGGATTAATTAAGAAGAAATGTGTTGTTAAGGAATCATTTCAATATAAACGGTATAAATGTCTTGAAGTATGTTTTTATAAAAGAACTTATTTATTGGTTGATTAATGAAAGTAATTCTACAAATGGTTGTTGTTATTATTCAAACCTCATGGGAATCCTGGGTACTTAGTTATGAAATTCTGGATATATATGGGTTCCCCCACCACTAGCTATGTCTGTGAAGTAAATGTGATGCCCCCACTCGCTAGTGATGTGATATTAATTCCATTACACTAATTTTGGGTCGCACTAATTAGTGAAATAAATGTTCTAGGTTCCCCTATCCGTAGTGACCCTAGGGTCTTTCTCCCATGATGATCATTTCAAATTATGGATTCTGTAGTTTTTCTCTTAGTCTTGTTTATTCCATATTTCCTAGGATTATATATACCTTATTATTTTTCCTACTTATTTAATTTATCTCCTTTATTACTTTCTTAGATTATAGTCCATGCATTTAGATTATTTTATTATATATTTCCAAACTATTTCATTTGAGGCCAATGAATCTTGTCATAAACTGAGGATTCCCCTCAATTATGTCATAGGCTGAATCAGGTGTTCGGTTGATGGGAGACTAGAGTTGATTCATGAAAAAATGGTATCAAAGCCCAAGTTCTTAAGAGATCCTAGATTCTAGAAGTACCCTTACTATTTAAAAATTCTAATAGATGGTAGATAGGATTGTTAGGGCTCAGGAGGTAGGTTATAGGTTTATGCCTGATCACCATCGCTCCTGATGAAACCTGAGTTTCCATGTAATGCTGGGATTTTGATTTTGATTTTAAGTTTTATTTTTTATTTTTCCAATGGTTTTTGGTTCTCATTGATGGTGTTTTGTATTTTTAAAGGATTTATATGTTTTTTAGGATGAAAATGGATGTCGAATCGACATCATGCAATGAGTTCACATAGCCTAGAAAACCATGTGGACCCTGAGTTCCTAGTTCGAGATTACTTCTATTGGTAATTACATGATTAGTATATGGATAACTAAACCATGTGGCCAATTAATAGATAACCATTGGTACCCTTTAAATAAGTTTTAGTGTTTTGTAATGTTATTGATTGGGTTTTATATGAAATTTAACAATAAGAAGGTTGTTTTGAAAAGAAAAATGATTGGGGTGTCAAAAATTAATAAAGGGAACTTATGATGAAAATTTGGTTTTAAAAGAAAAGTAGGGTTTTTAAAATTTGAAAAAAGAAGATTTATGATGAGAAATTTATTTTAAAGAGAAAAATTGAAATTTGGGAAGAATTTTTCTAAGATAAATAAAAAATCAGTTGATGTTTGAAAATAAATAATTGATTTTTAAAAATTAAATTATAGCATTTTAGAATGGTTTTAAAGTAAGGATTTAATATTATAAAATAGGAATATGTGATATAAAATAATTTTAACTGGTGAAAGTTAATTATGAATTTATTTTAAGAGTTTTGTAATTGGTATTTCCTTTTTGAATGGATTCTCTTGGTACTTTTTTTTGGAAGGAACTGATTTTAAGTAAAGGAAATTGGTTTTGAAACTAGCAAAGATACTTTCTAAATAAACTAAAATGGAATTGGTGTTTAGAAAATTATAAATGTTTTTAATGAAGAGAATACTTGGTTTTTGATTTTTTTTATGATATATTTATTTAGAACAGTGTTTTCATTTGGGTTTAATTTTAGTTTGGGCGTGTTTTGAGATTTTATTACCATTTATTGAGTTTTTTTATCATTATATTTTAAGTATTACCCAGAAAGGCCTCGATAAGAGATAGATAATTGGTATCTATGAGGTCTTTCCCTATTATCTTAGTATGATTATACCTAGGTGTGTTCCCCTAGGTTTTTTCCCAGTTGATTCTAGTATACTATGATGCTTTGAGGGTTTTAGGTGTCTATGGTTGCAGTGAGATTTATTTTAGGCTCTTTGGACACAAGGAAAACCTTGGGTGTAGTTATCAAGTGACTAGTATGGATTTTGAACCAGTTGGGATTACACATTGAATGATGTTGGTTTTATTTTTCTAGGGTCTCCATGAGTGGTTCCCCAAATATGTGGCCCTAGGTTATCCTTCATTATTATTTGAACCAATTCTAGATCCATGATGTTTTGATAGGGAATGCTTGTGGTTAGTTCCCCTCTCTTTTCATTCCTTGGTTAGAGGGATGTTGGTGAGTAGCTGGATGATTATTGTTTTGAAATTTTTGGAGTTATTCTATAATTGTGATATATTTTAAGATTTATAGTGCCTCATGTTCATTTGAAGCGTAAATGGTTGGTTCAATATATTTCATATGTGTGATGGTTTGGAGGTTTTTGATTAATCCTCTTTGGTTGAGGGTTCATGTTTTGGTCTTAAAAATATTTTTGAATACCATTTTCTTGTTGATACTTCATGCTAGTTCTTAAATAGCGGGGATACCAACTTTGGGTCTCCATTTATTGATCTTATAATTTAGGTATTTGGGAGTGAGTTGTTAGTTATGGATGGTTTTGGGTGAAATAGATTCATTTAGTTTCATTTGGACTTATATATTTCAGTTAGGAGTGTCTCCTCCTCTTCATTTGAAGCTTTTGGATTGTTTTCCTCATTTTTATTTAAGTTCATATTTGAGTCATCCTTGATTTTATTATATTTTTTATGGAAGAAAGGGTTATTGTGGAGAGAATTTTCATGCCTCTACCCTTATTTTATTTATTTATTTATTATAATTTAACCTTATTTTCAAGTTTCAGACCCATTTTTTTAAAAATAAAATAATTTTTTTACGGATTTTTCTTACTACATGATTAGCCCATATGGTTAGGAAACTATGTGGTTATCGTTCAAATAATTCTAAACCTAACATACTCAATTTTCATAGTTAGAACATGGTTTGGTGAATTTTGTGAAAACTTTGTGATTGAACTAATGTTTACATATTAATTTTTTTAAATTTTCCCCTTGTGGTTTTGATCCCTGAAAATCAAACCTCACTCCCCTCACACTTATCACTCATATGATTCCCAAGAAATGGAGCTCCCCCATTCATAACTCCCTCCTCTTATCCTCCTCTCCTTCTCTGGTTCTTTTCATTTCTACTTTAAATTCCCAATCCATTTATTCTAGGATAGGTTTCCTCCTCCTCCTCCTCCTCTTTCTCCTTATCATTATTTCTTATTCCTCTTCTTATTGTTGTTGTTGTTGTTCTTATTATTATTATTATTCTTCTTCTTTATTCCCCCTCTTTTTTCACATGCAACTGAAGTTAAACCCTAGGTGGGATTTGGATTCTAAAACTTTTTGGTTTCAATTTATAGGGCGTGTGATCTTCTATTAAGACCCTCTTCTCCACATATTTGAGGGTTTCACATCATCTTCACTTGTTCCATATAGGTGTTTCTATGTGTTTCTATTTTTATTAACAAACTATGTATGATTGGGATTTCCTAAGATATTTTCTCTAGAAATTATACACTCTATATGGTTTATTAAATGTATAAAAGGTGTTTCAATGGAACATATTATTTAAAATGGTTTTTTTCTTGAAAATTCATTTTAAAATGAGTTTAGGTATGAATTTTGAATTTTTTCCAAGATGGTTAAGAACTTAATTGTATATGGTCAGGGTTTGATAATTTAATGGTGTTATACCATAATTTTTTGGGTTCTCTATGCACTTTGGGTTCAAATAATTTTTTCGCTTCGATTTTAAAAGTGATTTCAAATATTTTATGATTTCAATTGAGTTTTGAATAGTTATATATATATATATATATGAATGTATTTATATGGAAATATTAATATGACTATGTTTAAATATACATATGTATATACATGTATATATATACATGTACTTGTGTTTTCTTAAATACATATATATAAACACACACATACTTTTACTTATTTAATATTACATATATATCCATATTTGTATATTTATTAGTTTTGAAACCAAAGGATCATTGGACACATGAGAAAGGTAATTTAAAATATATAATTGATTTATAAATGACTTTATTAAGGAGAAAGGTGATTATGAGGCATCCTTTTAAGATGTATAAAAGAGATAGATTGAATTATATTTTTATAGATGAAAAAATTTATTGGTTACTTAATAAAACACATTCTGCTAATATTTTTTTATTGTTATTCAAACCTCATAGGAAGCCCAAGTACTTGGGTAGGGAAGGCTAGATTGGGATATGTTCCCCAACCACTAGCTAGGCTAGTAAAGTAAATGTGATTCCCTCACTGGCCAGTGAAGTGATGATAGATTCATTCCAATAATTTAGGGTCTCCCTAATTAGTGACATAAATGTTCTAGGTTCCCCTAGCCTTAGTGACCCTAGGGTATTTCTCCCATGATTATCATTTTAAATTACTGATTGTATTGTTTTTTATTTCTCTTATTTATTCTATATTTCCTAGGGTTATGTATACTTTATTATTTTTCCTAATTACAATATTAGACTTATTCATGGATTTCTGGGATTATCATTCATGTATTTTTATTTTTCTATTAAAATTATTCTAAATAGTTCTGAAAAGGTTTTATTTTTTTAAATAATCTTTCAAAAAGTGGATTTAAATTGAAGATTTTGGTTATAAAGGGGTCGAGGCCTATAAAATGATTTTTAAGTGATTGTTTTCATTTAAGATAAATAAATGAGATTTTATTAAATGAGTTGAATATAATATTAGATTTAATATATTCATGAGTGAAAACCTATTTTTTTATTGTATTTTCAAACTAGTGTTTATGGTTTGTTTTGAAAAATGAAATTGTATATACTCTATGGTGCTTACATACCAAGTCATTTTTTCTTACATGCTACTCACACTAATCGATGTTTGTAGATCGAGTGGATTTTGAAATTTCAAATTCATTTCTTGGTAACTCGAAGATTTGGTTGGTATTGATGTTGGAGTTTGACCTCGGGTTGCATGGAGTTCTTGATCTAGGTATGCCAATTTTATTTTATGGTTTAGTAGTTTTGACAAAATTGATCATTCATATTTTCATTTTCTTTAATCAGTGTATCTTTATATATATTTATGGATAATAGGTGATGGATCTCCAGGGATTATTATATAACAGGAGTTGGATTTGATCTAATGAAATTTATTTTACATTATCTCTATTTTATTCTACTTCTTATGTTTATGTTTTTTTAAATTGATTATTTGATCTTGGTATAGACATCCAACATATGGATGAGGCATGCTGGTATTTCTAAAGAAATTAAACTTCTTATTAAATGTTATTTACTGGGTGAAATCGTCCCCAATTATTGTTTTCATTAAACCATGGGGATCAAAGATTCCCCTTGGGTATATTGAAGGTTGGATCGAGTATTTGATTGATGGGTGATCAGAGTCGGATAATGAAAAAAAAAATGAAATTAGAGCCTAGGTTCTTAAAGTGCCATTGATATTTGGGAAGTTTGGTATATGAGAGATAGGGTCACCAAGGCTTAGAAGGCAGGTCAAGGGTTTGTTCCTAATACTCACTGCTTGTGATGAAACTTGAGTTTCCATGGTATGCAGGGACTTGGATTCATATTTTAAATTTTATTTTTTATTTTATAGTGTTTTTTGGTTCTCATTGATAGTTTTTTATGTTGTTCAAGAATTTATGTGTTTTGGGGGATGAAAATTAGAAGTTGAACCGATGTCATACAATTATCTCACATGGCCTATAAAATTATTTTGAACCCAAGCACTTGGTTCGACATGACTTCCAAAGGCAGTTCCACAATTTGAACATGTCCTGCTAAACCATGTGGCCAAGTCATGGACAACCTTAGTTCCCATTTAAATAATTCTTAATGTTTTGCAATGTAATTTATTAGGTTTTAGATGGTATTAAACTATAAAAAGTTTGGTTTTAAAAGAAAAATGATTGGGGTGTTAAAGATTAATAAATCTATCTTTTGATGAAAATTTGGATTTTAAAGTAAAAGTGGGGTTTTAAAAATTGAAAAAGAGATTTATGATGAGAAATTGATTTTAAAGAGAAGAATTGAATTTTGGGAAGATTTTTTCTAAGATAAATAAAAAATTTATTTAATTTAAAATTAAATAAATTATTTTTTAAAGTAACTTATAGAATTTTAAAACAGATTTCAAATAAGGTTTTAATATTTTGAAATAGGAATGAATACTTTGAAATAATTTTAAATAGTGAAAGTCAAATTTTAATTTATTTTGTTATTTTTTTAATCAATAATTTTTTTATAAATTATTTTTTCAGTACTTTGTTTTTTATGACCTAGTTTTAAGTAAAAGACCTTTTTTTTTGAAACTAGTAAAGAGACTTTCTATATAAATTTAAATGAAATTGGTGTTTAGAAAATTATAAATTTTTTCAATCAAGAGTGTATATGGTTTTTTATTTTATTCATGAAATATTCCCTTATATTAGTGTTTGGAGTTGTGTTTCATTTTAGGATAGGTGTGTTTGAGATTGTATTTTAATTGATTGAATTTATGTTTTCATTATATTTTAAATATTCCCTAGAAGATCTCAATGAGAGGTGGAGAATCGGTCTCAAGGAGGTCTTTCCCCACTGTCTTGGTGTGGTTCTTGTTGGGTGTGTCCCCTTATGTATATTACTAGTTCATTATTATATATTGTGACACTTTGAGGGGTTTTATGGCTATTGTTATGTTGATATGTCTTTTAGGATCTTTGGACATGGGGAAAACCATGGGTGTGGTTCTCGGGTGACTACGATGGATGTTGAACCAATCGAGGTTATGCATTGGCTGGTGTTGGTTTAATATTACTAGGGTCCCCATGAGTGGTTTCCCAAATATATGATCCTAGGTTATCCTTCATTTTTCTTTAACATAAGTCTAGATCCATTTTTTTATGGTCCATGTTTGTGGTTAGTGCCCCTCCTTTTTGGGGCGACCGACACCCATTGTGGCCTTGGGTTCGAGGAATTTCCCAACATCAAGGTCATCGAGGGATCATATGGTTGAATACTACCCCTTCCCCACTCTCTCCTCTAGGAGTAATATTTATGTATACATACCTGGGCTGTGATGGATTACTGTTATTGGATATATTATTATACGGGCTATGATGGCTCTCAGTTTCACTATACTAGTATATGAGGGCTGTGGAGGCATGAAGTTATAACATATAATTATATTTTTACTATAGTTTATATGGTTATTATAGGTGTAATCATGAAAAATATGTAATGGATTAAGGTGTAGTGTAGGGTGCGTGGGCTATTATGGCTTCCATAATTATTACTTGGTTATGAGATGTCATGCGATGTGGATGTGATGAGCTGCACGAGGTGAAACTTGCGGTGATGACATATAAATGTGGTATAATGCTAGAATGAGATGTTGGACCCAATTTGGGATTAGGGTAGGTAGGTATGAGGTAGAAACCACATCGAAGGTTGTCTTACGAGGATATGGTAGTACCATGACATGAGCCATTGGGGTCTAGGGTGACTAGTTCTATGGGAACGTGCTAGAGGGTTACCCAAACTCTCTCTCTCTCTCACAAACACACATGATTTTGATATTATATTACCATATTATATGAATTACTTGGTGAGTGAGACTTAATTAGTATATAAACATAATTTATATGATTAGGTGATGATTTGGTTTCTCTGTTTATTCACTGGAGCTTTAGTATGCTTCTTCAACATTTGAACAAGTGGTTTTAGGGAGTATCCTACTAAGTATACATATATTCCCTCCCTTATATATATATAAAACATTTTTCATGTTATAAAGTTATGGTTGGTTATCGAGCTAAATATATTATCTCATGAGGTTATTTGTGAGTTCTTAGAATTCATGGTCACTATCACAGGACTGGTTCATTATTTTATTTTTAGTTTTTCTTTCTGCATTTTATGACATATTGATCGCAATGTCATGACACATAAAATTGATAGTTATTTAAAGAATATTTTTTAGTATAGGTCAGACCCTAGGTCTTCTCTCAAGGAGCTTTGGTAGCTTATAGTGTGTATTTTTAATAAAGATTACTAAAAGAGGGGGTGAATTTGAAAACAGTTTTAAGAAAATAACTTAACTTAATGACTTTAATAGTTGAAAAATAAAGTTGGTGTTTTATAATTATGTGATAAGGATATTATTTAAAGTTAAATAAACATATTTTTGAGTTCATCATTATGAAAAATACACATGGTTTAATGGAACCCTTTGGTTGAGGGTTGTCAAGATCTCAACTTTCTTCTTGCCTCTTAAAATGATGCTCAAAGTACCACCCATTGACACAACAATCATGTTGTAAAGGTTTGGGTATCAAACATAAAAAATAAAGGCTACCAAAGCATACTGAAATCTTATATATGTGTGAGATAAATAGAACTCTTGTCTTTTCCAATCAGAACAATACAAGATTCCCACTTGAAATCTCAACCCAATTGGTGTTGAGATAAAAAGTGTTTCACTTAATTATAATGAAATAAATGTATTCAGAGGAGAATTGAATCAAATTTAAACATAATTTAAATATTTTTCACACAAATTATAGAAAAATAGTATAATATCAAGTGTCGTAACTCCCTCCCAAGTATGTGTAGCTCCCTCTAAATGATCGTCCACCGTTTAGCTTGACATCGGGAGGAGGAAGAAGCTCGGGTGGAACTCCTTCTTCATCCTTGATACCCATATGAGGATAGGGGCCTCCATAAATTCTATTATGAAGATATTAATTCTATGGAACTCCAAATTTTCATCACTTCACTCCTTGGCTGAACTTACAAATGGGGAGAAAAAGGTTCCGTTTTATAGAAAAATGGGAAGGTGGTTTTGAGCACACAGATTTCTTAAAACCATTTGTCACATGGGTTTCAACATCCAGAAAGCCTTATATACTTTTGGATAAAATAAAAAAGTTGTATTAAAACCTCTTGTATATATACACTGAAAGTTTGGCACCATTTGGACAATTAGATCCCGAGATATTGACATATCACAACACAACACTTTTGACTTCGTGCAGATTCAGTGTGATGGACAAATCGGGTCGGTTGGGACACCATATGGATGAATAAGTCTTGGGTTTCTTCATATGAAATGTAGCCTAATGAATTTTGGACCAGAAAAAAAATTAAGTACATTTGGATGCACTAGTCAGTATCATTGTGCGGATGAGTCCATTGGTGTGCATGGATCCTGCGTAGTTTGGCCCATTTTTCTTTGACATCATCATGAGCCCTTCAAATAACCTCCTCCTGCAATGGAATCATAAAAACAAGTAAAATTTACATTTTTAATAGTTATAAACACAAAATAAATTATTCAAACATGGAATTCAATTTGTTTTTATTTTAATAATTTTCAATATAAAACAAGTTTAGCACAGTGGTGTAAGTGTGAAAATGAAACAGTGAATCGTGGTGCGATCACACCCCCACACCTAAACATTTGCACTCTTGGGAAAATTAATAATTCAAAAAATTATGCATGTAGATATTTCCAACTTAATAAATATTTAACATTCAATTAAAATTTAATTCCTGATAGAAATGTGATCAAATCAAAAATCACACTGAGGAGTTATTCTAAGCGATCATGGACAAAGACGTCTCGAAAATTGTATCCAAATGAAATTCCAAGAGATGAATGATAAAAATCAAAGAAAATTATAAATTTAATCATGTCACTAACTATCCACATGTGTGTGCAACAACCATTTCATGATATTATTTCCCATTTTTGATCTCATATGCATTTCTACACATTTCCTCCAGCTCCTGAATCTGTAACTTACTTTGAGAACTTGCACCAGAAATACTAGAATTTCATTATTGAATAGACCAGTAGGCCTGGTTCTCAATCTCAGTAGGTAAGTGACAAATATTTCCAAACACTAACCAATATGGTGACATGCCAATGGGAGTTTTGAAATAAGTACAGTAATCCCATAATGAATCATTGAGTCTAAGACTCTAATCTTTTCTATTGGGTTGAACTATTTTTTCAAGAATCTGTTTTAAATCTCTATTTGAAACCTCATCTTGACCATTGGTATATGAGTGATAAGAAGTAGACACTCGATGCCTGAACCCATATTGACTCAAAATATATTTTATTGTTCGGTTTCAGAAATGATAACCCTATTCAATGATGATGAAACTAGGTAATCCAAACCTACAGAAAATTTGGGTTCTCAAAAATTCCACAACTGCCTTAGAATCATCAGTCTGTGTAGCTCATTCCTCTACACATTTGAAACATAATATACTACCAATAGAATGTATAGGTTACCAAATTAATTAGGGAATGGTCCCATAAATTCAATGCCTCAAACATCGAAAATTTCATGGAAGAGAAAGGGTTTTTGTGGCATCTCATTTCTTTTAGATACATTCCCCATTCTTTGACAGTGAGGACAAGATTTATAGAAGTCATGTGAGTCCCAAAACAATGTGGGCCAAAAGAGACCAGAATCGAGGAACTTTCAAGAAATATGTTGGGGACTAATGTGGACCCCACAAGCAAGTGTGTGGCAGAACCTAAGGACAGAATGAAACTTGCTATTGAGAACACAACGCCTGAGGAATTGATCAATACATGTGCACAAAAGGTAGGGGTCATCCCAAATGTACCAAAGAGACTAATGTTTTAGATGGTCGGCCTGGTTTTTGTTGAAATCAGTAGGAATGCAAGATACTAGAAAATAATTTACAATTTTAGTATACCAAGGAATATCATCTTACACTCAGTACAGTTTCTCATCAGGAAACATATCATTTATAGGAAGACATGGGGATGAGTAAATGTCTGAGAATGGGTGGATCCTACTGACATGGTTAGCCACCACATTCTTTGCTCCTTTTTTATCTCTAATTTCTAAAATGAATTCCTGAAGGAGGATCATCCAACGAATGAGATGTGGTTTGGCTTCTGGTTTCTTAAGGAGATACCAGAGGACTGCATGGTCTGAGAACACAATGAATTTAGACCCCAAAAGGTATGAACTGAATTTATCTAAGGAAAACACAATGGAAAGGAATTATTTTTCAGTTGTGCTGTAGTTTTCTTGGGTAGAGTCCAAAGTACGTGTGGCATAGGCAATGACATGTAGAGCCCAATTGACCCTTTATGATAAGACTTCCCGAACTTCATAGTTAGAGGTGTCACACATGAGCTCAAATGGAAAATCCCACCGAGTTGGTTGGATTACCGGGGGTGACATGATACCCCATTTTAACTTATTAAAAGCTTCCTCACATTCTTTATCAAAAAAAAATCTTTTTCTTTTTAGAGTAATCAGGAGAGGGGGAGTACAATTTT
The DNA here is from genome assembly GCA_963277665.1 of Viscum album. NCBI lineage: Eukaryota > Viridiplantae > Streptophyta > Magnoliopsida > Santalales > Viscaceae > Viscum > Viscum album. Next base: position 1,908,038,921 of record OY728151.1, read on the forward strand.
ACTAAAGTCAAAAATGAAACGATGGTAAAATCCAGCATAACCTAGGAAAGACCGCACATACTGTACATTTTTAGGAAATGGTAGGGAATAAATGACATCCACTTTTGATTTATCTACCTGGATACGATCCAAAGAAATGACATTCCCCTAAACTATACCTTGTCACCCCATGAAATGACATTTCTCATAATTTAATACAAGATTCTTTTTAATACAATGATGTAGGAATGAACCAAGACTACTTAAACATTCATCAAAAGAGGATCCAAAAATAGTGAAATAATACATGAAAACTCCCATTCAATTCTACAGGTAATCCAAAAAAATACTAACCATGCATCGCTGGAAAGTACCCGAAGCATTGAACATACCAAATGGAATTGTCCTATATGAAAATATGCCAAAGGGGCATGTGAAGGTTGTCTTTTCCTGATCCTCGGGGGAAATATGGATCTGAAAGTATCTAGAATAACCATCAAGTAAACAGTAGTAGGACTTAACCACTATCCTCTCTAGCATTTGGTCAATGAATGGAAAAGGGAAATGGTCCTTCCTAGTGTATTGGTTTAGTCGGAGATAGTCTATACAGACACGCCAAATATTCTGCACACGAGTTGGAACCAATTCATTGTTTTCATTTTTGATTACTGTAAGGAAATTTTTTTTAGGAACTACTTGAACGGGACTAACCCATTAGATGTCAGAGATGGGGTAAATGATTCCAGCAGCCCATAATTTTGTTACCCCCTTTTTCAAAACTTTTAGGAGGTTTGGGTTCAGTCGATGTTTTGTATGCCTCACTAGTTTATCCTCATCATTTAATAAAATATGATGTGTTCAAATTGATGGGATAATACTGGGAATGTCAACAAGTTTCCATCCCAAATATTTTTTATACTCCCTCAAAAGTTCAAGCAGTTGTAATTCATGCTCAGAAGGGAGTGAACTAGTAATGATGACTGGAAACTTGTTTCCATTATCAAGATATGAATATTTTAAATCTTAAGGTAGTTTTTTTTAGTTCCAATTCAGTTGGATTTTGGATTTATAGGAGAGCGTTTGAAATTTAGAGGTCACTGATCTCATCTAAATGCTTACTATTATAATCCTCAATAGAGGAATGAGCTTTTACAAGCTTAGCGGTATCATCGATGGTCATTGGATCCTCAATGTTCAAGAAATTATCAATTAATAAACATGCATGACACTTTTCTATACCACTATAACAATTAATGCATGATTCATTTCCTAGCAAATCTATCAATGAAGAAAACTCAAAATAGGTATCAGGGGAATGAAATGAAGTTTTTTCAAGGGAATGGAGTACATTCATAGAATTAAAAGAGAGAGAGGAATGTTCTTCTGAGGGGTTATTCATGGAATCAAGGATGTTGAAGTGGACAATGTCACCACCAAACTCCATAGATAATGTTCTATTATGGACATTAATTATAGTTTTGACTATTTTCAAGAAAGGTATCCCCAATATAAATGGGGAATGTCCATTCATCCCATCATCCTCTATTTTAAGAACATAAAAATTAGTAGGAAAAATTAAATTTTGAACCCTCACAAGAACATCCTCTAACACACCAAAAGGGTGTTAGGTACTTCAGTTAGCCAGTTAAACAAAAATTCCAGTGGGCTTCAGTTCCCTGAGTTTCAATGTAGAGTAAATAGAGTGAGACATCACATTTATAGAAGAACCTAAATCAAGCATATCATTGGAAAATGAATACTCCCCAATGGTGAATGTAATCGAGAATATCCTAGGATCATTGAACTTTGTGGGAAGTGATGGCTCTTTTAATGATGATACATTACTCCCTAATCTCACCTTTTCATATCCACGAAGTCACCTTCGGTGTGTACATATCTTCTTTAGAAACTTGTCATATCATGGAATTTTCTTCACAACATCAATCAAGGGGATGTTTGCCTACAATTGTTTTTGAAAGTCTCAAAAATTTCCTTATCAAGATCAGTTTCCTTTTGTTTTCTTGGTTGGGTGGTCCTTTAGGGAAATGGAAGAATAATGGTTGGGATAGACGACTCATCAACAAACACACTCTTACCTTTGGAAGGGATTCTCTCAAGACATGGTTTTTCAATATTTGGAACATTTTTAATGGTTGGGATGGAGGTTTCCTCAGGAGGGGATGACTCTAATGGAGGATTCATTTAACATTCTAGTTGTTTCCCACTCATAAGGGTGATGACACTAACATTTCCTTTATCTCTAGGGTTTACTAATGGTTGAGATGGTAGTTTACCCTACCCGTGACTTTGAATGTCACCCACTGAGTTAGCTAGTTGTCCTAATTGGGTTTTTAGGTCTTGTATGGATGCTTGGGAGGTTTTATAAAATTTTATATTATTGTAATCCATTTCTTTCATCATATCTTCTAGGATAGGCTCAGGTTTTGGATGGGGTGGTTGGAAAGGCCTTTGGGGTGGTTGAGGATTTCTGGGAGGTGGTGATGGATGACTACTCTTCCCTTATTGGTTCCATGGTTGATGAGGATGGTTTTAATACCCCCTTACCTATAAGCTTGGTTTTCTTTCCACTTAGAGTTGGATGGATAGTATGGTTCTTTCCTAAAGAGTTAGTTATAGGGGCATCCTGGGAGTATTGCCTCACAACTCTCAGAAGTTTCTCTCAATTGGGGGAATTGTTCAGAATAATGGGTTTCAGAAGAGTAGATTCCATAGTGGATGGGAGGAGGAGATAGATATTTCTCTTGGGAGAAAGAGAGTTTTCATAGAAGGGTACTTACCTCTTGAAAATTTGTGTTCACCTTCTTCTCAAATTCATTATTTTTCACGTCATGGACACCTTAAATTGGTACACTGGACCTTGTACCAAATTGTTGAGTGTTCTGTGCCATGTTATCAATCAGGTTCCTTGCAGAAATTGGGGTTTTATCCACTAGTGCACCACATGCAACAACATCAATCATGTTTCTATCATTATAAATTAAACCTTTATAAAAATATTGAATTAAAAGTTGATCACTTATTTGGTGGTGTGGGAAACTTAAACATAACCTTTTAAAGAGTTCCCAATATTCATTTAATGTTTCCCTTTATAAATGCCTTATACCACAAATTTATTTTATTATAGTTTCAGTTCAAGAGGCTAGGAAATATTTTTCATGAAAAATGTGTTTCATGTTTTCCCAGCCTCTTATTGGTGAATTAGCATAGTAGATCCAATCTTTTGCAGTATCTTCTAATGAGAAAGGAAATTATCTAAAATTTATTTGTTCTTCATCCAAATTTGTAGGTTTTAAATTAGAACACATGTTATGAAATTCTTTAAGATGCTTGTGTAGATATTCTCCAGGAAGTCCATGGAATCTTGGTAATAAATGAATTAAACCATATTTTAGTTCAAAGTTGGGTGCCTCACCTTGAATTTGAATATAGGTGGGCTGGATATCAACATCAGGTGAGGTTAGTAATTTTAGTGTTATATTGTTTTCATCCATGTTATACAAGTTTATTTCAGTTTTGATGTTGGTTCCAGAATAATAAGATGAAGGATCAAGAAGAGTGTTGTTGTCTCATGTGTCCTCCTTTAAAGGGTTCTCTTGTGTGTCTTGGGGTCGCTGACGTAATATTCTCTCTGGTTCGGGTTTTAAAGGAGGTAAATCTACCAGATTAGAATGCGTCATGAACTAAACCTACACAAAAAATATACCACAATACAAAAAGATAGGTAGAGGTATAATATAGAACCGATAAATATTCACAAAATTTACAAAAAACTTATCCAAAACAGGCACTAAAAACCAAAGCGCTCCCTGGAAACAATGCCAAAATTTGACCACAATGTAATGACACGTAAAATTGATATTTATTTAAATGATATTTTGTAGTATAAGGAAAACCCTAGGTTGTGTCTCAAGGATCTTTGGTAGCTTATAGTTTGTATTTTTACTAAAGATTACTAAAAGAGAGGGTAAATTTGAAAATAGTTTTAAGAAAATAACTTAACTTAAAGAATTTAATAGTTGATGAATAAAGTTGGTGTTTTAGAATTATTTGATAAGGAGATAATTTCAAGTTCACTACATATCTTGGTGAGTTCATCATTCTGAAAAATATACATGGTTTAATGGAACACTTTGGTTGAGGGTTTTCAAGATCCCGACTTTCCTCTTGCCTCTTAAAATGGTGCTCAAAGTACCACCCCTAGACACAAAAATAATGTTGTCAAGGTTTGGATATCAAACATAAAAAATAAAGTATACCAAATCATATTGAAATATTATGTATGTGTGAGATAAAAAGGACTATTTCCTTGTCCAATTAGAACAATACAAGATTCCCACTTGAAATCTCAACCCAATCGGTGTTGAGAAAAAAAGTGTTTCACTTAATTATAATGAAAGAAATATATTCAGAGGATAAGTGCATCAAAGTTAAACATAAGTGAAATATTTATCACACAAATTAAAGAAAAATAGTAGAATATAAAGTGTCATAACTCCCTCCCAATTATGTGTAGCTCCCTCGAAATGATCATCCACCATTTAGCTCAACATCGGGAGGAGGAGGAAGCTCGGGTGGAACTACTTCTACATACTTGATACCCATATGAGGATAGGGGACTCCATAACTTATAGGATGATGAGAGGATTACTATGTAACTCCAAATTGGCAGCACTTAACTCTTTGGCCGAACTTACAAATGGGGAGCCTAAGGTTCCATTTTATAGGAAAATGGGACGGTGGTTTTGAGCACACAAATTTCTTAAAACCATGTGTCACATGAGTTTAGACCTCTAGAAATCCTTATATCACTTTTGAGAAAATAAAAAAGTTGTATCCCCACCTCTTTAATGTATCCACTGAAAGTTTGGCACCATTTGGACAAGTATATCCTGAGATATTGACATATCACAACACACCATTTTTGAATTCATGCAGATTCAGTGTACTGGAAAGATCAGGTTGGTTGTTACACCATATAGAAGAACGAGTCTTGGGTTTATTCATATGAAATGTATACTAATGAAATTTGGACCATACCACAAAATTTAATCCAATTTTGATGCACGATTCAGTAGCAGTGTGCGGATGAGTCCATTGGTGTGCATGGATCCTACGCAGTTTGACCCATTTTTCTTAGACATCATCACGGGCCCTACAAATCACCTACTCTTATAATGGAATCATCAAAAAAGTAATATTTACCTTTTTAAAAGAGATAAAAAAATTAAATTATTCAAAAATAGATTGAAATTTGTTATTATTTTAATAATTTTCAATATAAAACAAGTTTAGCATAGTGGTGTAAGTGTGAAAATGAAACTATGAATCATGGTGTAATCACATATAATGCATAAATATTATATCAATGTGTTCTTTATTTATTTGATTCAATTGTTTAGTAGATGTTTCTTTTATTCTTGATATTATTTAGGGAAATTCCTCTCATTTTTGTATATAATACCCTCAATAATAGTTATATGTGACCCACTGGAGGCGGGCTTCTGGGGATCACTACCTGAATTTATTACTAGACCATAAAGGGTACTAGTGGGGGTGGGTCATGAAAAAGTGGTATAAAATATTTTGGTTAAGATATAAGATGGATATTTTGGATAATAACTAATTAGGATTTCATGGGTTGGTATGGAAATAATATTAACTAAACATATCATGTGAGGTAAGCAAGGGAGACTGGTCAGGACATAAGATTTTAGCCCCCCCTATGATCTGATGTAAGGACCATAAATTTATTGAATATTCTAAGTGAAGTAATGTTCTTTTCAGGGTAGAAACCTAGGTGAGGTTCATAAATCACATTTTTTTCACCTATGATAGAATTGGGAAGTTGATGGGGATTAAATTAAACCTTACTTAACTAACCTTGAGTATTTCATTTTCCATACTTAGGGAGTCCCATAAAATTTTCTATTTTACAAGCCTGGATCATGGTCAAAGTCCCCGTCTGAATATTTCTAATGATGTTAATCATTATGCACCAACATATCACTATAAATCTAAGACCAATTAAAATAATGATTAAAGGAAGACATTCCAAGAGTTTCAACACTAGGTTCTGTAAAAGTATAAGGGCTCTATATCAAATCAAGAGACCGAGGATTAGTTGGATGAGGTGGAGATTTCATTTATTTCATTCCATGCTCTAAGAGAGAACTGGGTTCCATTGTCCCTTAGTGTGCTATGTGGGGATACTCGACAGTGGTGGTTTCTATTTTAGGGTGATCGTGAGGAGTCAACTATATCATGGGAGAATTTTATTGATGAGTTTCATAATGATTTTATTTCTTCAATTTTTAAGGCGGCCTATCATTAGAATATTTTTATGATCTAAAATAAGAGTTCCAATGTATAAGAGCTTAATATTTTGTATAAAAATATTCTAGGTTATTTTTCAGACCTTTTACTGGATGAGGAGGCTATATCAAGGCATTTTAAGGAGGCTTTGTGTCTATAGATCCAGTTATAGGTCACCCTATTTATGTTGATGATGTATCTCGAGGTGTTGGATAAGGAATAAGTTATTAAGAGGATTTTGGTCTGGAATGGATCATCTTAGGAGGGTAGTATTCATGAATCTCTATATAGCATAAATATCGTCATGAGTTCTTAGTTGCCTAGTCAGTTGAATTTTAAGACAATGGAGATCTGATTTCAGCCTTCTTCATCCTGTTTCACCAAGGGTGGAAGTTATCATAGCCTTGTAAGAGGATCAGATGAGTTTTATTTCTCATGTGGAGGTCATTTTCATCAGATTATATATTGTATAACCTTTTATACCAGTCAGTGTAGATATGGAATTTAAGGACTCAACATTAAACATTACACAATCTATTATATTTAGACTTGAATTTATATTCTCACATTCCCAAATATCTTTTAGGTTTATAGTTTTATATAGTTAGTTTATCACCATTACATAAATAAATATTACTTCATGAAGTGGATACTTCCACTCAGTATTCATTTTTACCACAATACAAAACTTTTAAGGCATAAAAAGTTTTCTTTTCATGGAATAACTTCATAATTTTTATCTTGACCTCATTCTTATCCCTAATCATCCTTAAAACCCTTTGATTTTTTTTAAATGTAGGTTGAATACAAAAATCTTTGTAAGGGAAATCTAAAAATAAATAAATAAACTTATTAGTCCATGAATACTCATAAAATTTTTCCTTTTTAAAATTATACTTTGAGCTCAAAATAAACATTTTATTACCCAAGAAATAAACTTCTCTGACCAAATTTCTATATAAAACATTTCATAAGGAATATTAAAGAAAAAATAAAACTCATAAAGGTTTATCTTAAATCATGGAAAAATCATAAAGATTTTTCTAAAAGTTATACATTTCACCCTTGAGAAGAAACATATACTTTCCATTAAGCATATTTTCAATAACTTACCATGTGAAATCATAAGATTTCCAGAAAATCCAATAGAAAGAATTGATAAATAATATAGGTAAATTGGTACATCATTTTTATATCACTCTTAAAATAAATCTTACAAATACCCAGTGCATTGGATAGTTATATTGGTCTCACCCATTCTTGGTTTATAATGAAACCACTCATCCTTGGTTTATAATGGAACCACCCATTATTGGTTTATAATATAACCACCTATCATAGTTTTATAATGGAACCACCCATACTTGGTTTATAATGGAACCAACCATCATAAAAAAAATCCCAAGAACCATAACATAATCATAACACATTAAATCTTGTATAAAAAAATATTCATTACGCCCATAAGAAAAACATTTCTAGATATCAAAATATCCATTCCATTTGAAACACTTTTGAAAAATACTTAGAACAAAGGGAAAGATGGTTTTATTTAAATAAAAAATTAAATATTGTAAATTAATACAAACATAAAATAATGATTATTGATGTGGGGAAAACCATTTATGTTGTATATGTTAAAATATAACATTCATTTTTCCTTTTTTCCAAAAACATTATGTATAAAATATGTAAAAAGATTCATTTTAGAAACCTTTGAACGAATTCCAAAAGTGACATAAAATGTCCTTTATAATTAATTAATTTAAATATAAATCCATCCATAAAATAATTTTAAAAATATGGACATGGAATAAAAATATTTATAAAATAAACCTTTAAAAGATTTAAAACATGGTTTTAAAAGTAAAGTATCCCTTACCCTGAGTTTGAATTGTCATGTGAATTCCTTATCTTCTAGAATAATAAACTTATGTTAATTATTTAATTTATTAATAACATTTTTGAAGTTTATTATTCCATTTATTTTATTTATTACCTTGTTATATATAATTAATTAATCAATTAAGTTTACATCAGATGTTTTGATGATATTCAGTTCATATGCAAAATTGACTTCGGTAGGTTGACTATGATCAATGAGGACATTATTAAATCATATAAAAAATAATAATCATTTTTAAACATTAATTATACTTTATAAAACCAACCATTAGATATGTTTATGAAAAATGAATTACGTTACAATCATGGAGACGACAGGCCGTGCGTATGCATGAGTAACATTTTCATTTTTAAAAGATAATGAGGGAAATAATGTATGTATTATTTTATCTTTATATAATTATATTTATATTATAAATATCATATTACTTATTTAATTACACTTATATATATCAACCATGGGATGTGATCATGAAAAATGAATCACATTGCTTCGTGGAGGTGATAATCCACACGTACGCACGAATGGTGTTGTCATTTTTCAATGGATGGAAAGGTAAGAAATTAAATGATATATTATATTTTTATAATGATATATATGTCATTAATATCATATATATACATTAAAATTATCATTATAACCATCCATGATATTCGGTGATGGAAAAAAAATTATATCGGTCTGTGAGGTGATAATCCACCGTATACACGAATGATGGTTTTGTTTATCATTTTATGAAAGAAGAAGATGGATATAGGTTATGATATTAACATAAAAACATATAAGTATATGTAAAATTATTTTTTTATTATTTAATCACGTTTGAAGAATATTTTAATGAGTTATAAGAATATATAAAAATAAAACACTCAATTAAGAACTATATATCTTCTTCGAACAACATGTTTAAGTTTATACCTAAAGCTCTTAGGATGGTTTTATGATAAAAATAGACTCTAGGATGTGGTTAGGGATGTAAATAGGGTATTTTTATAGACATTGGTTGAGATAGAGTGTTAAAAATGAGTGAGTAAAAGAGTATAGGAGGTACTTTTTTATAAGTGAGGGGAGGGGTACTTTTGGAATTACATAAAGGATTAAATAATATATAATATTTATATCATAATCAAGTAAAGTGTCAAAAAGGTAACAAAAATTAGAATATAGGGTGTTATAGATTCTAAATAAACCCAACCAATAAAAAGTATACAAGTGTTGGATACATTTTAGGCTTTATCTCCTAGTTAAACCACTTTAAACTCATTTTAACCATAACCGTGATAACTTAAGTTTTACCATGATAATTTAATTATATGAAAAAAAATAAAAGGGGACTATAAAAAAAATTGAACATGATGGTTCCAAATTTTTAATAAATTTATCTTGTTTAAAATCTATAGGTGGAAGAAATTAATTTTAATATAAGAACATATAACGCATGAAAAATAATTTTTAGGAAAATACCCAATTTATGTGTAAAAAAAAGTTTACCTTAAAATTACGCAATAAATTGATTTATATGTTTTTTTAATAATAAAAAAATTAAGTTTTTTAGAATTTTTGAGCAATAAAAAACCAAATTTAATCTTCCAACCATACCATTAAATGCAAATATGAAAAAATAGTTTTAAATTTGAATAAAATATAACTTATCTTCTCAAATGTTAAGCATGGGTTTCAAATTTAAAAGTGATGTTTTAAAATAAAATATTTAAATCATTAAATAGATAAAAATTAAAAAAATAGTCAATAAATATGATAAAGGGAAGTGTTTAGGTAATTATATCCTTTATCTCTTTAGTTTAACCCTGACAAACCAGTTTTAACTTTAAAAGAGGTAATAGATTTTTACTGTTTTTTCTATTCATTATGACCAAAAATTAAGTTTAGAAATTAAATTATATTAATTATTATGATTCTAAATATTAAATCCATTTGATCAAATTAAATTTAAAAAATTGGAAGAAATTTATTTAAAATTATACCTGCAAAACACGACGAAAATCGGTTTTCCAAAAAAAATGTATTTTTAAGTATAAAAATATTTTTATACAAAATTCAAGTATAATGCTGATTAAAATGAAATTTATTATATTATTTTTAATTAAAATTAACTAATTAAAATTTAAAATTAATACAAAATAGAATGTGACCTTGTAAATACTTGAAATGAAAGTATAGTTCTCAATAAAAATCAGTATTTTTCACTATTCATTGAAAAATATAACTTTTCATAAATTTATAAGAGATTCACCCTAAGGTAATTTTGACATGAAGAATTAAAAAATTAAACTATTTTTTTCAAATTAAAATGATATAATTTGGGAATCAATTTTTTAGATAAAACTATATAATGCATGAAAACCCAATTTAGTTAAAAATAAATCATTTTTCCTTTTTATTGAAAAATTACATAATATTATAATAATGAATATAATTATATAAAGTATAATTAATAATACATGAAAATGATTAATTTTAATATTACCTAGGTTTTTAAATTATCCCCCACTTTTGTAAATTGCATCCTCTTCATTACTTAAATAAGTGGGGATATTTTTCCTTAATAGCATTTTATAATTCCTATGTCACTTATTCAATCATATGGTTTTACCAAAAAACCTTAACATGGAGAATAAATTTATTCCATAACACCTACTCTTTATGTTCAATAATCTAAAAAAGTTTTTCCTAATAATATTGGTTTTCTCCCAATCATACAACTCCAGGACTCAAAAATACGAGATGTGTCCAAAAAATATTTTTTAAATAATGAAACATTAAATACATCATTTACTTGAGATAAACTCAGAGGTAAGGAAAATCAATAGGGAACTGATCCAAATTTATCTATTATTTAATATGGTCTAATGAACCATGGAATTAACTTTCTCTTTTTACTAAAATTCATAACACTTTCCATAGAGATACTTTAATAAAAACATAATCACCAACCTCAAAAGAAAGATCTTTCCTATGATTATTTGCATAAATTTTCTTTTTAATCCATGTCATCCTTATATAATAATAAATAATATTCACCTTATCAACCATTTATTCCTTCAATTCTTGGACCCAAAAACTTTTCCCCTTAACTTCATCATAATAAGCTAGAGTCAAACATCGCTTTACATATAAATCCTCAAAAGGTGCCATCTCTATAATGGAATGAAAACATCTATTATAATAAAACTCAAAAAAATTCATATGTTGGTCCCAAAATCTTAGTAATGCATTGAAAAATATTTAAGCATATCCTCTAAATTATGAATTGTTCACTCTGTCTGGACATCAAATTGAGTATGAAAGGTTATACTAAAATTTAATTTAGTACCCAAAGACTTCTGATGTTCTTTTTAGAAATTATAGGTGAATCTATGATCATGATCAGATAAAATGGAAAGAGGGACTCCATATAATATAACTATCTCTTTAATATAAACTTGATAAAGTTTATCTAAATACATATTATCTTGAATAGGAAGAAAATGAGTAGATTGATTTAATCAATCAAAAATTACCCAAATCACATTATTACCTAGATATTTAATCAGTGATCACACCATGAAATCCATTGATATATTCTCATATTACCATCCTATCACTAATAAAGGCCAAAGCACCCCCTTTGTCAATTTACATTTGACTTTAACCTATTGATAATTCAAACATTTCATAGTAAAATATATAATATCTTTCTTCATTCCTTCCCACAAGAAATGTTCTGTGAGGTCTATATACATTGTTATGCTACTAAGATTAATAACAAATAGAGATCTATGAGCCTCAATAGACATTTAATTCTTCAACTATGAGTCACATAAAGAGCATAACCTTTTTCTAAATATCAAAACACCTTCTCTATCAATATTAAATTCAGGAAACTTAACTTTCTTAACCAATTCCACCTTTTCCTATAAAACACTATCTTCCTTATGAGTTTTCATACTCCTTTATAACAATGATGATTTTACTAACACCTAAAACAAAATAGAGGGAGTTCCTGCATGCAAAATTTCTATGCCAACATTCATCATATCACTAACCAAAGGATCAAGTTCTGATAAAGCGTAGTGAATGTAGCATTACCTTTTTGACTCAAGGCATCAACTGCTCAATTTTATTTATCTATATAGTCAATTTTTTTTGTCACAATCCTTTATCTATTCCATCCATCTCTTCTATCTCATATTTAACTCTTTATGAGTGAATATACACTTCAAAATTTTATGATTATTATATATTTCACATTTTAATCCATATAAATGATGTATCTAAATTTTTAAATCAAACACTATAACTTCCAATTTAAGGTCATTTTTTGGATAATTTTTCTCAGGAGGTTTAATTGACTTGAAGCATAAGTAATCACCAATAATTATTCATTAAAAAACAACCCAAACCCTTCAAATAATCATTCCTATAGATAAAAAATTCATTATTTCTAGACGTTAGGGACACAATTATAGAATTCACTAATCTAATTTTCAATTAATGAAAACATTAACCACATTTCTTTTTCTAGATAAACCTAAAACCTTTTCATGTTAACTTGGTTAGTGGGTATGATAACTTTCAAATTCTTTAAAAAACCACCATTAATAGCCTTTTAACCCAAGAAAACTATGAATATCACTAAAATTTATAGATCTTGACCATTCATAAAACACTTTAGTTTCAATATGATCTATAATTATGCCATATTTATTTATGATATGTCCAAAGAATGCAATTAGTTGTAACCAAAATTTTCATTTGCTAAATTTTCAATATAACTTACTTTATTTCAAGTTTTATAGAACAATATTTAGATGTTTTTCATGATCCTCATAAATTTTAGAATAAACCAAAATATCATCAATAAACATAAAAAAAATCATCCAAATATTCATAGAAAACTCTATTCATAAGATCAATAAATATATATAGAGCATTTATCAACCCAAATGGAATAACCATAAACTCATAATTCCCTTACCTAGTTTGAAACACTATTTTTGAAATTTCATCCTCCTTTACCTTTAGATAATGGTGCCCAGAACTTAGATCATCCTTTGAAAAATATTGAGCTCCCAAGAGCTGATCAAACAAGTCATCAGTATGAGGAAACAAATACTTATTATTAATATTGATATTATTCAAATATCTATAAAAAATATAAATAATCATGGAACCATCTTTCTTTTTAAAAAATAAAATAGGACCACCCTATAGTGAAGTGTTAGGATGAATGAAACCTTTATCAATAAACTCCTATAACTATTTTTTCAATTCCAAAAGTGATACTTGAGTTATTCGATAAGGGGTTTTTAAAAATATATTAGCATTAGAAACTAATTCAATAATAAATTCAACTTCCCAATGAGGTATAATACCAAGAAACTCATCAAGAAAAACATTAAGGTATTATTTTACTACCAGTACATCATTAATCTGAAAAATTCCCATATTTTCAATAATATGAGAAAAGTAACTTTCATTTCCATCTCTTAATAATTTCCTAACTTCTTGATATTTTATTAAAGGTATGAATTGATTCTTATATACAAACTGAAACTCATTTTTGAAAAATAAATTATTTTTCTTTAAAATTTATCTTAGTATGATAAAATGAAATCCAATCCATAACCAGAATAACATCAAATTATACAATGGGAAAGATAACAATATTTTTAGAGAAAACCCTTACACAGATGATAAGAAGAAGATATTTTCTTGTTTTCTTAATACTATCCCTAGGTGTTTTTACCAAAAGTCCAGACTCTATTTATTGAGGTGAAATATTCATTTTACCAGAAAATTTCTTAGAAATGAAAAAATTTGTAGATCTTGAACCAAATAAGACATTAGTATAATATGAATATGTAAGTAATGCTCATGTTACCACTTCGTTTGGTGGCCCAACATCTACTGAAGTAGTTGAAAATGATTTCACTACACCCTTTTGCTTATAGTATTATTGCTTATAATAATTATTGTTCATTTTTAGACACTAATCTATATAATGAACCATCTTGTAACATTTAAAACACTTTACTTCCTATTTATCAAAACTGGTCTTACCACCACTATGATATTTTTATTTGTAATCATGAGCCATATAAAGAAAATTACCACATTAGAAGCACTTATCAAATTTTATAATACATTCCCGAGGGTTATTTTTACCACACCTATCACAAACTGAAAACTTGCTTTTATTATCTTCAAATTTCTTTGATGAATTCTTTCACATTGTTTTCCATTAGACCTTTTCTTCTGAATATTTTCACGGAACACATTATCATTATAAAACTAGATTTATACCTTTTTATCACATAAAAATGTTTCTCATAACTATTGAATTTCATAGGAGTCCAATTCGCTTTGATATATTGGATTGAATCCTTTGTAAAATTGATTAATTTTACTATCAAGATCATGGATAAAATTTGGTGCATACCATGCCAATCGGGTGAATTTTACTTCATAAACAGCTGTTAAATCTTCCTTATTTTCCTCAATTACAAGAATTTTTTTCCATACTATGACAAACAAACTTAGGAAAATACTTCTCAAGGAAAAGATTCTTAAATGTATCCCATTCCATGGTGTTAATATCTTATATTTTTCTAGTATTCTTAACTATTGGACACTATTGATTGGATTAAAATTAAAAATAGAAAATAGATAGAGTTAAATTTTGATGATAAGAATAACCAATGACTTCAAATATCATTTCTAATAATTTAATCCATCCCTCAACTACCATTATTTTAGAAGATATATAGAATATTGGAGGGTTTTGTCTCATAAAATGATCCACTATCTACATGTTCCTCTATGGTAGATTTTTCAACTTTATATCATAGATTCCACCACCATTTGTAGCCTACATTTCCTAATCCATCACAACAAAAAACTACTCAGTTACAATTCCAGCCATTCCGGGTTACTGATTTGGAAGGAAATTGTCCTCTTGGATCTTTCCTACTTTATATTTCTTGTTTCCTATATAGAAAACCATTCTAAATAGATATAATTTAAATTAATTAACATGGTAATCATAAAATTATATATAATAATAAATATAAATTAAAATATCTGAAGGGTATTTAATTATATTATCCTAACCTCTAAAATTATCTAAATATTTTATCTAATACCAACTATAAGGACCTAACCTTAAACATTATATAATCTAGTATCTTTAGACTAGAATTAACTTTCTTACATACCCAAATATCTTTTAGGTTTATATTTTAAGAGATTTATGTCATAACCATTACATAAATAAATATTACCTCAGAAATTGGACACTTCCACTGAATATTCATTTTTTTTACAATACAAAACTTTTAAGAAATACCAACTTTTTTTATGATATAAATTCAAAATTTTCATCTTGAACTCATCATTATCCCTAATAAATTTTTATATCAAAATAAATATTTTCTAACCCAAGAAATAAACTCATCTGGACAAATATTTTCAAAAAAAATTCATTAGAAATCTAAAAGGAAAAATAAAAATCATACAGGTTTTTTTTAAATCATGAAAAAATAAAAAAACTTTTTCAAAAAGTAATACATTTCACCCTTACGAAGTATCATATAATTTCCTTTAAACATAATCTCAATATATTACCATGTTAAATCTTAATATTTATATAAATAACCATAGAAATAATAGGTAAATAATGTAGGTAACTTGAGACATCATTTTCATATCACTCTTACAATCACTCATGCAAATACCTAATGCATTGGAGAGCTATATTGGGCTTAACCATTCTTGGTTTATAATACAACCACTTATCCTTGTTTTATAATGGAACCACCCATCCTTAGTTTATAATTAAACCACCCGTAATTGGTTTATAATGGAACCACCCATCCTTATTTTATAATGAAACCACCCATAACCACAAAAATTTCCCAATAACTATAACATAATCATAACACATGAAATCTTGTATAAAAAATATATTCTTTTCACCCATAAGAAAAACATTTTTGAATCTCAAAATATCCATTCCATTTGTTTTTTTTGAAAATACCCATAATAAAGGGAAAAAGTTTTTTTAAAGAAAACATGAAATTTATAAAGTAATACAAATATAAAATAATGATTATGGTGGTGGGAAAAACCGTTGACACTATATATGTAAAAATAGAATATTCTGTTTTTCTTTTTATCCAAACGTTCTATATAAAATACATAAAAGTTTCCTTTTGAAAACCTTAGAAATAAAGTCAAAACTAACATAAAATTTCCTTTAAAATTAATTCACGTCTATATAAATACATTCATAAAATAATTTTATTAATATATACATGGAATAAAAATATTTATAAAATAAACCTTTAAAACATTTAAAATGATATTTTAAAAGTAAAGCGACCCTTACCTCTAGTCCAACCTGTCATGTATGTTCCTTATATTTATAAATAATGCAATTATGTTAATTATTTACTTTATTATGAAAATTTTTAAGATTATTATTCTATTTATTTTATTTATTACCATGTTATATACAATTACTTAATCAATTAAGTTTATATCAGATGTTTTGAGGATATTAGTCTCATATATCGAAAATGACTTTGGTAGGTTGATTATGGTTGAAGAGGTAATTATTACACAATATAAAAAATAATAATCATGAAATAATTATCAGTTCTATACATTAATTATAATTTTTAAATCCAACCATGAAATATTGTTATAAAAAATGAATTACATTACAATCGTGGAGGTGATAGGCCCTATGTAATCATAAGTAACATTTTCATTTTTTAAAGAGAATGAGGGAAATATGGTAAGTATTATTTTATATTTATAAAATTATAATTATATTATAAATGTAATATTATTTCCTTAAATAAATTTATATATAGAAATAATGTGATATGGTCATGAAAAACAAATCACATCACTTCATGGAGGTGGTAATCCATACGTACGCATGAACACCGTTATCATTTTTCA
This sequence comes from Viscum album, assembly GCA_963277665.1. Lineage (NCBI taxonomy): Eukaryota > Viridiplantae > Streptophyta > Magnoliopsida > Santalales > Viscaceae > Viscum > Viscum album. The sequence continues at coordinate 1,908,056,109 of OY728151.1, forward strand.
ATGGATGGAAAGGTAAGAAATTAAATGATATATTATCTTTAAAAAATTATAAATATTTAATGAATATCATATATATACATTAAATCCATCATTATTAAAATCTATGAGAGGTAGTAGTGGAAAACTAATTACATCGGTTCGCGAGGCGGTAGTCCACCGTACACACGAATGACGATTTTGTTTCTCATTTTATGAAAAAATAAGATGGATATAGGTTATGATATTAAAATAAAAAAATATTAGTATATGTAAGATATTTTTTATTATTTCATAATGTTTTATGGATATTTTAAGGAGGTATAATAATAAATAAAAATAAAATGCTTGGTTAAAAACTATAACTCTTCTATAGATATCCTCTTTAGGTTTATACCTAAATCCTTCCTAGGTTGGTTTCTTAATAAAACCAAGGACTATAAGACATGGTGAGGGATATGAGGAAGGTATTTGGTATGGTTTTTTTAATATAGAGTACTCAAAATGTGCATGGAAGAGAGGATAGGAGGTACCCTTTTATAAGCAAGGGGAGGGGTACTTTTGGAATTACTTAAAAGATTAAATAATATATATATCATAATAATGTAAAATGGAACTAAGGCACCCCAATTTATAATATAAGGTGTGATAAGGCCGAAATAAACTCAAAAAATCACATTTAGACCGATATTGAATACATTTTAAGCCTTATCTCCTAGTTAAACCACTTTAAACTCATTTTAACCATAACTATGATAACTTAACTTTTACCATGATAAATTAATTATATGAAAAAAATAAAAGGATAATTATGTGAAAAATTCAAAGTGTTGATTCCAATTTTGGAGTCAATTTTATTAGGTTCGAAATCTATAGGTGGAAGAAATTACCTATTTTCTATGTAAAAATCATTTTACCTTTAAATAAAGTAATAAACTGGTTTCTATGAATTTTTTTGGTTAAATAATAAAAAATTAAGGTTTTTATACTTTTGGAGAAATCCAAAACTGAATGATATCTTCCAACCATGACATTAAATTTAATGACACAAAAATAGTTTTTAATTTGAATAAAACATAACTTATCTTTTCAAAATTTCAACTTGGATTCCAAATTTCAATTTAATACTCTAAAATATATTATTTAAATCATTAAATGAAAGTCATCCAATAATTTTTTTTAAAAGTTGGGGCTGAAGGCTCTTTTTATTATGAAATCAAAGACCTATTTTAAATATTGGAAGAGGGAGAACTATTACATATCCAAAAATACCAAGACTAAGTGTCCCAAGAACATGGCCTAAAGGCCCAATGAAACATCATGTTTGCATCATCCTGCCTACGTCATAAATCCCCAGTAAAACTGTTTAAACCTTAACTATGGAAATATATTTTTACCATTTATTATGAGAAAAAATTAAGTAAACCCAATTACATTATATTAATTAAGATTATTAAAAATATGGAATCAATTTTATAATATTCAATTCATATAAGTGGTATAATTTAATTTAAAATTGAACCCCCAAATGTGATGAAAACTATTTTCTAGAAAAATGATTTTTTAAATATATTTTTTTATAAAAAATTCAAGTTTAATGTTGATTCCAATGAAATTTACTAGATTAATTTTTAAAAAAATTAAATAATTAAATTTTAAAACTAATCTAAAATATAATGCGACTTGGTAAACATTTGAAAATAAAAGATAGTTTTCAATAAAAATCAGTATTTTTCTCTACTTATTGAAAATAAATTTTTTCAGAAAATTATAAAAAAATAACCATAAGATAATTTTGAAATGAATAATTCAAAAATGAAATTAATTTATTCAAATTAAAATTCTATAATTTTGAAATCAATATTTTAAATAAAAACATATAATGCATGAAAACCCAATTGGGTTAAAAATAAGTCTTTTTTCCTTTTGACTAAAACATTGCCTAATATTATGATAATGCATATAAATATTTAAAATTTAATTAATAATTCATGAAAATTATTTATTTTAATATTAAATAGGTTTTTACATTCTTCCCACTTTTGGAAATTTCATCCTCTCAATTTTCTTCATTACTTAAATAAGTGGGGATATTTTTCCTTCATAGAATTTTCTGATTCTCATGTTGTTTCTTCAATCATATGGTTTTTTAAAAAAAATTTAACCTAGAGAATCACTTTATTCCATAACACCAACTATATATGGTCAGGAATATGAATAAGTTGTTCCTGATAAGAAATTTTCTCTCCAAACTTGACTACTTCAGGGCTTAAAACATGATATTCATTTGGAATATATTTTCTTAATAGTGAAACATGAAATACATCATGTACCGAAAATAAAATTGAAGTCAATACCAATTGATAGGAAATTAATCCAACTTTCTCTAGGATTTCATATGGTTCAATGAAATACGAACTTAACTTTACCTTTTTACCAAAACACATAATACTTTTTCGTGGAGGTACTTTACGAAAAACATGATCACCTACCTCAAAATAAAGATCTTTCATCAAGTTATCTACATAAATATTTTTCCTACTCCAACCCATCCTCATATGATGCTAAATCATATTCACCTTCTTATGAATTTCTTCTATCAATTCTTGTCCCAAAAACTTTCTTTATTTGACTTCATCCCAATAAGATGGATTCCAACACTGCTTTCCATATAAAGCCTCAAAAAGTGAAATATATACACTGGAATGAAAACTATTATTATTATAAAACTCATCCAAAGTCCGATGTTGGTCTTAAATTCACTAATAATCCATTGAAAAAACTCAAATAATATCCTAGAAGGCCTGAATTATTCTCTCTAACTATCCATCAGATTGAGGATAAAAGGTTGTACTGAAATTTAATTTATTGCATAAATACTTCTGAATTCCTTTCCACAAATTAGAGGTGAATATGGGATCACAAAAAAAAATAAAATGGAAAGAGGGAATCATTGTAATATAATTATCTCTTTAATATAAATTTGATAAAGTTGATCCAAAGACATATTATCTTGAATATTAATAAAATGAGAAGATTTAGTTAATCACTCAACAATTACCCAAATAAAAATATTACCTTGAGATGTTTTCAGTAATCCCTCAAAAAAATACATGGATATATTCTCCCATTTCCATTATGGAATTATAAAAGTATAAAACATCCCATTATTTAATTATCATTTAACTTTAACTTATTTATAAGTCAAACATTTCATAGTAAATTAGCAATATCTTTCTTCATTCCATCCCACCAAAAATTTTCCTAATGACATTTATACATTTTTTTCTTCTAGGATGAATCGAAAATGGAGAACTACAACCCTCACTCAATAGTTAATTCTTCAACTGGGGATCACATGAAATTCATAACCTTTTCTTAAATCTCAAAACATATTCTTTGTAAATATTAAATTCAAGAAAATTACATTTCTTAACAAATTATATATTTTCCTATAAAATACTAAATTAATTATGATCTTTCTTAATCCAGTCAAAAAAATACGATTGTACTAACACTAGAAAAAAATAGAGGGAGTTAATAAATGCACAATTTTTAACCCAATGTTCATCAAATCACTAACCAAAGGATTATGTTTCGGACATAACATAATTAATGTAGCATTATCTTTCTAACTCAAAGTATCAGCTACTCAATTTGATTCACTTGGAGGGTAATAAATTATGTAGTCACAATCCTTTATCAATTACACCCATCTCCTCTTCCTCATGTTCAACTCTTTCTGAGTGAATATATAATTCAAACTTTTATGATCGGTATATATTTCATATTTTACTCCATATAAATGTTGTCTCCAATTTTTTAAAGAAAACATTATAGCCACCAGTTCAAGGTCATGTATAAGATAATTTTTCTTATGAGGTGTTAATTGATGTGAAGCATAAACAATTACTTGATTATTATATATTAAAATAAAACCCATACCCTTCAAAAAGAATTGTTGTAGATAAAAAATTCACCATTTTTGGATAGTAGGTATAAAACTAGATCATTCAGTAATATTATTTTAATTTCTTACAAACATTCATTTCATTCCTTTTCCTAGATGAACCTAACTTATTTTCACATTAAATTAGTTAGTGGGCTTGATAACCATGAAAAGTTTTCAAAAATACACTAATAATAGCCTGAAAACCCAAGAAAAATATGAATATCAATAACATTTGTTGGTCTGACATTAATAAAACACTTTATTTTTAGTAGGATCAATTTTTATGCCATATTAATTTAGATATATCCAAGGAATGAAATTTTTTGTAACCGAAATTCACATTCGTTAAAATTTCCATATAACTTATTTTATTTCAAGGTTTGTAGAATAATCCTTAGATATTTTTCATGATCATCATGAATTTTAGAATAAACCAAAATATCATTAATAAATACGACCATAAATTTATCCAAATATTCATGGAAAAATCTATTCATAATATCCATAAATATAATTGGATAATTTTTTAACCCTAAGGTAATAAACACAAACTCATAATGCCCATACCTAGTATAAACCACTATTTTTAGAATGCCATCCGCCTTTACCTTCAGATGATGATACCCTAACCTTAGATAAAACTTAGAAAAATACTGACGTCCCTCTAGCTGATCAAACAAGTCATCGATATGAGGGAAAAAACTTATTCTTAATAGGGATGCTATTAAAAGCTCTATAATCAATACAAAGTCTCTTTGAACCATATTTTTTAAAAAAAATAGGAGAACCCCATGGTGAAGTGCTACGACAAATGAAACCTTTATCAAGAAACTCATGTAACTACCTTTTAAATTGCAAAATTTATAATTGATCCATACAATAAGGGGGTTTTGAAATTACATTAGCATCAGACACTAAGTCAATTGTAAATTAAACTTCCTGATCAGGTATAATACCATAAAACTCATTATAAAAAATATCCAGGTATTATTTTCATATCAAAAAATCATTAATATGAATATTTACCTTATTTTAAACATTATTATCAAGGTTAATTTCATTTCAATCTCTTAATAGTTTCTTAACTTGTTGATATGTTATCATAGATATGAAATGATTCTAATATACAAACTGAAACTCATTTCAAAAAATAACTTCTTTGTCTTTGGAATTTATCTTAACATGATAAAATGAAATCCAATCCATACCTAGAATAAATTAAATTCTAAAATGGGAAAGACTATAATTTTTATAAGGAAAACACTTCCAGAGATGATAATAGGAAGATATTTGTAAATTCTTGTTTCCTTAATACCACACCCAAGTGTTTTTCCTATAAGTCCTGACTCTATTTTTGGAGGTGAAATTTTCATTTTACTAGAAAATTTCTCATAAATGTAATAATTTATAGAACTTGAATAAAAAAATACATTATAATATTTTTAATTAGAAGGTAATATACCAATTATCACTTTGTTTTATGGGACAACATTTACTAAAGTAGTTGCAAAGGCTTTCACCACACCCTTCTACTTATAGTCTTGCTACTTCCCACAATTAGTGTTATTCTTTATAAACTCATCTACATAATGACCCATCTCATTAAATTTAAAGAACTTTACTTCCTATTTATCAAAATTGGTCTGACCACTAATAGGATATTTTTATTTGAAATCATGTTCCATATTACCAAACTTACAACATCAAAAGAACTTACGAAATTTTACAATACCTTCCCCAGGGTTCTTTTTACCACATGTATCACAAAATGAAAAACTTTATTTTATTACCTAAAGATTTTTTTGATGAATTATTTCCCAATTACTTTCTTTAATACCTTTTCTTATGCTTGTTTTCATGGAATACCTTATCATTAGAAAAATCAATTTCTACCTTCTCAAAAAATTAAAAAAGTTTCTCATAACCTTTTAATTTCATAGGATGCCAATTCCCTTTGATATATTGGGTTCAATACAAATTAAAATAGATTAATTCTACTATCAAGATCCCAGATACAATTTAGTGCGTACCTTTCCTATCAGGTGAAGTTTTATTCATATGTGACCACTAAATCTTCCTCATTTTACCTCAATTATAAGAATTTATTTTTTATCCTAAGTTGAAAAACCTTAGGAAAATATTTCTCAATGAAAATATTATTAAATACATCTTATTAAATTGAATAAATAGCTTATCTTTATCTAGTATTATTAATTATTAACCATCATTGATCGACTTCACCTTCAACATGGTAAATAGAAAGAGTTACCTTTAGATAATTCGAATAAAAAATGACTTAAAATATATTTTTGAAGGCTTTAATCCATCCCTTATATACCATTAGGTTATAATATCCAATGAATATTAGAGGGTGTTTTCTCATAAAATACTCCACTATCAACATGTTCCTCAGTGGTAGATCTGAAATCTCTCTAGAATGGATTCCACCACCATTTATAACCTACATCAACTGATCTATCACAATAAAAAACTACTCAATTCCAATTCCAAATATATTAGGTTACTGATTTGGAAGGATATTATCCTCTTGGAACCTTCCTACTTCAGATTCCCTATTTCCTCTATGGAAAACCATTATAAATCAACATAATTTAGATTAAAAAATATGATAATATTAAAAATATATATCATAATAACCATAAATTAGAATATATTAAGGGTATTTAATTATATTATCCTAACCTCTAAAATTTTCTTAACATTTTCTATGATACCGACTATAAGTACTTGATCTTAAAAATTACATAATATAATGTATTTATACTAAAATTTACTTTTTTTGGATTCCCAAAGATATTTTAGGTTTATAGTTTTAGATATTTATACCCTAAAAATTACATAAATAAATATTATATAATAAAGTGGATAGTTTCAATCAGTATCCATTTAGAAAAGTTTTGGATACATTGTAATCCTTATCTCCTAGTTAAACCACTTTAAACTCATTTTATTCGTAACTGTGACTACATAAATTTTACCATAATAACTTAATTATATAATTAAAACTAAAATGACAGTTCTATTCAAAATTTAACACGATGATTCCAAATTTGGAATCCATTTTATCATGTTAAAAATCTATTTGTGGAGTAAATTACTTTTAATATAAGAAAAAAATATATAAAAAATAGTTTTTAGGAAAATACCTGATTTATGTGTCAAAATCATTTTACCTATAAATAAAGTAATAAATTAGTTTCCATATTTTTTTGGTTAAAAAATAAAAAATAAATGTTTTTATACTTATTGAGTAATCCAAAACTAAATTTAATCTTCTTAAAATGTCATTAAATACAAAGACCCAAAAAATGGTTTTAATTTGAATAAAATATAATTTTTCGTCTCAAAATTCTAGTTTGGGTTCCAAATTACAATTTTATGATTTAAAGTACATTATTTAATTCCTTAAATAAATATTTGTCAAATAAAAGTTATCTAATAGGATAAATTTAAGTGTTTAGGTAATTCTAACCCTTATCTCTTTAGTTTAACACCTGGTAAACCTGTTTTAACCTTAACTGTGGTAATCGATTTTTACTGTTTTTACTATTCATTATGAAAAAAATTAAGTTGATCATATTAAATTATATTAAAAATTATGATTAAAAATATGGAATCCATTTTATCAAATTAAATCCATATAAGTGTTATAATTTAATTTAAACTTAAACCTGTAAAACAAGATGAAAAGAAGTTTTCCAAAAAAAAAATACATTTTTAATATAAAAAAGTTTTTATACCAAATTCAACTATAATTTTGATTATAATGAAATTTATTGGATTATTTTTAAACAGAAGTAATTATTAAAATTTTAAAACTAATAAAAAATATAATGTGACTTTTTAAATACTTAAAAAGAATAGAAAATTTTCAATAAAAATCAGTATTTTCACTATTCATTGAAAAATATTTTTTTTAGAAAATTCTCAAAAATTCATCCTAAGATAATTTTGACATGTCAAATTTAAAAAATTAAATTAATTTTTTTTAAAATTAAAATTCTATTTTTTAACTCAATCTTTTAAATAAAACTATATAATACATGAAAAGCCAATTTGGTTAAAAATAAAGTTTTTTCATTTTGACTAAAAAATTACCTAATATTATTATAATGAATATAAATATATAAAATCTAATTAATATGACATTAAAATGATATATTTTAACATTACTTGAGTTGTTACATGGCATCCCTCTTTAGGTTCGACTATTATAGCAGTATCCTTTGAGGTAACTATAGCAGTCGGGTGATCCTAACTTTGATCATTAGAGAGGAGATAGGGTATGAAGAGGGTAGACACATGTTTCCCCTAATACTTATGGACATAGAGTAGACCATGAACATAAAGGAGGCCACTATCAGAGTTAGAGAGGCCATAGATAAAGGCATGGTAAGATGCATGCCTTAGAGTTTCCAATGCTAGGTGACCTAGACGCAGTGTGAGGTATTATCTATTTTATTATACCTGGATATATTCTTTTTTTGATTCATCCCTAGTCCATGATTTGGTATATGAGGTGGTGAGACTTCTAGTTCCTTTTGAATTGACTAAACCACCTATAGGACAAGTTATCTTTTATGATGTTTATAAAGATTATGAGATAATTTTAGGGAAACATTAGTCTTATAGAGATTTTCCATGTTTATAGAGAAAACTATATAACACTATACCTAGCATGGACTAGTTGTATTTGGTATAGGATATCATCTATTTCTTCAGGAATTGAGTTGTGTTTTATAATGCCAATGGTATGTTTTCCATGTTCTTGGGTGAGTGAGACCATCATATAGGCTAGAGGTGTGATGAGTCCTTATCATCCATGACGAAGAATATGATATTGTGTTCATTAGTGGTTTATCTAGTGGTGTTTCCTAGTATAGTGGAAGAGTACCTTGATGTCTTCCTTGAATAGGTTGTGATGCTACCCCCTCGATGAGAGATTGAGTCTGGGATAGAGCTACAACCGAGTGTCTATTTGATCTCGATGTCTCTGTATATAATAGAACTTTATAGGATTTGAGATTTATGGATATAGATTGATGATATCTTATATATAGGTTTTATTTTTCCCCATGCATTACCTTGGGGTGCTCTAGTCTTATTTATGAAGAAGGCATATGGTAGTCTGCATTTTTTCCTCAATTATCATCACTTGAATCAGGTCACAATGAAGAACTATTATCATTTTCCCATGGATTGATGACTTGTCTTATCAAGTTAAGGGATCTAGTGGGTTCTCTAAGATCAATTTGAAATATAGATATCATTAGATGCAAGTAAAGTATGAGGATATTCTAGAGTGTGTTTAGATGTTTTTATAGACACTTTGAGTCCGTGGTAATGGCTTTTGACATCATGAATACCTTAGTTGTGTTAATGGGACCCCTAAAATCCATTTTTCATGAGTTCTAGGACTGGTTTTTTAAGGTATTCATAAACAATATCCTTATGTATTCTTCATCTAAATAGGATCATGCATTGAATCTCTGAGTTGTCATGGGGATTCTTAAATGTCATCAGTTATTTTTGAAGTTATCAAAGTTTATGTTTTGGGATTGTGAAGTCCATTTTATAGGATATGTTGTGTATTAATGAGGGGTAGCTATGGATCTATAGAATATTGAGGTAATTTTTTCTTAGGTATCCCCCAATAATGTTTTATAGGTGTGGAGTTTACTTGGTCATGTATGATATTACAAGAGATTCATGCATGAATTTTCTCAGATTGCGAATCCTTTAACAAAATTGACCATAAAGGTTAATGCCTTTGTATAGACTAACCAATATCAGAATTATTTTTAATATCTAAAGGATAAGTTGGTTAGTTATCCTATTTTTTATTTTCCTAATGAAGTATTTCATTTTGGGGTTTATTGTGAGTCTTCATGCCTTGGGTTGGGTTGTGTACTAATGTAGCAGAGAGAGGTTATCTCTTATGGGTATTGACAGTTACAAACTCATGATTTTAACTATTCTACCCATGATCTTGAGATTATTTCAGTGTTTTTTATTTGAAGCTTTAGTGTAATTGATGTTGGAATGGTGTATCCCGATCCTTTGATGAATTTGGGACGAAAATTAATAGTTTTTTCTATACACCAGGACCCAACTCTCACAGTTTGACCTCCACAGTGGGGTTCTTGGGGGTTTTAGGGGGAAGTGTACCCCTAACCAAGGGTCCATGGGCTGAATGTCCACAACCCAAATTTTGGTACACTATAGAAACTTTGACCAATTTTAGCAGATCTGACCGATGGAACTGATAATAGTATTGTAACAATTAGTACTTTGAAATGGTTATTGTAATGGATTGGACTTTGAATATAGTGGTATTGTAGCTATGTGGAATTCCTTCCACTGGTCACTATAACATAGATGACTAATTGTTCTGATCAGAACTATAGAAACATGAGTTACTATATCACCACATTTCTTTATGATATCATTTAAGATATGGTTTCTAGATGCATAATTTCACCCTGTAATCTTGCATCCAAAATTATTGAAATTATTCTATCTTTCCATGTATGTAGGGATTATTACTGAACCATATAAATTTCTATGTTTGTGATCTTCTTGTTTTTTTGTTTTTCTCCCTTTAATTTTATTCTATAAAACCATTTATCATGGTCTCTCCCATAATTTCCACAACAATTATCTCATCTACAAACACTTTTTGGTATTTAAAAATCACAATATATTAAGGTATATATTCACCAAGTCTGACTTGAAATTATGAAAATGAAGGTGGATGTAATTATTATAGGATTATGACCTAAATATTTCCCACACACAAGGTAAATGGAATTTTGTTTCCAATGTACTGAGTATGAATTCATGGGGAGAAACTTTCTATGAGTTTTGTGATTCCTAAAGAGTAATGGAGGATATCTCAATGATTCACCTAGATATGAGAGAAGTTAATGGTAGAGTATGTCTCTTCCAGAATACTATGTAATAATATTTGGTTTATCATATGGAGGATTCCCAGTTGGGGGATTCTGAGGTGGAATTTTGGAAATATCAAGTTGTTTGTAGTGATGCCACTGAGGTTTGGTCTAAGGATGATCAAAATTAAGTGTAGTATCACCTGATGCACTTTATTCCTTTGATAATACATGAGTTAGTTCTTTGAGAGTTCCACTATTCTCCTTTAGCGATACATCCTAGTGTGAAAAAATGTATTATGACTTGAGGGGATAGTTTTGTTGGCCTATAATGAAGTGGTCCATTGCAGAGTTTGTCTATCAATGTTTAGTGTACTATAGGGTGAAGGCTGAGCACCATATTCCTAGTGGGTTACTTAAGCCTTTTGATATTACTCAATGGAAGTAGGAGGAAATTTTGATAGATTTCATCATCAGTTTTCCCCAATCATAGGGAGGCTATGATTCTATATGAGTGATTGTGGATCGATTAAAAAAGTTATATCACTTATTAATAAATAATAAATTGTTCTTAGTAGAGGTTTTGTTGAGGAAATATCTAGAGGAGGTGATGAGTCTTTATGGGGATATAAAGATGATCATATTTGTTCATGATCCTCGGTTCATCTATAGGGTTTGGATAGGTCTCCAGTATGATTTTGGATCTTAGTTATTCCTTAGAACTACTTTCATCTATAGATGGTTAGTTTGAAAAAGTGACTATCTAGGATCTAGAGGAGATGTTACACTCATACATTCTGGATTTTGGAGGTTTGTGGGTGAGGCATCCACCCTTGATAGAGTTTTCTTACAATAACAGTTATCACTACACTATTGGTATGAATTCATTAAAAGAACTGTATAGATGAACTTTTGATCTCTATTGTGTTGGAATGAGGTTGGAGAGTTAGCTATTCTATGTCCAGAATTGGCGCAAAGCATTATAGAGAAAGTGTAAGTGATCCATGAGTGAATGAAGGTGGCATATGATCATTTTAATTCCTATGATGATTATAGGAGGAAACTTTTGGATTTCGATGTTGGGGATCATGTAATCTTGAAGGTTTCCCCTCATCATGGAAGTGAATGTTTGTTCAGGAGACTAATATTTCTCCATAATTTGTTAGTCCTTTTGAGGTGCTAGAGCACATTAGAACCATTGCGTATGAGTTAACACTGCCCCCATAGATGAGCCAGATTCATGATGTTTTCCATGTATCATAGCTTTTTGATATCTCCATTTTGATACTCATTTCATTGATTGGTGGTAATATGGATATCAGATATGAATTGACCTTTGAGGAATGACATTTTATGATTTAGGATCAACAGGAGAAGGTGTTGCATGAATATTACATTCCCTTAGTTTATGTCCTTTGGAAGCATAACGGTTTAGAAGAGTATACTTGGGAACATGAGCTGAAAATTCATGATCAATATCCTAAGTTATTTATTAATTCAATGTCGTTGTGGTGTTATCTATGATCTTGGATGACCAATGAGAGGATTGAGAAATGATGATGTTGGGCACTCCTTATATTTCCTAAGATGAGATATTCAAGTTTCTACTATAGTGAGATCTCTATTTGAGAGGCATCTCATGGGTTGTTATATTATTATTGTTATATTTTCTTCCTAGGTTGGGTTTTTATTCATTAGGATGAGAATAATTTTAGAGGTATCCTTCATTTGTTTTGTCCCTGTGCAATGTGGATGTTCAGATCCTTTTCTTTTTTTATTTAAAAGTTTCTTTATTTAAAATTTTATTTTCATTAATTTTTCTTTACCCTTACACAGGACCCCCTCCCTATGTAAAGGCAAACTAGTATACCCTTAAGTAGCCTCTTTCCCTAGGTGTAAAGGTATTTATTTTCCATTTTTGTTTACCCATACATAAACCCCTTATTATATAAAGGTGGTGTTGCTTACCTTTATAAATAACCTTTCTAGGTAAGGGTAAATACAAAGCACCCTTATGTGAGCCCCACTATTTAATGGTAACTGCATATGAAACTTACGAGAGCCTAATCTATGTAAAGGTAAAGTAGTTTACCTTTACATAGAGGCTTGTTTGATAAAGTTAAAACTTTTTAGCTTTATATAAGGTTTGATTTCTATGTAAAGGTAAGTCCATTATGCGGAATTTATTCTTCTTCCTCTTCTAAGGATGACCTTCAACTCCATTTTTTATGGGTAAATGCAGATTTTGAATTGTAAATCCTGGTAAATATTAGTATAATAAATTATTTAAATATAAAATGATATTTATTTTCTCAATTTCATTTGTGACCAAAATATTAAGGAAAATAAATGTTGTAATGTTGATATATATATATATATTCATGCTTATAAATTTTTTAACAAACCTATATATTTTTATTTTCCCATGATAGTGGGTTAAATACCCACCTTTGAATGAATTTTATGATATGGATAATTGAATCACCACATTCCACCCCTTTTTATATCAAATTAGGAGGGGTTGGTGAACCTCTCCACTATTTTCATTTTATATATAAAAAATATTTTCTCTTTTACTCTCTCTCTACCATTCTTTATCCTATCATTCCTTCAAATTACACATGACCAGAGGATATATACTAATTTTTTTATCACTCCTTGGTTGATCTATATCTCTTAACATCACATGTTTGGTTTCTGTGATTAAAGATGTTGTCTTTGAGAGTTACAAGCAGTGAGAGATCTACCTTTTCCTTTCCTTCCCACTCATGTGCAGTGGGTCTATTGAAGATTAAAATATGAGTTAAGGGATCTGTGAATCTCTCTTTTTATTTTTTATATGCATGCAATTATCATGCATGTGTCTACATTGTGTAAATAGTGGGATTAACTCTAATAAGATAAAACATGTAATAATAATCTAGAAATGGGAAATGTGTTAAAACTCACATACTTCTATTTTCCACAATGCTGAAGGAATTATTTATATTTTTTGTAATATATTCTAATATAATTTATCTCATAACATTTAATTATTTAATGTATTATTAAATATGGTTAAGTGATTTAAGGATAAAAATATAAGAAATATTTTATATGGAATGAAGTAATTTTGCATCTTGGATGACTAAATATGATAATAGAAACTTGCACATATTATTATAATATTTAGTATTCATTTTACATTATGAAAATAGTGTGATTGATGAATTTTTTTTAATAAATTAAATAATTATTATAGTAAAATAAAATTTTTATTGAGCAAGATTTTTGGATTATTATAGCTATTGTTATCCAATATTAATTTAGGATTCTTGTTTGTTAAAACCTACGTACAATGGATTGATAAAATCAATCCAATAAATGAAAATGGATATTGATAGAAATAAATGATTGATGGTATTTTTAGCCTAACTTTTATTTCTATGTGCTTATATGTGATGTTGTTATAGATTTAGTTTTCTACAGAAAATTATCGTTTTGGAATTATGATTTTTTCCATGTATTTATATTATAGATCCTTCCAATGATTTTAAGTGAAACATGATATAATTTATTATTTTTTTGGGTGAAGGGATGGATTTACCATGTTGTGGTAGTGATTGGGGTGTTTGACATGACTCGGCACACCGATGCCTTCCTGGCCGATGGTAAGCTGAGTGTGTAACCCCAAGCCTACCTCTAATAGTTTAAAGGCTGGTGACTAGCACTGAGTAGTCACATGAAATAGATTGGAGGCCTTGTCCTAATGAACCCACATAGACACACACACATGTATCTCCATACACACTAGAGTAATGAATAATAATAAAAAAGTGGAATAATAAATTCATGCATAACCTCTAATATCCTAAAACAGAGTACGAAAACATAATAGAAAGTAATCAGAGACAAATATAGGTTTAACAACCAAAAATAAGTTCCAACCTAACAACTAGAGAAAATACTATCCCAAAACGCAACCTCCAGTACCAATATCATCCTACTACCGCAACCTCCAAGAACCACTATGCACCACCCACACTTAGACCAACTAGATCTCCATAAAACAACATGTCATCTATATAAGTCATGACATGTGTGGGTAGAGAATATGTGGGGGTGAGTGTATACATACCTAATAAAACCCCCCAAAATCACTAAGATGTAAATCATCAAAGGAGAGTTAGTTATAAACAAAAAACTAGAGGGTAAATAAGGGAGAATAGAAATATGACCAAGTAAGGATACAAGTCACTAGTAAGGTCCCAAACCTCACAACTAGTCGAATGATCAATATTATTCACATGGATTCATGAAGCTAAACTATTGAAAAGTGATCCACAACACCTCTCAGTAAATTCTTGAAGGAAAGACACACCTCATTAGAATAAACCTCAGATAAAGGTGTTCAAATCACAGATATAGGATGATTCCCTAGGCCACATGGGGATACCTAACTCCATATGTAGTGTCCTATAATAGGGGATCACACATCTTAGATGAAGGTAGTGAGATACCTGATCCTACCCAGGTAAAAGGAATAGAGGATCACAGCCTTGATCCCACATAGGGGGGGGGGGGTACCTGAATTTATCCATGATTGACTTATAAATAAGGGATCATGTAACCTGGGTAGCAGGGTGGGATACCTAGCCTCATCTAATGGGATCATAAACTCTACCATCATGTCCCACATAGAACCGTACTCAGAGAGAGACTACTCAAAGTTCCTAATCCAAGTGAAAGAAATTTACATGACATGTCAAGGCAATATACAACATGTCATCCCAAGTCAATAACCTAGTAATTTATAGTCACCCAATATGGAATGTAAAAGACCAACTACACGGTTTGTGGAATGAGATATATAGTGCATGGGTTAGAGTTCAACATGAAATATGTGCCTCACTACCTGAGTTTTATTCTACTGAGTGGTAAATAGGGTGTAACCTAGGAATACATAGCATGTTAGCCACATGAGCTCTTTTAGAATATACTTATTATACACTCAAAGTTGACCATTTAGGGTCACATTACTTGTGGGTATGACCACATGGTCGTGTGATATTTATCTTTGTTAGAAACCTCAACATTGTATCTTCAATGAAACACTACATGAGTTCTTTTGAAATACACTCTGTGTAGTCGAGAATTTTATAGAAAGTCCACATCTTCAACATGTGTCCATATTTATACCTAAATCCATTTATTTTATCGATAATCAAACTTTAATATCTATAAATCATGTCATCCATGGATCTATTGTTATAAAAAAATCCATTTCCAACCACCAATCACTGAAATCCTTATCTCCCATCATAGTTCCATCACCCCACATGCCCGAAGCATGAAAAAACCCATAATTCCCATTCTTACCCAAATTATTGTTTTAATCAATTATCATATTACATCCTATAATACACAAAGATAAATCCATAACAATGATCCATAGAACTAATGATAAATCACACAATGAATTGGTTCATGGGGAAAAGTCAAATCACCGGCCAAACTAGATACTGGTCATGAGCACATGAAGAATAGAGGGGGGAATATATAAACCAAAAATAGGTGATAATGATGATTGTGCAAAAATGATCATCATATAAATTCATGGAAATTATAGAAACGAAGATTAATCATAGGATCCAAACCAATTAACCCCAAATCATAATTTAAATCAAAACCATAAATTGACAGGGCCATGTTATGGTCATTTCTAGATTCTTAAAAGAATTAATACATAAATGAAATGATATAAGAAACAAGGATAAATCCATAAAATGAGATACCAATCTTATAATTAGATTGAATGCTAATGAAGAATAGATCTTAATTGATGTTGATGATGAGTTCCATTGATTTTGATCACCAATATCCAAACCTTCCTCATTCACCATTGAAGTATCTCCCTATAGAGGCTCTCCCTCACTAAAAATATTCCAAGGTTATGCATCTAACCCCATAGAATTTATATAATGAGGATTATATAGATATTTTCTTGGTTATATGTCTAATTATAAAATTAAATTAATTATTTAATTTAATTAATTTAATTCTTCTAATATCTTCCTGCGACTGCACATTGACCAAAGGTTCAATGAGAATGAACCTTATTCCATTCCTAGGGTAAAAACCTTATTCTGGATTAGATGGAGGTCTCGGTTTCAACATCCAAGACTCAATTTTTTTTGTAAATCCATTATTTTTGGAATTATTTGTGTATGTGAGTTAATATATTTAATATATAGACATTGGAGATATACGATGATCAAAATTCCATTAAAGTATTAATAATAACTCCAATAATAACATTTAAAATATCCAAAGGATTTAATTTAATGAATAATAGCATATATATTCTCCCCACATTTAATAATTTTCATCCTAAAAATTAGGACCTACTCAAATAAATGAGGGTATTGAGATTTTATATGGTTCTCCCACTCCCATGAGCACTCTTGAAGATTCTCATGCCACCATAGAATGAACACAAGGGAAATAATTAACTCATAAAGTATTTTCTTCTAATAATCCTTGATCATCACTAAGTACTATTAAAATGTGTGTATGTATTCAATGTATATCTTTCCCCAGTCAATAATGTGTGGGAGATCATGCATATATATCCTCATATGTGACACATGAAAGATGTCAAGAACTTGGTCTAACTTCAGTGGTAAATACAGGAGGTACACAACCTCACTGATCATGTATAGAATCTAAAATGGACTGATGAACCTCAAACACTACTTACCACCCTAGAAAAATATTTACAAACCACACTGAGTAAAGGACTTTAGAAATACATGGTATACCTAACTAAACTCCAATGGCCTTAATTGTTGGTTTGTGTAGGAATTATGATAGATTTTATCTATCCTCATCCACTATTGGATGATCTATAGTTTCTTCAGCATCACTTGCACTAACTATAGACCCGTAAGTACATATTATCCCAAATATAACCATCATTGTGGTGGCCTTAAAGGTCTCATATAAAGGGAATCAAAAGGTTTCATACCAATAGTAGAGTGAAAATTGTTTTTTTATACAAAATCCACCAGGGGTAGGTGATCCTCTCAACTTCAAACAAAGTCCAACATGCATTCTCATAACATGTTCTATAGGACCTAAGTGGTCACTCAGTCTAGTCATCTATATTAGGGTGGAACACCATGCTCATCCACAAGTAGGTCCCAAAATCCTCATGAAAACCACTCAATAAACAAGATATGAAAAAATCATCATGGTATAATAAAATCATCAAGGAAATATTATAAACCTTGAAGATCCACTACATGTACAATCATCCCAAGATTTTCAATCAACACTACACTCTAATAGAGAAGAAACACGTGAACTTAGAGAGTTGGTCTATGATTACCTAGATAGTATCATAACCTATCACCGTATGTGGAAATACTATAACAAAATACATGTAGATACCATACCACTTCCATTATAGTACCTCAAGGGGATGACCAAACCTATTAGAAACCAATGATTTACCTTCACCCACTAATAGGTGTGGTATCAAGAGATGAAATATAAAAAAATATTCTTCATCCCTATCCACCAAAACTACCACCAAATATCCTGATATATCTTTACCACTCCTGGATGTACCTCTAAGGGTGATGTATGGAACTCTCTTTTCATATCCTCCTATAGCATGACTGGCACCATAGTCCATAAATTTAAGAGGATGGTGTACTCCCCACCTCCATAGAATCCATCAGGAGCATGTATTATTAAAATATGGTGACACGAGACCTGGAAATAAATATCACTAAGTTGTGCTTTCTCCACACACTATAGAAGAATATGGGTCACAACTATTAATTAGAGGTGTTCTTCTCCTCCCTTATCTACTAAGGTTAATTGTAATAAGGATAATTACTTTGTGCCTTGATTATTAGTTGGGAATGATATTTACTACTAAGAGTATCTACCAACACATTCCATTTTCCTAGAGTATAGACTATCTTGAAGTTACAATCCCATAAGGACTCTAACTATAACTTCTATCTAAGTCTAATATCTCTCTGCGTGAATATATACCTGATATTCTTATGGTTGGAATAAAAAAACTACTCACTAAGACGGTAGTGTCTCCAAGTCTTCAAGGTGAACACTATGGCTTCTAGATCCAAGTCAGGGGTTGTATTGTTTTTCTCAAGGGGTACCAACTACCATGATCTATAAGAAAATACATCCTACTTCTACATCAACACACACCCAAGATCGACTCCATTTGTATAAGGACCTGACCTTATTACATTACATAATCTTGATTTTAGACAAGAAATCATTTCCTTTTACATTGAGTATCTTTTAAAGTTTAGAGATTTAGATAATTGGGACATAATACATTCATAACCTTACACATTGTTACGGAGTGGATACCATAAAAACAATTTCCAATTTTTTCAAAATATAAAACATTAAATCTTAAGACATGATTTCTTTGAAAATTATTCAAAAATTTAACTTGGATTCTTTATTTATCTTAAAAATCCTTAGGACCTATTAAAATCATTTAAAAAAACTTGGGATGAGCACAAAAATCTTAATAAGGGATGTCAAAGAATGAAAGAGCACATTAGTCCATGAATACTTGTAACGTATGGAAACATTTTCAAAAGACATGATTGTCACCCATATATACTTACTTTGTAAAACATGAGATTTAAAAAATATACACACAAACATGAGAACATAAACATAATCATAAAGGTATCTTGGGACATTACTTACATAATCTTATAACCCTCTCGACTACCTTATAATTTGTAACCCTCACTGCTACCTTAGAATTTGTGTAACCATCACAGTTACACATGGAGTAACCATACATACGACCTCCAAAATAAGCATTACCAATGAATTGGAGGGAAATATAGGTCCCAAAATTAATCATAAACAATGACCAAGAACCATAACACAATCATACAATATGAATAATTGCATAAAAATATTGTTTTAGGAGTTTGTAAAACAAAATTTTAAAAGAGGATTTTAAAAGAAAAGACCCTTAGAAATATCATATAATTCAAGTGAAACTTAATAGAGTGGATAGAATATGTATATAAACTATAATTAAATATAATTTAACATAATATAAACAAAAACCATCACACAAATAATTCTAACACCACATAAATAATGAAGTAGGATGTTAACCCAAAGAATGAAAATTAGGTTAAGAATTCCCTTACCTCGGGTTTGTATTACTTGAAAATCATTTAAAACATCTGTATAATAGTTAAAATAGTGTTATTAATATATTAAAAAACCATATCCATCTTTATAATACCTAATATGTTCATTTCATTACATCATTTTACCCTTTAATTGTTAGTATTTTGTTCCTTGCACTATTTTGGGTGAGTTCTTTACATGATTTTCACGATCGGTTCATGATGAATTGTTCTTGTCGATTGGAAGTGAAACTACCAAATTGAAATGGAATGGTATTTACATATTTCTATTACTATAATTCATACCATTTATAATTTTGATTTTTTATATGAGGATGATTCATAAGTTAAAACATTAATGATGTTCATTTAGATCATTTTAGTGGTTCTTTGATAATAACAACCTCATTTTGTCTTATAAATTAAAACCATGAGTACAAAATAATCCAGAACCACATATGAGACATAAAACATTTATTATAACCTAGTTCAAAAATAAAAATGGTTTCATGACCCGCCTTGAAAGAATTAATGTAAATTGAAATCACATCATCCACGATGCTGGTAATTCGACACATCACAAACAATGTTTTTATTCCTTGAATGAGTGGGAGAGGAGAAGAATAATGATGATGAATTTTCCATGAACATGAGAAAATCCAGAATATACATGATTTTTGGAGCTTCCATGCCTCTTGGGTAAGAGGATATGAGGAAAGAATAAGAAAATAAAGGAACTCAAAATAAAAGAATAATTGAGAAATACCTTACAAAAATTTGGCAGCCTAACGACTATGCAACATGGTTTTAGAAAATATTATAAAGAGAGGGGAAAGGGGTCACCCATATATAAATGAATCATAATAAAGAATAGATCAATAATAATAAGGAAATAAGAACATGGTATGGAAACTGGAAAGTTATACCACATAAAAGAGAACTTGAATGGAAAAAGAAAGAAATTGAGAACTTTCTTACCTTGTAGAGTAACTCCTATAACTTGAAGGTTGGGACCCTGGGGGCTTAAGGAAACCTTGGGAGGACTACTAGAGAGATAAGGAGGCCAGATATTCATTAAGAAAGAACTGGGAATGAATTTAATGAAGAAATGGATTGGTATTTATAGTAAAAGTGAGGGATTATTTTAATAATTTACAAGGGACACCTCATTAGTGGTATTTGAAAAAACATGGGACTTCCCACAGTATTTTACCATGGTATTATCCACTTGGGACACGTCACATATTATTTTACTTTACACAAGTCGACCAGATGTATTACATCATTAATGAAGTCATTAACACACCGAAACTCAAAACTGCATTTTTTACTATTCACTGAAAAATCAACAGTTTCAGAAAAATCCCCAAAATTCACCATAACCATTTGTAAACATGTAGAATTAAAAAATTATTTCCATTTTTTGAAAATAATTTTCTAATTATCATTAATTTAATTTTTAAATAAAATCATACTTAATTCAAAAATTAACAATTTTAAAATGATAACTGCTTTTATATCACATTGAAAAATTAACCAAAATTTCATTATCTTCAAGCCTTAAGAAAATAAATAATAATAAAATTTACTATTAATTATGGTCATATTACTATTCATAAGGGTATATTACTATTCACTAAAAAACAAGTTGGTTCCATTAAACTCCAAATAACTTACTAAACACAATTGTAGATGACCATTTTTCAAAATTCAAAACATAGAAGTAGTAAAATTATGTTTAAAGGTTAGTTATAAATATCTAATTTAAACAAAATTTAATGCATTTCAATTTATTTTTAGAAAACCTTGGGGTGTTACATTATCCCCACCTTTTGAAAATTACACCCTTGCAATATTATTTAATTATTAAACAAGTGAGGGTGCCTTTCCCTCATAGCATTTTCAGACTCCCATGTTGCTTCTTCTACCATGTGGTTTCTCCACAAAACCTTTACCTCATATATTAACTTATGCTGCAATACCTATTCCCTTCGATCAAGAATCTGAACTAGTTTTTCTTCATAATAAAGGTTCTCTTTTAGTTGAACTTCTTATAGGCTCAAGACATGTGATGAATCTGGCACATACTTTCTCAACATCAAAACATGAAAAACATTGTGTACCTGATACAAACTCATAGGAAAAGATACTCGGTATGAAACTATTCCAACTTTATCTAGGATTTCAAAAAGACTAATGAAACACGAACTTAGTTTCCCTTTCTTAATGAAATTCATCATAGTTTTCCAAGACGATATTTTAAGGAAAACATGGTCACCTACCTCTAAAGAGAAGTCTTTCCATCTATTATCTGCATAACATTTCTTCCTGCTCTGAGCTTTCCTCATGTGCTGTTGGATCATCTTCACTTTCTCAACCACTTATTCTACTAATTCTGGCCCCATAAACTTTCTTTCACTGACTTCATACCAAAATGATAGAGTCTGACACCACTTCCCATACAATGCCTCAAAAGGTTCCATCTGTATACTGGAATGAAAAATGTTATTATAAGAAAACTTAACTAAAGAAAGATACTGATCCCAAATTCCCTAGTAGTCCACTGAACAAGATCGTAGAATATCCTCCAATGTCTGAATTTTTCATTCTGAATTCCCATCTGATTGAGGATGAAAAGTTGTACTGAAATTTAATTTTGTTCCCAATGACTTCTGAAGTCCCTTCCAAAAGTTAGAAGTGAACCGGGGATCCCGATCAGATACAATGGAAAGAGAAACTCCATTAACCTAACAATATTTTTTAGATACAACCAAGAAAGCTGATTCAAAGGCATCACATCTCGAATAGAAAGAAAATGTGCAGATTTTTTCAGCCAATCAACAATAACCCAAATCACATTGTTACCTTGAGAATTATTTTGTAGTCCCACCAAAAAGTCCATGGATAAATTCTCCCATTTCCACTCTGGAACTGGAAAAGGCTGAAGCATCCCCTTCGGTAACTACTGCTTTGCTTTAACATTTTGACATGTCAAATATTTCATGGTAAAATAAGTAATATATCTTTTCATTCTATTCCACCAATAATACTTCCGAATGTCTTTGTACATCTTAGTACATCCATGATGAACTGAAAATGGAGAACTATGAGCTTCACACAACACATATTTCTTCAATTGGGAATCAAAAGGAACACACAACCTTTTTTCAAATCTTAAAACATAATATTTATCAAGATTAAATTCTGGAAACTTACCCATTTTAACCAATTTTACCTTTTTCTATAGCTCAGAGTCTTCCTTCTGCGCTTGCTTAATTCTATCTGATAACAATTACTACACTGAAACCTGAGACAAAACAGATGTATTCCCTATATCAACAACTTATAATACAAAATTAATCAAATCATTAATCAAGGGATAATGTTACAAACGTAACATGGTTAATGATGCATGATGTTTTCGACTCAATACATCTGCCACACTGTTTTATTTTCTAGGATGGTAATTGATCACCCAATTATAATCCTTTATCAGTTCTAGAAATATTCTATATCTCATGTTTAATTCCTTCTAAGTTAATATATACTTCATAATTTTACGGTTAGTATATATTTGACATTTGGTTCCGTCTAAATGATGCCTCAAAATTTTCAAATCAAAAAACACAGCTACTAATTCCAAATCATGTGTGTTATAATTTAACTCATGAGGTTTAAGTTGTCTTGAAGAATAAGAAATTACCTGATCATTCTGCATTAAAACACAACCAAGTCCCCTCAAAGAAGCATAATTGTAGTTGATAAACTCACTATTTTGGGAAGGCAAGGCCAAAAATAGAGCATTCACCAATCTCTTCTTCAGTTACTGAAAACAAACATCACATTCTTCTGTCCAAACAAATTTAACCCCTTTTTGTGTTAACTTATTTATCAGGCTAGATAACCATGAAATGTTATTAACAAATCGTTAGTAATAACCTAACAATCCAAGAAAACTATGAATCTCTATAACAATTTTAGGTCTTGAACATTCATCAACTACTTTTGTTTTGGTAGGATCAAATGTTATTCCATCCTTATTTACAATGTGACCAAGAAAATAAATCTGTTGCAACCGAAAATCACACTTTCTGAATTTTCCATACAGTTTCTTTTCTTTTATGTTTTTTAAAACAACCCTTAGATTTTTTTCATGATCTTCTTTATTTTTAGAAAATACCATAATTTCATCAATAAACACAACCAAAAACTTATCGAAGAACTCATGAAATATTCTATTCATAAGATTCATGAAATACAACAGGTGAATTAGTTAACACAAATGGAATAATTGCAAATTCATAATGCCCATATCTAGTACGAAATGCTATTTTTGGGATGTCATCCTCCTTCCCCTTCAGCTGATGGTATCAAGATCTCAAGTCAATCTTGGAAAAGTATTGAGCTCCCTAGATCTGATCAAACAAGTCATCGATGTGAGGAAAATGATACTTGTTTTTAACGGTGATGTTATTCAAATCTCTATAATCAATGAAAAGTATCATGGAACCATCTTAATTTTTAACAAACAAAACATGATCTCCCCATGGTGAAGTTCTAGGATGAATGAATCCTTTATGAAGAAAATACTGCAACTGATTTTTCAATTAAATAAGTTCTATTTGAGCCATACGATATGGGGGTTTTGAAATTGGCACAACATCAGGAACTAATTCAATTATGAATTTGACTTCCTGATCAGGTATGACACCGGGTAACTCATTAGAAAAAACATTAAGGTATTTATTTACTATAGGCACAACATCAATATGAATAGTTCCCTTGTTTTCAACAATATGAGCAAGATAAATTTCATTTCCATATTTCAACGGTTTCTTAGCTTCCTGATATGTTATCAATGGTATTTGTTCATTATTGTATACAAACTAAAACTTTTTCTGAAAAACAACTTCTTTAGCTCTATAGTTAATCTTAACATGATAAATAGAAATCCAATCCATTCTCAGAATAACATCAAACTTGACTAAGGGAAAAACAACAAGGTTCACAGGTAAAGTATTTCCACAAAACACAATATAAATATTCTTATAATTCCTCTTTGCTATAATATTTCCCCTTGGTGTTTTAACAACAAGTTCCAGTTTCATTTATTGAGGTGATATTTACAATTTACCTGAAAATTTCTCAAAGATGAAGGAATGTGTAGACCCTGTATCAAACAAAACTTTAGAAAAATATAAGCAAAAAAACAAAGTACCTGATACAACTTCATTGGATGGACCTACATCTGCTGATATAGCTACAACGGATCTCACTACACCTTTTTTCTTATAGTATAGTTTCTTTGCATCATTTGGATCTCTCTTTGGGAAGGAATTTTCATAGTGACCCATATCACCACATTTAAAACTTTTTATAGTTTGTTTATCAGGATTAGTCTTAGGATAATTTTCATTATAATCTTAGGCCATATGTCCAAACTTACCACATTTAAAACACTTCCTAGTTTTCCTAAGACATTCCCCAGGGGGTTTCTTTCACACTTTTCACAAAATGAAAATTGGATTTTCTTACCATCAGATTTATTTGGTTGATTCTTACCCATCTCTTAACATCTAGACCTCTTCTTCTCCTTATTTCCAAAATGAACATGATCATTAGAAAACTCCATCTCTATCCTCTTATATCATCATACAATTTTCTCATAAATTTTTAATTCACAGAAGTCTAACGCCCTTCGATACCTTAGATTCAATCCTTAGTAAAAGTAGTTGATTTTTCTATCAAGATCCAGAATAAGATTTGTAGAATAACTCACCAATTGTGTGAAGTTCTCTTCATACACAACCACTGAATATTCCTCCTTTTTATTCAATTCAAGAAATTTCTTCTCTATCCTAAGTCACCCCACCTTAGGAAAATATTTTTCATCGAAAATAATTTTAAATTCATCCCACTCTAAGGCATCAATATCATCTCTATCTCTGATATTATTTACCATTGACCACCATTGATAAACTTCACCTTAAAAATGATAAATGGAAAGACTTAACTTTTTATTATTTTAACATCCCATAACATTTAATATCTTTTCAAGGGTTTTAATTCATCCTTCAGCTACTACTGGGTCAGAAGATCCATTGAAAGCAGGAGGGTGTTGTCTCATAAAATGTTCCACTATTTTCATGTTCTGTTGTGTTGCCTCAGGTTTTTCTCTTGCATGGATTACACCACCATTTATTTCTTGCATTATCTGAGCCATTACTATCACAAACTGCTCAGTTCTAATCCTTACCATTCCGTGCTGCAGATTCGGAAGGATGTTGTTCTGTCAGTGCCTCTCCTCTTCAGCTTTCCTGTTTCTTCTATGAATAACCATTCTAAACAAACATATCTTAGATGAAGAAACATGGTAATCTTTAAATGTTATAAAATTTCAAATTAATCATAGAGTAAAAATTATTTACGGTATTTTTTTAACATCATCCTAACCCCTAAAGTTATCTAAACCATCCTCTGATACCAACTATAAGGACCCAACCTTATTACATTACATTATATTGATTTTAGAAAATAAATAATTTCTTTTTAAATTGATGATCTTTTCAAGTTTATAGATTTATATAATTGGGACATAATACATTCATAACCTTACACATTGTTATATAGTGGATACCAAAAAAACAGTTTCCATTTTTTTCAAAATATAAAACATTAAAGATTAAGACATGGTTTATTTGAAAATTATTCAAACATTTAACTTGGATTCCTTATTTGTATTACACATCCTTAAGAACTATGAAAATAATTTAAAAAAACTTGGTATGAGCACAAAAACCTCAGTAAGGGATGTCAAAGAAGGAAAGAGCACATTAGTCCATGAATACTTGTAATGTATGAAAACATTTTCAAAAGACATGATTGTCACCCATATATACTTAATTTGTGAAACATTATTTTTAAACAATATCCACAAAAACATGAGATCATAAACATGATCATAAAGGTATCTTGGGGAATTACTTACATATTCTTGTAACCCTCTCAGCTACCTTATAATTTGTAACCCTCACAACTACCTTACAATTTGTGTAACCAACACAGT
The DNA here is from genome assembly GCA_963277665.1 of Viscum album. NCBI lineage: Eukaryota > Viridiplantae > Streptophyta > Magnoliopsida > Santalales > Viscaceae > Viscum > Viscum album. The sequence goes on from OY728151.1 coordinate 1,908,083,199, forward strand.
TACACATGGAGTAACCATATGTAAGATCTCCAAAATACACATAAAAAATGCATTGGAGGGAAATATAGGTCCCACCCTTCATCATAAAAAATTCCCAAGAACCAAAAAACAATCATACAACATGAATAATTTCATAAAAACGTTGCTTTAGGATTTCATAAAACAAAATTTTAAGAGGATTTAAAAAAAAGACCCTTAGAAATATCATATAATTCAAGTGAGACTTAAAATAGTGGATTGAATATGTATATAAACTGTAATTAAACATAATATAAACAAAAAACATCACAAAAATAATTCTAAGACCACATAAATAATGAAATAGGATGTTAACCCAAAGAATGGAAATCGAATTAAGAATTCCCTTACCTCGGGTTTTTCTTACTTAAAAATCATTTAAACCTACGGTATAATAGTTAGAAGAGTGTTATTAATATATTAAATAAAAATATAAATCTTTATATTGCCTTATATGATCATTTAATTACATCATTTCACCCTTTAATTGTTAGTATTTTGTTCCTTGCACTGTTTTGGGTGAGTTCTTTACATGATTTTCACGATCGGTTTATGATGGATTGTTCTTGTCGATTGGAAGTGAAACTCAAGAATTGGAATGGAAAGGTATTTAAATATTTAAAGTACCATAATTTATACCATTTATCATTTTGATTTTTTATATGAGGATTATTTATAAGTTAAAACATAAATGATGTTCGTTGAGATCATTTTAGTGGTTCTTTGATAATAATGACCTCATTTTGTCTTATAAATTAAAACCATTAGTAAAAAAGAATAAAGAACCAAGAATGAGTCATAAAACATATATTATAACCTGTTTCAACCATATAAATGGTTTCATGGCCATCCGTGAAATAATTAATGTAAATTTTAATCACATTGTCCATAATGTCAGTAATTCGACACATTACGGATAATGTTTTTATTCCTTGAAGAAGTGGGAGAGGAGAAGGATAATGATGATGAATTTTCCATGAAAATGATAAAATAAATAATATAAATTATTTATGGATCTTCCATGCCTCTTGGGTAAGAGGATATGAGGAAATAATAGTAAAATAAAGGAACTCAAAATAAAAGAATAATTGGGAAATCCCTTACAAAAATTCGGCAGCCTAACGACTATGCAACATGGTTTTAGAAAATATTAAAAAGAGAGGGGACAAGGGTCACCCATACAGAAATGAATCATAATAAATAATTTATCAAGAATAAAAAGTTAATAAGAACATGGTATGGAAACTTGAAAGTTATACTACATAAAAGAGAACTTGAATGGAAAAAAGAAAGAAATTGAGAATTTTCTTACCTTGTAGAGTAACTCCTAGAACATGAAGGTTGGGACCTTGGGGGCTTGAGGAAACCTTGGAAGGACTAATAGGGAGGTAAGAAGTCCATATATTCGTTTATGATGAATTAGAAATGAATTTAATGAAGGAATGGGTTGGTATTTATAACAAAAGTGAGGGATTATTTTAATAATTTCCAAGGGACACCTCATTAATGGTATTTGAAAAATCATGGGATTTCCCATGGTATTTTCCAATGGTATTAGCCACTTGAGAAACCTAAAATCTTATTTAACTGTGAAAAATTCGACCAGATTTATTACATCGTTATTACATCATTAATTATGTCATTAACATACCGAAACTCAAAACTGTATTTTTTACTATTCACAAAAAAATCAATTGTTTCAGAAAAATCCCCAAAATTCACCCTAACCATTTATTTCTGTGTAGAATTTAAAAATTAATTCCACTTTTTGAAAATAATTTTCTAAATATCATTAATTTAATTTTTAAATAAAATCATAATTAAAAAATCAACAATTTTAAAACTATAACTGCTTTTATATCACAATAAAAAAAATAACCAAAATGTCATTATCTTCAAGCCTTAATAAAATAAAATAATAAAATTTTCTATTAATTATGGTCATATTACTATTCATATTACTATTCATAAAGGTATGTTACTATTAACAAAAAAAACAAGTTGGATCCATTAGACTCCAAATAACTTACTGAGCACAATTGTAGATGACCGTTTTTCAAAATTCAAAACATAGAAGTAGTAAAATTATGTTTAAAGGTTAGTTATAAATATATACTTTAAACAAAATTTCATGAATTTAAATTTATTTTTATAAAACCTTGGGGTGTTACAATTGGTGTCATATAACACTATATACTCAACCCAAAATTCTGTAAATCTCATGATATGAGTGCTTATCAGCCTTTAATGTAGCTCCTTAAATGACTTTTGAATCTTCTCTAACCAGTTAATGGGTTTCCATTTAAGGGAAAAGGTAGTTAAGGGAGATTAAATCCTAGATAATTATGGCATGAATCTCTAGTAATAATATCCTACCCAAGAAAACCCCTTATCTCCATTATGTTACTAGGTGGATCCCAAGCTAGCACTATCTCAATAATAACTAGTCCTACACCTACTCCCTCCTCAGAGATAACATATCATAGAAAGTGGACCTCTCTAATATCCATATGATTCTCTTAAAGTACATTTATTATTATCCTCAAATTCTCTACAAACTCAGCCTCTAATATTGATTAAATTATAATTTCATCAATAAATACCACTACAAACTAGTCTAGGGAAGGTTGAAAGATTTATTTCATGATCCCCATAAACACTATAGGATAATTTTTCATGATAAATGGAATCAATGAGTACTCATAATGATCATAGTGACATTAGAATACTGTATTTGGTATACCCACCACACAAACCTGCAACTTGTGATATCTTGACCTATAGTCGATCTTTGAAAACCACTTTTCCCCTTTCAACCAATCAATGAGGTCATTGATTCTATGTATTGGATACTTATTATTAATTTTTACCAGGTTTAGGTGAAAATAACACACAAAAAAACATAGGCTCTTATCCACATTCTTGGTAAATAATATCAGAGTTTCCCAGGGGGACACACACTGGGTCTGATAAATCCTTTCCTCTAAAGTGTTGAAGTTAGTGTTCTAGAACCAATTGATTGTACTTTGTTTACATGTATATTAAAACATTTTAATATTAATAAAAACATATTAATATATATTGTTAATTATTCATCATGACTTTAATGTAATAATATCATAGGGTATCTATCGCAATGATAAGGTTATAAAAGTTCCCCACTATGATGATAACCCTGAAATTCTATGATGATATTCTTAAATATAGTTCTATGGTTGGATAAAATTATATCATGGAACACATAGAATGTGAATGTTAGGTGAATGTACTTGTAAGTATATGTTTCTTCTTATTATGAATTTCACACTTGGTAATATCTAATATGGGAGATTATGAGAATATACCCACCAGTAGGAATTCTGCATGCTTTGGTGTCACCAGATATTCCTATATGTGAGTGTGTGTAATGGTCCTTAGAATTTAATATTATCATTAATTCATGTCATGATCCTCTCAATTAGATTTACTGACCAAAACCATGGCACCATATATTTGTGGGAAATAGGGTACATTGGGTGTTTCATGATTAAAATGTTATTAATAGATAAGTTGAGGAAGGATATGTAATTTCCATCTTTATGGAAGTTTATATCTAAACCCTTGATTGGAATAGAACTATTGCATTAAATTTTATGTCCATGGTGTAACAACCTATTTATTTCAAATATTCAAAGAAATATGTAGAAAACTTATAGGTTGATGACACTGATGTGAAACCTTCTTGATGAGATATTAATAAAAATGGATTATATTACAAAATGAGTGTTGGTATGTGGTTTTCTTCATTACAACATTAAGTTATTTCTCTTGGGTTCTTTGACATGTTTCTAGATAGTAATCTTTTATTTTAGGCAATATCATATAATTCCAATGAGAAATAATCCTAGAGGGTCACACACTATATGTTTCTATTGATCTTGATTAAATTATATTTTAATTTAATTATTAGAATAAATTTTATTCTCATGATTGAGAAATAATTTTATTCAAGTTTTATTGATCACTAATATTCACCAGGTAATAAATAATTATTTAATCATTCATAAATAATTTATTTTATTAAATTAATATTTAATAAATATTTATTTTATGGACTATGAATAAAATGTTTATTTTATTTATTGATGAATAAAATATTTAATAAAATATTTATTAATGTATTCAATAAATGTTAAAGAATTGAATCAGACCAAGATCTTGTATGATGATGAATATTTATTTTCAAGATGGTAAATAATATTTATCATTGCGTGAGTTAGCACACATGATAAATTAATAATAATAATTTTATTATTATATATAATGAGGTTTAATAATGATTACTATATTATTTAAGGTCAGTTATGCAATTAAATAATATTTTAACCTAAACACTAACTCAATAAGTAGATTATTATATTTATTATATAGGGTTAATCAAGATTTATGAATCTTTGTGCACATTAGAATTATCTCCCCATTCCTTACCCTCTCTTCCTCTTAATAATGAGAAACATTAGAGAATTTTCCTTAATTTTGAAGGAACTTTATGTGATCAACACGAAAAAAGATAATTGCTTTCTATATTAGCACCCAAAAATAAATTGGTGTTTCTCAAAGATCAAAGGATCACATGTGGATAACCATTAGTGGGATTATATACTTGGATCCTACCTATGCAATGAAGGTAATTTGAGAAGGGTTTATGTGTGATCAACATCATCAAAGAAATTTCCTCGACAAGGTAACCAATTCTTTAGATCATAAATAAATTAATTATAAATTTAGAATGAAAAGATCCTCTATGATTATAGGGATTTTATCTATGTAAATATACATTGGAAAAATATCATTGTTCATGATGTTCAAATCCTGTATAATATTGAAAATAATCCACTGAATCAATAACACATTTTTGTTTATCTCCCACCTTAGTGAATATGCTGCACTCATAACCTATAAGTGGTATCAGAGAATCCACATTTCAAATTTATGATTATTTATTTGATTATAGATCTATATGTGAAATAGTGGTAAGATTTTTATTTGATGAATTATTCATTATTTAATTTGATTTTAATTAAAATGTTTTCAACATATTAATAATCATCACTCAATGTTTCATTTTCTTAAAGGACTATTAATAGATGAAGAAAAATTGAAGTTTCCATTGGGAAGTGTTGAGGATTCTGGACAGATAGCATGGGATTACATAGCATATAGCTGGAGTAAACATCATGTACCCAAGTGCAATGTACCTGGCCATGTAATGGGATATATGATGCACCGAACAATAACTACTCATGGTGCATTTATTGGAAACCACTTTTAGACTAGGCTAACCTGACACATGACTTGTCGGATTACACGGTGTGTAGCTAGATTTCACACCGTGTAGTCAACATAGTTTAACAGAAAAATTCATGCAATATGTGTGGTAATATACATGGAAAAAAATATATCATACTACCATCCTAGATAAATAATGGAATACATGACATTTTGTCAGCATACACAATGTGTCGTTAATTATTTCCCATGTTTTAAATACATGTCGATCCATTCAACAAGTCATGAAGATACACAACATGTGAAATACTCGTCATGTAGCTAGATTGTACATGTCATGTAGTCTTATATTTTATGAACATGATGAGTCCTTTGATGGGTTGTATGAAAAAATAAAAAGAGTGATACATGGCATGTAGATGGATTGTTTGTGTAGTCCAGCCGAGGTACACATCGAAGCCCCAGGTGTGTATCATAGGTACACGAAAATTGAGGTACATGACGTGTATATCATAAGTATACACATTGTATTCTCCCAATAAAGGAACAAAAATGAAATTACCTTAAATTAATAATTACAACATTAAAAACTTATTATATTGATTGAAACATTTTATGTTTGACAATTTAATAATGGTTTTAAATAATTAATAAATGCTCAATTAATTAAGTTTAATTATCTATAATTATTGTTCCTATCATTTATTTTATATGAATGAATTTATGATGGGTATATCTAAGATAATTCATATGGTCATTAAGATGAAATGTAATTAATTAATTAATTAATTAATTCAAGTGAATTTATCGTAGTAATAAAGAATGAATAGTAACAAATGTTAGCTAGTTTACTTTTTTTGTAACCATTGTAAGTGTATGAATGATCATGAGTTAGACCAAGACCTGTGTATGTGTTATCATTATTTAATTTAATTTATTACATGAATTTTAAATTATTAATTATTAAATTAAAATGATGGATTGTGAGTCAACCCTCCCTCTATTATTATGTAGGACCTACATGTCCAATGTGATTTATGTAATTATACTTAACCAATCCTTTGATTTCTCTTATCTGTATGTGAGTTATAAATACATTTAATAAATAGAGTATCATAAGGAATGTGTAGGTAGTTCAAGATAGAACTAATATGATTCTAACCCAGGAGATACATTGGTGGATAGGTGAAATACTATAACTTGTGACAAGACCATCACAAGGAGTTTCCACTTGGCCATAGGTTGATTTATTATTTTATTAAAAAATCAACCATTATATAAGAACATGATCGAGTAATTTATTTATTTAATTCTATATTATTCTTTATTTATTTTATGGGTGAAAGACCACAATCGCATAAATAAATGAACTAATGTAAAAAAATGGAATATAAATAAATGTATTATGAATAAATGTATTATCAAAACATGGTTAATCACTTAAGTAAAATCCAATTAATATTAAAAAGACATGTAAAATATAAAACATGATAATTTTATACATAATAAACAAAAAAACCCTCAACTAAATATAAAGTCATACTTTTCTTTCCGTTTATTTATGAGGAGTGAAATCCTTAGAACTAAGTGTTTAACCAACCCTCATCAGGACACTTACTTTTAACATGGAGTTATTATGAAGGTTATGGGTTGAATTAACCATATTACATCAAGAAAATTATCAGTCTCTAGACTTGATGTAACTTATAAGAAAGTGTTGAGGAAATCCAAGTTAGTATTTTATGATTGGGAAGTCCACTCAATTGATCAAGGAGCTGCAATCCCTTAATTGATAAAATACTACCTACATAAAAACCTTCAATTAGCTTGAACAACCCTTATTGGGGTTATGTTAAAGGGTTATATGGTTATTTTACACTAGACTATATAAGAAACTAGGAATTCCGAGTTCAATGGTGAGGTCTGTTGGGACTTGATAAAATAGTGGGAGATTTAATAAAAAATTTATTATTATTATTTCTCAAATAATTTGTAATAAATAAATATACTAATAATTTTCTCTTTTAAATTATATAATAATGGAAAGTTCCTCATCCACATTATACTTGTTATTTATATTGTAGAAAGACCATATCCTTAATGGTAGTAACTTCCAGGAGTGGTTCAGACGCCTTTGGGATATATTGTTCCATGAATGGAAATCATACATGCTAGAATACTCACTACCTGATCTAGATAAAAATGAGGTGAGTTATGAAGAGTTAATTATCTATGAAAAACATTTGAATGATGTGTTAAATGTTCAATTTTTTATTCTATAATATATGTCTATTGAACTCATGAAGCCTCACTAAAACATGGAGGCTTATGGAATGCTCGATCATATCCAAGGTCTTTACCAAGAGAGAGAAATATAGGAATAATTCAAGATCTACAAGGCACTCTTTCAAATTAATATTGGATAGGGTTCCCTATATAGGCCTAAAATAGTCAAAATAATTAACTACATTGAGTTCCTAGAGGTTATAGGGTTTAAATTAACTGATGAACTATGCACCAATCTCATTCTTGCATCACTCCCTTAGATATTCTCCAACTTTTTTGTAAATTTTAATATAAACAACATTGATAATTCTCTTCCATAATTACTAAATCTTCTTTTCTAAGTAGATAATGAAAACAAAGTGTGAAAATACTTATTTCCTTATGGTGAATAAATGAAAAGGCCAAGTGAAGTGATACAAGTGCAAAGATTCTTCACGCCCTTCTAAGAAGATAAAGATCAAGGGTCAAGCAAGGGATCATGTTGTTATCTATTTTTCTTGCAGAAAGAAGGGCCACTAGAAGAAAAACTTCACCCATACAAAGAAGTAAGGGTAAGCTTTTAGTGTGTTTATTGTCATGTTCAATTTTATTATTTCTATAAATTGATAATTAGATACAACTTTTGGTGCTCACATATGTATTTAAATATAGGAACCAAGTAGATTTAGAAATATTGATCAAGGGGAGGTAGATCTATGAGAAGGTAATGAAGATAACCTTTCTTTTGTAGATTTTAACTACTACCACCATATGTTTCCAATGAGAATGATCTTGGTTTTAAAAGATTGTTATTATGTTCCATTTTCCCCAAAAACATTATTTATTTATCCATACTTTATATATATGGATTTATTTCCAAAATTTGGGAGTAAATGTCTCTTCTTTATAAAGAGATAATTTTTTATGGTAAGGTATATTTAAATAGTGGTCTTTATATGTTATATTATATGAACCAAGTAATGATAATCAATAACGAAACTAGTTCACATGATTCATACCACACCCAACTTTGGAATCAACATCTAGGTCATGTGAATGAAAATAATTTGAATAAGTTAAATCAAGATGGAAATCTAGATGCCTTTGTACTAAAAATACTTGGTGTATGTTATGTATGTTTACAAGGAAAATGAATAAATCTCCATTTATTGGAAAAGGTGAAAGGGACAAAGATATTATTGAATTAGTTCATACTAATGTGGGTGGACCATTTCCAATTGAATAAAGGTGTGGGTACTCATACTTCATAACTTTTACCGATGATTTTAGTAGATATGGATATGCCTAATTAATAAAGTATAAGTTGGATTATTTTGAAAGATTCAAGGAATATAAGAATGATGTATATAACCATATTGGTAAGAATATTAAGAAAACCCACCCAGACTATGGTGGGGAATAACTTAATCAAGACTTCATTGATTATCTATGGGAGTTTGGGATCATATTCCGACTCACTCATCCTTATACACCTTAGTGGAATGATGTGAGTGAAAGGAGGAACCACGCATTTTTAGACATGGTGATATCAATAATGATTCATGTGAGTTTTCCATTATCCTTTTGGTAATACATGTTACAAACATCAACAGAAATACTAAATCAAGTTACAACTAAAGTGGAAGATGGTATACCATACCAATTATGGAAAGGAAATAAACCCATGTTTTTATACTTACACGTGTACGGTTGTAAAGTATTTGTTAAGGCCTCTTCAAGTTAAGAACTTTCAACTCTAATCATAATGTCTACCCTTATGGGATAACCCAAGGAAACAAGGGGATATTACCTATATGAACCCTAAGGTAAAAAGGTAATAGTGGAAATACTTTATATATTCCTTGAGAGTGATAAAATTTCTAAAAGATATAGTGGGAGAGAGATAGACTTTGATGAAGTCCAGGCTCAAGGTACATAATAATTGGTATAGGAATAGATACAATAAACCTCCATGGAAGAAGAAAATATTTTAGAGACACAAGAAATACTAGGAGTACAAGATAGGTTAGAGAACCATAAAGATATGTTTCTAGAGTCACTGAGTATGGTGACTCATTATTAGTTTATAATAATGATCCTATAACCCATAAATAATTATTAAGAAACACAAATATTTCCATGAAAAAAGAATCCATGAATTATAAAATAAATTCCATGTACTAAAACCAAGTCTGGATTTTTGTAGATCCTCCAGTAGATATAAATACCATTGGTTGTAAATGGGTATTCAAGAATAAACTAAACATGGATATAAAATTTAGTACCACTAATGCACAACTAGTTGTAAAAGGGTTTAAAAAAAATCAAGTCATTGAATATAATATTTCTTTACTATTTTCTATGCTAAAATCCATAAAATTTATACTTATCATTGCGGACTTCCATGACTATGAGATTTGTAAAATGGATGTCAAAATGGACTAACTTAATAGTAACCTTTAAGAAGATTTCTATATGAAACAACCTAAAGGGTTTATGAGTCCAAAGGACTCCAATAAGGCATAAAAGTTATAAAAAAAATCTATTTATGGATTAAAGAAAGTTTCCAAGTCATGGAACATTTGGTTTGATAAATCTATAATAGAATTTGGTTCTATAAATAAGGAATGTGAGCCTTGTGTCTATAAAAAATTTAATGGGAGTGTGATCATTTTCTTGATAGTATATGCTGAAAAAATATTACTTATTAGAAATGAAATACCAGTATTACAGTTTTATGAATCATAGTTTATAAAATGATTATATATGAAGGACTTAGGTGAGGAATCATATATTTTTGGGATCAATATCCATCATGATAGATACAAGAGACTGATCAGTCTAAGTCAAAGTACATATATTGAAAAGATACTGAAAAGGTTCAGTATAAAATAATATAAGAGGGGATTATTTACAATGTCACATGTCATTAATTTTTCTAGGAAAATGTGTCCTTAAACACATGAGAAATGATAAAGGATGATAAGTATTCCATACACGTTGATGATTGGGTTAGTCATGTATGCTATGATATATACTAGGATAGATGTCGCCTACACCTTGAGTGTGGTAGGAAGATATCAAGATGACCAAGGTGACTGCCATTAGATGAAATTAAAGACTATACTTAAGTGTTCGAGGTATACTAAGGATATGTTCATAATCTATGTAGGGTATGAGAAACTAGTCATCAGAAGATATACATAAACTAGTTTTCAAACAGATCAAGATGATTTGAAATCATAGATGAGATACATGTTAACTTTGAATGGACATGATGTGATCTAGAAGATCTCAAAGTAGGATGTGGTCATAGATTATATAGTAGATTCCAAGTATATTTGAGATTATAAGGTAGTTAATAAGTAGTATTGATACAAAACTTCATCCATGATATTGACATGGTACCCAATAGTAAAGATCATATCACACAAGATTGGGATAATACTGCAGTAGTGTCACTCACAATAGATCCATGGTTACATAAACAAATGAATTATATACTTAAAAAGTATTATCACTTGTGGGTTTTATTATTATAGAGTCGAATTTTTAGTGATTAGAATTACCACGGAAGAAAACATGGTGGATCCCTTGACTAAATCCTTAACTCAGTAGAAATATGATAATCTTCAGTGGTCTAGCAGATTGAAATACATAGGTAGTTGGATCTATTCCATTGGGAGTTGGTTTGAGTTGGTGTTTTAGAACCAAATAAATTTACTTTTATTAAATGAATATTCTAATATTATAATATTAATAAAACATCTTATTATATATCATTCATTATTATGTATGAATTTACTGTAATAATGCCCTAGGGTATCTGTCGCAATGATAAGGTCACAATAGTTCCCCACTATTATGCAAACCTTGAAGAGCTATAATAATATTATTAAATAAATTTCTATGGTCAGAAAATGTTCTATGATGGGACACATAAAATTTTACTTTCAGGAGTGAGTACTCAAAATCAGATGAGGCTTCTTGTTATGAAGCTCACACTTGGTAATCTCCAAGATGAGAGATTATGAGAACAAACCCACTAGTTGAAATTCTTCATGTTTTGGTGTCATTGGATATTCCTATCTATGAGCATGTGTAATGGTCCTTATAATTTAATATTAGTATTGATCCATGTCATGAATCACACACTTAAACTTACTGACCAAAATTGTGACACTATATGTTCATGGGAAGTAGGGTATGTTGGATACATCACAACTGATATTTATTCATTGATAAGTTGATTAAGGATTTGAAACTTCTATCTTTATAGAAGTTGATATCTTGGATATTTTATTGGAATATAATATTCACATTAAATTCCATATCCATGGTGCAACAACATGTTTATTTTAGATTATCAAAGAAAGACATATCAAGATTATAGGTTGATGAAATGAATGCACAAATTTCTTGATGAGATATCGAGACAAAAGGATTATATTATACAAAGAGCATTCTTATATGGTTCTCATGATTTAAATATTAATTTCCTTCCCTTGGTTACCTTAACCTATTGCTATATAGTAATATTATACTTTAGGTAAACCCATATAATACCAATGAGAAATAATCCTAGAGGGTCACAAACTAAGTTTTTCTATTGATCTTAATTAAATTCTATTTGAGTTTAATTATTTGAATATATATTATTCTCAAGATCGAGTAATAATTTTATTCAAGTTTTATAGATTTCTAATATTCACAAGGTAATAAATAATTTATTTTATTAAATGAATATTTAATAAATATTTATTTACTAAATTTTGAATAAAATATTTATTTGATTTATTGATGAATAAAATATTTAATAAAATATTTATTCATTTATTCAATAAATGTTGAGGAATTGGAGCAGAATAAGATCATTTCTGGAAATGAATATTTATTTTCAAGATGGTAAATCTTATTTATCATTTCTTGAGTTAGTGCACATCATAAAATAATAGTAACAATAATAATATTATATAAAATGGGTTTTAATAATGATTACTATATTATTTAAGGGATGATACACAATTAAATAATATTTTAACATAAACCCTAGCACTATAAATAGATCGTTAAATCTACTGTATAGGGTTAATAGAGATTTAAGAATACTTGTGAACAATGGAATTCTCTCTCCATTACTTCTCCTCTCCTCCTCCCAAGAATGAGAAGCACAAGAGAGATTCCCTAAAGATCGAAAGAAATTGATGCGATCAACATGAATAATGCAAGATAATTGATTTTCCACGCTAACACCCAAAAAATCAGTTAACATCACTCAAAAAAATAAAAGGATCATGTGAGGATCATTTCTAGAGAGACTCTACAATTGAATCCTCCATACACAATGAAGGTAATCTGAGAAGGGTTTACATGTGATCAACTTCATCATCAAAGAAATTTCCTTAACGATGTAACCATTTCTTCCAATCATAACTAAATTAATTATAAACTTAACATGAAAGGATCCTCTATGGGTTATTGATTTATCTCTATGTCAATATTTAGTGCAAAAATATTTTTGGTCATGGAATTCACATCATGTACAATATTTCAAATGATCCAGTAAATCAACCAAACCTTTTGGTTTATTGCCCACCTTAAAACTTACTCTATGCCTACAACCTTCATGAAGGTCCTCCAACTACGCCCTTAGCTCTCAAAGATTAGTGGGAGACATCTGATATGATACTTAATATATTAGAGTAGTTCTATGATGCAAGTAAATATATAAGTCTACCTCCCGATGAGGAGGTAAATTAGGTACATCCTTGGGGAGGACATATTGGTACCCCTCTACCACTATAGGTAACCAAACATCCACTGAGTCTATTTCACCTAGACTAAAGCGTTTCAACTGATGAGAAATTTTCTATATTTTCCTACACATGATCCTACTTTGACCAGAATTCCTTATTATATGTGAAGAAAAATCACAACCTATTATCCTGAATGCACCATATCCTATGTATAAAATAATAAATCTAGGAATAGATGATAGATAAACAGTCTATATCAAGAATGAAATCATAAGGTCTCATTGTCACTATGAAGATATCCCAGAATAAATTATCTCCCTTGAGAGCCAAATCACATTAATGAAAGAAGAGTGTGATGATAGAATACACTCTAGGAAGAGTCTCTAGCTGTAAGGGTTGTGCTAGAGGTTCCACTAGAATCTCTAGTTCTTGAAAAAGGGATAAGGCCAGTAAGGAGTAGATCACACCCGTGTCTACCAAAACAGAGGCTAAGTTAAAAAAAGGATAGATTTTATAATAAATAATTCTTAGATTCTATAGGTCAAAAGCCTCAATTACCTGCAACTATCCATGTCCCTTGATTCCAACCCCCATAGCCTAGAGTTTTCCACCTATAGGTGGTGGTGGTGTTATTATATCACAACATTGAAAACCTCCTACATGTCCCTTTCCATGATCACCTTCCTAAGGATATCCATGATTTCCCCTAGGTGGTTCTTGGTTATGTCGTTTCCTATGATTTGGTGGTACATCTACTACCTGTCCCTCCTTAACTACAGGATAAGTTGTCCAGTCCTAATAAATATAACCTCACTCATCATAAGAAAATAAATTCCTTTCTCCTGATTGACTTGATACCCTCTAAAATCATTAATTCACTAACCATTTATTCTAAGAATACAATTGAGAGCATCTCAGGTGTCTAGGTCTTTGAGTCTACCACTGGTCATCTAATGCTGATATCTTTTCTCTTGGATGACCACTACTAGCACCTTTTAATTTTATATAATCATTTAAAAAGTTCTCAACCATTAGGGAATTCTCTATAACCCTAACAAAGATGGTGATATAAAGAGGCACCACTCCTGATCAAACATATTTAGGAATCCCCCTCTTGAAAATCCACACTCAAATATACCCATCATGAACCATGTCAAGAGAGTATTTCATGATATTAGTGACCCTTGATGCATACTCAGTCATAATCATTCTTCCCTGTTACAACTTGAGAAGATATTAGATTCACACTGAATACAGAGCACCAAAAAATACTCCTCTGATAAGAGGTTCCCTAACTCACTCTAAGGAAGATTCATCTCATCATGTGTATAAGTCACCAAGATCCACCAATTTCATACTATTCCATGGAGAAGGATAGCTGCATGCACCGCTATCTAGTTGAGAGGGGTCCCAACTAGATGTTACACTTAGACCATTGACTATTGTCAATCCTCTGCTTCCTATGGGTCTATATCACCCAGAAACCTAAACAACCTTTGGCTCTAGAACTCATGAAGTAAACTCAACCTACACGAATCATCCTCTTGTATTGATGGAATGATCTACTACTCATCATGAGGATAAAAATTATCTTATGCTACGGGGTCCAGGTCTACTTACTACTCAATGGGTGTAATTATCACTCACTATCCACCTATAGGAAACACCACATGTAACTTACCTACCTAGGAACCACTAATTCGGTGCCTTGATATGGTTTTCCACATTTCATTAATCATACCTCCCTGTATCCCAGAGGCTTTCAACTAGTAATGAGTGTCTAAAGGTGGTATAGTGGGGTGATTATAATCTCTATATTATTAATAAATATATACTAATCATAAATAAATGTGAGGTATAAAAGATAAATAATAACTAATAACTAATAATAAACATGAAAAATGAAAATAATCTGATCATGCATGAACATGACCAACTATAATTATAAAGAATAAAATATAAAAAAATTAATATATACAACAATTATAGAATAAAAAATAATAAATAAATAAAAGACCCAACTCTAATATGAATTTTGAGTACATGCTCGACCCCTAGATCTATGTCAAGTCCTAGTCCATAGAAAATTAATGTAATATAATCACAATCCAAGTCCTAACCCACAACCCATAAATCTATCCGGGTACCATTCAGTGGCTGAAATAGGGTGTGAGTAAAACTCTGTAGGCCACCAAAAATGGAATTTAATGCATATCAAGTATGTGAATATAAAATTAAGTACTAACAAAATATTGTATAATAAATGTGACCTAGTCAGGCTCAAGATCCTCAATAGACACCCAGTTGAACCTACCTGCTTCAATAAAAGCCAATATTTCTCTAAACATGAAATTATATATATATATATATATACATATAGATGTATATAAAAATATACATGTATTGGAGAGGACCCAAGGCATAAGACCCAGGCGTCCCCATAAGGATAACATAAAATTATCATACTTTAAATGAGGGATGCCATGCCCAATGATATCAATGAAAGACAAGGGACATCATACCGAATAGTTCCAAATGAATGATAAGGGATGTCATGCCCATAATTACCACTAATAAATGGAAACACCATGTTCGTAATTTATATAAAAAGACAATAAACACCATCTCCCATAATTTACAATACAATGATAAAGGACCCTATTCCCAATAATCTCAGATGAATAAAAAGGGACATCATGGTCAATAGTTTAGATGGATAATAAGGGACTCCATTCCCAATTTTATTCTATAAGTAATGAGGACAATTATTTCTAACACCGCTTACCATCTATAATTCATTTAATTCTATGTTCCATAAAGACCAAGTGACATTGTCATTCCATTCACTTACTATTTAACACGGTTAAACATTTAATTTAATCTAACAAATTACATTCCATTTAACTCATGCCAAGAGATCAAGACCACCCATAATCTCAGGAATCATAAGAATACTTCATAAATTAACTAGGGATAAGTGGGTCTCCATTACACTTTATAAATCATCATTATTAATTAAGTTAAATAATGTCTAATTTTTAATGTCCTGACTTGGGATCCACTTAATCCATGCCATGAGTTATTAGGTCACATGGATTCAAGCATGCCTCCCTATATGATAGAGGATACCAACTAGAAACAATGGTGTAAAGGTTTTCCATTGGGGAGACTATACCCTCTTATCAGAATGGAACAATGGAAACATCCATAAACATACAACACTGGAAGCAAATAAAAAACATACAGAATAAAATAAACAAATACAGAAGTGTAAATAATAAAACAACTGATAATAATATAAAAAATCATAGAGGTAGTTTCAAACACATAAATGTAGATGTATAAAAGGGGAATAGGGGGCATGCATAAACAAAAACTACAAAAAAGGAAAACAACTGTTCTAATAGAATCTCGATTGAATGCTCGGTCCTCTACTCCTAAGATCTATCTATAAGTAATTAATATTAATAACCTGTAATAAGGTCTTTTTATTTACCCATACCTATAGTCATATAATATTCTTAGGTACCAAAGGTATCCCAAGTAGGTTGTGAGATAAAAATATTAGTAGGCCACCACCAATAGTGTCTAGTATTAATCCAAGCAGTGATCATAAATAAACAGTGTGCATGAATAAAATAATAGGAAAACAATGATGAAATAAATAACCAGCCTACTCATGTTCCTATAGGACACCTGTCAAGTCTACTTACTTTGGCTCATGGACAGAATGAGTTTCTGAGAGGTAACTATATATATTAGTAATATATATATATATATAATATAACATATTTATATATATTACATATACCTATATGAACCAAGTACGTGTGGATGTAAGTGGCCATATACCTGGAGTACTAGTGCTGGCTAGACCGGGGCAGAACTCAGACATCCATGACCAGTCTAGTGATCCTATAAGATTAAAAAAAGGGTATATGCCCTACATTGTATAGTGAGTGGGAGACATCATGCTCATCACTCGACATGGTGATTGTACCATCATGTCAACACTCTAACAAGGGATGTGGCATGTCAAGCCCAATGTCCAACTAGTGTCATTGGTGTGAGAATTCATGCTCAACACCTGATGTAAGGGAGAGTGATAGCGTCATGATCAACTGAACCCTTAACATCATACCACAACCTATATCGAGGTATAATTATGTTTATAATAAAAAACAAGAGGAAATACCACTCATATGTTTCATTAGTCAATTTCAATTTCTATCAAGCCAATATAATTCATAAGGAACATTTAATATAACTTGTGATAAATGGTGTAACCTTTCCACCATTTATAGTTCATCACATTTCATTCATTCATTTCATTTAAGTGAAAGAAACTCAGCATGTAAAATCCATTCCATATAATCCATTTCACTTAAACCATTTTAATTAATTTAAATAAAAAGGTAACCATCATGAATAGGCCATCCCATATAAAGCCATCCCATACAAATCATTCAACAAGGAATTTCAATTTACTAAGATCAAGGGGTAATTTTAAAAAGGTTCCATGGTTAAATAAGGGAATTTACAACATGGAAAATTCCAATTATAGCTTGGTCCAAACACCTATAAGGTTCCTTGAGTTCTATTAAACACTCATATATCAAGGGAAATTCCATTTAAAATTCAATCCAACAAAATATAAGAAGTCATTTTAGGTGCTTTTACAATTAACCATTTTAGGGAAATGAATTTGGCACACCTAATGGGTGTCCATAATGAGTTCAAACGCCTTTAAACTACCAAACAAGGATCATGAAGAGTGTATCCAGGTTTAAGGGTCAATTTGATATAAAGGATCCTATTAAAATGTGGTGCTCAGAAAAAGTTTGTGTGCGACATAATCACATAGCTACGAAGCATAAAAAATCACGGGGAAAATGAAGATAACACCTACCTCAAGGCTATAGAAAACTACTCTCTCAATATCAGCCTCAAATTAAAAGTATGTTGGAAGGTATATAAGAAATTTTCCAGCATCCTTAAGGAATCCAACACCTTTAATGAATCTAGAATCAGATACTGAATGTAGAAGTTAGATCAAAGACTAGGTTGAGAGGATTTTGATCTCATGGGAGAATAAGAACTAATCCATCCACTGGAGGAAGAGAGGAGAACAAGGAAATATGGTTATAAGTTTAATGAAGGGAAAAATACAATTCACCCTTAAAATAAGGGGTGCACAGTTTGGATGTACGATTTGGCCAAATCATCTACAAACTGTGCTCAAGACTACTTCTTAAAAAGTTACCTGCATGGTTAAGGAACATAGTTTCCCAAACCATGAGAAAAATGTGTGAAATTACTCTGTTAAAAAACTATAGTTCCTCACATGTTCATGTACCCTAGGTCATAAAGATTCAAAAAAACTGTGTGGCCGCCACTGCACTCCTATTCTCCCCATAGGGTTAGGAGGAAATGTGCAGGATGGGTTGTATGATTTATTTTCACTATTCATCCCAATCATTTCTTCCCATTTAAGGGTTTTGGGCTCTGAATGATCCCAATACATACCCAATACTTACTTGACATGATTAGACATCATTATTAGGGTTGTTTAAGGGAATTTAAATGAAAACAAAACAATTTGTACCTTTGTGAAAAGATTGGTCATTACAAACTCCCCTCTTTAAAGAAACTCATCCTCAAGTTGGAATTATGAGGGTAAAGAGGTATCTTTAGCAAAGAGTTCTAGATACTATGATCTTATATCATCTTCCCACTCCCAGGTCTTAGCCTATACTTAGCCGTGCTACCATAACACCCATACCAAAGGAACGAACATGCCTCAGAGTGTATTTATTCCCCGATAAAAATATGAATAGGATACTACTCAAAGGAAGAATATACATCCATCTCAACCTCATCAGGCTAAAAGAAATGTGATGGGTCTGGATAATATTGGTGTAGTTGAGATACATGAAAGGAATTATCTATAGACCAATATTTCTGGGGAATTTCCAACTGTTAAGCCACTAGTCAGATTCTTTTCATAACATTGAAGGGTCCAACATGCCTAGGTGAGAGATTAACCTACCTATGAATATGTATATAACCCAACCAGGGTAAGAATCATAAGAAAACCTAGTCTCCAACCTCAAAATCGAGAGCTCACCAGAGTCTGTTGGCATAGAAATGCTATCTGGACTGAGCTATCATCATGAACTTTTTGATCAGCTGGAATTGCTTTGTAGTCTTATAAATGACACATGGTCTAAGAATAACTTCCCCCTTACCTACAATTATCATAGAGGTGAACAATAAGGAATAACATATAAGGCTTCATAAGGATTGATCTCAATGGTAGCCTGGAAGTTATTATTATAAGAAAACTCAATGAGGGGAATGTGTTTCTCCCAGGAACCCCCAAAGTAAAGGACACATGCACAAAACATGTCCTATAGAACCATAATTGTATGCTATATATATCCATTAGCATGTAGGTGACCAGATATGCTCAAAAGAAACTATATACCCAAGGTCATCTACAACCCCTACCATAAACGTGATGTAAAGTGAGAATCTCTATGAGAAACTATAGAACTAGGAGATCCATGAAGATGTACAAACTCCCTAGCATAAAAAAATTTCTATATAATCTACCAAGAAGGTATCTTTTATAGGTAAGAAGTATGGAAGCTTCATAAAATGATAAAAAAACCCACACTGTATAATTTCCATGAGTTGATCTAGGTAAACCAATCATGAAATCCATTGACAAATCAACCCATTTCCACTTAGGAACGGACAACGGCTATAAAATAAAGGATGGTCATTGATGTTATGACTTCACCTGATGACAAGTGGAACATTGAGTGATGAATCTAGAAAATATAACATTTCATACCACTAATACTAGCATCATAAATCTCAATACATTTTGGTGACATTTGGGTGAACCACCCATACCAAGGCATGAAATTCCCACATCAACTCCTCCCTGATTACTACGGGGACCCATACACATCCATGGAATAACATGGTATCATCCCCATCCATGGTACAACCTGAATATGTATCATCATATGATATTATTTCCCTTAGGATAAGGCCTTCAAGATTATAAAACTGTCTCATTCTTACCTGTTCCATAAGAGTATAGGTCACTGCTAAGGTTGAGAAGATATTCTGACCATGATCCTCCTGATCCACAATGTGAATCTCTAAGAATAAGTCCATGAGCTTCCATTATACACTAGAATCCTTAAAAATATAATTCTGAGTCTTCTGGATCATATCTTCAGATAAAGAATTGTCTTTACCAGGCATGTAGGTAAGCTCAAAATCGAACGACTGTAGGTACTCAACCCACCTATGATGCCTGAGATTTATATCTCACTATGTAAAGATGTACTTAAGTATTTTTTGATCAGTGTATACCATACAACTATCTCCAAGTATATAGTGTCTCCAACAATGTAGAGAGTTAAATACAACAACTAGATCGAGGTCATGCATCGGGTAATTCTGTTCATGAGGCATTAACTGCTGAGACTCATACACAATGAATTGCTTGTACTACATTAGAACAAAATTAAGCCAGATTCCTAATTCATAAAAGTATATAGTATAGATATTTCCTAGATCCAAAAGAATTAGTATTGGTACAAAAGTAAAATGACCCTTCAACTCCTAAAAGGCTACTTCACAAGCTTCTGACCATATGAAATTTACACCCTTCTTTATCAATATTGTAAGTGAAACTGGAAGGAAAGATAAATCATGAATTAAGTAACTGTAATATATAAAAATCCTCAAGAAACTCTAAATTTAAAATATGTTCTTGGGATTATAATTGGAAACTATAGCTCTCACTTTCTCTAGGTTTACTGAAACTCTTGAATCCGAGATGATATGACCCGAGTAGTGGACCTTGTCAATCCAAAAGTGTAATTTAATGATCTTAGAATAGTGTTGACACTCTTTTAGTGTATTTAGCACAATCTCAAGATGAATTTCATGGTCATGTATGGAATGTGAATATACTAAGATATCATCAACAAATAATACCATGAATAAATCCATATACAGGTGGAAAACCTGATTCATAAGAGCCTTAAAGACTATAAGTGCATTTTTGATTCCAAACAACATGACCACACACTTTTATAGACCATTACTTCTTCTAAAATCTATGTGAGGTATGTATGATGTCCTGAAATGCACTTGATGATATCCCAACCTCAAATATATCTTTGAAAACAATCTCTCTCTTTAGAGATGATCAAAGAGGTCTTCTATTCTAGGTAGTGGATATCAATTATTTATTGTGATATGGTTCAAACAAAAGTAATCCACATAGATCATGAGGGTACCATCCACCTTATTGGTGAAAAGAACTAATGAACCCCATATAGAAGTGTTGGGGTGAATAAAGTCTTTAGCCTCCAGATCCTTCAATTGCTTTTTAATCTCAAAAATATCCTTAGGTGTTATTATATAAGGAGTAATGGTCACTGGTGTTGGTCCTAGAATAAGATCAATGGTAAATTCTACCTCTCATACTAGAGGTATACCAAATAATTATTTAGAAAAGATATCCCTGAAACACTCCTTTACCGAAGGGAAAACAATGGGTTGTAACCTCTGATCGTCCAAGAAAAGACATGCAATCTGCACTATCACATTACCCAGCCACTACTGCTTAGGTCCAGCTCTAGTTTAATTGAAACACCATTCTCCCTTATACATGTTCCTAACTACCTATAGTGATATAAACATCACTCTCCAATGATAGAAGTCAATATGGCCCTGATATGGAACCAACCAGTCCATGCCAATGATTACTCCAAAGCTCATCATTTTAATAATGAATAGATTCCCCATGAAAATATATCCACCTAACTCAAGGATATAATCCATAAAATTATTAACAACCTCTAATTGGATACCCAATAGGGTGTATATCATCATAACAGAAAAATGTGCACAATATACAGGCCCAGAATCTCCGTGATTTCCTCATATATAAAAGAGTGAGATGCACATGTGATAAATAAATCCAAAAATAAAGTGGAGGTTACTAGAATAGTACCTTATACAGTGGAAGATTCAGTGCTATACTCCTTTGGAGTAGGTTTTAATACATGTAACTGGCCTATACCGAAACCCTGAGTCACTGCCTGATTGCCCTGAGTAAGATTGCTCTGCTGGCGCTATGAATCATAAGTCTGATTACCTCTCCCATGGCTGCCAACTTGTCCTAATCGGCCGGTGGTATTACAACCGCCTTCCTATCATCATCCTACTCACCTCTCTCTTTATTATGGAGTCAGTGTAGATCCCCACTCTCTAGGAATTGATGGAAAATTCCTATAGAAATGATGAATGTGGACCATCCTACCACAACCTATGCACTCCATAGGATATCATAAGCACCATGGCTTCATGTATTTTAGATTCCCACACTATTGACATATCATAAAGATGTCAACGCAAGGATCCTGACTACTTCTACCTCTATGAGTATCCTAAAAACATCCCTTTTTCCTAGAAGATGAAGTACTGATAGATATTAGTTCCAAACCGCCCTGACTCGCACCACTATCTTCCCTCAAATTTCACTCTGTAATAAGGGAATGGTTGACTATTTTAGGAATAATATTCAACCTAAATACATTGACTTGTGACCAGATGGTGTATACCAACCCAACATCGAATTAACTAGCAGTCATAAGATCATCACTCGATAAAGTAGGAGGGAACCACTACATCTCTATGAAATGAGCATACTATTCTATAACTGACATACTTACCTACATAAGGTTCATGAATTCTCTAAATCTATCAGCCCTCAGAGTTTGGGGAAAGAAATAGTCATAGAAGATTGTCTGGAAATCCACCCAGACCATATCTCTATGATAATCTACCTGAGTGGTTACATCCCACCACTGCTTGGATGAATCACATTGCATATATATAGAAAGTTTGAACCTCCAATCTAGAGGCATCTCCATATGATCAAATATATATATGATAGTTTCGAGCCATGAATCCACAACATGTGGTCTACCATCCCCTGAAAAGGTGGGAGGATGTTGCTGCTAGAATTCTTGAGTCAAATCTACCATACTCAGGGAAGGTCGAATAACACCTTGCATATTCTGTATCATATGTAGAAATCCCTATCATAACTGGGAATCATTACCCATATCAGGTATAGGAAGAGTTATAAAAAAGTTTCACTTCAGGAGGAATCACTGGTGGATCAAGGCCTGTCACCTTAGGAGTATGGTCATCACCACCTTTAGGGAATATGACTAGAGGATATAGTGGAAACATGATACTAAAATGAAAAACACAAACCTCATAATAAATTTAAGAAAATGAAAATATTTCATATAGGAAGATGTGATAGGTACAAATCCTTCCTATAGAAATGATCACACCTCTTTACCTACTCCAATATCTAGGACTATATGGTAGGATATACCATAAGTCCATAAGAATATAAGAGATACGCCACTACCCACTATTGAGGCCAGGTTAGAGTCCAAGAATCTATGTTATATATATATATATATGATGGTCATTTTCACTTGAAAAGTAATATTCATATTAAATTTGTGCTCATTAAATATTTAAATCACTTTAAAATTGTTGAATTAGGTGGATTGACATTTATGATCAATAAGGGCCCATACTGATGAAGCAAAATATGGAATCCACTTAAACCACACCATAACATGTTCCATCCCATGTGACTAGTGGTCTATGGCTCAACATGCCATAATTGACTACTTAAGGAGTATGCTTTAACCAACTCTAGAAAACACCATTAAGTTTAGGAACTTTAAGTACCAATTATGTTTTCTAATTTCTGCAAAAAGTGTCAGAACAATTAAATACATAATCGAGGCACTAATAATATTTCACAGGAAAATGAACGCTAAAAAATAGAGATGACATGGAAAAATAGGCTTTAATACAACTTTTTAACGGAATTTTAAACGTATTCTTATGGTTATGTAAAACGCATGCACTTATTTGGTTCTATGTTTTGGATTTTAAAATACTGTTAAGAATTGTGACTGTTGCTAATATATCCATTGAATAGTGATCACATGATTATTATAAATATATGGCTTTAACAGATCCAATTTACTCGGACAAAGGAAGTGATGGCCTCATCCAGTAGGCTTTCCCCGTACGAAGCCCATTTTTCAGAGCTTGTAAAGGAGGTGGCGTCATTGGGCTTCGCTCTTGACCAAGCCCAAGCTGATCTTGAACATGTTAAACTTGAGTGGAACCAACTACAGGAGAAGTGGAAGTTAATAGAGATTACCACCCGAGCGATGTTATCCGAGCGACCCCAAGAGTCTGTCACCATCACACACATTACCCTTCGGTGTTATGTGGATTCTATAAGGGGTTATGTAACGATACCTTAGCACTATTACTATGTATATTATTCTCGTATAGAGAATATACATTCTTTTTATTGTTACTTTGTAAATAGTTTTTAAAGTACAAATATTATTTTTAGTTAATATTCAACTAAGAAATATATTTTGATGAATTATTGAATATTTGAATTAAATAATATTTTAATAAAATTTTATAATTATTATTAAATTAATTTTTATTAAATATAAATTATTGTATAATTTTATGAATGCAATTGCAATTTTTTTATTAAGGTTTGAAAGCTATTTTTGTCAAAACCCATGAATTTCCGGTAAATGTCATTTTTTATTTTAAAAGTAAAAATTTACATATTTAGAAAATTATTTAAATAAAATTAATACTAATTTTGTAATCAGGACATCGAAATTATCCAATAGTGAATTTTTCATAATTTTCTGAGACAGTCGAATTTTTGGGTAAAAATTAAATACCATTTAAATATAAATGTGTTTTATGGAATCATAATGACCCAATAGTGATGTAATAAAATAATATAAACATTATGTTTGGACAATATATGTTTTAACATTAAAATAATGTGATTTTGGGTTTGTTTGATTTATTTTACAAAGCTTTAGTGGACCCTTCAAGGTTTATAAAACATTTTGTTTTTTTAAATTATTTTCCTTGAGAGTGTGACTCACCTCCACATAAGAAACCCTATTATTTTAAGAAGTTCGGCCATTGGACTTATAAAATATTATTTTCCACTCCCCTTTGGAATAAAACATGGGAAAAAACCATGGTCTGGTTAGTGGTTTTTATTAGTTTAATGTGAGGTGTCCCAAACCTAAATAATAAATAATTCCCTCTCCTTTTCTATATAAACCCACACAATCTCCCACTTCCTCTTCACTCAATTCCTTTGGAGTTCGACCAAACCCTTCCCTTATCTATATAGAATCCTCCCAAGGTTCTCAAATCTCCCAAGAATCCTATCTCAAACCTCTCCCGAGCTTTTGGGAACTTACTTCCAAGTAAGGGATTTCTTCCTTTCTCATTTTGTCCAATTTTATTTAAGTTGTTATGAGATTTTTTCCATTAAAAATGTTGGGGTATGATTTCAAACCTCCTACATACTTCCCTATTTATTTTTGGTTTATGGGAGACCCCTTTATCTCTCATTAATGCCTCCCATGTACACCCATTACCATGCTGAAATTCCGTGAGGGATTTATCTCTCCTCTTTTACATCCAAGAAATTATTTTGTATTATGAATATAAATTCCATTAAGTTTGTTGAGACATGTATTTATATGACCCCATTATTGTAAATTTCATGTACATATAATGAGATACCCATTTCTCTCTCATCAACCATTTTCATGAATCCTTATGTCACGCCGTTATGGTGCTGAAATTGCACCGCATTTTTCCAAGCCAAGATCATTGTGTAGAAAATATCATACCCACGTCTCTATCAAGTGTATTCACATTTATGAACATATACATATTGAATGGTAATTTAATGTATTTATTCCACATTATTTAATCATGGAATAACTTATGATGCTAATTGATTCTATGTTATATGATCAATGTGGCACACTTATGCATGAAATGAAATGTTTAAGAAGTGTGCGCCCTGATAGCGCTCCAATGCATTGGGTAAAGTATAGTATCATGATACGTCATGAGAAATGAGTGTTTACTCATGCTAATTCAAGTTAAACATGGGTTTACTCGTGCTTCCTCTGCAATGAGGGTTTACTCATGTTTCATGTGCAATGAGCCTTGGCCCATGATAAATTCCATGTTAAGTGTGGTTGCCACATTTCCATGTAATGATTATCATGCTTTATCATGACTTTATGTTAATGTTTCTCTTGTGCTCCATTTATATGCATATTTTCTAACATGTATTGTATTTCTCATGTTTTTCCATGTTTATTCCCTTACCGGTCTTTATAGATCACCCTTTTCTTATGCATGTCCTCAGGTTATCCCATGCAATGCTAAGTACAAGGGAATTTAGTGGTCATGTAAAGGATGTTTTCAATAAAGATGTTTTATTTCATGTTTTATGTTGTTATTTAATGATCCTAAGCCCCAAATACACTAGACCTCTCCATATTCTATGTTGTGTCAAGTGAAGTTTATGTAATAAATCATGTTTAAGTTTGTAATAAAGAGTAAGGTTGTTATAGTTGGTATCAGAGTATATGTTTAGTTATTTTTTGGGATTAGGATTAGAAAACCCTACTGAAATACTTACAGATAAGACTACGTATAATAAAAACATCCCTAAGTTTTAGTGAGTATTGAGTAAGTGGTTTATCAAGAAAATAAATTCCTATCTGGATACGAGCTTGTAGAGGCAGCTCTCGCACATATGTACCTAGGGGTGAAAACCACGACAAAGAGTTTTGAGATTGACCTGGGGTATCCTAGTACACGACAACGGGCCTTTCTGCACTATTGGTTACGAAACTCCTGGGGGATATGTACTAGTAAATTCACAAGCTTAGTATGAACCATTATTAAGGAAATAAAAAAATTCTCCTAAGAATATATGTTAGAAAGTAGATCATGGATAACATAGATTGAAGCCTATAGATTCATAAGTTAAGGAAATAAAAGATATTTATAAGTCATATGTTTTTGGATTACGCTTTATGTGTTACCCATAACTTTCCTTTTATTCTAGCCAATGGCCGGTAATAGGATGATTTGGGCTAACAACTGATGTGAAGACTAATGTGATGACTATTCTAATGAGATTCCCAATCCGATGGGAGCAATAATCATGAACTTTGTCATGATACTCTCTCAGTTAACTCAAGAATTGAATAGAAACATAGGTCAAGAGAAATTTTCAACCCCCCTAAGAAAGAACAAGTCGCTATCAAGAGCTTCATGAGACAAAGGCCTCCTACTTTTAATGGATCATCTGATCCCTCAATTGTCAAACAATGGATCAAATCCATTGAAAATATCTTCTCCATCCTTCAATGTTCCGAACAAGAGAAGGTTCTTCTAGATACTTATCATATGGATGGTGAAGATGATCAATGGTGGACATTAATAAAAAATACGAAGTCTGAGGAGGAGATTGAGGCATTGGAATGGAAGGATTTCTGGAAGATGTTTTTTGATAAATATTTTCTGCGCACCCTCCAACTTAAGATGGAACGAGAATTATTTTCCCTCAATCAAAAAGATGATGAATCTGTCAGAGCGTACGAGGAAAACTTCATAAGGCTTGCATGATACGCTTCCATCTTTGTCATTACCCCTGAATGTAAGGTTGACCATTTCTTTGTTGGGATGAAACCTAGCCTGTGGAAATCCCTGGCAATTCGAGACTTCAACAATTATGAGGAAATTATTCGATGTTCCCACAAGGTTGAAATGAAGATCAGCGAACCTCAGGGGTATTGTGGGGATAATAAGCATAAGGTGGACTTCAATTCTGGCGGTCCGATGGATAAATCCAATAGTGCTAAGAAAATTCAGTACCCCACTTGCCAAAGGTGAAAAAAGAAGCACCCTGGAAATTACCTGAAGGGGATGAGGAAATGTTTTAGGTGTGGAAGAGAAAGACACCTAGCTGTTAACTACTAATAAGAAAAAACCGCAGTCGTGAAAGAGGAGAGGAATGCTCTGTTCGAATCTCAATGCATTATTCATTGCTTCAACTGCAAAGAACCATGGCATCTTGTAAATTAGTTCCCTAAGCCAATGGTTTTCGGAGGCAACCAACAACCTCCAAGGCAGCAAGGGCGAAATTTTTCCATAACTACTGCTGAAGTGAACACCAATAACAATGTGGTGATAGGTACACTAGTTATTCATTCAATAATAGAGAACATACTTTTTTATTTAGGTTCTACGCATTATTTTATATCATGAAAGTTTTGTAGAACAATCCCAACACCACCACAAATCATGGAATTAAATATGTTAGTGAGTACGGAAAATGGGGCAATCATTGCATCCCATAAATATAACTCCTCCCCTATCACAATCGATGGATTTAAATTCCTAGAGAACCTCATCATACCCCCTCTAGTGGAATTTGATACAATTATTGGCATGAATTGGATTTTCCTATATAGATCCAATATAAATTTATGTGAGAGGGAAATCACTCTCTATATAGAGAATTGACCCCCAATTATGTACAAGTGCAAGGAGGAACTGCCTGGTCTTCCTCCTAGAAGAGATGTTGAATTCTCAATTGATCTTATACCTGGGGTGTTTCAAATATGCAAGAATCTATATAGAATGGCTGTTGTGGAGCTTGAAGAGTTGAAGAAACAACTACAGGAGAATATGGATAAAGGGTTTATACACCCAAGTGCTTCACTATGGGGTGCACCAGTCCTCTTCATCAAGAATAAGGATGGGTCAATGCGACTTTGTATCCATTATCGCGAGCTTAACAAAATCACAATAAAGAACAAGTATCCTCTCCCACAAATTGATGACTTATTCTATTAGCTATGTGGAGCACAATACTTCTCCAAGGTAGAATTGCAGTCAGGATATTATCATGTAAGGGTGAAGAAGGAAGATATCCCCAAGACTGCTTTTCATACAAGATACAGGCACTATGAATTCATATGAATTCCTTTCAGACTCACTAATTATTCATCAATATTCATGGACTTGATGAATAGAGTATTTAGAGATTACCTCGAAATTTTTTTGGTAGTCTTTATAGATGATATTATAATATACTCCTAAACCAAGGAGGATTATGAGGATCATCTAAAGACTGTACTAGAGACATTGAGAAAGGAGAAGATCTATGAAAATTACAAAAAAGTGTGAGTTCTGGTTAAAGGAGGTCTCATTATTAGGCCATATCATCACAAGAAATGGGATATCTGTGGATCCCTCCAATACAACTACAATAGAGGGATGGCCGAGGCCAACATCGACAATGGATATCTATATCTTCTTGGGGTTAGATGGATATTATCAACGATTTGTGAGAAATTTCTCATGATTTTCCAACCCTCTTACCAAGATAACTCAGAAAAGAGTAATGTTTTCTTGGAGTGATGAATGTGAAGAAATACTCAAGGGGTTGAAAAGGAGGCTTATCAATGCGACCGTTCTCACATTACCCATAAGTGGAGAAATTTGTAGTATTCAGTGATGCTTCGAAGAAGGTCCTAGGCTGTGTGTTGATGAAAAATGACAAAGTCATTGCCTATACTTCAAGGCAATTGAAAGTTCATGAGAATAATTATCCAACACATGATCTGTAGTTGGCTGCAGTGATCTTCTTTTTAAAAATTTGGCGGCATTATCTCTTTGGGGAGAAGTGTGAAATATATACGGACCACAAAATCCTCAAATATATATTCACAAAGAAAGAGTTGAACATGATCCAACGAAGATGGTTATAACTGATCAAAGACTATGACTGCTCAATCCATTACCACCCTGGGAAAGAGAACAAGTTGGCAGATGTTCTAAGTAGAAATGACCCAGTGATTCTATCATTGATGTGAATTGGGAAGGATCCAATCTTCTTATATTTGATGAATATGGACATGGGAATCATAAATAATGGAACATCATCAATCCCTTCAAAAATTATTTCTCAACCATCTCTTTTGGAAAATTTAAAGGATGCTCAAAATAATTATGTGGGAATTTAAAAGAAAGTGGAATCTATCAGAAAAGGGAAATCCACATAGTTCATTGTAAATGAAGAAGGAATTGTGATATTTGGGAAAATACTATGTGTTCCATCAAGTTAGGAGCTGAAGAAGGAACTTTTGGATGATGAACATTGTTAAAATTTCCATATTCACCAAGGAAACACAAAGATGTATTAAGATCTCTGAGAGAATTAATGGTGGGATAATATGAAGAAGGAGATCGCTGAGTATACATTAAAGTGCCAGGTGTGTCAACAAGTGAAGGCAGAGAGGCAGAAGTCCAAGGGGATGATGCAACCATTGACCATACCAGCATGGAAATAAGAGAACATCACCATGGACTTTGTCACCGGACTTCCAAATATATCCAAAGGAAACAATGCAATATGGATTGTTGTGGATCGTCTTACAAATTCTACACACTTTATTGAAATTTGGGAGGATTTCTCATTAGATCAACTAGCACGAATATATATCAGGGAAGTGGTAAGGCTGCATGGAGTAACACTATATATTATATCCGATAGAGATCCAAGATTCACCTCTAAGGTTTGGAAGAGTCTTCAACATGGTCTAGATACTGAACTGAACTTCAGTACGACCTATCATCCTCAAAAGTATGGCCAAACTGAGTGAACTATTCAGACACTGGAGGATATGTTAAGGTCATGTCTTGTGGACTTTAAAGGAGTGTGGTACCAACATCTTCCACTGGTTGAATTATACTACAATAATATTTTCCACTCAAGAATATGAATGGAACCTTATGAAGCCCTGTATGGTAAGAGGTGAAGAACACCAACATATTGGGATGAAGTCGGTGAGCGTAAGCTGCTAGGACCAAAAATGGTGGAAGAAATGGTGGAGAAGGTGAAAAACATTCAATAGCATATCAAGGTATCCTAGAGTTGATAGAAAAGTTATGTAGATAACCATCAATGAGACCTTGATCTTAAAGTTGTAGATATGGTATTTCTACGCATATCTCCATGGAAGAAGGTCATGAGGTTTGAAGATAAAGGGAAGTTAAGTCCTAGGTACATCGGCCCCTTCGAGATTCTTGATTGTGTCGGGGCTGTGTCCAATCGACTAGCATTTCTACCTACCATAGAAAAAGTACATGATGTATTTCATGTATCCCTCTTAAGGAAGTTCATACCAAACCCTTCACATGTAATCTCTTCATAGGTAGTACAACTATAGGATGATCTTTCTTACGAGTAGCAACCAGTGAAGATCTTAGATCATAGAGAAAACGTTCAATGAAATAAGAAAATGCCCCTCCTCAAGGTGTTGTGGCAAAACCACAAGTTTGAAGAAGCAATGTGGGAATCAGAAGAAGTGATGAGGAAAAGTTACACACATTTTTTATAGAGTGCGAAAAGGACATTTCAAGGGCGAAATTTCTTAAGGGGGGAAGATTGTAACGACTCAAAAATTTATTAATAAAAATACCTATTGTTCTATTTAAATGTCTTATTATGGTTATGTAAAACATATGCACTTATTTGGTTCTATGTTTTGGATTTTAAAATACCGTTAAGAATTGTAACCATTGCTAATATAGTCATTGAACAATGATCACATGATTAGTATAAATATAGGGCTTTAACAGATCCAATTTACTTAGACAAAGGAAGCGATGACCTCATCCACTAGACTTTCCCAGTACGAATCCTATTTTTTGGAGCTTGGAAAAGAGGTGGAATAATTGGGCTTCACTCTTGACCAATCCCAAGATGAGCTTGAACACATTAAGCTTGAACGGAACCAACTACGGGAGAAGTGGAAGTTAATAGAGATTACCACCCGAGCGATGTTATCCAAGCCACCCCAAGAGTCTGTCACCATCACACACCTTAACCTTTGGTCTTATGTAGTTTTTATAAGGGGTTATTTAATGAGAACCTAACATTATGACTATGTACATTATTCTTGTATAGAGAATATACATTCTTTTTATTTTTACTTTGTAAATAGTTTTTAAAGCACAAATAATATTTTTAGTTAATATTCAACTAAGAAATCTATTTTGATGAATTAATGGATTTTTTAATTAAAAAATATTTTAATAAAATATTATTATTATTATTAAATTATTTTTTATTAAATATAAATTATCATATAATTTTATGAATGCAATTGTATTTTTTTATTAAGGTTTGAAAGCTGTTTTTGTCAAAACCCATGAATTTTCGGTAAATATCGGTTTTTATTTTAAAAGTAAAAATTTATATATTTATAAAATTATTTAGATAAAATGAATATTATTTTTGGAATCATGATTTCATAATTATCCAATGGTGAATTTTTCATAATTTTCTGAGACAGTCGAATTTTTAGGTAAAAATTAAATACCATTTAATATATAATGTGTTTTATGACATCATAATGACCCAATAGTGATGTAATAAAATACTATAAACATTATGTTCTGCCAATATATGTTTTACCATTAAAATAATGTGATTTTGGGTTTGTTTGATTTATTTTACAAAGCTTTAGTGGACCCTTCAAGGCTTATAAATTTTTTTGTCTTTTTAAATTGTTTTCCTTGAGAGTGTGATTCACCTCCACATAATCAACCCTATTATTTTAAGAACATATGCCATTTGACTTATAAAATATTTTTTTCAACTCCCATTTTCTAAAAACCATGGGAAAAAACCATGGGTTGGTTTTTGGTTTTGAGTAGTTTAATGTGAGGTGTCCCAAACCTAAATAATAAGGAATTCCCTCTCATTTCCTATATAAACCCACCCAAGCTCCCACTTCCTCTTCACTCAAAGCCTTTTGAGTTCAACCAACCCCCACCCTACTCTCTCTAAAATCCTAAAAATGCGCCCCAATCTTCCAATAAACCTCTCTCAAGCCTCTCCCAAGCTTTTGGGATCACACTTCCAAGTAAGGGATGCCTTCCTTTCTCATTTTTGTCAAATTTTCTTTAAGTTGTTATGACTTTTTTTTCAATTAAAAATGTTGGGGTATGATTTTTCACCTACAATATACTTACCTATTTATTTTTGGATGATGGGAGACCCCTTTATCTCTCATTAATGCCTTCCATGTACATCCGTTACCGTGCTGAAATTCCGTGAGGGATTTTTCTCTCCTCTTTTACATCCAAGTAATTATTTTGTATTATGCATCTAAATTCCATTACATTTGTTGAGAAATGTATCTATATGACCCCATTAATTTCCATTTCATGTACATATTATGAGACACCAATTTCTCTCTCATCAACCATTTTCATGAATCCTTATGTCACGCCGTTATGTTGTCAAAATTGCACCACATTTTTCCAAGCCAAGATCATTGTGTAGTGAATACCATACTCATGTCTCTATCAAGGGTATTCACATTTATGAACATATACATATTGAATGGTAATTTCATGTATTTATTCCACATTACTTAATCGTGTAATAACTTATTATGTTGATTTATTCCATGTTATATGATCCATGTGGCACACTTATGCATGAAATGAAATGTTTAAGAAGGGTGTGCCCTGATAGCTCTCCAATGAATTGGGTAAAGTATAGTATCATGATACGTCATGTGCAATGAGGGTTGACTCATTATAATTCAATTAAAATGAGGGTTTACTCATGATTCATGTGAAATGAGGGTTTACTCATGCTCTATGTACAATGAGCCTTGGATCATGATAAATTCCATGTTAAGTGTTGTTTCCACATTTCCATGTTATGATTATCATGATTTATCAAGACTTTATGTTCATGTTTCTCTTGTTCTCCATTGATATTCCTATTTTATAACATGTATTTTTTTCCTCATGTTATTCCATGTTTATTCCCTTACTAGTCTTTATAGATCACCCCTTTCTTATGAATGTCCTCATGTTATCCCATGCAATGCTAAGTACGAGAGAATGTAGTGGTCATATAAAGGAAGTTTTCAATAAAGATGTTTTATTTCATGTTTTAAGTTTTTATGTAATGATCCTAAGCCCAAAAGAAACTAGACCTCTTGATCTTATATGTTGTATCAAGTGAAGTTTATTTAATAAATCATGTTTAAGTATGTAATAAAGAGAAAGGTTTTTATAATACCATCTTATCAAAATGGTAAAATGGAAACATCCATGAAAATATAACAGTGAAAGAAAATATGAAATGGACCTAATAAAATAAAAAGAATAAAAATAAAAATAATTGAAAAACTAATAATAATATAAAAAGCTATATAGGTAGTGTTAGATACATAAATTCATGTCATGCATATGTACAAAATGGGAATAGGGGAAAAACATAAACAAAAACTAAAAAAAGGATAAAAATGGCTCGGATATCATCTTGAGTGAATTCTCAATCCTATGCTCCTAAGATCCATTTATAAGTAATACATATCAACAACCTATAATGGGGCCTTTTCCCTTACCCATACCTTCAATAATATAATATTATTAGGTACTAAAGGAATCCCAAGTAGGTTTTGAGATAAAAATCTCAGTAGGCCACCACCAATGGTATCTAGTAGTAATCCAAGAAATGCTCATAACTATAAATTTTATAGGAATAAAATAATATAAAAACAATAATTAAATAAATAACATGCCCGATCTAGTTCCTATAGGACACATGGTGGGTCTATCTGCTTCAGCTCATGCTCAAAATGTGTATCTGATGTATATATATATATAGTAGTAATATATATAGTATTATTATATATATGGAATACACCTATATAAACCAATTATTTATAGATGTAAGTGGACATATACTTAGATTACTAGTGATGGATGGACTGGGGTGTAACTTAAACATCCATGACCATTCTAATAATCCTATAAGCTCAAGCAATAGGGTACATGCCCTATATCTCATAGTGTGTGGGAGATATAATACTCATCACTTGATATGGTGAGTGTTTCATCATGTCAACACTCTAACAAGGGACATGGTGCATCAATCACAACATCCAACTAGTGCCATTGGTGTGAGACGTCATGCTCGATACCCGATGTAAGGGAGCATGATATCATCATGATCAACTGAAACCCTACCATCGTACCACAACCCCTATCAAGGTGTAATTATGTTTATAATACATCACATGAGATAATACCTCTCATATGTTTCATTATTGAAGTTCAATTTCATTCAAGTAAATAAAATTCACAGGGAGAATTTAATATAACCTATGATAGATGGTGCGGCCTTGACACCCTTTATAGTTCATTGCATTTCATTCATTCATTTCATTTAAGGGAAATAAAATTCACCATGGGAAATCCATTATATATAATCCATTTCACTCAAACCACTTTAATTCATTTAAAGAGAAAGGTAACTATCATGAATAGGCCATCGCATATAAAACCAACACATACAATCCATTCAATATAGAATTTCAATTTGATAATCTTATGGGATCATTTGGAAAGGTTCCATGGTCAAATAAGGGAATTTAAAACATGGGAAATTCTAATTATAAGTTGGTCCAAAAACCTATAAGCTACCTTAGGTTTTATTAAACACTCATATAACAAGGTAAATTCTATTTAAAATGAAAACCAAAAGATAATGAAGAATTTTGGGCACTTTTATAGTTAACCATTTAAGGAAAATTACTTTTTCACACTCAAGGGGTGTCCATAAATGATATCAACCACCTCTAAACTACCAGACAATGATCAAGAGGAGTGTATATAGGTGAAAGGTTTAATTTGATATGAATGATTAAATTAAAATGTTTCTCTCGACAAAAACCAATGTACGACATAATGACATAGCTATGAAGCATCAAACCTCAAGGGGAAAATTATGAGACCACCTACCTCAAGCCTGTAGATGGCTCATCGCTCAATATCAGCATCAGATTCAGAGTATGTTAGAAGAAATCTAAGAAAAGGTCCAAATATCTTAAGTAATCTAACACCTTTGATGGATATAGAATTGGATTATGGACACAAAAGTTAGATAAAATCTCAGGTTAAGGGTATTTTGAGCTCATGGAAGAAGAAGAACCAATCCATCCACTGGAGGAAGATATGTGAAAAAGGAAATCATATTATAAGTTTAATGAAGGGAAAAATGCAATTCACCCTTAAAACAAGGGGAATACATTTTGGCCACATGGTTTGGCCAGATTATGCACAAATCATGCTCAATCCCACTACTTAAGGAGTGACCCACATGGTTAAGGTGAATAGTTTCTAAAAATATTATTAAAACATGTGAAATGACTCTGTTAAAAAACTTCAGTCCCTTGAACGATTGTGCACCCTAGGTCACACAGTTTTAGACAAACTATGTGGCCACTATCACACTCTTGTTTCACCCCCTATACAGTTAGGAGGAACCGTGCGTGGTGGGATTCATGATTTCTTCTAACTGTGCGGCCTAGTCATTTCTTCCCATTTTGGGGCCCCAGGCTTCAAATGAGCCCCGAAATCACCCAAGACCTCCTTGAATTGATTATACATCATTATTAGGACTGTTTAATGAAATTTAATCCTAAAAAATGATCCATACTTTCATGAAAATATAGTTCATTACACAATTAATTTCAATTAACACTACTAACCAATTCTTTGTGATTTTCCTTGAGGGTGGGAGAGGGGGTCAATTGATGGTATTCAACCATTTGATTTAATTTAATTTAAACATATCATTTAAGAGGGATAATTCAACCCACATAAAAAGGTGTTTAAGTACATAAAAAGGTATAAGTGTCATGGAATATAAGAAACACACCCCAATGGGGGTGGATTTAGTTGTGGTAAATAACCTCAAATTATAGAATTAGGTCTTAAGGATGATGAAATTAATGTGCTAGAAATTCCTTTAAAACAATTTAACATTTAAAAGGTGAAACATGAAATTTTTGGCATGAAAAACAATGATGTATGATTTAATCAATGAGACTTATAGGGAAAAATCATAGACCAACTGCATCATTCTTAGGATTATTCACTCATCCATTATTGGTGTTTGATTCGAGTTGAAATAAGATAAATTAGAAGAATAGACAAACACTATAAAAATAGGGCATATGAGATCACATGGAAATAACATCTGACATTGAAAGATAAACGAATAAAGGAATTAATATGAATGAGAGACTAACTAAGGGTGATCCAACATGACTAATGATGTTTGATTAAGACATTATAAGAAAGATATACCTCCATGTCTAGGTGAGGGAGGGGGAGAGATCTCCATGCTTGGGAGGAGATGCTATGTGTGTGGGGGAGAAGAAATTATGCTTTAGGTTTAAATAAGGGTGGGTAAAAAAATGAAATTTTACCCTTTTTAAAGGGGAATATGATTTGGACACATGGTTTGGATAACCTTACACAAGCCGTGAAAATCCCACTGTCTAAGAGCCACACCCTACATGGGATGTGTGCATGGTTAGAAAAATAATGCATAAGTTGTGAAGTTAACCTATCTAATTTATTATAGAACCCTCACACAACCATGAGGCCTTAGTTTTACTATTTGAAAAACCACATGCTTTAACAAAATAGGCTACACAATTTTTACTAAGCATGTGCCAACTGTACACCTAAGGTCATCTCTCCAAAAAACGATTTTTTGAAGCTCAATGATTTTGAAACACATTATAACTTCTGAGACACCTTACATACCTTAAAACTCATCCAAAAACAACACTTATAAATTTTAAAACTCTCATAATTACATTTAGAATCTCAATTTACAATTTTTCCTATCTACTAAATGAAAAGATCAAATTCCTTTTGAAATTTCAACCTGTACAAAACAAGGGATGTTACAATTTCCCCACATTATAACTTCTCATACATGAGAATCCATGATGAAAAAAACTACTACCTGGCCTAATTGGGTCATGATTTCCTACTCAAATGACCATGTTGTGTTTATGAACATCCAAAGTGTCTCCAAGATTCATTTTAACTATACAGTATGTAAGTTTATAAAACTCAAGCCATCACTCGTAACTTCCAATGTAATGATAAGATGACACTTACCCAAGCCTTTCTAAGATGATATATAATCAAATCATCATATCTTTCATCAAACTGCCTATAGTACTTCCCACTATAGGTTCTAGAATTAAACGATTGATTCCAAGTCATGATTATTCCACCATTATAATTGCCTAAAAAGGCCATCCTTAGAATAATAGATACACTATTGACATGGTTCATAATTCTATATAATGGTAAAATTATAATTGACTAAGTCTGACCAGTTCATACTGGATTTTCCTTGAAAATCCTCAATCAACCTTTACACTGAACTCGAGTTCACTCACCAAAGTTCATAACCTAATCCTAGTGACGTATCCTAAAAAAAACATTTCTTATTCATTTATATTACCATGTCATATCATCAACACTAGTACATTACCAATATAACATCCTAGGATCTTTAGACTACAACCATAAACTGAGCTGGATCGTAAGTTCAGGTTTACCTTGACATCAACTACTAGAGTCCAAGGAGCCCATCCAATGCAGTCCATCTATCCAACCAAAAAGTCATTGGTTTTAATTATTTTGCTCAAATTATAGACGATTATCTCTCATCATACCCAGGATGATGCCGAGATATTAGTCTTGATAACCACTAGACTAGGAGTACACCAAGATGCTAAAAATTACCCACTCTTAGTCCACATATACTAATTTCACGACATTCACCAAAATTATATAGATTGGCATGTATAGATCTCCCAAGTCACGCTCCATCAAAACAGACTATACTTGCCTCAAACCAAACACTAGTACCATGTCTTCTGATGATGTGTGACTAGGTCCAACTAAGGGTCAACTACCTCACAACACCCTAAAACCTTCATCATACTCGTACGATACATTTTAAAGGGTTACACCCCAAAATGAACCCATCGTATTTAACACAATGCACAGAATTTAGTCTTATCACACCTTCAAGATTTAATCATTGAAGGATTAATCAATCCACATTAGATTGACCTATTTAAGAGTTTTTTGACTTAAAATACAACATTTTAATTAAGTTATTGATCATGTTGACTTAGATCCCAAGGTAACCACGATCGTTCAAGCACAACCACGAAATTGAAACCCTAAATTTCATCTTTTATCAATAGTTGGGTACCAAACTAACCACCCCACTATTGTTCTACCTAGAAAGAATAGATACACTACTGAACCATCAACTCCCAGATCATTTATTCATACCAAGCCTAAATCTAGAATCCAAACTCTATTTAAACTCACACTTGAGTTTTAAAACTCATCATTAAATCCAAGACTTTAAAGCTCAAATCTACCGACTCACTAACTTCTAGAATCCATTATGACTATTTCCAATTGGTCCATTATAATCACATTCCCTCTACTTGGAAGTAAATGATTTCAAAAACCATTATGATGCTCCCCAAATTAGGAGTTTCCTAGGCATTGTTTTACTAAAAATGGGAACTCA
Source organism: Viscum album (assembly GCA_963277665.1). NCBI lineage: Eukaryota > Viridiplantae > Streptophyta > Magnoliopsida > Santalales > Viscaceae > Viscum > Viscum album. Next base: position 1,908,122,970 of record OY728151.1, read on the forward strand.
TCCCATAGCGCATGATCCATAACCACTAAATACATCTCATAGATGTTTCTAACACACTCATTCCAAGTTCTAACATGAGAAGAGAGGAAACTATCTACTTATTAATTTTCTAGAGCAGATTCACTCTTCGAAGCACATGTGATGCTCCTACCAAGTCACATTCATGAAAGATGTCCTCATTCGACATAAAATACACAACTAATCTGAATTAGTAGTGTTATCGCACCCAATCCTTTTTATAATTCCATCCCAAATCACTAGGTCAACTTCACTTCTAATTATCATATTAAAGCTAAAAAACTCGCAATGAGATCTCAAGATCCATTTCACTATACTCCGAAGATGACCTATGGATATAGCCTTATTGTACCCATGACTCTTTCCATGAAATCATGAAACCACACGGTTTAAAGTATTATGTGACCTTGTCACTCAAACTGTAGAAGATTTAACACATCACTTATTAACTTGATGAGAACCACATGTAACAACACATGATACTATGATAAAAAATGGTTCAAAAATCATTACCATCTCTTTTAATTTATAGGCCGAATGAAACTATATATCCTTGATCCATATTATCTCACACAACTATAAATAGGTTGATGAGTTTTCGATCCATATAATAGAAAGAAGAAAAGATCGCATGATTATCATGATGTTCGACCCTGTCCTAGGAATTTCCAACCCACTAAAGTAGAGAATTAAATGATGATAATTCCCTTAACAAGTCTCAACTTACTGAATGACAACCTATCTACCAGGGGGGTGTTGTCTCATCTCTAAGAGTCCTACTTGAGACAAGCAACACCTAAAAAATCCTCACGTCTAAAATTTATCATAATTATTTAGAAATTACCTAATTTATGTGGGATCTACCTATACTAAGATAGTCCCTTACTTTCATTAGGAATAAACCCTAAAATAAGTTCTCCCATGAAAATTTTCACTAAGCCTTACCACTTAACCTCTAGGTCAATCGCAAACCAGGATGAATTCATCATTGGTCTATGACAACACTCACATTCTTATTTAAGTAAAATCTCAAAGAAACATTTAAAACTAACCCCTATACAAGGGTCCATGCTATAAAAACCTCTATAATATTTGATTTTAATGAATTTATTTGATGATCATTTGTTACAAAATTTAAAATAGCTCATATATAATGGATATCAAGTATCGTTTATAATGGAAAGCTATACAAAGCGCTTTATTTAGATTTCTCCATACAAAATTAGTAAAATTATCTTAAAATTTAATTTCAACCATTAATTTAACCTTAAGTTTTAACAACTAGGATAATTTAAAGAAAATATAAATCTTAGGCTATAGAGGAAAAAAATATTTAGCATGTAATTGAAATTTTAACTAACTGTCACCTCATAGTAATAACAAAGCTCAAAAGAAGATAAAAGTTTCATATCATTTTAAGGGGATTGGTTAAGAAATATTCCACTATACAATTATATGAAACACCATATAAGTGGTTACAGAGAATTTAAGTAACTATCCCATATCACATGGATATACCTCCATGGATTAATTAGTAAGAAAGTAAGACTAAAGGTAGAACACAAGGGGTCCCAACAATCTAATATAGGTTTATTTATACTGGTATTAATTCCAAATTTATAGATTTTTCACTATATGCATTATAATTGGTATCCCATTTAAGTTCAACCTAATAAAAGTTTATTTAATTAAGATTTCAAAACACCCTTAGTGGGTTTATCATATAAAAGAAGCATACTAAAACTATCCTACACAGGTCCTTTGTGTATTTATGGATTCAGTTATGTGGGTTTTCATTCCCAAATTGTAAAGTTATAAGACTTTATAAGTTATAATTGACACATAATTTAATTGACATCCGTAATTAGTAACTTGAATTTATTAAAAAAACCAATTTTCTTGTAATTTTATGTTCTGTTCCATGAGTCAAAATTTAGAAAATCTTTTATTTATAAAATGGTCTATTTATATGAATTTCCATTCCCAAGTTATAAAGGTACTTTCCTTATAAGTTATAATTGTTATCCATGTAACTGTAATTAAGTTTTCACATTTATTCTCAGAATATAACAAGTCCATATATGATGGTTCAATTATTTGGGTCACACTTAACAATTTATAAAGGCCCATACCCATTATAAATTTCTATTGAAACCCATTTAATTGAAACCACTCATGTTTCAGCCCATAAAACCAATGGTCCATGGCTCAAACATGTCATAATTGGTTAATTAAGGTTCCACCATCAAGCTATATGTGAAAACACAATTTAGGTTGATGGAACACTTTAACAACCAAAATATATCATAACTATAAGAAGGAATTATACCATAGAGAAATAATTATAATAATAATGTTGATAATCATAGAAACATGGTATACATGTGATCATGATAAATAGTCACACAATCATGGAGTACTAATAAGCATAACATATAATTCACATAATCATGGTACACAAATAAGCATATTAATGACATGTGAATAATGTATTTCTAAAATGATGCATGAATGCACCCCTTATCTTGACATACTGTGCCAAGTGGAAAATACCATAAATTAATAACTATTATAAGTACATCAATCACCCATGGTGATATAATAATCAACCTTAATAAAAAAAACATCATGAAAAATAGTCTCATCCCTAACAACTAGGTATTTACCCATGTGTGGATTGTTCGAGCCTAGAAATGAGCTATTTACCAAGTGTTGACACATTCTTAGTCTCCTTTCTACCTTCCCAAATGGTAAGAAAAAGGAAAAAAGAAAGGATATAATACCACTTTGTAACATACCAACATGGGAGCCATAATCTGGTTCCTTGGGCCTGTTTTACACATGGCCTCAAGCACATCTCCCCATACGCCAGAGGATGTCAACTAGCATCAAGGGTCTAAATGTGGTACAGTGGTGAGACTATACCCTCTGGATCTGTAAAAAAAATATAGTTGAAGCATAAATAAATTTGAGGTAGTGGAAGATAAATAATAACTGAGAAGTTCTAATAAATATGAAAAATCCAAATAATGCGATCATGCATGATCACAACCAACCATAAATATAAAGAATCCAATATATAATAGGTAAAACATACAATAGGACCACACTGACAAAGAATAAAAAAATAAAATAATCAACTCTAATAGGTAGTCTGAGTACATATTTTCCCTCCATATCAATGTCAATTCATAGTCCATAGAAAATCAATGGAATAGAAGCACAATCCAAGTCCTAACCTGTTACTAGTAAATATACGAAAGTACCAGTCAAAAGCCCGAATAGGGTGTGAGTAAAACTCATTAGGCCACTACCAATATAATCTAATGAACATCTATTCCATGAATATAAAATTAATTAGTGTTCAAGTATAAAAAATAAGATAGTGTATAATAAATGTAACCAAGTCAGGCTCAGGATCCTCAAAAAAGATCTATAAACCCTACTTGATTCGTCCTAATCAGCTATGTATCTAAACATGAAATCATATATTTATATATATATAGATGTACACACACACACATATATATATATTAGATAGGACCCGAGTCTTAAGACCCATGCATCCACACAATGATAACATACAAGAATCATACTTTAAATGAGGGGTTTCATGCCTAACAATCTGAATGAAAGATAAGGGATTTCATGACCAACAGTTTCAAATTAATTATAATGTAATTCATTCCCATAATTACCACTAATAAATGGAAACACCATGTCTATATTTTATATGAAAGGATGGGAAATTCCATGTCTCATCACTTATAATACAATGAAAAGGGACGCCATACCAAAAAATAGTAGATGAATAATAAGGGATGTCATGCCCAATAGTTAAAATGAATAATAAGGGACATAATTCCTAAAAATATTCAATAAGTAATGAGGAATGTCATATCCAACACTACTTACCATATCTAATTCATTTAATTATAAGTTCTTTAAAGGCCAAGTGACATGTCCATTTTATTCACTTCTTATTTAACTCAGTTAAATATTTCATTTAATCTAACTAATCTCCTTTTACTTAACACATGAAAATGGATCAAGAGAACCCATAATATTAGTAGTTATAATAATACTTCATAACTTAACTAGGGATAATTAGGGATCCATTCCAATTTATATATCATCATGATTCATTAATTTAAATAATTCTCAATCCATTTCAATTAACACTACTAACCAATTATTCATTATTGGTCTGGGGGGTCAATTGATGTCATTCAACCATTTCATTTAATTTATTTTAAACATATCATTTATGAGGGACAATTCAAAATACATAAAAAGGTTTTTAAGTACATAAAAAGTTATAAGTGTCCTAGTATATAAACAACACACCCCAATGGGGGTAGTTAGAGTTGTGGTGAACAACCTCAAATGATAGAATTGAGTCTCAAGGATGACCAATTCACTGTACATTCAATTCATTTAAAATAATTTAACATTTATAAAGAAATTTAAGTAAATTTGAATACATGAAACAATGACGCATGATATAATCAATGACACTTTTATGAAAAAATCATAGACCACCTACCTTATTCTTAGGATTTTTCACTTATCAATTATCAACCTTTAACTCAAGTAAAAATGATAGAATTTGGAAGAATTGACAAGAACCCTGAAAATATGGAATATAAGGTCACATAGAAATAAAATCCAATGCAGTAAGATAAATGGATAAAGGAAGAAATAGGATTGAGAGACTAACTAAGGGAAATTCAATGTGACTGAAGAAATTTTATTATGAAACCAAAAGAAGGAGATACCTCCATGCCTAGGTACGAGAGAGGGATATCTATCCATGGCTAGGAGGAGTTGATGTGCATGATAGGGATAAGAAAATAGGCTTTAGGTTTAAATAATGGAGGTTAAAAAACCCAATTTCACCCCTTTTAAAGGGGTATATGTTTTGTATGCTCATTTTGGCTAGCCGTGCATCAACCATGTGACTCCCACTATTAAAGAGCCACACCCCTCATAGGTTGGGTTCATGGTTAGACAAACTGTGTGAAAGCTGTGTGATTTAACTTTGAAATTTATTTCATACTCCTCACATGTATGTGTGGCCTTGGGTGTATGTTTTGAAAAACCAATTGATTCATCAAAACATGCTGCATGGTTTGGTCACACGGTTTGTATTAACCATACACCAACCATGAGCTTAAGTTTGACTCTCTTGAAAATGATTTTGGGAATAATGGTGATTCTAAAACTCATTATAACTTTCAAGACACCTTATAGGCCTTAAACCTTATCCAAAAACAACACTTTTAATTATTCCAACTCTCAAAATTACATTTTAAAGCTCAATTTACAATTTGAACCATTCACCAAATGAAAATATGAAATTCATTTGAAAATTTAAACCGTCACAAAACACATGATGTTACACCTCATACATAGACCCATGAAATAAGGCCTCACCACTAAGATTATTATCATCATGATCATATCATGGAATCATAACAGGCTATCTACTTGGAGGAATCCTGGAATTGTCAAGATGTTCCATTGTCAAAGGATTATATCTCGGGACCTAACTCAAGAAAGACATGAAAAACACAACCAATTACTATATGATTCATGTACCATTAATTTCTCTACAATTGGTTTCTCAGTGTACTGAGTCGATAAGAAAATTATCAGAGTCCTGATGAATGGATACATCGGCAGCTACACCAATATTGAGGATCCCTGGCTGAAGAGATAAAATCGATACACTTTAACAACATTTCTATAGATTCTAAACTAATCCAAAAAAATTCTATTTCTACAAATATTATCCTTGGACATCCTAGACTATCATACCAATTTGACATGACTCGACCCACTGGGGCCTTTATAGCCATTAGTAAGCTGAGTCTTCCACCCTAAGCCTACCTCTAATTGGACAGGGGATGGTGACTAGCACTGAGTAGACACATCACAAAGATGGTAGAACTTGGACTAATGTACATCCACACACACACACACAAATTGACACACATGTATCTCCATACACACTAGAGTAATATAGAATAGTAAACAACTAGAATAATAAATTCATGCACAACCTATAATATCCCACAATAGAGTATGGCGGTATAATCCATACTAAATAAGGAAAAATATATTCCCAACACCTATAAAGTAAGTACAACCTAATAACTAGAGATAATACTATCCCAAAATGAAACCTCCAGTCCCAACATCATCTTACTACCACAAACCTCCAAACACCACTATGCACCACCCTCACCAGGACCACCTGGATCTCCATAAAAATACTATGGTATGTATAATTTATGACACAAATGGGTAGATCCCAGGAAATGGTGAGTATATACAGACCTATTAGAAAACCTAAAAATCACCAATAAGTAATGTATTAGAGGAGAGTTATCACAAAACCACAAACCATAGGGTAAATAATAGAGAATCCATATATGCTCAACGAAGGATATAAGTCACCAAAAAAGTCCTAGAACTCATAGCTAGTTGAAAAATTATAATTCTTCACATTAATACATGAATCCAAACTATCAAAAATATATTTGTGAGATATTTTAGGAAACAAATTAAGGAAAGACACACCTCACTCGAAGGAACCTTAGATAAAGGAATTAATCTCACAAATAGAGGATCATGCCATGGACCATAAGGGGATACCTGACTCTATATATACTATCCCATAGGAGGGGATCACACATCCCAGATGAATGTAATAGGATTCCATCCCCTACCTAGAGAAAATGAATAGGGGAGCGCAACCCTATCCCCAGATAGGGGATAAATGAATCTATTCACAATTTAATTATAGTCAAGGGATCACATAGACTAGGTAGTAGGGTGGGACACCTAACCACATCTAGGTGGATTAGATACTCTTCCATTGAATCCCATGCATAACCCTACTTAGAGAGAGACTACTTGAAGGTATTAATCTAAGCAAAAGGAAAGTACATGGAGTGTCCAAGGAAGTGCATGACATGTCACACCTAGTCAAAAACCTATTCATGCATAGTTTCCCCATATAGAATGAAAAAGAACAACTATATGATGTGTGAAATGAGTAATACGACATGTGGTTCTAACTTCAATACTCAGCAAGTGCCTCACTACACAGGTCATATTTTACAAATGGATATATAGGGTGTATCCTAGACATACATGACATGTTATCCACCTAGACTCCTTGGGTGTGCATTGTAACGACCCAAAAATTCATTAATGAAAATTCCTCTTGGTCTATTTAAATGTATTATTATGGTTATATAAAATGTACGCACTTATTTGGTTTTATGTATTGGATTTTAAAATACCATTAAGAATTGTAACTATTTCTAATATAGCTGTTGAACAATGATCACATGATTAGTATAAATATAGGGCTTTAACAAATCAAATTTACTCAGAAAAAGGAAGCAATGGCCTCATCTAGTAGACTTGACCCATACGAAGCCCATTTGTCAGAGCTTGAAAAGGAGGTGGCATCATTGGGCTTCACTCTTTACCAAGCCTAATTTGAGCTTCAACATGTGAAGCTTGAACGGAACCGCCTTCGGGAGAAGGGGAAGTTGATAGAGATTACCACCTGAGCGATGTTATTTAAGCCCCCCTAAGAGTATTTCACCATCTTGAACCTTACCCTAAGGTCTTATGCAGGTGTTATAAGGGGTTATGTAACAAGACCTTATCACTATGATTATGTTAATTATTTTTTTATATAATAAATAATATACATTCATTTTATTATTGTTACATTGTAAATAGTTTTTAAAGAACAAATAATATTTTTAGTTAATATTCAACTAAGAAATATATTTTGATAAATTAATGGATTTTTGAAGTAAATAATATTTTAATAAAATATTATCATTATTAAATTAATTTTATTAAGTATAAATGATTGTATAATTTTTATGAATACAATTGAAATTTTTATTAAGGCTTGAAATCCATTTTTTTCAAAACCCATGAATTTTCGATAAATATCAATTTTTTATTTTAAAAGTAAAAATTCACATATTTATAAAATTATTTAGATAAAATTAATATTATTTTTGGAATCAGGACGTCGAAATTATCCACTGGTTATTTTTTCATAATTTTCTGAGACAGTTGAATTTTTGGGTAAAAATTAAATAATGTTTAAATATATAATGTGTATTATGACATAATAAAGATCCAATAGTGATGTAAAAAATACTATAAACATTATTTTCATCAAATATATATTTTACCATTAAAATAATGTGATTTTAGTTTTGTTTTATTTATTTTACAAAGTTTTAGTGGACCCTCCAAGACATATATAACATTTTAGCTTTTTAAATTGATTTCCTTGAAAGTGTGACTCACCTCTACATAATAAAACCTATTATTTTAATAATTTATTCCATTTTAATTATAAAATATTGTTTTCCACTCCAATTTGGAAAAAAACATGGGCTGGTTTGTGGTTTTTATTAGTTTAATGGGTGTTATCCCAAACCTAAATAATAAAGAATTCCCCCTCCTTTCCTATATAAACCCACCCAAGCCCCCACTTCCTCTTCACTCAAAGCCTTTGGTGTTTATAAAAATTCTGACCTCCTCTCTCTAGAATCCTCCCAAGGCACCCCATGCTCCCAAGAATCCTCTCTCAATCCCCTCCCAAGCCTTTGGGATCACACAACCAAGTAAGGGATTCCTTCCTTTCTCATTTTATGCAAGTTTCTTAATATTCTTATGTCCTTTTATTTTCAATTATAAATATTGGGGTATGATTTCTCACCTCCACCATACTACCATCTTTATGTTTTAATGATGTTCTACCCCTTTATCTCTCATTAATTCCTTACATGTACACCCGTTACTATGCTAAAATTCTGTAAGGAATTTCCCTATCCTCATTTACATTCAAGAAATTATTTTTTATTATGAATCTAAATTCCATTACATATGTTGGGTAATGTATATATATGAACCCCATTACTATCCATTTTTTTCAAATATTATTAGACACCCCTTTCTCTCTCATCAACCATTTTTATAAATTCTTACGTCATGCCATTTGGCCGCCGAAATTGCATCGATTTTCCAAGACAATGTCATTGTGTAGTGAATACCATGTCCAAAAGGCATTAATATGATCCTACTGGCATTATATTCTTCCAGATTTTTCATTACCCTTGAATGAAAGGTTTATCGCTTCTTTGGTGGGATGAAACCTAGACTACGGAAAGCCCTGGCGATTGATGACTTCGACAACTATGAGGAAATTGTCTAATATGCCCACAAGGTTGAAATGGAGATCGGAGAATCTCAAGGGTATCATGGGGATAATAAGCTTAAGGTGGAATTCAATTCTGGAAGTCCGATGGATAAATCCTATGGTGCTAAGAAAATACAGCACCCCACTTGCCAAAGGTGTGGAAAGAAGCATCCCAGAAATTGACTGAAGGGGGTGAGGAAATGCTTTAGGTGTAGAAGAGAAGGGAACCTAGCTGTTAACTGCTGAAAAGAAAAACCCACGGTTGTGATAGAGAAGAGGAATTCTATATTCAAACCTCAACACGTTGTTCATTTCTTCAACTAAAAAGAACCAGTGGACCTTTAAAATCAGTGCCCTAAGCCAACGGGTTTCAGAGGAAACCAACAACCTCCAAGGCAGCAAGGGAGAGCTTTTTCCATCACTACCGCTGAAGTAAACCACAACAAAAAAGTGGTGAAAGGTATGATATTTATTCATTCAATAATAGTGAATGTACTTTTTGATTATGGTTATGCGCATTTTTTTATATCCCTAAAGTTTAGTAGAACAATCCCAACACTACCACAAATCATGGAAGTAAAGATATCAGTGAGTACGAAAGATGGAGCAATCATTTCATCCCATGAATATAAATCCTCCCCTATCATAATTTGTGGATTGAAATTCCCAGAGAACCTCATCATACTCCCTCTGGTGGAATTTGATGTAATTCTTGGCATGGATTTGATTTCCTTATAAAGAGATAACATAAATTGTTGTGAGAGGGAAATCACTCTCTATGTGGAGAATCAACCCCCAATTCTGTACAAGTGAAAGGAGGAGGATGAATCCTCTTTAGTTCCATCATATCAAGAATTGATATTACTGTCCTATGAGATTTTTTATCTTGATCAGATGATTTAGTTCAAGGAAGAAACCATCCTTGAAGAAATGCCTATTGTGACGGAATTCGCTGAAGTGTTTCCTAAGGAATTTCTTGGTCTCCCTCCTAGAAGATATGTTGAATTCTCAATTGACCTTATACTTGGGGAATCTCCAATATCCAAGACTCCATATAGAATGGATATTGTGGAGCTTGATAAGATGAAGAAATAACTACAGGAGAATCTAGATAAAGGGTTTATATGCCCAAGTGCTTCACCATGGGGTGCACCAGTCCTCTTTATCAAGAAGGAGGATGGGTCAATTCATCTTTGCATTGATTATCATGCGCTCAACAAAATCATGATAAATAAAAAGTATCATCTTCCATGAATTGATGACTTGTTCAATCAATTGCATGGAGCACAATACTTATCCAAGGTATATCTTCGGTCAGGATATTATCAAGTAAGGGTGAAGAAGGAAGATATCCCCAAGACTGTTTTTCATACAAGATATAAGCATTATGAATTCATAGTAATGCCTTTTAGACTCACTAATGATCCAGAAATCTTCATGGAATTGATGAATAGAGTCTTTAGGGATTACCTCAAAATATTTGTGGTTGTCTTTATAGATGATATTCTAATATACTCCAAAACCAAGGAGGATCATGAGGAGCATCTAAGAATTATACTAGAGACCTTTCAGAAGTAGAAGATCAATGCGAAGTACAATAAGTGTGAGTGTTGGTTGAAGGAGGTCTCATTCTTGGGTCATATCATCACAAGAAATGGGATATCAGTAGATCCCTCCATGAAAACTACAATTGAGGGATGGATGAGGCCAACATCGGTAATAGATATCCGTAGCTTCTTGGGGTTAGCTGGATATTATCATCGATTTGTGAGAAATTTCTCATGATTTTCCAACCCTCTTACCAAGATAACTCGGAAGGGAGAAAAGTTTTCTTGGATTGATGAATGTGAAGAGATATTCAAGGAGTTTAAAATGAGGCTTATCCTTGCACCCGTTCTCACATTACCCATGAGTGGAGAAATTTTTGTGATATTTAGTGATGCTTCGAAGAAGGGCCTGGGTTGTGTGTTGATACAGAATGATAAAGTGATAGCCTATACCTCAAGGCAGCTAAAAATACATGAGAAAAAATCTTCTACACATGATCTGGAGTTGGTGGTTGTGATCTTTGCATTGAAAATATTGAGGCATTATCTCTATGGGGAGAAGTGTGAGATATATACTGATCACAAGAGACTCAAATATATATTCACACATAAAGAGATTAATATGCACCAATGAAGATGGATAGAACTCATCAAGGATTATGAATGCTCAATCCATTACCACCCTGGGAAAGAAAACAAGGTGGAAGATTCTCTAAGTAGAAAGGATCCAACAATTCTGTCATTGATGAGAATTGAGAAGGATCCAATATTCATAGATTTGCAAAGTAAAGGCTTGGGGATCGTTATGGGAGGAACATCATCAATACTTTCTCAAATGATTGATCAACCATCCCTCTTGTAGAAAATAAAGGATGCTCAAAGAAATGATGTGTAAATTCTGAAAAGGTTGGAATCTATCAGAAATGGGAAATCCTCAGAGTTCACAGTTGACAAGGATTGAATTGTGAGATTTGGGTCACGATTATGTGTACCATCTGATCCAGAGATAAAGAATAAGATTCTGAATGAAGCACATAGATCAACCTTCTCTATTCACCTGGGGAGCACAAAGATATATCGGGATCTCTGAGAAAACTTTTGGTGGGATAGTATGAAAAGGGGGATGGCTGAATATACGTCAAAGTTCCTGGTATGTCAGCATGTGAAGGTTGGGAGGAGAAAGTCTAATGGGATGATGCAACCCCTACCTATACCAACATGGAAGTGGGACAACATTACCATGGAATTTGTCCCTGGACTTCCAAGGACATATAGATGAAACAATGCTATATGGGTTGTTGTGGATCATCTTACGAAGATATATCACTTTATCATGATTCAAGAGGACTTCTCATTGGATCAAATTGCACGGATTTACATCAAAGAAGTGGTAAGTCTGCATGGAGTACCACTATCTATTGTATCCGATCTTGATTCGAGATTCACCTCAAAGTTCGGGAAAAATCTCTAACATGCTCCAAGCACTGAATTGAAATTCAGTATGGCCTATCATCCTCAAACTGATGGCCAATATGAGCGAACTATTCAGACACTGGATGATATGTTAATATCATGTTCTATGGAGTTCAAAGGAGGGTGGTACTGACATCTTCCACTGGTTGAATTCTCCTACAATAATATTTTCCACTCGAGCATCCAAATGGAACCATATGAAGCCATTTATGGGAAAAGGTGAAAAACACCAGCATGTAGGGATGAAGTCGACGAGCATAAGCCACTAGGACCTGAAATGGTCGAAGAAATAGTGGAGAAGGTTAAAACCATTCAGAAACATATCAAGGAAGCCCAAAGTTGACAAAAGTGTTATGCAGATAACCTTCGATGAGACTCTGAGTTCAAAGTTGGAGACATGGTGTTTCTATTCATATCTCCCTGGAATAAGGTCATGAGGTTTGGAAAGAAGGGGAAGTTAAGTCCTAGGTACATCGTCCCCTTAGAGATTCTTGATTTTGTCGAGACTATGGATTATCGACTAGCACTTCCACCTACCATGGAAAAAGTACATTATGTCTTTCATGTATCCCTCTTAAAGAAGTACATACCGGATCCTTAACATGTACTCTCTTCTGAGGTAGTATAGATAGAGGATGATCTTTCTTACGAGGAGAAACCAGTGAAGATATTAGATCGTAGATAAAAAGTTATATGAAATAAGAAAATACCCCTTGTCAAGGTGTTTTGTCAAAACCAAAAGTTTGAAGAAGCCACGTGGGAATCAGAATAAGTGATGAAGTAGAGTTACCCACATCTTTTTTAGTATGGTAAAAGGAAATTTCGAGGGTGAAATCTCTTAAGGGGGGAAGATTGTAATGACCTAAAAATAATTAATGAAAATTTATCTTGGTCTATTTAAATGTCTTCTTATGGTTATGTAAAACTTATGAACTTATTTGGTTTTATGTTTTAGATTTTAAAATACTATTAAGAATTGTGACTATTGTTAATATATCCGTTGAACAGTTATCACATGATTAGTATAAATATAGGGCTTTAATAAATCCAATTTACTCAGAAAACGGAAGTGATGACCTCATCCAGTAGGCTTGCCCCATATGAAGCCCATTTTTCAGAGCTCAAAAAGGAGGTGGCGTCATTGGGCTTTACTCTTGACCAAGACCAATCCAAGATTCAACACATGAATCTTGAACGAAATCGCCTATGGGAGAAGTGGAAGATGATAGAGATTACCACCCAAGAGATGTTATCTGAGCCGCCCTAAGAGTCTGTCACCATCATGCACCTTACCCTAAGGTCTTATGTGGGTGTTATAATGGGTTATGTAACAAGACCTTAGCACTATGATTATGTGCATTAATTTTTTTTATATAATAAATAATATACATTCATTTTATTATTGTTATGTTGTAAATAGTTTTTAAAGCACAAATATTATTTTTAATTAATATTCAACTAAGAAATCTATTTTGATAAATTACTGGATTTTTGAATTAAATAATATTTTAATAAATTATTATTATTATTAAATTACTTTTATTAATTATAAATGATCGTATAATTTTTATGAATACAATTGTAATTTTTATTAAGGATTGAAAGTTGTTTTTGTCAAAACCCATGAATTTTCGATAAATATTGGTTTTTATTTTAAAAGTAAAAATTCACATATTTTGAAAATTATTTAGATAAAATTAATATTATTTTTTGAATCAAGACGTTGATATTATCCAATGGTGAATTTATCATAATTTTCTGAGATAGTTGAATTTTTGGGTAAAAATTAAATATCGTTTAAATATATAATGTGTTTTATGACATCATAAAGCCCCAATAGTGATGTAATAAAATACTATAAACATTATGTTCGGCCAATATATGTTTTAACATTAAAATAATTTGATTTTAGGTTTTTTTTAATTATTTTACAAAGCTTTAGTGGACCCTCAAAAACTTATAAAACATTTTATCTTTTTTAATTGATTTCCTTGAGAGTGTGACTCACCTCCACATAAGAAACCCTATTATTTTAAGAATTTAGGCCATTGGCCTTATCAAATATTATTTTACACTCCCCTTTGAAAAAAACCATGGGCAAAAAACATGGTCTGGTTTGTGGTTTTGATTAGTTTAATGTGTGGTGTCCCAAACCTAAATAATAAATAATTTCCCCTCTTTTCCTATATACACCCACACAAGATCCCACTTACCCTTAAATAAAATCCTTTGGAGTTCATACAAATTCTTTCCTCCTCTCTCTAGAATCCTCCCAAGGCACCCTAAGTTCCTAATAATCCTCTCTCAATCCCCTCCCAAGCCTTTGTGATTATACTTCCAAGTAAGGGATTCTTTCCTTTCTCATTTTATCCAAGTTTCTTAATATTGTTATGTCCTTTTATTTTCAATTATAAATGTTGGTGTATGATTTTACACCTCCCCCATACTTCCATATTTATGTTTTAATGATGGGATACCACTCTCTCTCTCATAAATTCCTTCCATGTACACCTGTTACTATGCTGAAATTATGTAAGGGATTTCCTTCTCCTCATTTACATTCAAGAAATTATTTTTTATTATGAATATAAATTCCATTACATATGTTGGGAAATGTATATATATGACCCCCTTACTGTAAATTTCTTGTAAATATGATCAGACACCCCTTTATCTATCATCAACCATTTTTATGAATTTTTACGTCACGCCGTTACGCTGCCGAAATTGCACCGATTTTCCTAGCCAATGTCATTGTGTAGTGAATACCATTCCCATTTATCTATCAAGGGTATTCACCTTTATAAACATTTAATTATTGATTATAAAGCTTCATGTATTTATTCCACATCCCTTTACTTTGGAATAAATGATGATGATTGATTCCATGTTGTATGATCCATGTGACACACTTATGCATGAAATGAAATGTTTAAGAAGGGTGAACCCTAATAGCGCTCCAATACATTGGGTAAAGTATAGTATCATGATAATTCATGTGCAATTTGTATTTACTCATTCTAATTCAAGTGAAATGAGGGTTTAATCATGCTTCATGTGAAATGAGGATTTACTCATGCTCCATGTGCAATGAGCCTTGGCTCATGCTAATTCCATGTTAAGTGTTGTTGCCACATTTCCATATTATGATAATCATGATATATAAAAACATTATATTTATGTTATTTTATGATTCATTGATATGCCTATTTCCTAACGTGTATTTTATTATTCATGTTATTCCTTGTTTACCCCCTTATAGGGATTTATAGCTCACCCCTTTCTTATGTATGTCCTCAGGTTATCCCATTCAATGCAAAGTATGAGGGAATGTAGTGGTCATGTAAAGGAAGATTTAAATAAGATGTTTCATTTCATGTTTTAATTTGTTATGTAATGTTCCTAATCCCCAAAGACACTAGACCACTTGATCTTCTATGTTGTATCAAGTGATGTTTTTATATAATAAATCATGTCGATGTGAGTAATAAAAAGTAGGGTTATTATATGCAATTATTGTACATGCCAAGATTTCCATCAAGGATGAAATTATGTGTGGACATGGAAACATGGTAATGTTATATTTAACTTAGTTAGAAACCTTGGAAACACATATCCCATAAAACATAGTGCATGTTCTTATAAACTACACATGACGTAATTGAGAATTTCCCCAAAAGTACACATCTTTAACATGTATCCAAATTTCACACCCAATCCTTCTATTCTACCATTAATATCACATGAATATCTATCAGATTCTTCATACATGTATCTAACATCGATGGATTTTTTTTCCAACCACCAATCACTGAACTGATCATCTCTTACTAGAGTTCCATCTTCCTATACGCCCTGGATCTCAAAAAAAACATTATTCCACATTCTTCCCTAAATTCATATTACTATTAAAGATATTATTCCATTCCATAATCAATAAATCTAGATATGTAACAATAACCCAAGAAAATAATTATCTATCATGTAAAAAAAGTTTTTGTAGGTAAATGTCAAATCACTAGCCAAATCAAATATCAATGATGAATGCATGAAGAATGGAGGGGGGAATCCATAAACTAAAAAAATGTGACAATAATTATTATGTATGAATGATCATCATCTAAATTCATGGAAATAAGATAAAAAATATTAATCATAGGATCTAAATCAATTAATCCCAAATCACAATTTAAAACAAAATTGTAAATTGATAGGGCCATGCTATGGTCATTTTCAGATTCCTAAAAAAATTAATCCACAAATGAAATGGTATAAAATATGAGGATAAATATATTAAATAAGAGTCGTAAATCATTATTGAATTGATATTTTATGAATAATGGATCCACATAAATGTTGATGATGAGATCTATTGATTCTGATCAACGATCCCCGAACCTTTCTCATTCGTTATCTAAGTCTCTCCCCATGGACACTCACCCTCATTTTTAATATTATAGGGTTATGAAGATAAACTTTTATAACTTATATAATTGGGATTATATATTGATTTTATGGGTTATACATCTAATTTGAAAATTAATTTAATTATTTAATTTAATTAATTTAATTCTTCTAATATCTACCTATGAACATGCATCAATTATAGGTTCAATGATAATGAACCTTATATCATGTATATGGTAAAATCTAAATTATATATTAAATTTAGATATTATTTCTACCATTATAAGATTTTTTTAGGATGAAATAAATTGTTTATGGAACTATGTATGCATGAGTTAATATAATATATCAACATTAGGGCTATGTGACAACCGAGACTTCATGAAGACAATAATACTAGATCCTAAAATATTATTTAAAATATTTAAAGTGTTTAATCACAAAAAACCATATATTTTATAATGTAGGGGATAAACTAGGATTGATAACATAGGTTGAAAGTAGGGTTTGCCTAATGCCTTTGATGTGATGAGTTGGATATTAGGATATATTATTTAGGGTGGGTATTAGAATACCTGATATATGGATTGGTAATAAAATTATCCTTAAAATGATGGGAAGGGGTATTGATGATAAAATGATAAATTAAATGGAAACTATGAAATAATTTGTAAATTCTCAAGAGCATGTTAATGAAAATTGGAATTGAAATGATAACAAACATAAATACCATTGTCTTTGGATGATTATGAAATAATTAAACCATAATTTTTTATGTATTTATAAAGGAAATAATAATTGATAAATTAATTAATAAATTAAATGAGGAAACTTCGATGATTTTATACTTAGATATCTAGAAGTTTAGTCTAAGATATGGAAGCTGAGATGTCATGAGGGACAATAACTATAGCTTGAGTATATGGTAAATAACTTCCCCTAGTGTAGTTGAGAGGCATTATATCCTTATGTTTTGTGATTCATTATAGTCCACCACATGAGTTTATTAGTGTAACATCCCATTTCCTTTTATCAGCTACTTATTGAATTTAGTTTTCATTACCTTTTTATTTGGGAGTGTTTTTATATTTTTGAGGATGGAGATATTTTTTCATGGAAAATGATCTAATGTTTTGGAATGTATATTTATTTCAATTATTATATTATTTGTATAAATGTGTTAAGGGTTTTAGAGGGTAACCTTTTGGGTCTGGGGGAGTTTGAGGTTGTTTGGTTGCTTCTTTAAGATTTTATTTCTGGGAGTTGGATGCAGAAATAATTTACACTATAAATTGTATATTGAAAAAAAAACCCATGAAAAAGACTTAAGACATAAAATAATTTATTCTATAAAGAATAAAATTACACCATAAATTCATATATTTGGAATTTTAACCCAAGGATACACCTTTTTTAGAGTATGTGAAACTTGACACATTCATGCCATAAACCCTTGATTTACGATGTAAATGCCTTGTTACCAATAATATTAATTGTTATGCATGAATAATTTCTTTAGGAAATTAAAAAATACTCCTCCCATGAACTTAGGATTTTTACCATGCATAGAGAGTGATTTCTTCTCTTTTGGATGTCTTGGTTTAGCATTTGATCCCCTATGAGTTTCCTTTTCTTACTCTCTCTGTTATCCATCTTTGGTAGCAATATGATCCCATGTTTATCAATGGAATAAGAGTTGTTCATGATGTTTTGTGATCTTATATTTTCCTTATTGGTCTCCTTAACCTTCATTATTCATTGTAATTTTCCCATTGTGGGTGTTAATTTTATCATTGACTGAAGTTATGTGGTTCCATATGATTTTTCCCTATAATCAAAACCTTTATTTGCTTGATTTATTTGTATTGAGTTTTAAAATGATTTAAAACCACTAATTTGAGATGATTGATGAATGATTTTGAAAAATTCATGGAGATTATGAAAGGACCCAAATTTTAATGGAATTAAAATTTTCAGGTGGATTTGATAAAATTTATTTCTTGATTTGAAAATTGTTTTTAAGATTTATTTGGTGAAACTATTTTAAATGGATTAAATTGAAAGATTATTTGAGAAGAAATTAATTAATGAAAACCCATGATTTTTTTTGAAATGATAAAGGAATTTTGAAATCAAAAAGCGGGTAATTATACTTTTAATTGATATATAATGATTGATTTTCCCATAATTGATTTATTTATTGATTGACTGAATCACATGTTATCCTGGGTAGTTAGTGGATAATTTGGAAAAGCACAATAGGATTTGACCCCCTAGCACTAGATTGGTGATTAAAAAACTGACATAAACATACTGTGAAATGATTTTCCTCTGAAGGTGAGTTGACTCATGATAGCCTAAGTCACGGGACATGTGCACACATTAAACCGCAATCACTGATGAGTAGTGTGAGGATCATATTACAAGAAAATAATGTACCAAAGGGATTGATACATGTTTCTATGATATACCTGATTTTATAATTACATTCCATTGATTTATAGAAATAATTTTTTCATGGAAACTAATTTATATAAATTTTTTATATAAAATATTCATTTAATCCTATTTTGATATATCTACCATTTTTTGACTTGAGATCATGTTTTATTGAATATATGTGAATGCCATTCCATCCCTTGTTTTATTTAAATTTAAATAATATCTTTTTTAATTGTTATTGTATTAATTATGGAACACTTGGTGAGACCCTAACATGATTTATGACACACAAACTACCTTTTCCTTCAAGAGTTTGTATATCTTCTTATGTCAGGTCCAAGTAAAGGAAACACACCACTTAAAGGTGATGGATGTTCTTGATCCTTAGGACTCAAAGTGATGGATATGACCAAATGAGATGTGATCTACTTGTTACATGGGTGTATATTTGAGATTTATCTAGGAAGATGTTGTGTCTTTTCATGATGTACTATTTGAATAAAGTTTTACCTATTTGATTCTGGTACTTACCCCCTTTGGGGTGTTGAGAATACTGAATTGTTTTGTTTATCTTCCAATGATTTATGGAAAAAACATTACCTATTTATTATTTAATGACTCTAGGTGGTAGTAACCAACCCATGGTGATCATGAATTCCCTTTGGGTGATATTAGAGCCTGCTCGGGTATCAGGGTACTAGGGTATCTGGGCTGGTTTGTGAAAAAGTGGTATTAGAGGTGTAGGTTGTGCATCTTTCCTTGATGTTAGTATATATTTGGGCTATCTTGGTAGATAGGAGGTAGAATTTATTGGAGTTAGGAAGTAGTTGAAAGTGAGTGCCTGAACATCTATCATTGTAATGAACCTTAAGCCATCATGGGTGTTTGGAAAAAGTGTCTTGAGGAATGTTTTGATCAGTTTTATAGACTTTTACTTAATTTTTATTTGATTATGTTGAAAACCCAATATTAAATTCTATTTTCTTGAAATTATATTCCTCTTACTCTTGTTTGAGTGGTTAATATATTTATCCTTGTTGATGCTTTTAGTGTTGTTTTTTATGTTGTGTAGCATCATGCCTCCATGAAGACATTTGAATAGGCCATAGAAGGAAACTGCTGGTGAACCACAACAGGTGAATCCTCTAGTTGATCAGAATCTTATTGAGATAATGGTGCGTGCTATCTAAGATTTTGGAGAAGTAACATCACTTGTTCTCATTCAAGATCCAATTGTGGAACCCCAAAGAGATTAATTAAGAGAGTGTGCTCAATAGTTTCTTCTTTTGAAACCAATAAAGTTCCAAGGATTAAATGATTCTCAAGAGGCTGAGGTTTGGTTAAAAAATATCAAGTAACTTTTTTATTTATTGGAAATTCCTAATTCCATTAAATTGAAGTGTGTTATCATCAAGATTAAGGGGCCTAACATGAAATACTTTAGCTTTCTTTTCACTGATTAGTTCTATCAAGAGTTGATGATCTTTATGAATTCCATGAAGTTTCTCAACCTCCAGACCAGTGATAGGACTATGATATAGTATAAAAACCATTTTGCTAAGATTTTTTAGTTTTCTCCTATGGTAGTGACTAATGAGAAGATGAAGTAATGATGATTTGAGATGGGTATTTGACCTGATATCCTATCATATGTATTCTTGTAGAATCTCACTTCTTATAATGATGTGATGAATATATCATTGATGGATGAGATGGACCTAGCTGGTAAGTTAGGGTTTACAAGAGTTATTTTTTCTCATAGTGGAAGTTCTTTGGAGTTACTTTAAAGGGAAGAGGAAGTGTGATGAATCCCATGGTGGTTCTCAATAGAAATCATTGTCCAGGCCTTCTGAAGTGCTTGTAAGATACACTTTAAATTGCTTCAAGTGTGGTAAGGTTGGGTATTCGAGATAATTTTTCATTGAGGTACCCATGATCTAAAGTTCATACAGTTTTTCAGGACACCTACCATTTATTTTATTCACTGTATAGTGGCACAAGATCATCAAAACCAAAATAATGTGTTGAAATTAGATGCTTCAAGAACTAAGGGGTTCCAGTTAGAGGCATCCGGAACAAAGCTTCTTCATACAATAGAAGAGTCTCCAGAAGAAGATGATATGGGTCCAATGACTGTGAGAGGTACCATCACTATAACTTCATCTTCAATGAATACTTTATTTTATACTGGTGTGTAATTAATCAACCCACTAGGGTCCATATGTTCTGTGAAAGGTTTGTCCATCACAACCACAATCCTTCCTCTATAGGCCAGAGGTTGGTGATAAGAACCAAGAAGGAATCTATAAAAACGGGGGACCTTTGTCTAATGTGCCTATATTCACACACCCATCCATCTCCATGAAGAATTTTATAGTAATAATAATAAAATATAGAATCATATAGAGTAAAAAACATCCATGTAATAACCTCTAGGGAATACAAAAGAGTACAAAAGTGTATTTTGAAATAAAAGGGGAAAAATACACACCCATGTAAAAAATATGTCCCAACCCTAAAAGAACTAGAATAAAGTAAAGTTAAGAGATCCTGAATCCTAATCTCCAATCCAGACCACTGTACATGATCAATGCACCCATCTATCATACAATCACCACCAATCTATCTATCTTTTGCATAAGACATGACACATGTAGGCAAATCCCATGTAGGGGTGAGTATATACATACCTAGAAGGAAACCTCGAAAAACAACAGGGAGTGATATATAGATATAAAAATAGTCATATCAACCTAAATAAAGAGGTAAATGACACCCAATACATATATATTATCATAAAGAAATTTTGATGAGAGAGAAGGGGATATCTATCTCAAAGCCTAGCCCAAGTTGATGAGTAATCCTGCAGCTCCAAAGGTCCATCATCGATGCCCAAAATCTCATGTGTATGTCTGAAAAATTCATGAGGAGGGCCCACACTATTCACTTACTCCAAATCCTAAGAGGGAAAAATAAACAATAGAAAGGGTACATTCTCCCTAGTATGATGGGGTAGGGGTGTCACTCGGTAGATAGAGGAACCATGCTCGATTAGGGGAGTGTCATCTCTATCTGTGTAAAGAATATGGTAGACCCACACCCTAGTGTCATAGAGGAGTACCATCCCCATAGATAGAGGTCCTACACCCTGAATAGGGGAGTACCATATCTACCTAGAATAACAAGCATGGGGGACCCACCCCTTGGTGTGATAGGAGAGTACTATTTCCATATATAGAGAACCTACATCCTAAATAGGGGAGTATTGTATCTACCTGGAATAATGAGGATGGGGGAACTTTACCCTAGTGTTACAATAGAGTACTCTCCATAAATACGGAGGACTCGTTCCCTAAATAATGGAGTACCATCTCTACCTGAAATCTCTCCGATGATCCTTCCCGATCACTACCATCATTGAGCATTGCCTAAAGAGGCATCACACTCAAAGCATCTCACATCGCATCTCAAAATCCACTAAAAATTACACCACCACATTATATGTGAAAAAAAACTCAGGATATTCTATTCACAACCCAAAATAAAAATAAAAATAAAGGAGATAAGATAGGTATAAGTTTCTCAAAAAGGAGGTACATGGCATGTATGGGGTCCACACAGTGTGTGGTCTCACTCTGCTGCCTGTATTTGTTCTCCTATAGACACAGTTCAATGTCCATGTCACTATAAATGGTGTATACATGGCCTACACAATGTGTCTCATCTACCAAAGGTCTACTAGTATGCTCCTGGCTATTCCCGTGTCCATTGGGTTGTTCCGTGTACCTGGTTGTGCACATGGCCATACCCAAGTACTGGACCATACCCATGTACTCCCAGAGTACACGGTGTGTCCCCCTGGACAGGGTCCTAGTTGTATGCACCTGGAAAAAAATTCATCCTCCTAGGGAGGGTCACATGGCATATCAGACCAGCTACACTGTGTGTGTTCCTTTTCTTCCCTAAAACACTAGCGCTGCAAACAGTGTGTACGACACGATGTGTGTTCATCAGACTACATGCCATTTACTTGGGTTTTATATATAAATTAAAGTTCTTCATTAATATTTTAGATCCATGGTCACTACCATGATTCCCACTATTTTACCACCTGAAATTGATGGGGTTCAACTCCAATCATCAATTCTGGCCCTTTGATGACTGGAAATTTGATCTCAATCACCCGTGGCGGTCTGTCACGTATCCCGTACACCTCTCGTCACTCATTGGTCATCTCAGATAATGTATCTAAAAAAATAATCACCTAAATCCTTCAATTAATCTTGATCCATCTGAAAATTCCTATCCCAATCATTATTCACACAACTTCCATGAATCTGGGTGATCGATCATGCTTAGACCCGCTTTGACAAAGTCAAACTGCGACCCCATTATCCAATGAAAAATAAAACAAAGAGCAAAGTGAAAAAATCATGATAAAATGGGTGATAAAAATCATTTTTTTATTTTTATCATACTACAATTTAAAATTAGGTAATATAGGGTGGGATCATGGCATAACAAAATTAATTGAATAAAACAATTTCATCCATCAATAGGCTCATGTGAAGGGTGGGAAAACATAGATCAAAAGAAGATAAAATAAATTCTCAATTGATTTAATAAAAAGGAGGAAAACATAAATTATGATACCTACCTTGATTTAGGAATGATATTTGGTGAATAATTAATTCACTATAAATGAAGATGATCCACTGATTTCAATACCCATCGTTTCACCATGATCAAATCACTACTCGTCATCCGATCAAGATTCACTAACAAAGGTCGTCAAAGCTCCTCTAAAAAACTTCCAAATTTCACATGGATAATCTTATTGAAATTTAATAATCAAATATTTATAAATTATTGGATTTATATCATTTAAACTAAAATAAAAAAATTAATCATTTATTTTAATTAAATACACCCGCCAACGACTGCCACTTTAGAACGTCTAGCACCAATCAAATTTAGGTTGTTCCTAAGGTAAAAACCACATTCCAAATTCAATATTGGTCTCATATTTTTGATATGATCCTCATTTTTAGAGATAATCCATTATTTATTATAAATTGAGTACACATGGTATTAATATATTTAATATTTTTTATAATATCAATTCTGGGTTCACTGGGCCTTGGAATCTCGAGCCATATCAGTGAATGGATCCAAACATATTCATTAATATATTCTAAAGTCTTAAAAGGAAAAAAGAGTCTATATAGGTAATTTCATTGATGAATCCTTGATAATGAAACTTACAACCTAGGCCATGAAGGAATCATTAGAATGGTGGAATTTGATGGATCTCTTTACTCAGTTGAATTTGGGAGATTGGGAGAATGAGTTTGATGATATTTTGGGGAGTTTACAGTTAGACTCCTATCTTATTGAGATGATTATTTAGGAGAATAGTTTTGGTGAATAATTTCATGTCTTAGGGATTGTATTTATGGTGGGGAGACCATTGGTTAATGGTTGTTCTCTCCAGATGGCATCCTATGTTTCTAGAACCAGTATGTGGTGCCTTTACTTATGAGAAAGGACGTGATGGGAGACTTCCTTAGTTCCTAGTGGGGTGTGTACCATAGAACCATAAATATGTTCTATGTTATGTGTAACACCCCGAGCTTCCACAATACGCTTCTCATTCAATAATGCAATAGCTTGCATTGTACGCAACTTTGAGTTCTAAAACACCGCGACTAATCAAAGTAGCCGTTATGAATAGTAATAACCACTTTCTAAAATTATAGAAATTTTATATTTCAAAATGGACTTCATTTTTGGATTCGGAATATCGAAATTAGCCTATGTTGATATTTTGGTATTTTTCTGAGAACTTCTAATTTTTTATGAATAGTGAAAAATAATTAAAACAACTTTTTTAATCAAAATAATTTATAGTGATAAATTATACTATTTAGTTGTTTTAAAGTATAATTAGAATATATTTTTACCATCTTATCCAATGTTGGTCATTAGAATTAATTTAACATTGAAATTGGACATAAACAATTGCCAATCTTTTGATATAAATTGTTTCTTAAAAACACGCTATTGTTGTGACAGCGGGAATTAATTATAAAATTAATTAATGCAACTTATATGTTTGGAATTTTGTAAAATAGACATCATTTTTGAATTCTGAATATCAATTATAGCTTAGGGTGAAATTTTGGCATTGTTCTGAAAAACTTCAATTTTTGATGAATAGTGAAACCACTAAGTGGTAGTTAAATAACTGATTTTTCGTTTAAATGAAATATTACCACTTTTGTGATTTGATTTTCAAAAATCCGACATACATGGATGTCATTAAGAAGTAAAATGTGGTTCAATGAGATTAAAATAATTTTTTGGTGAATAGTAACTTTTAAGATCTTAATTGCGATTAGAGGTAATTAGTGTAGTTTAAGGTAAAAATAATGTTTTAATAATATGAGATGAGCTTGACACTTGTCCTACTCCTATTGGATGAGTCATGGCCGACCAAGACAACCCATGGGTCAACTTGGGGACCTCATGGAGCCACTTTAGTTGGAAAATGACATTAATATATATTTATTTAATGTTAAAATTAAATTGACACAAACATGAGTTGTTTTATTAAAAAGTTTTTAGGTGGGGTTAAACATGTCCAAATTTTGACTATAAATATTCATTAGAAATCTAAAAAGATTTCCTACATCATAGTAGTTTTTTTATAATTTTTAGACATTAAATAAATTAAATTATTTATGACATCATTATGATGCAGCGATGACCTCATTATTTAACGATTTAAATAAAATGAGAAGATAATGAAAAATCCAAGGCTTACACTTGTCCAAAGCCTATTGGATGAGGAGATTTCTAAACCTTATCACCTTAGCCTCGAATTATATAAGTGTGGGAACTTTATAATCCGAAAAGCATTGTGAAATAATATAACATTT
This sequence comes from Viscum album, assembly GCA_963277665.1. NCBI lineage: Eukaryota > Viridiplantae > Streptophyta > Magnoliopsida > Santalales > Viscaceae > Viscum > Viscum album. The sequence goes on from OY728151.1 coordinate 1,908,149,045, forward strand.
CAATCTTTCCAAAAGTGCCCCTCCTCTCCACTTATAAAAGGCCCCCACCTCTCCCACCTCATTTACACTTTCAAGCCATTTTTCTCGGCCAAACTCTGCCCAAATACTCTCCCAACTTCCCCCTCTTACTCCTAGAAGCCTTACTTTGGGCAGAACTCTTCCCAAGGAAGCCTTTGGCTCAAATCAAAAAGAGTTACCCGATTTTGAGGTAATGTCTTCTCTAATGTTGTTTTGTTTTATTTTTCTTCTCCAACCCCTAAACTCTTTTTATTCATTTCTTTTGTAACAAAACCAGTATCCTCAATATACTAGTATGTTTTTATAAGAAGTATTCTAGCTACACTTACATACACCTACATCTAATGGTTAAAGAACATACGGTTTCTGTGGATGGCGAATTTCTGCCTCACGAAACGATGATTGTTCAACACTCATATAACACCTTCAAAGGTGGCCATTAAGATGTCACTATTTTTATATATGATATATAATATGTTTATTTTTTTACTTATTCTTCTGTATTTCTCATTTATGGCATACTTTATGATTTCCATTATGGGTAAAACGCGATAATTTCATTTTAGGAAGTGCGGACTACCACCCCCTCAAAGTGATTTGAATCGTTAATGCCATATGTGGGATGTATAAAGGATGGAGTAAATGGTATTATACACTATATTATACTGTAATTATATTATACATTTATATCATTATGATTTAGTTCCATTAAATATGAAATTGAAATGAAAGTAGCGTTCATGTGTACGTACGGCTTACCGTCTCCATGAACGGTGCATTTCATTTCTTACCTCTAAATGTTACGTGACATTATGAATGAATGTATATACTGTATATATATGATATATATGATATCTACATCATGAAAATAATTCTGGATATAATGGATATTTCACCACATGAACAACTTGTAATTATAAGAAGTTTATTTTTGACTCAAGTACCAAAGATCGACAAAACGACCGTTATTAACTTAAATAATTAAATAATGTTCATAACATGGTAATAAGGGATATAAAAGGAATAATGAAAATGAAAAAGGTTCTTAAGTAAATATATATTAACTCTAGTCTATTATTCATGAGGTTAAAGAACGGTTGAGTCAAGTCAGACACGAGGTAAGGGAATTTCTTAACCCAACTTCCATTCTTTGGGTTAATCTCCTATTTTCAAATTATGTCATGATATGATTATGTCCTATCTTGTATTTTTACATTATTTATGTGTACTTATAGTGAATACACATTATAGATGTACTTTATTTAAAAAAAATGATCTTTTTAAGGACTTAGTCTCAATCCCCTTTCATTGAGGCATATTTGGTTTTATACACAACTTTCTTTTATACGGTGTATAAACCCCTTTGACTTTTACGTTTATTCAAAAGGAATATTTTTTATACGAAGCGTTTTGCTAAAAGACAAATGGGAATGTTTTTCTTTCCGTACTTATGCGGCGACAACGACTTCTCCGCCGCCGTGACCATTATTTGAGTTTCGGCTTCCTCTACAAGCCATCTTTTTTTTAATGAAAAATAAATACAAAGTTTTAACTTTCTTTTATTTTGGTATTGAAAATGGTTTTGAAAGCGTTTTTATTATATCAATGTGTTGTATTGATATCTTGTGATTGAAATGTGGAAATTTTATGTTTCCTTTATGCATGTTTTATGTGATACGATTATGTTATGGTTTATGATATGTTTAAACCTATTCATATGAGGAATGTATTGGACTTAATAAGTGACGGGTGGAGCCCGCTATAGCTCCTCGATGCATCGGTAGGTCTCATGAGACAACTAGACGTGGAATTGGCCGAGGCCCTTTCCCAATTTGATTTATGGTTTTGGCCGAGGCCTTAATCATTTTAGACGTCTTGGCCGAGGCCTTGAAAAAATGTTTCAGAATGTCCGGCATTATACATTCCCTCATTATGAAAGTGGTTATTGATCTTTCATGTGATTATTCGTCTAGTAGAATATCCATGTGAGTAAGTAAGTGGAATTATTTGATTTTACTTTTTCCATATTATGTTGATGTTCAAGTTTAAAAGGCTTTTGTTTTAGTTATACATTGCCTTAAATTTTTATGTTTATTTATGAAAGCTTCCGCAATATTGTTATCCTTACTGAGCATCTGAGCTCACCCCTTTCAATGTTTTAATATTTTCCAGGATGTGAAGAAGTATTTTATGAATGACCTACAGGGATTGTTAGAAGAGGATATGAGTGTGGACTATGGAGACTTTGTTATTGTAGTTTTTCACTTTATGATGTAATGTAACGTTTACGAATGTATCTAGTGTTTCCAAGGCTACTAAACTAATCGATCTTTCGAGACTTGATCTTTCGTGATCATGCCAATGTTACGAAGTAATGCACCGACTCTGGGTAGCTGGGTTCAGGGCGTTACATTATGTGGTGATGATTCTAGTAACTTGGTATGAGGTGGGAATTCACTAATTCTTTATCTCATTGTCATACCCGCCAACATGTCAAAGCTGAGAAACAGAGGCCTTTGGGTTTTCTTTAGACACTTATAGTGACAACATGGAAGTTTGAATGGATTTATATGGAATTTGTGTCTGGGTTTCTACATACCCATCTAGGGAAGAATGTGATATGTGTTGTGATCTCTAAGCTGACCAAATTAGCTCAACTTTTACCCATTCGGGATATAACAAAATTAAAGGACTTGGTACATAGCTAAGTTTATGATATTATCATATTCCATGGAGTTCCATTTTATATAGTCTCTAATAGAAATCCTCATTTCACTTATCATTTTCAAAGAGGCCTCCAGGAAGCCATGGGATCATATCCACATTTGGGCATGGAATATCATCAATAGATGGATTTCCAGAAAGAGAGAGCTATACAAATTATAGAGGTCATGTTGTGTGCTTTAATTCTTGACATTGGTAGATCTTTGTATGACCATTTGGGACTGGTTGAATTTTATTATAACAATAGTTACTAGTATACTATTAGAATTGATCCTTTTGAGGCCTTCTATTCATAGGATTATAGTTCATAATTATGTTGGTTGAAGATTGGTGAAAGTTCCTGGGTTGGACTAAGATTTTTCCAAGAGATGGTAGTAAAGATTCAGTTGATTCATTAGAGGATGTTAGAAACACATAGCAAGTATAAATTCTATGCTGATCACCGTTGATGACCATTTTATTTTTCTATTGGGGACCATGTATTTTTGAGAATTACACCCTGATTAGGTCACTGAATCCTTGGAAAATAGGAAAATCTTGTGCTAAGATTTTGGGGTCCTTTTGAGATTGTTGTGTGAGTTGGGAAAGTGGCATGCCATTTGGAACTTACACTATAATTGAATTAGATCCATAATGTGTTTCATGTATCACAAATTCAGAATTATATTTCTAAACATTATCATGTTTTGAGATAAGAAGATATTTATGCTAAGCCTGATTTATCTATGAATAAGTATCCAATCAGGATTGTTGACTCTGAGACAAAGGTTCATTGTAGGAAGATGATACCTTTGGTTAATGTGCTATGGCACTAAGGTTCTGATTTGCATGATGCATGGGATCATGAGGCACTGATGAGGGATTAGTGACCTCATATCTTTGATATGTAAACTTCTTGAAAAGGTTTTTGGGGAAAAAAGTGTTAATTATGGAGAGGTTGTAACATCCCATTACCTTTTATTAGGTACTTATTTACACTTGTTTTGTTTACCTTTTTTTGGGGATCATTTCAAGATTTTCAAGGATGGTGATATTTTTTCAGGGAAAATAACCTAATGTTTGGGGATATATGTTTTTTTTAATTAATGGATTATAGTTATAAATGTGTTAAGGGTTTTAGAGGGTTCCCTTTTGGAGTTGGGGAAGTTTAAGGTTATTTGTGTGTTTCTGTAGGCTTCTATTTCTTGGCTCTGGCTATAGAAAGAATTTACACGGTAAATATTTTATTTGTATCATAAATTGTCTTATATCCACAAACCTTGAAAATGAATTATGGTGAAAAATGAGTTATGCCATAAAGAATGAACTTAAACTTTAAATTTTTCAATTGGGATTTTTAAACCAAGGTGACACCTTTTTTGGGTGTATGTGAAACTTGGAATATTTACATTGTAAAATATTGATTTATGATGTAATTACCTCATTCCTAGTGGTTTTAATTATTCTGAACATCTAATTTATTTAGTCATTCTATAAATCTTCTCCTCATAACCCTAGTATTCCTTCTATGCTCAATTAGACATTTCTTCCCTACCAGATATATCAGTTTAGTATTTGATCCCCAGTGAGTTTGATCACTTTGGTTTTATTCCTCTCTCTACCAACCCTCTTTTTAAGTGGTATGATGTCATGTTTTTTGTTGGAATCATATTTTATCTTGATATTTTGTGATCTAGGATTTTCCTTATTGGCCTACTTCGGATTATTTCTTCATTAGCATTTTCCATTTGCGGGTGCTAACTTGATCACTGATTAAAGGTAGGTGGTTCCATATGATTTTACCTAAAATTAAAATATTTATTTTCTTGAATTATTTGAAATGAGTTCTTAAATGTTTTAAAAACCTATGTTTGAGATTCTTTATGAATGGTTTTAAAAAAGGAGTTGATATTATGAAAACCCCAAATTTAAATGTAATTGAAATTTTTAGGTGGATTTAAGAAAATTGATGCCTTGATTTGAAAATTGATTTAATGAAATGATTTAAAATAGATTAAATTAAAAGATGATATGAGAAGGCATGAATTGATGAAAACCTATGATTCGGTTTTTAATTGAGAAAGGCGTACTGAAAACTCAAAGTGGGAAATTTTATTTTGAATTGACATGAAATGATTGATTTCCCCATGAATGCTTTATTGATTTATTGAATGAATCACATGTGAGACCAGGTAGTTAGTGGGTAATCTGAAAAAAACATACTAGGATATGACCTCCTAGCACTGGATTAATGATGAAAACACTGACATAAACATACTGCATCCTGATCTTTTCCCTGATGAGGAGTTGATTCCTGACAAACTGAGTCATGGGATGTGTGTACACATTGTGTTGAGATAGATGATGAGTAGTGTGAGGATCCTATTACCAGAAACTAACATACAACAAGGCTTGATACATATTTCTATGATATACCTGATTTGATGATTACATGCCATTGATTTATAGTACTAGTTTATTCATTCCAACTGCTTTATATAATTTTTTAATATAAAATGTTCATTTAAGACTATTTTGATGTATCTTCCATCTTTTTGCATTGAAACCATGTTTTTAAAAAAATATGTGAATTCCATTCCATTCCCCATTCTATTTAAATTGAAATAATATATGGTTTAATTATTATGGGATTTATTATTGAACACTTGGTGAGACCCTACTAGGGTTAATATTTCCCAACCTACCTCTTCCTTCAGGAATTTATATATTCTCTTATTCTGGGCTCTAGAAAAGGAAAAGAGCCACTTGGAGGTGGTGGATGTTCTAGATACTTTGGACCCAAAGTGATGGAGGTGATCGGTGGAGATGCAATCCAATTGTTATATTGGTTTTTCTTTTATATTTATCTGGGTAGATGTTGTGCCTTTTGATGATGTACTATTTGTGTGCAGTTTTTCTAGTTTGATTATGGTACATTATCCCTATGGAGTCTTGATCATATCAACTTGTTTTGTTTATATTCTGGTATTTTGTGGAAAAATATTCCATATTTATTCTTGTATAATTTGAGGTGCTAATCACTAACCCATGGGGATTAGGAATTCCATTTGGGCCATGTTAGAGATGGCTTGGGTGTTAGGGTACTAGGGTATCTCGGCTGGTTCATGATAGTTGGGGATGTTTATTCCCATTATGTCCTTGAGTTCCAGGTGTTTCCCAACATCTAGGTTATCAAGTTATTATAGATGGTCTACTACTTCCACCACAGTGCTATCTCTTTTAGGAAGACTACGTTTGTAGACATACTCAAGCTATGATGGTATACTATTATAGTGTATATGATCATATGGGTTGTGATAGATATTAGTTTCATTATACTTATATATGTGGGATTTGTAGGCTTGATGTTATAATGTATAATTTTATTTCAGCTATAATAGATATCGTTATTATAGGTTTACTGATGTATGAGCTGTTATGGCTTGAGGTATAGTGTAGGGTTTGTGGGCTATGATGACTTCTAGACTTACTTCCTAGTGGTGAGATGTTATGGTGATGTGTATGAGATGATCTTCATGGGGTATAATATTTTATTACTACATGAATATATAGTATGATTCCAGTAAGAGATGATAGGACTCGTTTGGGATTGGGGCAGGTAGGGCCTAGGTCTGACCCACATTAGAATATGGATTAAGAGGATATGAGAGTGACAAGAAATGATTTGTTGGGGGTCTAAGGAGACTGGTTCAGTGGGAACATGGTTGGGGTACCGTAATATTTATATGTGTTTATATATATATATATATGCTTTTGATATGATGTCAATATATTTTATACGTTACATGGTGAGTGATCCTTAGTGAGGATGGAAACATGGTATACTAATTAGGCGATGAGTTAGTTTCTCTATTTATTCCCTGGTTCTTTAGTAAACTTATTCCACATTTTCATGGGAGGTTTTAGGGAGGATCCTACTAATTATACTTTTACTCTCTCCCATTTTTAAATATAAACTGTTTTTATATTTAGCTGGTTAGAGTGGGTGATCAAGATACGGGTTTTTTGGGAGATCTCTACACATGGTGAAATGATCAAAAGAAGGGAGATCGTACCTAGTGTTGGGAAAATATGTGTTTAGATAACGTGCATTCTATTTCATCATTTTCTAAAGAAAAGGTCTCTCACCTTGTTTTCTCTCTTTCTGATCATTCCCCACTCTTCTTGGACATATCACAAGAACCAAGATAAAGAGGGTTATTTTTTCATCTCTCAAAGATGGATATCTGATCTCAGTTATCACCATAACATTTTTGATTCATGGAAGAAACTAGACCAGGGTGATCTTTGGATTGGTCTTTATAACATGATGAGGTGTTTAAAGTGTGATCTTCAGGCTTGGAGGAAGAATATCCCTCCTCGTTTTATGAATCTGGATATCATATCCTTGAAGACTAAATAAATGGAGTTAAGGTTGGAAATTGATTGGGATGAGTCCTTATACTCCTATATGATATTAAAAAATAATGAGCTATCAAAATCACTTCTGGAACACGAAATACATTAAGAGAAAAGGATAGGATTAAATGGCTTCCTGAGGGACACAAAAACATGACATACTTTCATGCTTGTATTAAATAAAAATGATAATTATAAATCCCAATATCTAAAGAGAGGATGGTTATTTTTCTAATGATCCAATCGAGCACATGAGCCTCAACCCGATTGGTGAGGACTCCTTAAGTGCATCCAAGCGACCCGAGATCGAATCTAGGTGGAGGAATATTTTCGGGTCACTGTAGTAGTACTGTAGAAGGTACTATAGTTGTACTATAGCAGGAAATGTAGTAGTTATTGTTTGGAACTATAGGAACCAAGACTATTCCCCCGTTTGGGCCTTCGGGCCACCGTTTGGTCCCCGAGTCCTTTAAGGCCTTATGGACACCCAGGCCTTTGAGTTAGTAAGGCCTTCAGGCCACCTTTAGAGTAGATGAAAACCATACAACCTACAAGGAACAAGCTTCCGAAGGAGGATGATCAAGGAGCTTTCACCATAACAGAAGCTAAACAGATTGAAAGAATGAGAGGGTATGGAACCTGCCATCCGGACAAGCCTATGCATGCATGGGAAAGCCTAGACAAACAACCATGCGAAGGTGGAGAGATAATTTCATGATGAAGATGCTAGGGAGGAGTACTTCTAAGTAGTTTGTATGGGTTGTATGTAATGTTTGAATCCTACGGGAAAATGAATTCTTTTAAGGCCTACAGTTTATGTAATACTTACGCATACGAGCCTTATAAGAATTCCATATCACCCCTTGAAAGGTGGATTATAAAAAATCAATAAAAAATGAAGGCATTTGGGCTATTGGAGGATCATATCAAGGTTAGTAATATTACTACTAACTATTTCAAGATCCTTCTCTTAGGTGTTAATACACGAATGGCTAGAGGATATCCAAGTGGTCAGTTTGATTTATCTGTTACTATTACTTGGGTGGTAAAATATAGTGTTAAATAAATTTTAGAGAGTATTCCTAAATAAAAAGAGATCCATGAAGTAATTATATCCCTCAATGTGGATAGTGCACCTGGTCTTGATGGTTTCCTTGGGATGTTTTTCCACATCACTTGGGATATTGTTAAGAATTTATTTGCTGTAGTGGTACAAGATGTCTTTTTTGGTGGTCATATTCCTCATGTGTTGAGTGCTACATCCTTGCTTCCGATTCCAAAAATGAAATACCCATCGTCGTTGAATCACTACAGGATGATAAGCTTATGCAACATCACATACAAGATTCTGGATAATGTGGTTAATAGAAATAATTTATCCTCATCCACCTCTTTGGATCTCAGATGAACAAAATAGATTTATCAAGGGGAGGAAGATCAATGGTGTGATAGTATTGGAACATGAAATGATTAATGATCTGAATCAGAATTTTCTTGGTTCTAACATTTCCATCAAGCTATATATGGATAAAACTTATAACCGGATATAGTAGTCCTTTATTCTCAAGGTTCTCACATATATAGGATTCTTAGTCCATGTCATTGACATATTATTTAGGTGATTTTGTTCACCGTAGATGGTCGTGTCCTTTCTGTAGAGGAATCCTGGATTACTTAAATCAGTCCGGGGGATATGGCAGGGAGTCCCCCTATCTCCCATATTGTTAATGTTGGTGCATGATACTTTTGGTAAGTTTATCAATTGGAGCCTCTAGGATGGAAGGATTTCTTAGTTTTGGTGAAAAACTCAAGTGAAGGGCCTTTATCACCTAATGTACGCTGATTATACTATCATTTTCAAGAATAGAGGCAAACAATCTATAAGAGGAATAAATTTGGGCATTGATGAGTGATCACACCGCGATTCATTGTTTCATTTTCACTCTTACACAACTGTGATAAACTTTTTTTGTATTGTAAATTTAAAATATAATAAAAAATTTAAATTCTTGTTTGATTAATTTATTTTATTTTTATCACTATTAAAAGGGAAAATTATACTTGTTTTGATATTTTCATTGAAGGTGGAGGTGATTTTGAGGCCCTAGAGATGATCTAGAAGAAAAATAGGCCAAACTACATGCCATCCCATGGAAATATGCCCACTGTTTTAATAATTAAGAGAATTAACTAAATCAAAATGGGTTGAAACTTTATTCTCCACTCCAAAATATCATGTGATACAACTCTTCTCAAGGAAACGAAGCCCAATTCATCCATCTGGTGGCCTAGATGAACCATTCTTTCAATGGGAAAGAATATACCCGAATTCAAAGGTTGAGTTCAGTCTTTTGACCATATCTCCTAATAAATATGTTTAATGGCCTCCAAATTTGACATGTAGATATTAAAGAGGACTTAAAACAAATATTATTTTTTTCTAAGTCGTGATATAGGTTTATACTATTCCAAAACTGAGACACAATTGGTATCTAAAAAAAGGGGGCTCAAAACCATGTCCCATTTTGGATATAAAAAGGCACAATGTGAAACTCATTTGTAAGTTAGACCAAGAGAATGAAGTGATTCCAAATTAAAGTTCAAATGGATTAATTTTATCCCATTGGAGGTTCTAGAGATCCATATCATCATTCAGAGATCTGAAATGAAGAAGGAGATGCACCTAAGCTTCCCCTCCTCTCGATATTGGGCTAAACAGTGGGAGTTCATTGTGAGGGAGCTACACATATGTCAAGGGAGTTCCGACGCATATATTAGCTATTGGTTTGGATTAATTTGGGTGTTTAAATATTTCATTTCATGTACCTTATATGATTTCATATTTTAATGTCTGTTTTGATACATGTGAATGTTATGCTCTTAATTTCTAACCGATTGGTGTGTTGTTTTGAGTGTGTGAATTGTCTTGTTATGATTTGACAACACAAGAATATTTTTCATACCCAAATTCTTGAGATTTAAATCTGATTTTGAAGCTCTAATTTCATGTATAGGTGTTGTACCTTGACAATATGATTATTACATCAAGGTTTGGTTCTTTAATCATTGAAATAAAAGCTTAGGAATTAATCCAGATTCTAATTAATTTCAACCAAATAATCACTCCAAAACTAAATGAATATAAATTAACAATGAACTTTAAATGTGTGTAGTGAAATAAAAATGAACCCTTTGTCACATATTTTTCAAAATCCACTTGGTTTTTCATCTATTAACCTCTTTAAGTTAAGTTATTTTATTAAAACTGTTTTCAAAATCATCCCCTATTTTAGTAATATTTATTAAAAATACACACTATAAGATAAAAACTCTCCTTGAGTGAGGACCTAGGGTATTCCATATAATTTAAATAAATCTTAAAATCATAATATATTTGACATTTCATGAAAACATGGTCAAATTTTAGCGCCATTTCCAAGGAGCACTTTGGTTTTAGTGCGTATTTTTGATAAGATATTTGTAAATTTTGTGAATATTTATTTGTTTTATCTTATACCTTTAACTATATTTTTGTATTATGATTTATTTATTTTTTAGGTTTCTTGGATGAAGTGTTCAAATCTTGGAGACTTACCACTTTTTGAAACTGAACCGGAGAGGATCCTACATCAGCGACACTGAGACACACATGAGAACCCTTCGAAATAGGACACACAAAACATCGACACTCCTCTTGATCCTTCTACTTCTTCTTTTGGAACTGACAAAAAACTGAAATAAACTTGTATAACATGGCTGAAAACAATAGAAAACTAAAATAACTAACCACACTTGATGTCGATATCCAACCCACATACATTCAATTACAAGGTGAGACACCCAATTTTGAACTAAAATATGGTTTAATTCATATATTATGAAGCTTCCATGGACTTCCTAGAGAGGAACCACACAATAATTAAAAATAATTTCATACTGTGTGTTCTATATTAAATACCGAAAATGTGGATGAAGAATAAGTAAATCTTAGGGCATTTCATTTTTCATTAGAAGACACCATAAGAGACTAGCTTTATTATGTTATTTCCCCAATAAGAGGATGGGCGGACATGAAATGACTTTTTCTTGAAAAATATTTCCTAGCCTCTCAAAATGAAACAACAAGGAAAGAAATATGTGGTATAAGAAAATATCAATAGGAAACACTTCATGAATATTGGAAAATATTTAAAAGATTATGTTCAAGTTATCCACACCACCAAATAAGTGATCAAATTTTAATACAATATTTTTATAATGGTTTAATTCCAATTGATCATAACATGATTTATGATGATATAGGTTGTGAGTTGGTAGATAAGACCTCAATTTATATAAGAAACCTGATTGAAAACATTGTGCAAAACACTCAACAATTCGGTTCAAGGTCTAGTGTACCCATTCAAGGTTTCCACGAGGTGCAAAGTACTGAATTCGAGAAGAAGGTGGACACAAATTTCGAAGATTTAAGTAACCTTATTCAACATCTTTCTATTTCCTAATGGAAATACCAATATCATCCTCCCATCCATTGTGATATATGTTCTTCTGACACCCATTACTCTAACCAATGCACCCAATTGAGAGAAACTTCTGAGAATTGTGAGACAATCTTTCCAGGCCACCCCTATAACCGAACCTTTAGGAAATAACCTTACTATCCATCAAACCCTTGGTGGAAATAAAACAAAGCCTATAGGAAAGGGGGAATTCAAACCAACCTCAACAAAAATGGAACCAATAGGGTCAGAGTAGTCATCCACCACCACCAACCAGAAATCCTCAACCACCCCAAATGCCTTTCCAACAACCCCCTCCAAAACCTAAGCCTAGTATAGAAGATATGATGAATCAAATGGATACAAACAATCTCTAATTATAACAAACCACTTAGGCAGCCATACAATACCTCAAAAACCAATTAGGACAACTAGCTTACTTGGTGGGTGAAATTCAAAGTCACGGGTCAGATAAACTCCCATCTCAACCATTAGTCAACCATAGATATAAAGGAAAAGTTAGTGCCATCACCCATAGGAGTGGAAAACAACTATAAATTCAAATTAATCCCCTATTAGAGTCATTCCCTCTTTAGGAAACCTCCATTCCGACCATTAAAAATGTTCCAAATGTTGAAAAACCATGTCTTGAGAGAATCCCTTCCAAAGGAAAGAGTGTGTATGTCGATGAGTCTCTTATCCAAACCATTCCTCTTTTGTTTACCCAAAGGTACACCCAACCTAGAAAAAAAATTAAATTGAACTTGATAAGGAAATATTGAAAACTTTCAAAAAATTGAAGGTTAACATCCCCTTGAGTGATCTCGTGAAACAAATTGCACGATACACCATGTTTCTAAAGGAGATGTGTACATATCGAAGGCGAATTTGAGGTGATGAGAAGGTGAGCTTGGGGAGGAACATTTCAAAATTGATAGAGCCATCACTTCCCACCAAGTGAAATGATCATGGAACATTCTCAATTCTGTGCACCATAGGGGAGTATTCTTTTTTCTAACACTATGCTTGATTTGGGCGCCTCTATTAATTTGATTACTCACTATATTTAATCTTCTTTACAGTTTAGTGAACTAAAGACAACATGAATTGTTGTTCAGCTAGAAAATCGGAGTACATCACACCCTTCTGGTGTGTTAGAGGGTGTTTTTGTGAGGGTGAAAATTTTAATTTTTCCTGCTTATTTTTTTGTGCTTAAAATAGAAGATGATAGGATGAATGGACATGCCTCGATTATATTAGGGATACCCTTATTTAAAACCTCTAAAACCACAATTAATGTCTATAATGGTAGATTATCTAGGGAGTTTGGCAGAGACATTTTCCACTTCAATATCATTGATGCCATGAAGCACCCCTAGGAAAAACATTCCTCTCTCTCTGTTAATTAAATTGATGTAATCCCTTCCCATGAAAAAACATCTTTTCTTTCCCCAAATCCCCTTTCTGAGTTTTCATCATTGATTGAAATTCTAGTAAATGAATCATGCATTGATTGTTGTGGTATTCTAGAAAAATTTCATGTATGCTTATTAATTGATGATTTCTTGAACACTGAGGATCCATAGACCATCGATGATACTGATAAGATTGTAAAATCTAATTCCTCATCTAATGATGATTACATTGAGCAGTTAAAAGATATTAGTGAAATATCACTTTCACACACACTCCCATCAATCCAAAATCCAACTAAATTGGAACTAAAAGAACTACCTCAAGATTTAAAATATTCATATCTTGAAAATGGAAACAAGCTTCCCGTTATCATTAGTTCACTCCCTCCTGAGCATGAGTTGTGACTACTTGAACTTTTGAGGGAGTATAAATAAGCATTAGGATGGACACTTGCATACATTACTGGTATAAGTCCATTAGTTTTTACACATAATATTTTGTTAAATGATGAGGCTAAACCAGTGAGGCAGGCACAATGTCGACTGAATACAAATCTCCTAGAAGTTGTGAGAAAGGTCGTTACAAAACTTTTGCTGCTGGAATCATTTACCCCATCTCTAATAGCCAATGGGTTAGTTACGTTCATGTAGTTTCTAAAAAAACTGGTCTTACTATAATTAAAAATGAAAACAATGAATTAATACCAAATCATGTGAAAAATAGTTGGTGTGTGTGTATATACTATCGTCGACTAAATCAACACACTAGGAAGGACCATTTCCCATTTCCATTCATTGACCAAATGCTAGATAGGCTAGTAGAGAAGTACCATTACTATTTTCTTGATGGGTATTCTGGATACTTTCAAATCTATATTTCCCCCAAGGATCAGGGAAAGACAACATTTACTTTCCCCTTTGGTACATTTTCATATAGGAGGATTCCATTTGGCCTGTGCAATGCTCCGGGTACTTTCCAGTGACGCATGGTTAGTATTTTTTCAGATTACTTAGTGAATTTCATGGAAGTATTCATGGATGATTTCACTATTTAGATATCTTTTTCTAATGAATGTTTGAGTAGTATTTCTTCAGTCCTATGTCGCAGTATTGAAAATAATCTCATATTAAATTATGAGAGTTCCATTTCATGGTGCGACAAGGTATAATTTTAGGAAATTTAATTTATGGGGATGGTATAAAAGTAGATAATTCAAAAGTGGATGTCATTTATTCCCTACCATTCCCTAAAAATGTATGGGATGTGTGGTATTTTTAGGTCATGTTGGATTTTACCATCATTTCATTTGTGACTTTAGTAATATTTCACTCCCACTCTCCCAATTAATCTAAAAAGAAAAGTAATTTATTTTTGATAAATAATTTGAGGAAGATTTTAATAAGTTAAAATGGAGTCTCACATCACCCTCTGTAATCCAACCACCTCCGTGGGATTTACCATTTTAGATAATGTGTGATGCATCTAACTATGTAGTTGGGGTAGTCTTGTCACAATGGGTCGATCAAGCTCTACATGTCATTGCCTATACCTCACATACTTTGGACCCTTCACAAGAAAAATACACCATAACTACAAAACATTTCCTTGTCATTGTGTTCACCTTGGATAAATTTAGGTCATATCTTTTAGGGTCCAAAGTCATTGTGTTCTCAAACCATGTAGCCCTCCGGTATCTCCTTAAGAAATCAGAAGCCAAACCACATCTCATTTTCTTGATGCTCCTCCTTCAGGAATTCAATTTAGAAATTAGAGATAAAAAAGGAACAGAGAATATGGTGGATGACCATATCAGTAGGATTCACCCATCCTCAGACATTGATTAATCCCCCTGTATTCCCATAAATGACATGTTTCTTGATGATAAACTGTACTGAGTGAAATATTCTATTCTTTGGTATGCTGAAATTGTAAATTATTTGGTAAAATCTTGCATTCCTCCTACTTTCAACAAAAACCAAGCCAGTTGTCTAAAACATGAGTCCCATTTGTATATTTGGGATGACCCCTAACTTTGGCACACATTTAGTGATCAAGTCCTTAGGCATTGTGTTCTTGATAGAGAGTTTTAGTCTTTACTTAGATTATTCCACACTCTTGCTTGTGGGGGCTACTTTGGTCCCCAATGGACTTCTCGCAAAGTCCTTGATTCTGGTCTCTTTTGGACAACACTTTTTCAGGATGCCCATGACTTTTGTAAATCTTGTCCTTATTGTAAAATAATGGGTAATGTATCTAAAATAAATGAAATTCCACAACAACCATTCATATTTTATGAAATTTTTTATGTTTGGGATATTGAATTTATGAGGCCATTTCCCAATTCCTTTGGAAACTTGTACATTCTTATGGAATCTGATTACGTGTCAAAATGGGTAGAGGCACAAGCTACAATGACTGATGATGCTAAGGCAGCTGTATAATTTTTGAGAACCCAAATATTTTATAGGTTTGGATTAACTAGGTTTATCATCAGTGACCAGGGTTCTCATTTATGCAATCAAACATTGCAATCACTTTTGTGTCGGTATGGGGTTGGGAATTGAGTGTCTACTTCTTACCACCCATAGACTAATGGTCAAGTTGAGGTGTCAAATAGAGAGGTAAAAAAGATTCTTGAAAAAACAGTTCAACCCAATAGAAAATATTGGAGTCTTAGACTTGATGATTCATTATGGGCTTACCATACTATTTCAAAACCCCCATTGGCATGTCACCATATCAGCTAGTATTTGGAAATAGTTGTCACCTCCCTATTGAGATTGAGCATCGGGCCTACTTGGCCATCAAACAAAGCAAATATAATCTTTCTAGTGCAGGTGTTGAAAGGAATTTGCAGATTCAGGAGCTGGATGAAATGAGAAAATATGAACATGATAACTCTAGTATTTATAAGGAGCGAACCAAGGTTTCCCATGTCTGTCTCATCCTTCATCGTCAATTCCACATTGGGAAGAAGGTATTCCGCTACAATTCAAGGCTGAAGTTGTATCCAGGTAAGCTTTTCTCCCACTGTTTTTGACTATATGTAGTTACTAATGTCTCCCTATTTGGTGTTTTCCATGTTCCAAATAAAGAAACCAAGCAAACCTTAACTGTCAATGGGCATCGACTGAATCGCTTTCATGAAACCACAATGGAGTCCCCGATGGAGGAACTCCATGGTCAAGAAAAGTCTATGAATGACACCCACCAAATTTTATCCTTCCTTCCCACATTCTCTTTTATTACTGTGAGGACACTACATACTTTAGGTGTGGGGGATGGGAACATTATTGGGTTAGTTAGGAATTTTCATCATCTTTCTTCTTTTTCTATTTTTATCTTGCAGAATTGTATTATTACGTCCCCCCTTTCCCTCTCCCTCACTTTTGTGATAGAATATTATTTTTTATACCCACTTTATCATGTAAAGTTATGCCTATTAAATAATGGAAATTATTGAAAATTAATGTTGAATTTCCTTATTTCATGTTGTTTTAACATTCAATTTTTTTGATGAAATGTGCATTTTAGCAAGAATTCAACATTTTGGTGTGACTTTCTTTTGAAATTTGGTTCTTTTTCGATGAAATAAATGGTTTTATCATTTTGAAACCTTGGAGAAGAGTGGTAACCTTTATGTTAATAGATAATGGAAATTTTTTTCACTTAATATCTCCACACATCTTCACACCCAACAATGAAGTGTGAAATTTTCTTACTTAATGGAAGGTAAATATAAGTTAGGTTGATTTTTTTCTACTTTACAAAATAAATTTTCTATATGTTCATTCCTTATTCGATCTATTTTATTACTGAACCAGATTAACCTATGCATGTGCACATGTTATCTGACTATTGTACGCCCTAAAAAAACAAAAAAAGGGCTATGTCTTGGCCAGGTCAAAAATCACCCTTCATTGAATTTTGATCTTGTTATAACTATTAAAATTAGTGTCATGAAGAGATCAAACATGGGTTGAGAGAAGAGTGTGAGATTTGTTCCAAGTGAAACTTTTGAAAAAAATAATAAATGAGGGGAGTGATGAAATGTACAACATATGAGGATATCTAGATCAGGAGCTTATGATTTGACTTATAGAAATGCTTAGGTGAGTGGGTCTTGAAATTTGATTGCAAAAGATGTGGGGAAGGTTTGGGGTAATGGATCATGTAAGTAATTTTTTTTAAAATAACTTATATTCACACGTTAGAAAGTAGAAATAATAGCATGAAATGGTTTTCACACACACACACATGGAGAATTAGTGACATGATTAACTTTTGAATTATTTTTTTCAATTGGTATCATGTATCTCTTGTAATTTCATTCTGATACAATTTTTGAGATACAATTTTCCATGCTCACTGAGAATAATCCATTAGCATGATTTTTGATTTGATCACATTTCTATAAGGAATCGAATTTTCATTGAATGTTAAATTTTTATGAAGTTGGAAATATCTACATTCATAATTTTTGAAAATGTGACTTTTCCCAGGAGTGAAAATGTTTTGGTGTGGGGGTGTGATCACATCGCGATTCACTATTTCATTTTCACCCTTACACCGCTGTGCTAAACTTGTTTTTTATTGTAAAATTAAAATATAATAACAAATTTCACTTCATGTTCAATTAATTTATTTTGTTTTTATCATTTTTAAAATGGAAAGTTATATTTGTTTTGATATTTTTATTGAGGGTGGAGGTGATTTAGAGGCCCCAAAGATGATCTAGAAAAAAAATGGTCCAAACTGCATGGAATCCCATGGAAATCTGTCAACTATTTTGAGAATTAAGAGAATTAAGTGAGTCCAAATGGGCTAAAACTTTGAGGTTATATCCAAAAAATCATGGGATACAACTATTATCAAGGAACCAAAGACCAATTCATCCATTTGGTGTCATGTATGAACCATTCTATCCAGGGGACAAAATCTACCGGAATTCAAAAGTTTAGTTTGGTCTTCTGACCATATATCTCAATCCATATGTCTAATGGTAGAACTATTTGACATGGAGATAGTCAAGAGTCCAGCCAACAACTCTTTGATTTTGGCCAAGTCATGATATGGATTTATACTATTCCAAAACCAAGACTCAAGTGGCATCTCAAAAAATAGGGTGCTCAAAACCATGTCCCATTTTGGCTATAAAAAGGCACGATGGGAACCTCATTTTTAAATTAGACCAAGAGAGTGATGTGTTTCAAAATTGAAGTTCCAAAGGATTCATTTCATACCATTAGTGGTTCTGGAGCTCCCTATTCTCATAGGAGGAGCTGAAATGAAAAAGATGTACCCTAGCTTCCCCTCCTCTCGATGTCAGGATAAACGGTTGGCGTTCATTGTGAGGGAGCTACACACATATCAAGGGAGTTATGATGCATATATTAGATACTGTATTTGAGTAATTTGGGTGTTTAAACATTTAATTCCATGTACCTTACATGATTTCATATTTTAATGCTTGTTTTGATACATGTGAATTTTATGATCTTAATTTCTAATCTATTGGTGTGAGGTTTTGAGTGTGTGACATGTGTTGTTCCGATTGGATAGCACAAGAATAATTTTCATACCCAAATTCTTGTGATTTCAATATGATTTGGAAGATCTTATTCCATGCGTAGGTTCTGGACCTTGACAATATGATTATTACGTCACAGTTTTTTTCTTTAAGCATTGAAATAAAAGCAGAGGAATTAATCATGATTCCAATTAATTTCAACTAAATAATTTCTCCAAACCTAAATGAATCTCTATGAACAATAAACTTGAAATGTGTGTAGTGAAATCATGACAACTTGGTCATTTAGTACTACATATGGAGTGTACAATAGGTTAGTAAGGAGAAAATTAGTGTTTTTATTTCAAACTGGTGTTCAAGAAGGAGGGTAGACACTTTGGAAGAGAGCTTGGGTATCAAGTAGAGAAGTTTTATAATAGAATATCTCAGTGTTACTATTTATATAAACCAACTTCACATTAAAAACTTTGAAAAGGTAGTGTATAGAGTCTAGAGTCACATTTTGAATTGGAATAATCATTATTTATCCTTTAGTGGAAGAATATACTTGGTTAACATTGTGTTGAAATCCTCACCAAGGCATGTATTCTCGGCCACCAAAGGTCCTAAGTCAGTCATTTCAAGGTTTGAGAAATTAATAAGATGTTTCAGATGGGATGCTCGAAAATAGGGGAAGCACCATTGGGACTCCTAGACTTGTATGGATAAACCAATGTTAGAGGGGGTATCATAGTACATAGAATTTCTGATACTATGAATGAGATGCCTGAAAACTTGGCTTAGAAATACATTTAGGGTTGATCTTTATGGGGTAATTTCACGAGAAAGAAGTATGGGTCTATAATAGAGACAAGGAAAGGAAGTATTTCCTCTCTATAGAAAGAATTATATCCTTTCATCCTTGAAATGGAAGAAAACACAATGGATTATTATAAGGGGAGATATTAATTTTTTGCATCACAGGTGGTGAGATACTATGATTGGTTTTCTTGGATGCCCTACCCCAGGGATATCCTTTTAGAAGGAAAGTGAGTACCCCTATTCATTCAAGCCATGATGAAAGACAAGTAGAGAAGGATATTTGATCTTGTTTCACTAAATTTAGACCCAGACATATGTTTGTTCACTAGCTCTTCTTTTGGGGGTTTCTTGATTAAAGACAATCATAGGATTCAACATTTGATAGAGGAGAGGGATGGTTGGAGTATTAAGCTGTGGAACAAGGATTTCCCAAGTAAATAAAATTTTATAGTATGGCACATCAGAAACAATTACCTCCCTATGTATGATAAAATTCAATATATAGGTATCTCTCTCGTATCATGGTGTTACTTATGTGGTGATCCGAGCATTGAAAATTTTCACCATTTGTTTTTAGAGGGCCAGTGGGCCAAATAGCTTTTGAGTGGTTTGTGAAGTTTCACAGTTGTGTCTTTGGCCATTCATTATGGATCTACTTTTCTAGATTTGTGGTTTTAAGGAGTGAAGGAAGACAACATGGAGAACTGTACACACACTTTTATCTTTACTATTGGTTGATGATGTCTTGGAAGGTGAGGAACACAACTCGGTTTGAGGGTATGTATATTTCATGAATGACCCTTCTTTATAGAGCTAGGTGTATGATGCTTGATTAGGTAATCCTAATAAAAGATTTGGAAGCTTCTCCTTCCCTCATAATTCTGAAGGCTCTAGGGAAATCCCATTCTACTCCCTCTTGCCTTCATGTTGATCATTGGATTCAGTGGTCCCCACATGGTACAGGGTTGAAGCTTATTATTGACGGGTCATGTAGCACCGACGCTATACGGGGTGGTGGTTTGGTGGGTGAAAACAAAGGATTAGTGTTGCTTGTGTGCATGGATTATTTTGGAAGTGGTGAATCTAGGTATTCTGAAGTGCATGCGATTTTTAATGGTCTTGAATTATGTATTAGAAATAATGTGATGCTTGGTTATTTGGAGACTAACTAAATGGTGATTTATAATTCCTTGCAGGGGAACGACCCTAATACATGGTCAATAACTTATCACATTAATCAATCCAAGATTCTTATTAATGATTGGGTAGAAATAAATCACACCTGGCCAGAGGGAAACAAATCAGCTGACTATCTAGCTTCCAAAGCTCCTATGAATGGATCTTTCTCCTACTTCTACAACTTGTGGTCATTTCCTCAAGAGGGAATTGATATTGTAATCATCAATGATCTCAGGTTTCATTATTTTAATCTCCCATGAATTTTTGGTCCTCTTCCTATCCTAATTTAGGACTAGGGTCTTTTTAAATAAATAATTATAATAATAATATTACATAGATCAGGCTAAAAATACAAGCTCATGAGGTTTCTCGTGATCTACTAGAGTTTTTGGTCGCTGTTGTAGGAGTGGTTCATTGTTTTTTTAGTTTTTCTTTCAGCATTGTAATAAATATCATATATTGGGATTATGTTAATGTAATCTTTATTTATATCATGGATTTGGTTGATGGATGTAACTTTTATTCGTAAGATTATTGATGGTAAAGACTCCCATTTTTGTGTATTATATCCTCAATGCTAGTCGCTGACCCATGACCTATTGGAGGTGGGATTAAAGTGATCATTTTCTCTATTTACTACTAGCCTAAGAGGGGCACCACTGGGGGTAGGTTATGAAAAATAGTGTGATTTTTTTTTTTAAAATTTCATTTAAATAAAACTCTAAGTGAAAATAGAGAATGAATGATATTACCTCTATTATCCATTTTTAGATATTTTTATTTTTTATATAAATTTTTTAAATAGAGATAAAATGTTTTGGTTTTTGATTTTATAAAATAAAATAATATAAATTTAAATGAAAATGAAAATGTTTTTATTAATAATAGTGTAAACATTGGGTTACCTCTTAAGGAAGCCAACATATCACTGAGGGTATCTACTTATTTTATTTTTTTGATTTATATTTTTCAACTTAAGGAAATAATGTTCTATTTTATGGTTTTTTAAAAGAGATGAAATGAAATGAAAATTAAAATGTGACTATGTTAAAAGTAATAATGGAAATTCATTAAGTGGAATACTAATTTCAATTCACCATTGTATTATTTTGTTTATAAAAGTATCTCTTGATTTACACACTCATGCTATTAACCACATATCATTTTCACTTTTCAAGTAATCAAAGCATTACTCTTACAAGTTTCTTGGACCTTATATACTTTTAAGTGAATTTTTTTCATATTTAATTCCATCATATGGAGATCAATTAGTGGTACCTAGGATTATGCTATTTGAAACTACAACCAAGTGTATGATGTATCCATAAAATAATAATACTAAAAAAACATATGTAGAGGTAGTTTATTCATGATGGTTCTCATAAACCATTGGAAATTACAAGTTTCAAGTTTTATAAATTTTCATTTAATTTTATTAGAAATAGTTTAATATAATCACTACTTATTTTATATTTAGAAATGATTTTTAAAAAACTATTTCAAATTATATATTTAATAGTGTTTTTATAAAATCATCCTTAATGAAAACCTATAATAACCTACTTTCCAAAATACCTTATATTTCTTGATTCCCTATCCTTAATACAACTTTTCCACCCCCAATCCCCTACACACTCTCTATCCAAACTCCGGACATCAATAACCTCCTTACAACTATGTCTATTTGGATGCCTATGTCGGTTGTTGGACTGCCCCTCACTAGATCCAAGTAAACAAAGATCCATATCAATCAATTTATTTTTCAAAACATAAAATAAAATACATTGTAGCTATAATATATTAAATATGTTCATTATCACCATAATCCATGTTTCATTTATTTGTTTTATTGTTGAAAAATATCAGTAATTGATCTATATTTATTTTGGTATTTTTTAGGTTTTCAATTAGATATATTATCAATTATTTTATTTTTTTTATTTTTTTTATTTTTTTTATAAATATAACATGATAGTAAATGTAATGTAAATGGTTACTATGATTTTATAATTCATTTGAATCATAAGATATGATTTTTAACAAAACAAATATTTTTTTCATGACTTCGATATAGTTCTATATATGATTCACAAGTTAATCTTACAATTATAATGAAAGTGGACATATGATTATTTATCATTAATAAAAATTTATTATATCATTGGTGTGATATAATCATTATTTGTTTTAAATTTTATAACCAAAATATTATATATATATATACACATAATAACTAAATTCATATAATATGCGTTTTATTAACATCAATCTCCATCGAGTAAAGTGAATTTTATTCTTCCAACCATAAAGGAATTTTTTAAAATTACCCACAACATGTGGTTTTTATTTATTAGATGTTTTATACTTTTTAATATGTTATATGGTATATTGATATCATAAAATATATAATAATAAAATCAATTATCTTTAAGTATTTTTTTGACTATTTTTTTGAACCAAATATTAAAAATGTCGATGTTTTTTACGATATTCATGTTTTATGTTCTATAAATCTATTTTGGATAATAAGTGATTGACAAGGAAAAAATGAACTATCCATCCAATTGCCCGAAAGCCTTCATTTTTTTATTGATTTTGATAATCCACATTTCAAGGGGTGAGGTGGATCCCTTACAATGACTATAGGCATAAGTATTACATAGACCATAGGCCTTAGAATAATTCATTGCCGGTAGGATTCAGACATTACATACAACCCAGACTAACTACTTAGAACTGCTCCTCCCCAGCATCTTCATCATGAAATCAGCTCTCCACCTTCGCATGATTATTAATCTAGGATTTCCTGTGTATTCAAATGCTTTTCCTGATGGCAGGTGCCCTACCCTCACATTCTTGAAATCCGTTTAGCTTCTTCTATGGTGAATTCCCCTTGCTCATCCTCTTTTTAGAACTTATTCCCTGTAGGTTGTCTAGTTTGTATCTTCACTTAAGGTGGCCAGAAGGACTTAAGGTTCCCTGAAGGCCTTGAGGTGGCCCTAAATCCTTACTGACCTAAATCCCTAGGTGGTCCGAAGGCCTTAAAGGACTTGGGGACTAAATAGGTGACCCGAAGGCCCAAACGGGGAAATATTCTCGGCTACTACAGTGCCAAACAATACCTGCTACAGTTCCCACTACAGTACCTACTACAGTACTGCTACAGTACCTCTATAGCACTTGATACAATAATGCTACAGTGCCCCCAGAAATTATGCCTCTGCCTAGATTTTGGTTACAACTATACTAAAAAGTTAATATTTGTTTGAATCTATTAAAAATAAATTATTGTATTTCATTATTACATAAATCCTATGTCACATTTTAAAAATGATTTTATTAAATTAATTTGTCTTATGTTATCTCTATGAATATTTATTAATATGATATAAATAGATATAAATTGAATTAATTTACCCAGAATATATCTCAATAGGTCAAGGGTTAGGATATGTTTTAGATTTTACAATTGAAAATCAATCCATAGATGGAAAAATAAAATGTTTATATTCGAATTATAATTTCAGAAAATGGATGAAAATACATGATTTTATGACCAATTAATATTGAAAGAATTGTATAAAATATAAATGTGATGAATATATCATGGGTAATTGAATTTTATAGAAATTTTGGGTCAAGAGAATCATAAAAATGAACAACTACAACCCTGATATTGTAGAATAAAATTTATAACTTGATTAATGATTTTTTTTATATTTCTTCACAACAAGATGAATATCATAACATATTAGTAGATTATATTTACTAATTTTACATAGATATGTACAAGGAAGAAATTAATTGACCAATAAAATGAGTTTTATGAATTGGTATAAGATGAACATTGAGGCACCCTAGACTCGAACTCTTGGATCTGGTACTAAAAATACGTTCTTTAAACACCAAATTTGATACAAACCATGAGAAAAATATATTTATTTTTCACCATTTCTATAATTTAAAACATTAAATTACATAAATAGTGACAAAACCAATAATATAAGGTTTAATTTCTTTGAGGATCATCTACATAAACAACTTATATTATGGTAATTATGAGCATTTATTCACAATCGTACCATACTAGACCCACTTCTATATTCCTCACAAGTTACACACATCTTCATAACTTGGGGAATGAAAAAATAAGAAATGGGTGATCCAAAATACTCAGTAAGGTAAAAAAATTAACATGTAATCAAATGTTAGATCATAAGAATGTGAGAAAACATGAGCAGAGGATAAATATATTGTTAAAAAGATCATGGAATAATAAGAGTTATCTATAAGTCATGATATAAGGACATATAATCTCAAATGAATAAACATATACCATGGAAAAGTAGTGTGATATAATAAACATGATCTATAGAGCATAATCATAAGCTTATAATAGAGAAATGTGGAATAATAATAAGCATATGAATCATAACATTTTAGATCAGAAATAAATTTCTATTTCTCTAAGCAGATTAGTCATGACAACTTATTTCCCATAGTGGATTAGGAATTAATTCATATTTCCTTGTCACATACATGAGTTATTTTAAAGTTATTTTTAATTTAATTCCCATTCTTTCTTTTTTGTGGGGTTTTCATGAATTTTTGTGGAAATGGTGGGTTTTCAAAATTTGGGCCAAACCGTTAGCTCATTTCCAGATTTAAAAACCAATATTTTTTCTTTTATAACTACTTAATTTTTCAAGATTTTTATCCATTCTAATTCCTAATTTTCCTACCCTGACCTATTAACACTAACATGTCAATTTGGAGCCTTTAGAAATCCATAATCATGTTGTATTGGGATTTTTTATTAAGTAATTGGGCATTCCCATAAGCCCATTTTCTACTTTAAATGTTTTTTAATTATTTAATATCTCTTTCATTTATTATTATTTTTCAATGATTCCACCTCCCTCGTGAAGCCAGTATCCCTAGGAGAACCCGAATTATTGGTTTTACATTTTTTGATCTCATTTGAACTGCGAATTTGGGAAAATCTTTTCAGGGTTTCTTAAACCGTCCAGATTTGAGAGGGTAAGTTACGTCCTTCATAAATCATTAATTTTTCACTCTTTTACCCCATTTCAGTCTCGAAATTCCCTCCTAAGCCTCATTAGAGCCTCATTATCAGGTTTTGTTTCTTTGAGATTCAATATTTGGTAAATTTGGGATGATTTATTGATCTTCTCTTCAAGTAAGTGTTTCTCTATTTGATTTCTTCTATTTCCCTAGAGTTTCCTCCCTCTTTCTTGATGTTCTAAAATGTACAGAAGTTAGGGTTCTAACCTAGGGTTTTATTTGGTGTCTTTTTGGTATAATCTTGAGGTTTTAGGTTCCTCTTCACTTATTTGTGGTGCGGCGGTGGTTCATTTGATGCTTCACACCATGATTTGAGGGATTCGACACTTTGGGTAGGTGGTTCCATGTGTAAAAAATTATTGATGAGTTATATTTCTGTATTTACTCACTATTAAAATTCCTCATATATTGTGTATGGTGTGAAAACTTTTCATGATTGATTTGGTTAAGAGTTTAATTTTATAGTTTCATTTTATCTTGAAATTGGGTGTTTTTCATGTGTAACACTTGGGGTATTATTTGGGTGTATTTTAGAACATATGAAATTGGTTTACTAAATATTGTTTGGGATTAAAACTCTTCTTTGTTAGAGTCTTGGTGTTAAATTGGGTTTTAAATGGGGTTTTTGAATGGGTTTAAGGTGTAAAACCATGTTGTAATTCTTAAAAGTGATTTTGAAAACATGTGTTTTTCATGTGGATCTTTTGTGGTATTGTTTGAGGTATTTTTATAACACTTGGGGGTGGTTTAATAAATGTTTTTTGGGCTTCCAATGCTGTTTTGAATTGGTATTGGTATGATTTTTTCTTTGAAAGATGGTTTTGAAATAAGTTTTATGTGAAAATATTGGGTACACTCCTTGGAATTGTTTTATGAAAGTTTTGAATGGTTTAATGATTTATGTAAGAAGTGAAACCATATTGGAAAACTGTTTTGGAGTGTGTATATTTTTAAATGGTAAATTTTAAATGTGAAAGTGGATGTTTTTTGATGTGTTCAATCTTGTAAATGTTTTATAACAATGTTTAAAGGATTTACTGAAGTGTGTAAAAGATATGAAAGTGATGTGGGATGTTTTGTGTGAGTGTGATGTGAAAATGGATTCTTGGTTATGGAAAGGGTATTATGTACCATGTGAGTGGGTTGTTATGTGAGTTGGAATATCTTTTAATGGTTTTATAAAATTGTTTAACGTATTTGTGGAAGTGTTAAAGAAATGTGAAAAGTGTTGTGGGCTATTTTAGTGTGAGTCAGATTTCAAAATCAATTTGAATGAAAAGTGGACTTTTGTGACATGTGTGTTATACATGTGGGATGTTTGGTGAATTTTTGATCTGGAAATGATATTTTCATGTGAAAAGTATATTTCTTGACTTGTTGAACTTTTTTGAGCACAAGGGGAAACCCGTGTATCTAGGTGGGTGGACGTGTACTAGTATGCTAGTGAATCCGTGGGGTTTGGCCTCAGTTTCACTTAGCAAGATTGACACTTAAAACTCTAACTAAACTATGATGATGATGATTGGGGACCACTAGGTTATGGGTATTTTCCCTACTAGTGGATCATTAATGAGAACATATATTTTTGATGGTTACTCTCACTGAGATATGAGGTACCTGGGACCCACAACTTGCTAGTTCCTAGGGGTTATTTCATATTGCTTGTGCTCATTAGATCCTTTATACTTACCATCGACATACAGAATATTTGGCTAGAAAATTTAGTAGATTTGGAATTTATTTTAAAAGTGTTGATTTTTTAAATTAGCCCACTTGAGAACTATTTTAATTTTTATGTTTCATCTTTTAGAAATTGTAACTAGGATTTCCTGTTTATGAAAACATTCAAGATTTTTGTATTTTAATGTTTATCACATGGAATATCTTAGTGGTGGTATACTACGGGGTGTTGTATCAAACCCTACATACACCCTTGGGTGTAAGTAGACTTGGTTATTTTTTTTGTCACAGGTTGGGTATATTTTTTAGTTCCAGTGGTTCAGGTTTCTAGCAGGTCCTTGGCGGTGATGTCTTTCGAAGATGGATTGAGGGAAGTTCCCCTTTCCATGAGGGTTTTTGGGGTCTTTATTTTTGGTTTTTTACCTTTTTTATAGTCATTGTGAGTTGTTTTAAACTATGTAATTTAGTTATGATTTTTTGTAAAATATTGTCTGATCTGAAATATACAGATTCGTTTTATTGGGTTCATTTGTTGTTTTAAGTTTATAAACTATGGAAAATCATTCCCAATTTTCAGTTTATGATAACTGGGCACTTGTGCC
Source organism: Viscum album (assembly GCA_963277665.1). Classification (NCBI taxonomy): domain Eukaryota; kingdom Viridiplantae; phylum Streptophyta; class Magnoliopsida; order Santalales; family Viscaceae; genus Viscum; species Viscum album. Next base: position 1,908,176,977 of record OY728151.1, read on the forward strand.
AACCCATTGGGATTGGTAATGCCATTCAGTACTTGTCACAACCTTGGTTTGGTGCTGGCTTCAATGGTGGATAGATTTGGTTCGTGACATTCCTATAGTATATTGATCATTATTACTCATTTCCCATTATTATCTCATGAGATATAAGGATTTACCCAATCAACTAGAGGGTTATATATGTCTTTTATATCAAATAATAATCAGACACACACACACACACACATATATGTTCCACATGAAATAAATCATTTATCATATCATGAAGAAACCATGTAAAGAGAATGAGTTTCATATCATCTCCAATTGGTATCAAATAAACTGAAATTAGGGATTAGATTGATTGAAATAAAATTTCAATTACCCAAAAGGAGTTTTTCATAAAAGAATTTATATGGTAATTCATGAATTATAACTCCCAAGGTCATAATATCCTTTCACATAAAGAGGAAAATGGATGAAAAACTTAAAATAGTATTTATAAAATATTTCATAGCATTTTTATAAAAATAAGAAGGTGTACATCACTTTCAAATAGATTGCTTTTGAGAAATTAAAAAGAATTCATTTTAAAAATCATATAATCCTTGATAATGACGAATTAAAAAAGATATAATGGTCTAAAAAACATAAAGTAATTTTTTTGAAAACTTTTATTTCTAGAAATAATCTTTAATAATAAAGACTTGAAAAGGAAAGAAATTTTATCTTGATGAAATGTGTGGTTTAATATAAAATTTATGATTAGGAAAGGGAAAATAAACCTTTTTAACATTTTAAAAATACTTTTATTAAAAACCACATTGAAAAAAGGGACAATAAAAATTCATTATGAAAATAAGAGAAGTTAAATATGAAGGTCACATGAGATAACACATAATTATATTTCCAAATATAAAAGAGAACATTGGTGGGAAGAGAAAATATATACTATAAAGAAAAATATCTCATTTGGAGAGAATGATAATTATTCTTATTATCATTAAATTTTACAAAGAAAGAAATACATAAATGAAATTTACTTGAATGTAAAAAGGAAAAACATTTTAATATCATAATATAATTATATAAAACCATATTATAAAAACATAATAAATGAGGAATCATTATGACTCAAGAAAAAAAATTGAGTCAAAAACACCTTATAGATTTGGTAATAGTTGAACCAAAATAATTAGAAGGATGGATTCATAAAAATACTTGAAATAAAATGAAAATAAAGATTAATATCATTATAATAAAATCATAGGTTATAAATACCCAAATTATAATAATTAAGTCCAAGAAGAATAATCACAACTAAATGAATAAAAATTGAATTAACAAGAACCCTTGCATCTTCACTATCTTTTGAATTGAAAAACCATGAAAGGTAGAACATGAAATTTACTTTTAAATAACATATATTGCATGAAGAATTATGATAAAATATTTCCATGACTAATATATATATACCATAACAAGGAAACAAGTGGATAATATGCATCATATCTCAATGAAGTAAAATTGAAATGAAAAAAAACCTTTACCTTAATTACTGGATTCCATGAAAACACTTCAACCTATTGTATAAAAAAATAAATATCTTAATAACATATTTTATAAACTTATTTATATCTATAAACTTTTATAATATTTATTTATAAACATTTATTATATATATATAAGTTACTTATATTTTATTTTCATCATTTAATGTTATTAACTTTGATTGTTTTGATTAATATTAGTTTCATAATAATGGTGTAAATTATTATTTAATTACTAAAATTTTGTAATTATGAGATCATTATATGTATTTTAATATATGTTTTATAATGATTTATAATGTTCTAGTTTCATTTCATAAGCATTTTAGTTATGATTTTTGAATGCAAAGTTTGAGATGAGCTTGTTTTCATAAATTTTAACAAAAAAAGGATGGTATAATAATAATAAGTTAAATATTAATAAAAAATTTCTAGAACTGTAAAAGAAAAATTATTTTATCATTAATTTTTAATAACACTAGTATTTAAGTTTTCATATTCATCCATGATAGAAATTTATATCACTATTCAAGTTAGTGGTTAAACAGACCCAAACAAGAGCATGCTATAATCGATGGGTGAGTATGGATAAGAAAGTGATTACTTAGGTATAATATAATTATTACATAATAATAATGATATTATTTATATTTTTATAATTTAGAATCATGTTATAAAATAGGTTCATAAATAAAAAAATACTAGAGTGAAAAACAAAATACGCCACTTTTGTGGAGGTGGTAGTTCACATATACACATAGATGACACATTATTTTTCCATAGATCAGGAGAAAGATAGGGAATTTTTCATTATTTCAGAATATTAATAATTTTATAAATATCATATTAATACTTTAAATATATATTTATAACTATCCATGTAAGGCGATGATAAAAAATCAAGCATGCTGTTCATGGAGGAGGTAGTCCATACGTACACATGTTGATGTCTTCATTTTTTAAATGGTTTTGGAGGAAGTTAGAAAATGGATGTTCCATTTGCATAAAAAAATTTCAGTATATTATCAATAATTATTTTATCATAATTTTATGTGTATAATATGTTTTATGGGGTATATTAAGAAAATAATTAAGATAATTCGGATGATAACATTACCTCTCCCATTGGATGTTCTCCCTTTGGAAATAACTTAAGGCTCCTTAGCTTGGTATTTAGGAAAAACCAAGGATTATAGAATGTAGGGAGAGAGTGAAGAAGATAATAGGTCATAATTTTTTGTTGAGATAATTCTTTATAATGAGTGGGAAAATGGGGTGGAGGTGAGATCCTTTTAAAGGTGAAGAAAATATCATTTTGTAAATATAGCCTTTTAATATAAAAATAGTACATGTTTCACATGAAATGTGGAGAAAAAGTGAAAAATAATGGAATGAGGTATGATTTAAGGTGAATTATCCCTCTAAAATTCATTTTCTCAAATTTTTTAAACATTTTTTAAGTCTTTTACTCTAATATTTTTTACTCTTACTATTTTTTAGTTTTTACTGTGGTAATAAATTCCCAACTAAGTAATTCACTTCAAATACTTAGAAATAAAATGGGTAATATTAAATAATTTGACCCTAATGATTCCAAATATAAAATCAATTTTATTAAATAAATTTATATTTTTAAGAAAAATTAATTTTAACATTAGTGCATGTAACACGTAAAATTGTTTTTAAAAAATTTTTATTTTTAAGAATAAATGTTATGTTTAGTAAAAAATTATCAATTTTGTTGATTTTAATGAAATTAATTGGTTTATTATTAAACAAATTATAATTATGTGAATTTAAAATAAATATAAAACTAAATTTCACCTTGAAAAAACTTAATTAAAATGGAAATATTCAAAATAGTTTTTATTAGAAAAATATTTCTTAATTTTTAAAATTTTAAACATTGTTTTTTCTAAATTAAGTATTGTATTTTTAAATGAATTATTTCACTCCACAAATAATTTTTTGATCATTATTGTTTTTGTAAGATTTTAAGTTATACTCACTTCTTGATATTATCATAAACACTATGGTTTTAGTAAAATATTATTTTCACTATTCACAAAAAAATAGTTATTTCAAAAAAATCCCAAAAATTAACCATAAGATAATTTTTACATGATTAATCCCAAAATTAATTTCATTTAAAAATAAAAAAAAATTCTAAATTTTTTATAAAATTGCCTTTTAAATGAAAATTAAAAATATAAAGAAAAACTATTTTTAGGGAAAAATAAACTTTTAATCTTTAAACATTCATAATATTATTTCATATAAATTTATAATTAAATATGTATTAATATATTCATTCATATATTATTTTAAAATTGGTAAATTTAATTTATTAGGAATAAATATGAAAAAATTTATTTAAAAAGAACAATCCTTTTTATTATTAATTAATATTAGTTATTTATCCTCCAAATGTAAGCAATTTTAGTTGAGTAACATCATTTTTATTTACTAGTAGTTTTATTATTATTATAATTTTTTTAATAATATTTATATAATATGTTACAAATCATTTTAGTTTGGCGATACATGTGGAGAAATCCATCGAACATAGTATTAATTTATAAAAAATCTATTCCAAAATCATAGGGTGTTAAAAAAATAAGGAGCTGTATAAATTATGAAACAAATACATGAAATTGTCTATTATATTGATATTTTGAATATCAATTGATTAAGTAGAATTAAAAATAAATTAATATAAATGGAATTAGTGTTTTTTCATGATGAATTTCTTGAATTTAAGATCCAAAAATCATATTATGAAATGAAGAAAGTTTTTAACAAGATCAGTTTCGATTATACAATTATGAATGCATGTATCAATGACTGTTTACTATATTAGAGAGAATATTTAGATATATAATAGTAAAAAAGATGTTATATTTCTATACAAAAAATGATGAATCGTGATGGAAGTCTAAATAAACAAAATAAAAACAAAATTATGAGAAATAAAACTCCTATGAAGGTTTGACATTACATTCCATTAAAATTATGATTAAAAATACTATTCAAATCATCTAAAACTATAGTGAAAATGAAGTGTAATGTTATAGAAAAAGATAACGATGGGTTTATGTGATATCTAAGTGATTCAAAAGCATAGAAATATTTTGATTATTTATATGTAAATTTATCTTCAGATCCTAGGAATGTGCTTTTGGGATTGGCTATTGATGAATTTAATCCATTTGGGACTTTAAATATAACTTATAGTATTTGGAAACTTATTTTGACCCCTTACAATCTGCCTCTGTGAATGTGTGTACAAAAAATATATTTCAATATTTCAATGAATATTCTATAAAGGAAATTTTTTACAAATGACATTAATACAGACCTTAAATATCTTATAAAATAATTGCAAGAGTTACGGGATAATGGTTTAGATATATATGATTCATTAATTACTAAAATATTCAAAATTCATGTTTTTATAATATGAACTATTAGTGACTTTCCTCAACTAGAAAACATGTGTAGTTGGAACACTCACACTGGTATTTCTAATATTTCCACCCCACCTCTATTTCCTTCTATATGGTAGAAAATCATGGTATTTGAGAATATACGTTTTGAAATTAAGTGGATGGGAGGTTGAATCATCCCATAAAGGACATTATTTTAAAATATGAGGCACTCTTATATATTTCATATATATTTTTAAAATCATTCTTGATTCCATATTTATTGGACATCTTTTAATTACACCAATTTTTATTTAAAAAAAGAGAATGAATTTAATCAATAATGTGAGTGGTATTTATACACTTAGAATGCTATAAATAAAGAAATATCTCTTTTATTATTATATAGGACATCTCATGATAATTTTATAAAGTGGAAAATCTATAATTTATAGTCATATAAAAATTACTCAACAATTTTATATCATAAAGTTGGTTTCTCACTATTTAAAGTCATTTAGAAGAAACTTATAGTTTAAAATATCATAGAAGACACTCATAGTTTAAAGTCACATGGAAGATAATCATAGTTTAAAGTTTTTCGGAGAAACTCATAGTTTAAATTATTCTAGATATTATCATAATTTAAATTCTTATAAAAAAATCTGCCATTTTATGCTATACAGGAAGTAAAAAAGGGGTTTTATTTAGATATTTACGGCTATTTTAGGGTTTAATGCTACCTAGTAAACAAATGAAAGGTCACTATATAGTTTTATTTCATTGAATATGGTGATGGAGATATCCTTTAGGGAGTTATATAAAATAATGAAATTATTTTAAGAGTATCCTAGAATTGAGATGGAATCCTTTAGAGAGTTCCCAATGATTAAATGAGGTGAAATGGGATCATAGTTGTTTGGGAATTAAAATATGACAATGATTTTGGGATTGAGAATCGAGGATGCTTACTATGTATCTCAATAATTGTAATCAAAACACATATAGTTTTAAGGGGCACATTTATAGTTTAAATACATAAGAAAGGTTTGAAACTCATACTTAAGAAATGAGACTTTCATATTTAAGCCTTTAAAGAAGTTATAACATAAAATTTAAGCTCATATAATGGAACTTTACCATGAAATTTTAGGTTATTCATTCAGGAAAACTCCATACAGTTTAGGGTAGTGTAGGATAGACCCATCCATATAGTTTAGGGACATGTGGGGTATCCCAAAATTCATATATAACCATAAAATATGGATACAGTTAGGAATAGGAGTACATGAAACATTATTGATAGTTACAAAAAAGAAATCCATCGTTCATTGAAATCTATATGGCATGATAGAGTTGGATACTATCGAGATGAAGAATGTATATAATATGGGTGGGTCTTATGCAAAATAATCCCTTGATTTTGGGAATAATAGTAGAGCTTATGAAGGTAGGTGACCTTTATAAATCTAACATAGAAAGAACATCAATACATGTAACATATATTGGTGTATAAAGATAAACCCCATGAAAAAGAACTTAGGAAATATAAAAATTCTCCATGTTAGGGGGCTTATTAAATTATGTATAAGGCATGGATTACATGAAAATAACTCATAATAACTAATACTTAATAAATATAGGACCACTATAATTTATATACGATTTCAAGGCTGATGATTGAATTATAAGGAATTTGAGAGTTTCTTGGATATAATGACTTGAAATCATGTATAAAAATATAAATTAAGTAAGTTTAAGTTAAAGTGAATTGTGAAATAATTGGTGTTTCAAGATTCATTTGAAATTGAATATTTTATAATAAGATTTGTTAAAGTATGAAATTTTATTTTTCATGAAGGGGGCCTTCATCATAATTAAAATTAATGGGATTTATGTGATATTATTATATTTAAGGTACTATATAGAAACTCATCTGTGAGTGTTATATTTTTTTTGATGATACACAGGGTTATTTCTTATGTAAATCAATGTCTTTTTGAATTCTCAAGAACTTTTTTTCAAGTCTCTAGAAATAAAGAGCCCTTGGAATTTATTTATAAGTTCCTATTTATAGGAAAAATTTCACATTGTGTAAGTGGAAAACTTATATGGATCTTTTGGAATAGTGACTGCATAAGTTTTGTGTTTTGTTAAGAAAGTCTTTCAGAGTTACATACTATAGGTAATAATTAACTTATCTATGTGAAATATTTATTATCTAAAATATTTTTAACCTTATATTAACCTTAAGTTGATATTTTATATTTTTTTGGTGTCTACAAATTTCTTCCCTTATAATTGGTTTTTTTCATTATGAAATGAATATAATTATGATATAAAATATAAGTTCTCCATGAATTATCTTCATATCCATATAAATATAATTCAAAAATACACTTCCACCCTTTATATAATGGGATCACATGAAAAATGTGAGACCCACCCACTCTTCCTTACCACTAGAATGGCTCCCCCAAATACCTGCTCACACTGGGAATTGATCCTGTGACGTCCGTTCTATGTTTCAATTACCTTTACCACTCTAAAAATAATTTTTTGTTTTATATTTTACAATATTTCTATTTATTCATATATATTTATAACTATGTGTTATATATATATTTACACTTATATTTATTTAAATATATTATATATTAATTTTTGTTTATATACATTAGAATATAAATATAAATATAAATATGTTTATTACTACACACACATATGTATATATAAATTTTTATATGTATATATATATATATTCATATACTTTTATAATGTATACAAAATGGTTAGATATTGTTTTAAATAAAATGGATAATAATTAATTCCATATGATTTATATAATTATTTTTTAAATGAATTTTTTAAATATGTCTATATATTGAGATATAAATTTTATACATGAAATATATATTTATATGTATATATATTTACATATATATATATATACATATTTACATTTAATTATGTATTTAAATATAAATATTTTATAATTTATTTATAAACATTTACTATAAATACATTTATATACTAGATTTAATGATAACGATATATCTATAAAAATACATTTAAATATGATGTATATACACAATATTGATACACGTACACATACACACATATTTACACACACACATACACATTTATATTTCTCACATACATGTACAAATAATTACACATATTAGAATATTAATATTAATATTTTTTTATTTATTAACACACACATGTTTATATATAAACATTACTTGTATAGGTATATATATATACATACTAATTCATTTTTAAGGTAAATAAAATGGATAATTTTTTACATTAAATGAAATGAATAATAAATATTTATCTCCATTTGGATTATATATATAAATAAATTTTTATTTAAATATTTTTTAATATATATTTATATAATCAATTTTTTATAACTAAATATAAGAAAATATTCATATATTTAATTACAAATCAAACTGCATTATGAAAAATGAATAAATTTCAAAACAATAAAATCTATATGAATGTAATACATGCAAATAAATTTATTCACCATTGAAAAAGGACAAAAATACTCTTAAAAGTAGATGAAATGTAACACCCTGACCCAAGTTACCCAGATTCGGTGCATTATTTTAATACATTGGTATGATTACAAGGAATCAAGTCCCGAATGACCGATCAGTTTAGCAGTCTTGGAAAATAGATTACATTCAATAACTTTACATTACAATTTTGAAACAAAAAAAACATCATAGATAGTTCTTTGAGAATTCCATTTTCCCTATAGCTTAACCCTTCATATCAATCATAATACACATCTTGGAATCCTAGGAAAATAAAACATAAGAAAGGGGTGAGCTCAGATGCTCAGTAAGGGTAAATAATTTAGCAGAAACTTTAATAAATAATCATAAACATTTAAGGCAATGTATAACTAAAATAAAAGCCTTTTAAACTTGAAATTCAACATAATATGGAAAAAAATAAAATAATGCCATTTACTTATTCACATGGATATTCTACTAGTCGAATAATCACATGCAATATCACTAACCACTTTCATAATGATGGAATACATAATGCCAGACTATCATAACCACGTAGCCAAGGACTCGTGCCAAGACTACAAATAAGATTCTGTCAAGGCATCATGCCAAGACACTAGTTTGTCTCATGAAACCTACCGATTCATTGAGGAGCTATAGCGGGATCCACCCGTCACTTACTACGTCCAATGTATTCCTCATATGAATAGGTTTATAACATAAACATTCATATTAAAACTAGCATATGAAATGTCAATACTTTCTCCATAAACCATGAATGGTATAAAAATAACACATCTATAGTCAAACATATCACAAAACCTTCAATGGAAGTTTTTTATAATAAATAAACTTCAAATAAGCTTAAAATCCATCAAAGTATGTTGACATAGATGAAAATGATGAGTAAAACTTTTTGAGAGAAATATCCTTTTTGTAAAATCATTTAAAAGTCACACATTTATAAAGGAAGCAATTTAAAACAGATTTTTTAATCAAAGTGCCCCATACCACTTTGAAACTTTTGAAAATAATTATCATTTAAAAACATTCATGTCCATATAAATAAATCCTTAAAATCATTTTGAAAACATGGACATTAATTAAAAATATTTAGAAAGATAAATATTTAAAACATTTGAAATTATGATCTTGATAAAGATTACCTTTAAAAATCCTTAAAATCTTCATTTTGAAATCATTTTTATGAAAAATGGACATGGATGATAAAAATGTCCCAATAAATACTTACACATAAACAATCTCAGATAATAATGAGATTGAGGAATTAACCCTTACCAATTTGGTAACTTACGAAACATACATCCCATGAAAGAGGTATCATACAATGAATATGTAAATACACATAAATTAAAGTGTATTACAAAAAGAAAACAATTATAGTCAGTACATACACCACACAAAAGGTAATAGTGTCAATATGGCATGAATCTCATAGGAATAAGGAGTGAGATGAAAACCCCTTACCCTGCACTTTCCTTTAGTCGAGGGTACGTTTAACCTCCTGTAAAAAGATCGTAGTATGTTATTAAATTATACCAGAACCATATTAATATTTATGATAACATAAATGATTCATTTATGACTTTATACTACCCATTTAATAATAATTTCCATGTTAAATTAACATTTCGGGTAATAATCGCTTTCTTTATCGTACGTGTTTTAACTTGTTACTCTTCATTGTATCATTTAGATAATGATTTAAATACTTACAGAATATAAAACATGACAAATATATCATATATATTTAGATTATAAATATGTATAATAGACATATATATGAAATGGAAAACACCGTTTATGGAGACGGTAGTCCGTACGTACGCATAAACACTGTTTCTGTTTTCATATAGTATTAAACGGAAGTAAGTGAATAAGATATATGTAAGTACATAAATAATTATATATATAAATATATATATATCTCCAGTAGAATTATTATGTCATATATTACATACTTATTAGTAATATATATCTTTATAATCATCGATGAATGGTGAACTTGGAAATGAATCACATCGCGTCGTGGAGACGGTAATCCGTACGCATGCACGAGCGAAAATATCATTCTTTTGATATTAAAATAATATATAATTGGATAGTATATAATATATACAGAATCCTTATAATGTTATATTTATTATTTACATCAAATAAATATCATTATTATACCCATCCAAATAATAATTTATTGAATAACAATTACACCACGACGTGGAGACGGTAAGCCGTACGTACGCACGTATGGTGACATGTCATTCAAAGGATGAATAGAATACTGAATATGGTTGTACAATATTTATAATAACATCAAAGTATATAGGAGATACTGGAGTTATTATTTTATAATAGAAATAACTAAGAAATAAGATGTTGAAGAAGAAAGGAACTTGAAAGAGGGTGGTGAAAATATTACCTCTTCTTCGGGTTCTTCCTTTTGATTTGATAAAAAGGGCTTCTTAGGTTGGATTTATGATCAAAATAAGGCCTCTAAGTTGAAGTGAGGGAAGTTTAGATAGTATTTGGGCAGGGTTTGGCCGAACCAAAAGGCTTTCAATGTGTGAATAATTGGTTAGAAGTTGGGTCCTTTTATAAGGGGGAGGAGGGGCTCTTTAGAAAAAACTTAAAGTATTAACTTATAATAAATTCATATTCGGTTTATAATGGCTCCAAAGTGGATTATTAAAAGTATAAGGTGGGTATGGGTCGAAATATGTTCAAAAAATAGATTTTAGATAGGTTTTGGTGATTATATTAACCTTATCTTTTAGTTTTAACTCTTAGTTAATTAGTTTAACACTTACCATGTCACATTGTATTTTTATGATATATAGTTAATAAAATTACTATATACATCCAAGAGACCCCCAAGTTTTCCATTAATGATAAAAAGATAACTATATAAGTCCTTTGGCCGAACCTTAGGTTTTTAGGAATAGAATATAAATTAATAATATAATATTTTTCTTAAAAACTCATTTATATCAATTTTGACACTACTCAATAATTGATTTTTGTTAAAGTCTTAACAACTTTATTAATTCGAAAAAAATTCATTGAAGAAATACTAACATGTCATATTAACCAATAAAATATATTTATGTCATCAAAACTTTCAAATTATATTTATTTTAACATTTATAATACCAACTATTTGATTCTTTCATTAATAAGGAAAATACTGCATCATTATTCTATCATATATATTTTTACATTTACAATGTCTAAAAATTATATATAAAATATCATTATGTATGAAATAGTTATATCTTTCTAATGAATATTTATAATCAAAAATATAGCATATATAACCCTATTTAATTTTTTTTTCTAAACGATATAAGCTTATGTCATTTTTGTATTTACTTTAACTTAATTAAAATAAAGTGTCCCTATCACATACAAGTGGATCCATGGGGTCCCAAAAATCGATCCAAAGATGCCCATGGTCGAAAATGTGTCCAAAAATAAGGTTAGGACACATTTTAGGGTAATTTATTATTATTATAATATTAATTTTAACCATTATTTACCGGATTTACCCTTTAACCATGGTAAATAAAATATTAACCGAAGTAATTATTCAAAATGTCTAAAAATAAAAGTTACCTATTTAAAAAATTTGGACATCCTGATTCCAAATATGGAATACATTTTTCCAAATTCAAAACATAGAAGTGGAAGAAATTAATTTAAAATTAATTCCCGTTGTCAAAACAAAAAACATGTTTTTAAGATATAATAACTATCAAAAGATTGACACTTGTTTATGTCCGATTTAATTGTGAAATTATGCCCAATGAAAAACATTGTATTAAATGTTAAAAATATATTCTAAATATACTTTAAAAACACTCAAATTCATAATTTATCACTATTAATTATTTTGATTAATAAAGGTGTTTTTAATTAAAATTTGGTAATTTTCACTATTCATCAAAATATAAAAGTTATCCGAAAAGTACCAAAATTTCACCCTAGGATAAATTCGATATTTCAAATGAAAAAATGAAGTCCATTTTGAGAGATAAAATTTATAAAATTTTAAAAAGTAGGTATTACTATTCATAATGGCTAGTTTGATTGGTTGTGGTGTGTGTTAGAACTCGAAGTTGCGTACAACACACGCTACTGTTTTATTCAAAGAGAAGAATACCGTGGAATCTTGGGGTGTTTCATTGTAAATTTATGATGTCCCCATTATAAAAAATAAATTTATTTAGTCAAATTGAATATATAAAAGTTTAAAATATTGGATTTAAAAAGGTTTCACTATTAAAAGTTGGTAAAAGTGCATTTTTGAAAAATACTTCTTTTATCTGAAAAAAAATGAATTTGTTATTACATTATGTCCAAGAAACTCATAATATGGATTATAAAATTATAAGGATTATATAAAGTTCAAATTTTAGTTAATAATATTCATAACCTCTTTTGAATGGCTTGTTTGGTAAGTAATGGTGTGCTTGAACTCAGTGTTTCATGTAGTTCAAGTTATTGAATTATTTTGAAGCAGTAACGCACTATGAAATCTTGGGGTGTTACATGAAATACTATCAATTATTAAACAAATATGGTAACCCAAATAAAAACTTATTTTGAGAGGTATTCTGGGCCTTTTTTACCTTAAAAAATTAATGACCTAGGCTAATATGGTCAACATGGTGTAGATCTCTTCACATATTTGATGTGTGGTAGAGCCCAAATGGACACCCGAATCAAAATTTATTGTAATTTGAAGTTCAATTCATGTTTTCAACTTATCTTAGACCGTTCATTAATTCAATTAATTTTTATGTCATCCAATTGTTATGAAGTAAGTATTACTCAATAATAATTATCAAATCATTAATTAATATTATTTTATAATTATTTTATAATCCTTTTTTCACTAAATATATTATATATTAAGTTTAAATTCATATTTAACTTTATCTAGATCATATTTTAAAATATATATTATATTTATATCAATATAAATATAATTATACATTAATAAAATATTATTAATGAAATATAATTTTTTTTATGAAATATATCCTTTACAATATTTTTTTCCTAACACTGATGAATCCACCCTTTTATCAGCGCCTTTTTAGTAGTACTGATAAAAGGGTACCCTTTAACAATGCTTTTTTATTAACACTGATAAACCCCCCCCCTTTATTAATAGTTTTTTAGAACTGATAAATACCCTCCTTTATCAATGCTTTTAGCCAATGCTGATAAAGACTAGCACTGTTAAAGGACGAATCTATATTAGTGAATCCATGTTCATCATAATTTTAATAAAACTATGTTTTTGTTAAAATTTCAAAAAAACTTCGCTGGAACGACCCCAAGGGGGTCATGCTGAATAAATAAAATAGGCTTTAAATTACACAAAAATATATTTTGTGGATTTTATTTATATTTAAAGTGGATTTAAAATTTAAATGATTTATAATGTTTCTATAAATTAAATAAAGGTAAATTATAATTTTTTATATTTATTTATGAATAGTTCATAAATGTAAATATAAATTTTTTATATTAAGGACTTATTTTAAAACTATTTAAGGCATTAAAAATGCTATTTTTTATGTTAACATAATCAATGGTTTAAATGAAATCGAATGTGTGATATTTATTTTTGGTAAAATATTTATATAAAATATAAATTTTTTAAATAAAATTATTCATAAATTATATTATATTTGGAATAAGAATTAGTTCATATTAGAACCACGCAAATGATAATATGGAATGATTATATTGGATAAAAGTGAATTATTCAAGTTTATCCATTCCTAAATTATAAAGTGTTTATAAATTATTTATTAATTATTTATTAATGATTATTGTATGCTTAAATATATTAATTTTTAAATTATTTATTTATTACTTACTTTATTCATAGATATAAAATGTTATATTATGAATTTTGATGGAAACTTTAGTTTAAAGTGTTAAATTTCTTCTAAATTGTCATACATGGATGTGAGGAGTTACATGATAGGTTGATAATGGATTTATATTTATTTTACCATGAATTTGGATTGTACTAGGTTATGATTTTCTAAATTAAATTTTGGTTATAGTTTATAAGTATCAAGTGCTAGAATTATGATGGGTATTAAAATATCTCTTGAGTTAAGTATCCTTTGGTGGATGGAATTTTGGTTAGATTGATCACAATCCTAAAGACACATGCCTTATCTAGAAAAGTGAGGGTTGGTTATTTATGGATCCAAAATTAATTATGAAGGGATTATTAATTTCATATGATTGTAATAATATACATGATAGGGTTTCATATACCTTATTCATGGGATACATTTAGATATGTATGGATATAATCATATTTTAATTTGGGTTAGTAACACAAGCGATGAGTTGTCCAAAGAAATATACATCAATAAGGGTTGAACATATTGATTTAGTGGAAGTAATATTATTCCAAATGAAAACAATAGAAGAATTAATATATTTAAATCTAATAAATTAAATTAAATAGTGATATTAAATACTCTTAACATACTAAGTGTGATATTTTTTAAAAAGATACAGTTTTTATGGCCTAAAGCATCCAACCAGGTAAGCTATGCCATAGTTGGGTTCCACTAGATTATCTTACGTAAGGAAATAAAGTATTGAGTTGACCCTAACCATTATATTCATCATTATTTGTGTATTATTTAGGTTACATTTAGCTGAAAGACAACAATTGTTAGGAAGTTAGAGTAACCTAATTGAGATAATTCTTATGATCTATTGGAAAAATGTTTTCCGCTTAACTATCTAAAAGTTATATATGATATGATTTTATATTATATATAGTCATGTATTATTTACAATCTTAATTTATGTAATTCATGATGAAATGTGGATCATGGAACACTAATGGATATGATGAAATTTTTAAAGGAGTTATCATTTTAGTGGGAGAACATTTAATAACGCTCATTATTAAACTAAATTAAGCATGATACTCATATGATAAAATCTTATGTTGTAGATAAATGATATCATCATCATTCAAATTGAATTTGATACCAATATAGAAAAATGGAGTTTAATATAAAAACATATTGGATTGGTAAAAAATTTAAGAATTGTTCTTAAGAAGTAAAATTCAATGGGTTTGGGATAACACCTTCCTGAGTAAACAATTGTTGAATTTATTCAACTGGTAGGTCAAATATATTCCTATGAGGATTATAGAATAATTAAATCAAAGTTTTTTGTAAGTTTTGTTTTGGCTATGTAGTTAATTCCATTATCATCATTAGAAATTATTTGAAAATGTGAATGAGTTCAATAAATGTTCAACCTATTTTCCCAAATTATTGAGGATAAATGAATTGGTAATGGGATGTTTAGGTTATGGTTATGTATGGACTACACAAGTGGGTAAAGTTTAAACCAAAATAAGAAAATTTAGTTGTATATTTCAAAAAGTGTTTCTTGAAATATCTGGTCAATGTCATTAAAACCTAAATAAGATGTTATGAAAAAAGGAGTATTGATTCCATAATATGGAATATTATGAAATACCTGATGTAGTTTGAGAAACTCTATGGAATTTCCATGTCAGTTATTTATGTTATAGAAATCAATTATTTGATTTTGAAAGGTATATAATATCAAATGAAAAATTTATCTTTTTGAACTATACATGAATTTAAAGTAAATTTAAGGATTTATAAAGCTTATAATTTTAATTCAAATGATAAATAAAATAGTTTTTAAATCATATAATTGAATGAAAATACATATATCATGCTCAGGTGGATCTAAATAAAGGATGTGTATTTTCAACTCATTATCTTATATGATAAGGGGTGTTCTTGGATAATAGAGATTATTATTAGGAATATGATATAGTAGATTTAATTCACATGTTTTATTATACATTATATTCTATAATATTCATTAAAATAAAATGCGGATAATTTTTTTTATCTAGGATAAAGGATTTTATCTAGATATTTGTTAAAATATAATGGGTTTGATCCCACCATCAGTGAAATATTTTAAATAATAATTTTCCTTTTAAGAAAATGATCCAAATATATAGAATTCCATATATGATATATATATATGATATCTTATCTGATAAATATTACCACAAAAGGAATACATTATATTTCTTAAACACAAAAGAGTTTGTGTATCTTAGCATGATATTTTGAAAATAATAGTGTATAAGAGAATAGTGGGAGTATGTTCAGACTTAGATAAAGTCAATGTTAACAAATAAAGGATTATATTATTTAAAATACAAAGTGAATTTCACTTTATATCCTAAATAATTTTAGAATATGTTGGTAAAATATTAATATAATATAATACATTAGTTATAAAAAATTTCAAGGGAAAAATTTTATGGAAGGCGTTCCAAGAAGGATGATGATGAATAACATAGAAAGAGTTATAAGTTGAAAACAAAACTTATTAACATTATAACATTGAATGTTGGGGAGTTAAGTAGTTTTAATATGTTCATGGATTTGAACACGGGGCATATGATTTCTACATCTCACTATTATTTAATTTATATTTCTTCATATATGCTAGTCACTAAAGTGTTTAGTGGGAGAGTTTTATCATATGGACATATTGATATGTGGAAGGAATTATATAGATATGTAATGATTTCAAAAAACCCCTAAAAGTATAGTGAACATAAGGATGATATAGTAGTTGATCATATGTGAAAGTTTAGACAGGTTCTTATGTATGGTTTTGTTAAGTATTCTTAAAGGAGTTTAAAAATATAAAATGTATCATGTTGTACAGAATGAAATATCCACTTTATAATTATTTCGTGTTATTTTCACATATATATATATATATTGTAAATTCAATAGATAATTTTACTCTTAAAATATTTCTTTCAGTTATCTCAAACTGATGTTCATAATGGATAATTATAGGCTATGATGAAATGTTAAGGTTAGAATGATTATAATTATTTTATCGAGATACAAAATATT
This sequence comes from Viscum album, assembly GCA_963277665.1. Classification (NCBI taxonomy): domain Eukaryota; kingdom Viridiplantae; phylum Streptophyta; class Magnoliopsida; order Santalales; family Viscaceae; genus Viscum; species Viscum album. Next base: position 1,908,194,463 of record OY728151.1, read on the forward strand.
CTTATAAGGAACAAAATGGGTTTTTTTACTGGATAATCCCCAATTATATACCATAGAGTTTCATACACTATGAATTTGGTGTAATAAGGGTCCATGTTTTATATTGAATCCCTGTAGCTGAGGTTAGTGAGGTACCTATCATTAGAACCTTCATACTATGATACCTTTCTTATGAAAGCCTTGAGGATTATCTAATTATGGGGTGGTTGGGTATGTTTTCAATATTTTCATCATTTGGAGCTTAACCAAGATGATATATATTATCTTATATGATGAGTATAACATATGGACCCTTGATTGAGATTATCTAGAAAGTTTACTACCATACCTATATAGTAAATATGACATGTTTATCTATTTTGGTGTGGGATATGTGATGTGTTCATCCAAAAAGATAAGTTACATGTGATGTATTCATTTACCTGGTCAATCTATACTCAAAGAATCAAGAACATGTGGTTACTCGATCTCTTAGACAAAGAGATTATATGATTATACATGTTAACATATGATATAACTGGTGGACACAAGTATATAGAAACATGTGTTTGATCTAGATCATTATAGATCCCATTATAGCTTGAGTATAATTCATTATTACTAAAGGACACTCTTTGATTATATTTATGGATTTAGGAATTCATAATTTTTTTTCAATTCTACCAAGGCCCATGCGGTAACACTTTGTAGTCGTGTGAATGAGGATCATGTTTTTTGAAATTTTAGACTTACCCGAAAAGTATTTTGGAGGATATTTGGAAGAAGTTTTGGATAAATATTCACAAGTAATTTCATATGATGTAATAAATCGTGAATTGATGATATATTTTCCAAAAATTAGTTTTGGATATGCTTCCAAAAGTTGTTATATATGATGTGATATAAGGTGAAAGTGTTTTACGTTTATGATGCATTAGTAATAGTGGGAAATTTATGAAGTTGTAAACTAAAGTTTCACTACAACATGGTGTTTTAGACCATCTCATAGTCCATCCTTGTGTGAACCATGATATAGTATGATACATTATTCTATGGTGGGTTTTTCTTGGTATTAGTACATTATTTGATAATATGTGATAATCAATCCTATTCATATACTTTGGCTACCACTATCAGATATTCATCATTTGATGATGATTATGAGGAGTTAGAACATATTTTATTATTTTTTAAACATTAAAGATTCATGGAAATGTTTAATCATGAATCTCAAAGTATTAAAATTCCAGGAGATTTTTTGAAACATTTTGATCAATAGTGCCTAAACATTTTAAGTTATTGATGTCTTATATAAATTTGTTGGTTCTCATTCAAGTTTAATATTTTCATTTTATCAAAATTCTATGTAGAACTCCTTGAAACTAATATTATTATCTAGATTTTGTTTCTATACAATAATTAACTAATGATTTATCATGACATGGTGTTGAGATAGGTCTTTCTTAAGCCTTATGTAATTCCCATAATCCATGGACACCTTTGGATGATGGAGTGTTTCAGTTATTCCTCAGAAATCTCTATTAAATGATTGTGAAGATCTTTAACAGGATGGATTTAATGTTTTAAGGTATCTTATTATTATTTTTATCTATTTATATTCATTTTAAATGTCTAGATAGATTCTTGTTTTAACTAGTATTTGGAGTTTCACTCCCCTGTTTTTAGATGTTATACATCTATTTGAAACCCTTTAATTAAATTAACATTTTTTAACCCTCTTGAGGATGATTCTATATTTATTTTCAATACTTGTTTCAATTTTTATATTGGTGATATGATCCTGATTTAAAATACATGTGATATTTATGAAATGTTTTGTCTACAATGGTTAATGAAAATTGAGAAGAGCTGTCCACTGTAATACTTATGGTGAAACCATCCTTGATTGATTTAGAATAAAGGTCACTGAACTCAGTGAAGTAATATCACTTGGATGGAGTTTTGGGATTTATGAATTGTGTCTAAAATTAAGAAGGTAGTGAAGGTTTATAGGAATACTTATATTTGAGTCTATATGCTATAAGAGACTTTGAAATTGAGTTGAATTACTTTTTTAATTACTTTTATAATTTAAAAATTCATTTAAAGTCATTTAAAATTCATTGTAAGTATTTATGAAGGCCCTAAGATGTGTTAAATATATTCTTCATTTATTTTAAGACATTATAAAATCTGTAGTTTTGGATAAAAAATGACTAATTTATGATGTTTTTATATGAGTTATCCAATGTTGTACTTCTTAGATGTTTGAAAAAGGAATGATTCTATATGATTCATTCTTCCACACCTTATGAGTTATTTTCAAGGAAAAGGTATAAGTCTATAATTCACTAAGATCTACTAATGAATCATTTGGGACTATTTGGACAATGTACGAGTCATCTAGATTCATTTATGAGTTATTTGATACTATGTAAGAGTAGTTGTGACCTGTGTATGTGTCATATAATCTACATACAAGTCATTTAAAGTTGTATATATGTCATTTGAGACTATGTATGAGTCATTCACACATAAAGAGTGGAATCCATAAGGAACTATGTACGAATCTATCCTTTTGTGAAAACTTAAGATTATTGAAAAATAAAATTAGATAATTACAAAATAAATATATTATAAATCAAATAAAATCAATTTTTCCAATGCTTGAACTGTTATTTATGAAAATAAACATCATAATTGATTTGATACATTATGAACACTATTAAAATCCATGATTAATGAATTTACTGAGATTCTATGTTATAAATTAGGGTACTATGATTATTATGTAATATTATGAATGTCAACATGCATATGATGAATTTAATGTTAGATGAGTCTATAGAATCTATGGAAATTATTTGATAATAAGACTCTCAAACCAATTGGAGAATAATAGAAAAAAAAATATTCAACTAAGAGAAAATAGTAAAGGGTACTTTGGTAATATCAGTAGAGATAAAGGTTACTTTAAAATGATATGTTATGATATTGTGGGAGAACACCCACATGATCTATTATTTGAATAAAATTTCTGAAGAATGTGGATTAAAAATTAGTTATAAGAATCCTCTAGAATTTTGAGCTGTAAATTGATTGTTTAAATTTAATTAAATTAAATTTTTTGAGGAATTCATGATTAGGGAAGTAGTAAGGAATGATATAAATAGTTAGAAAAATAGAGCGAAAAATGTTGAATCTAGTAATACTTCTTAATAGTAGATGATATTGCTCTGAGTATCATAAGAAGAGGGAAAATACCCAGTGACACCTGGTATTTCAAAATTTGTACCTAGTGTAAAAGAAGTCGAATGGATGAGATCAAGAATGAGGAAGATGATCAAATTTTAAATAGAACATGTATAGGATTTATAATTCATCAGTGATCATTCTTCAAGAATAAATATTACATTTAATTAGATTTAAGTTAAATCTGGTTAAAACTATCCATTATAATATGTTCAAGGTTATACTCTTACATGAGTTATTTCTTGATATTAAAATGAGAACTGTGATTATTTGGGATAAAAAACACCACTCACTAGGGACATGGTCATCCTATCTAGGAGGAAAACCTAGTTAACAATTTTTTTTACCTTCCCTTTATTTGAAATGTTTGTGAGGTTTGAGTTCAGTACTGAATAGGTAAGAGAGAAAATAAGCCATGAAGAATATTTCTGAGTAATAATTCACCTCCTAATTAATATCAATAATCCATCAGTGATCCTAACAATTTGTATTGTAATAGGTATCACTCTATGTTGACTCTATAAAATTTTTTATAGATCCTCACAACTCAGTTAATAGTAAATGGATTCCTACATTCAATGGAAAAGGTTTTCATATCTGGAAAGATAGAATTATACCCTATCTTCTCTATTTAGGGATCAATGTTTTTAAATATATCAAATTTTTTTTCATAGTCTCAAGTGAAACATCAACATGGTATCTTGTTGATAAAAATAACATTGAAAGTGATAAAAAGGAAATAAATGATTTATTGTCCTCTTTGTTAGAAAATTAACTTACCAAAGTTATCAGATATAAAAAAATTCTATTTAGAATAAGAATTATAGTATTTATAAAGTAAAAAAAGGCGAAGGAATACAAATTATAGATCATTAGGTAAAAATTTTAAGATATTTTAATTCATAAAGAATAATTAGTGATGATTTTTTTTCCAAAGTTAATTTGGTTTTTAACTACATCAAATGTTTTGGGGAGAATTTGGAAGACTCTATAGTTTTCAAAAAATTCATGGTGATTCTTCATAAAATGTTTAACGCTAAGATTTAAAAATTTTAAGATAAATATATTGTTGAATTTATAATTGATTAAATTTATAGTACACTTATCAACTATGAAATGAGAAGGGGTGTTTCTCTCAAGGGAAAATTGAGAAAAGAAAAATAAATTTTATTCAAATGCCTTAAAAATATAAATATTTAAGATGATAAGATGTTTATATTAAAAGTGATGGTATAGAATATTTTTCTGATACTTTTCTCTAATTTAAATAATATTTACTCATGGGAGATGAAATTATAGAGGTAGTATCACTCTAAAATGATTTAATTATGGAAAATTTGAGAATTTTTCTGCCAACTATCCTAGGAAAATCATAGAATAAAGTGGAGATGATAAATATTACAAGAAGATAACTAATAATAAATATTTTATGAAGGAAAATAATTCAAATGGAAAGAATATAATTTCATAAAAATTCATCAGAAATAAATTTATATAAGTTCAATAAGGTGTGTCAGACAATTAATAAAGTTGTAATTTCGGGGAAGCTCCCAGAGTAACATCACATGGAGTTTTTATGATTTAAGAAAAAATATTATAGAACTCATTAGATGATGAATAAAATATAATTAAATAATTTTCAATAGTAGAAGGATAAATAACTAAAGAATAAACTATGAGAATGTAAATAAATATGTGTCTGAAATAAATGGAAAGGATAATAAATGAGAAAACTCAGTTAAAAAGAGATTCAAATAAACAAAATCAACTATATGTTGAGAAAGAAAATCTTGATGAGAAATGAAAGATTATAGATTATATGATTTCCACAATTTTCTTCAAGCATAATAAAGTTAACAAGATACAGATTAATATAACAAAAATGGAGAAATAAAAAAATATAGAGTTTAATTTAATAAGTTTGTATTTGGAAAGGGTCAATGATCTAAACAAAAAGGTTTATGCCTTATTTTTGTACAAGAAATTAGGCATGTTTAGAATAAGTCTAATGAGGTTACACCACAAAATAAGAATATGATTCTAGAAGAATTTGGTTATAGGTAATATTCTAGATTAACCATAATACCATATGAAAAAGAAAAATATGTTTAGACATGGAAGAATATTTTTTTAAAAGTGATACCAAACCTACCAAAAAAGTTCAATAAGTAATATCACAAAAGGGTTTGGTAAAATCAACACAAGCAAGGATTGAGTATAAATCTAAACAATATCCCTTTTAGTAGTAGATTTTTTTTCAAAGAAGTTGATTTTCGGATTACTACTATTGTTGTGGTGTATTTTTACACAAATATGATAGATTTTGTTATAATATGTCTCTAAAAATTTAGATAAGAGAGAAAGAATCAAGGTGGAGAAAAAAACTATAAATTATAATCAATCAAAATTTTAACATCCTAATAAAGATCTTAAATTGAAGAACAATTTTAGTATTTTAAAATAGGTTTGTGGGATATGTGATTAATAACTACGCACCTTAGATATATTTTTTGCATTTATAGTAGCTTAGTTAAGTTTTTGTTAAAATTTTGGAAATATTCAAAATCAAATTCAGAATTAGCAACAGGAAAATGTGGTTGAAGTTTCATTTAGAACATGTATATTATAAAATATCTAGATAACGTATAGTGGTTGTTCTTATCACATGATATCCATTTAAAAAAAATAGAAATATTGAAAATTTGGAGGGTCTATCACATTTGGGAATTATATCCCACTTGAGATCAAGGGATTTGGAATAATATGTATTGGAAAAAATAAAATTATACCTAACAATGTTTTGTTTCTTTATGGATTATTGAATAATATCTAGAGTATATAACAACTTTGTGATACTATTAATAAATTCATATTTAGGAAGTTGTTTAGTCAAGAGGTTTTAAAATGGGTTGTTGTAACAAAAGTTCTGAAAACCCTAGGTAATATATTTCGAATTGGGGATTCCTAGATAGATTGTTACATGATCCTAAATATTGAAAATAATAATTGGTATGAAATATCTGGCCACCTTTTACAAATGAACATAGAGAAACTCTTCAGTGAAAATGCTATGAGAAATATACTAGTTTTTAAAGAGGACATTACCATTGTGTGTGAAGCCTGTTAAAAAGGAAATATGGTGAAAAAAATTCATGAGGATGGTGACATTTAAACTATAAGACCACTTAAACTAGTCTGATTTGAAGTTTTTAGACCTGTGATAAAGAAATAAATAATCAAATAAATTTAATTCATCACCTTCATTGATGATTTCATATGAATAGTGTATATCATGTTCATGTCACATGAGTCTCAATCCTTGGATGGATTTGAAAGATTCATAATATTTTAAGAAAATAGACATTTCTATCCTTGAAATGGTTAAGATCTGACAATGTTACTAAGTATTATAGTAAATAATCCCTTGAGTATCTTTATAAACATGAAATCGAACATGATTTCAGTGCTCTATATACTCCATAAAAGAATAGGGAAACTGATAGGAAGAACAATATTCTAGTGGATGTGATAAGAAAAATTATTTCAAATCATTATACATCAATAAATTTTTAGGTTTAGGTAATTATTATTGCTATAATTATTCAAAACTCATGTCTTTTGAGGCCAAAATAAGATATTAATACCTATAAAATGTGGTTCAAGAAGATGAAAAATGTAAAACACTTCATGTAATTTGGAATCCCTTGTTTGATCAATATAAAAAATAGTAATGGTGGTAAATCTGATGAAAAAATATAGAAAGAGCATTTCTTTATTATACACAAAATAGAAGCTCATACAGATGCTACATGTCATGAACAACATAGTGTTAGTTTAAGAAAAATATGGGAAATTTTAACTTTTACTCTTAATTCATTTTCAATGGGAAAAATGTAAATTCCACATATTAATAAATATTAGATAATTTTTTAACACTCTATTGGTCCCAAAACAGGGTGTTTACCCTAAGACATGAGTTTGGTGGAAATATGAGCCATTTAAATTTTGGATAAATATTTAATATTTAATTAATTAAATATTAATTATTTTCATATGTTAATTCAATGATATATTTTGTTAAGAGTGTCATATTGGAATTATGACTTCACCATTGAGTCCAGAATGTGGGGTTTTTCCTGGGAAGGGAAAAAATTTATGTCAGGCACTAGGGCCGGGCCGGGATGAGTTTGGATGAGCCCCCTTTTCTTTCCCTTTCATTTTTATTTTTCTTTTCACTATTTCTTTATTTTCAAATTTTTATTCTATTTTACCTTTTCTCCTTTGTGTGTCACATACGAACCCTAGTGATTCCATATTTCATGGCTGAGAGAGGTGAAGGAGACAAATAAAGTGACCAAGGGAGGGAGGGAGTAGGAGGTGCCGCCATAGAGTTCAGGTCGTGCTAGATCATTGTGCGGTAGCTGAAGATCACGAATCATATAAAATATTTAGTAGTTTCCACCCAAAGGTAGTTCATTTTTAATTTTTTCAACTTAAATCCTCATAGAATAGTTATTTGTTAGTTTTAATCTTGTTTTTGGGTTTTTGGGGACCCCTCATGGGTCAATCTGGTGGTTTTCAGATGAATCAAGGTGATTTGGGAGGCTCAGATAGATTTCTGTTCAGGAAGTCCTAACCACAAAATATATGGTTTGATGAACACACACCATGTATTCATTTTTTTTTCAGGGAAGTTTAATTTTTTATAAGTACATGCTGTTTAATTTAAGTACACGCCATTTGGTAGTGCTTGTCCATGTACCTGGACATGTGGCCATGTACATGAGAATTCAGAGATGGGGAAGTACACATTATGTACCAGTGGTACACCCTCTATAGTGGTTATTATCCATGTTTCAAATTAATAGGGTAGATGGACATTTGAATATTTCATTCTATGTACTAGGAGTACATGACTTGTAATGGAACTTGGCTATGTGGATGAGTGCTTGGGAAGAAACCCTATGTGAGGGGTACTTGGATATGCAATGGTACACATGAATATTTCATGTCCATTTACTATTACATGGGTAGAACCCATGTGTTCTAATCCCATGTGGAATTACATGGCCAGATGTGTACTTGGGTCATGTAGTTGTACGTACACACCATGTACTTTTTTCCAACAATTAGGTTTTGTGTGTCTTTGTGCCCCGAATCCAGAATTGGAACAATGAGTGGTATATTATGATCATTTTTTCATGTATATCCGAATGGTGTAATCCTTTTTGGAATTACATGAATAAGTTTACACTTGAGAGTACATAGGTAGACCCCAGGTATGCCCTGGCTATGTAGAAATGCATGGCCAGGTGCACACTTGAGAGTACATGCCGTATACTGGGAAGTACACAAAATGTTAACAATGGGGTTTTGGGTGTCTCTATGCCAATAATATATAATTGGACCTATTAGTGGTCCATTCTGATCATTTTCCATGTAGATCACAGTGGTGGAATCATTTTTGGAATTTAGAGACCAGATGGGTGGTTTTCTAGATTGAGATAGTTTTAAGGGGGGATTTCTTTGAGGTTGCGGTTCTAGAATCCCCCATAGGGTTGGTTTGTGTGTTGTGAGGCCCAGATGAGGGTTGTGTTCTTATTGATAACCTTGGTTGAAGATGATAAGTGATCATGCTTGAGGTTCTTTGGATAGATCCCACAAGGTGGGATGAAGTGTTTTCTTAGATGATGTATTTAGTTTTATTCCTTGAGGTTCAGTTCTAGTTGATTGAGGTCTAGGAAGGTAGGAGCTGGAAGCTTGGTCAACTTCATGGGATTTTGAGTATGGATGGGTGACATTGAGAAGAGGTTGAGATGGGTATAAGGGACCTATTTGAGGAGTTCCATTTTTGGCGGTGTTGCCTTAGGTTCCCCATATGGACATGGTGTATCTTGAGTTTTCCCTTCGGGTGGGTGTTTTATGGGTTTGAGCAAGGATAACAGCCACAATCCCTTTGATCAAGCATAGCCCAATGCTTGGTTTTTCTATAGCCTCCCCTTATAGGGTTTCCAAACTGAGTTTTGGTTTGTTGGAGGATCTCCTTATAGGGTGTCCTATATGTGATGAGGTTTCAGGAACTATGGTGGATGCCCTATGTTTGGTTACCCTATGAGATGGCCAGTGCTAGTTCCTATGATTTTGATTGAAGGGTGTGGGGGTTGGCTGACCTTGGGGATTGAGCTTGTGGTATTGGAGGTTTGAGGCTATTTTAGTTTAGTAAAGGATGAGAAATATGACCTTTGGGATATTATCTTACCTAGTGTATGAACTAATATTTATTTTTTACTCTCCTCTACTGATTAGATGGTTTCAGTGAGGTGGGGCTTGGGAAGTAATGGATGATCCATACGAGTGAATCCTCCCTAGTTTATATTTTAACCCGGGATAGGGTTTTTGGACTATGAAGGCTACAATGATCCTAGGGCCTGGTTTATATGAGTCTGGGGCCTGATCAGGTAGCCCAATGATGCACTAATAGGTTCATTCTGCCCATTAGGTTCTGCAGGACTTTTGGGCATGGTAGTATACTCCCAAGGTCAATAAGGAGTCCCTACTACCATTTCATATCATTCCATTAGAGTCCTAGTTCCCAAAATATGTGATTCACTATTTGTATGCCTAAGATGAGATACTAGGGATTATAATGTTCCCCTATCGTTACAATGGACTTTGGAGCTACTTTTTTATTAAGAGAACATGATTGATGTTGTGGATGTGTAAGCCATGTTTCGTTATTTCTCTAGCTAGGGCTAGAATGAGGGTAAATTTACCTGTGAGTGTCAGGATAGAACCTAAGCTTTTTTGTTTTCATTTTTGTTACCCTTTTTGCTTATAATTTCTTGTTTTTTATCTTTTATGTTGGTATTCATGTTCTTCTAGGATGTACATGACAGGTTTGTGATGAAAAATATTTATACCACCATTGGGGATGGCCTGTTGAGGTTTGTTTCTCACCCCCTACACCTGCACCTTGGTGTATGTGTAAAACTTATGTCTTATTTTAGGATAATAATGCCATGTGTTGGATTAGGTAGAGGACTGGTGTTTCATATTTGAGTGGGATATCTCATGTAGAGTATGAGGTTCATGATGGAGTTGTTCCGTAGTCATAGAGACTGGGTATGCAGTTCAGTTTAGAGTAGTAGTAGTTCCTTGGGCATTTATTTTCCTTTATTTTATTTTGTATATGGTCATCCCAGTGGGTGACCAATATCTTTATACATTTTCCTTGAGTCTATATGCAACATTCCATTTTTTAAAAATTGTTTTATTTATTTATTTATTTTCATTATGATGTTCATGGATGTGTATATTTTTAGTTTATTTATGCTATTATTGTACTTTGATATGATGGAATAGTCTCCCCACTAGATCCTTCTGGGACATCTCCACTAGTCGGTTGCCTCTGGTATATGAGGAGATGATATTGAGGCCTTGTTGCAGGCTAGATCAGGTTGAACCTGGCCAATTGATGACAAAAATGGTATCAGAGGTTTCCTTTTCTTTGTCTTACTATATGGGGAGTGTGTAGAAAAGATATCTAGGAATGTGTCAGATCCTTTGATGAATATCAGTTTGGTTCACCATGAACACCTATTCTAATATGAAGTCCAAGTTACTAGGGTTGTGGGATTGTTGTTCTTGGTTTTTTCCATTATAATTGTGTTATTTTCACCTCAAGTGATGAGATTGTGTTTTTAGATTTTATGATTCATGATTTTTTAGGCTCTTGGATTAATGGAAAGAGGGCTGTATTTATTCACCATTATATTCATATAGAATCGTCATGAGATTTTCCTAACTATGTGTCCTTTTACTAATGATGGAGGTTCAATTGTTTAAAGTGTCATCAACTACTTTTACAATATTTCTTCATAAACTTACTTGGTGGAATTATACTCAAATTAGCCACATGTAACTTTATTTGGATGAAAAGTCACATGGATCTCATATAATGGTGTTCTATAGTGGTTGAGATGCATTATATTTATCAAGGGATTCATGGAAACCCTTATGGGTTGGCATGGGTTTTGTTATGCCTTACTACTATTGGTGTTGGTTGGATCATTAAAGGAAAGGATTCCTAACAGATTTTTGGATTGGGAATGGGTTTTCATAAGGTTTTGGTAGCCCTGGAAAGTTATGTGGAGGGGATAAGGATGACTTGGGATTTTTAGGTGGAGCATTGGGAGTGCTCAAGGTTTATTTTCTAGTTTGAGAGGGTAGGTTTAGTTTGTTTCCTATCCCTGCTAGTTTTAGTTGCACTTGGGATAGTGCTGTGAGAGAATGTTTAGGCACTTGTGGTTTTTTATTTATGACCATGTGGAGGGTGGTCATGTGGTGGATCTTAGAATGAGGTTTTCTTAGAGAGGGGCATTGAGGATACTCTGGTTAGTTAAAACCAGCCTACATGAGGAGTTGGTTAGTGTTTTAGGCATGTTAGCCTAAGTTTGTTAGCTCATAGATCATTTTATTGTGATTTTATATGAGGGTTTTTTGGAGAATTTATCTACATTGATGAGGAGAGTGGTGGTTGTCATGGATTTTGGAGTAAATACTTGTTGAGTAAAGGCATGTACATATAGTCTAAGCATAGTGATAGTTGAACTGTGTATGGGTTTGCTGATAGTTTTTTTTGGTCTTGATGAAGCCTTATGGTGGGGAGTGAACCATAGGCTATCATGGGTTGTGGTTATTAATTTTTGAGGTTTTCTGAGTGTTGGAGACGTTGTTTTTGGTGATCCAAGAATGAGAAGAGGTTGGTGTTCAGTGTTGGTGCTCTAGTCTGGGTGGTTAGGAATCATCCAACCATTGTGTTTGGTAGTGGATGAAGTGTGGGTCATCAAACCGGTGCTTGGTTAAGAGGAGATGATGAGGATACTCTTATGGTGGGGAGAATATGATCGGTCATTGTTGAATATCCCTCGTATTGGGAGTGTTGTTGGCACTATGAGACTGATCAATGGATAGTAATGGTTGTGTTGCAAGAGCTAGTTGTTTTTGGGTTAAAATCGGTAGTTGGTTGACCACTGAGGCTTATTCGGTGTGAGAATCAGTTATGGTGGGGAGATTGTCACAAAAAACGCTGTGATAGTTTAAAAAAATCATGGAAATTTTATTTTTTTATCTTGATTGGTTTTTGAGGGGGAAATAGTAATTCCTCCTATCAGGTGATCTTGGATAATTTTTCTAACTACTATGTTGGTTCTGGAATAGGGTGTTTACCCTAGGAAATGAATTTGGTGCAAATTTGATCCGTTTTAATTTTGGATGAATATTTAATACTTAATTAATTAAATATTATTTATTCATGAAAATTCATTCAATAACATCTTTTATTCTGAGCATCAGATTGGAATTCCTATTTATCTATTGAGTCCAGAATTTGGGGTTTTTTCTAGGTAGGGCATAACCTTTTATTGGGAACTGAGGTCAGATTATGCCCCCTTTTCTTCTCCCTCCACCTTTTCATTTTCTTTTCTTTTCCCTTTATTTTCTCTGTTTTATTCTCCTTTTTATTTTTTCCCCTGCATATCACATAAACCCCATGAGGATCACCTTTTCCATGGATAATAGAGGAGAGGGAGAGTGAGGGAGAGGGGGAGAGAGGGAGGGTGAAGGAGGTGTTACCACAGAGCTTGGGTCATGCCAGATAATCGTGTGGAAGCTACAGATTGTGAATCAGATCGAAGATTTGGAAGTTTCCACTTAACATCCTGATGTATGCGGGGGTGTTAGAGAGATCCCTATTGGTGGAGAGTTTCCTTGCTGACCAGGAACCAGAATCAAGACCCACTACAAGTCATCACATAGTGGAGTCTTCTATAGCTAGAAGCAGACAGTCTTCATAGAGTACCAAGAGGACTATACCTACGGGTTTACAGCCTCATGATTCTTGATTGGTTGTGCGGGGCACCCGAGGTAGAGACAGACCTGCCAGGAGCGGGCAGTGTTACTCATGCGGCAGTCAGGGTCACATGGCTTGTGACTGTCAGACCGACTGTATGGATCATCAGTAGATGGTCAAAGGACTACTAAGGAAGTGACAAAGGTTCGACTAAGGATGTCCTCAATGAACAGGAAGACATGGAAGAGGAGCTAGTCATGCAGCTAGCGATGGGCAACGCTTTGAGGTGATACCGCCACCAACACCATGACGTCTACTCTGACCATATAGATTAGGTGGATAGGGGGTTTCCAACATGAATCACATAATGTTTCTGAACAGAAAATTGATTGGAAAATTTTAACTGAGGTCAATAGTTTTATAGTTATTGATTATCTTAATGATGATGGATGTCATGGATATAACGATATGGATACTAATTAAAAGGGTGGTTCGGTTCAATCCTCCGCCCGGCAGCCTCGACCTCTTCGTGAGTCGGCTTGCCGACGTCCAACATGATGTTAAACTATATATCCGAACTACGCTGACTTTGATCCGCGCTAACGCGCGGTACCTAGGAAGCCACTACGGGGTCCAAGCTCTTCACTCACCGGAGAAGCCTATTTTGACTAGAATAGATGACTATATAAAATGGGTCATCTAGAATCCAATAATTGTCCATTTTCTGAGAACCATTCCAAATCAATGTGTGGCACAACATGGTGTTCTGGTGCCAGAGTTGGGGTATGTTCGGGATCTCCATGAGCCAGGTCCACTCTCTAGACGAGATGATGGAAACATTCATGACTGCATTTGGGGTTACACTCAAGGAAATATGAGAAGAATAAACCTACTAAAAGGTCACATTTCAGAGTCTGGAGCATCAAGTTTTCCAAATCACTGAGACACTTAAAGAATGAAAAAGTGGGGATCTTCCATGATTCATTCAATAATTCCCAGGTAAATATTTACAAGCTATTGAGTTTATAAGTGAAAATAAAATACAATGAAGTATAAAAGAGTTCTCAGGATGATAAAAATATTTAGTTTGCAAAATGGTGATTTTTTATTCTCCAAATTCAAATCCAATTTTTTCATTCATTTCGTTCAAAATATGCCCTATGATAAGTCTCACATCTACCACCTAACCACATATAACTTTGAAATTATCGGTCTGACAATGGGGATTTTTGACATACCCAAGAAACAAACCATTCTTTTCATTATTCATTCATTAATTTTAATTTGTTTTTTTAACAACCAAAGGAACATAAAACGGAATAAAATGAATGTAAAAATGAACCTCCCCTATAGTCCCTTGAAAACACAATGCAGTATCCCCTCAAGTTATCACATCCCATATCCACTATAAATTCCCCCCAAACACTCATACAATTAAATATCATATAAAACATTTAAGGTGACACTCTCTGCAATGACGCACACCAGATGTTCTATTCCCCAACAGAGTGTCTACCATCATGATATCAGAGGAAGTTTAAACACAGAACCCAAGGCCCTCCACAACGGGTACATATATGAAACAATATGTAGCACCCGTATCGAAAAGTACTATAGACACAACAGAAGATACTAGAATAATACCTCTGAATATAGAAGGTCTGGGATCCTGCTCTTGCTGGGTCAGCTGCACTGCATATGTCTGCCAAGTGTCGTGGCCCTACGACACTGTCTGGCTACCCTGGGCTGTCCCGCCCTGTTGCCTCTAAGATCTTGGTGTCTGGCTACCATGACCACAACCACCATCTTGGCCTACACGCCCTAAGGTATTCCAGTTCCCTGACTGTTAAGAAGATGCTGGTCCTACAGCATTGTAAAATGAATACTACTAGAATAAAAGGTAAAAAACCAAGAAGGAAAAAAACTAACCAAAGGAAAATATCCAACCATGTGTTCAAGCCTGGACAAAGAGGTATAACTAACCTCACTCTTTCCCCATCTAGAGGAATTGAGAAACATTGATCATCAAGCCACAATGTAAATCACAACCGCCTAATAAAAAAGTATATACAATGACTAGTGTAAGGAGATAGTCTTAACTTTTCAACAAAAAATGAAACTTCTCATAAAAATATCAAAAGTAAACCCAAAGTAAATTTTAATGAACATATTTAAAATTATAAGATCATTTTAAAAAATATTATTTATAAAAGTTTCAAAAAATATACTTAAAACAAGTGTTCCATGAAAAGGTAGAAAATACCTTTTTAGAAAAATACTTAATTTAGCCCAAAAATATATTTGTTCTTATATAATGTCTTGAAAACACATAAGACAATTATTAACCATTATATTGAATAAAAATTATTTATATATTACATTAATATAACAAAATAATTGTAACTGATAGTGAAGGGTTGAAGAAATCAGATTTATGGATTTCAAAATAATGGTGTCAACTTAACAGATCAATGAACAGTGAGTTAATGAATTTTCCATTTGGAATGCCAAACTAAAAGCCTTCACATTTATTTATCAACAAAATTTGGGGTGATTATAATGGGAATATGGACCCTTTCTACGTCAATGTGCATAGTCACTTTTTAATCTTTTCAACATAAATTCTCATAGAATATTTTTTAAGTTTTAATCTTGTTTTTTGGTTGTTAGGGACCCCTCATGGGTCGATCTGGTGGTTTTTAGAAGAATTAGGGGGTTTTGGGAGATCTATAGGGATTTTAGTTTGGGAAATCCCAACCACACGTTGTGTGTTTTGATAAACACATTCAACATGTTCTTCTTTTTTATGTAATATTATGTTTTTAGATTTTCACTCTCTGTACTTTTAGTACATGTATTTTAGTAGTTCTTGGCCATGTACCATGCCATGTTGCCTTGTACATGGGCAGATGGAGTTGGGAAAGTACACATAGTCTACCCATGGTAAACCCTAGACATGTAGCCATGTAATTGGTAGATGGATGTTTGGATATTACACACTATTTACTGGGAGTACCCATCGTTTAGTGGAACTTGTCCATGTGGCCAAGTGCTTGAAAAAACACTCCATATGAGGGAGACTTGGTTGTGCAATGCTTCATGGGTAGATTCCTTTCCCATGTACTAGTAAATGGGTCAACCCTAGGTGTTACCTAGACATGTGGATGTATATGTACATGTGCACACTTGAGATTACATTCTGTGTACTTAGAATTACACACCACATACTTTTTCCAACAACGGGGTTTTGGGTTTTCTTGTGCCTTAGAGGTAGAATTGGACATTTTAGTGGTCCATTCTAAGGATTTTTCTATATAGATAAAAATGATATAATCATTTAATAATTTAGAGTTCATATGAATGTAGTTTTGTATTGATAGGGTTTTTATGGATAATTCCTTTGAGGTTATGGTTCTATAATCCTTATGGGGGCTGGGTTGTGTGTTGTGAGGTCTGGGGGAGGTTTGTTCACTTTTTGATCACATTAGTTAATGATTCTAGGTGATATTGCTTGAGGTTATTTGGAAAGATCCTAGGAGGTGGGATAAAGTGTTTTCTTGGATGATATTATTAGTTCAGTTTCTTGAGTTTTAGTTTTCGTTTCTTGAGGTCTGGCTAGGTAGGATCTGCAAAGTTAGTCGACTTCATGGGATGTCAAGTATGGATGGGTTCCATCTAGTAGAGTTTGAGACATGTCTAAGGGAACTATTTTAGGAATTCCATTTTAGGAGGTGTTTCCTAATGTTCCCCTTTTAGGTATGGTGTTTCTTTAGTTTTCCCATCTGGGTGGGTGTTCTATGGGTTTGAGTTGGGAGACTAGCCATGGTCCCTTTGAGTAGGCATGGAATGATGTTTGGTTTTCTAGAGGATCCCCTTGTAAGCTGTACTACCTAAGTTGTGGTTTATTAAAGGATCCCCTTGTAGGGTGTCCTGTATATGTTGTGTTTTTAGGAACCACGGTGGTTTCCATGTGTTTGGTTGGAATGTGAGATAGTTGGTGCTAGTTTCTATGATTTTGATCAAAGGGTGAAGGTGTTGAATGATGTTGGGGCATGGGATAGTGGAATTTGATGTTTGAGGATATTCTAGTTGAGGATTGGATGAGAAGGGAGACCTTTGGGATATTATCAAACCTTGAATAAGCCCTGAGATTGATTTTTTTACTCTCCTCTTTTGGTTAGTTGGTTACTATGAGGTGGGGTTAGGGAGTTAATGAATGATCTAGATGAGTGCAGTCGCCCTTGTTTAGCTCTTCTCCCTAGATATGATTCATGGAATGTGGAGGCTACAACACACTTGGGTCTTTATTTATATTTTTTTTTCACCTAATTAGGTATCCTAGAAATGCATTGATAGGTTTGTTCCATCCATTAGGTTCTGCAGGACTTTTGGGCATGGTTGTATACTCTTGAGTTCAACAAGGATTCCCTACCACTAGTTCTGATCATTCCATTGGAGTCCTAATTTTCAATAGATTCACTTCACTGTTCAAATTACTAGGATTAAATCCTAGGGTTAAACATGTGTTACTATCCTTGTGGTGTACTTTGGAGCTCATTTTTGATTAGGTGTACAAACTTTATTTTTTTGTGCGATCCATTATTTGTAATTCCTTTGGCTGGGGCTAGGGGGAGGGTAGATTTACCTATGAGTGTTAGGATAGAACCTGAGGTTTGATGTTTTACTTTTTATTTACATTTTAGTTAATTTTTTTCCTTTATTATCATTTATACTGGTAATCACATTCTTCTAGGATGGACATAACTGGTGTTGTTTTCACATGTTATGAAAAAAGATGTTAGGACCACCATTAGGGGTGACCTAATGAGATTTTTTCTCAACCTCTACACGTGAACCTTAGTATACTTTTAGACCTTATGTCTACTATTAGGTTGATCATGAGATGTGGTTGATCAAGAAGATTCCCAGTTTTTCATGTTCGAAGGGAAATAATCATGCGGAGTCTGGGGTTTTTGTTGGAGCTATTCAGTAGTGGTAGAGACCAGGTATGTGGTTTATCCAGAAGTAGAATTAGATCCATTTGTATTTATTTTATTTTATTTTATTCTATATGTGGTTGGCCTAGTGGGTGACCAACTTCTATATGATCTGTCCTTTATTTTTTATATATCATTCCATTATTATAGTTTTTAAAATTATTTATTTATTTTTGGTCACTCTGATGTTCATGGATGTGCATATTTTTAGTTTATTTTCACTATTATTAAACTCTTTTCTGAGGGAATAATCTTCCCACTATATTATTTTAGGTCCTCACCACTAGTATGAAGCCTCCATTATATTGGGAGGAATTCTTGAGGCCTCATTGTTGGCCAGATTGGGTGACTGGTCAGGTTGACCTAGGTTGGTTTGTGACTCTACAAGAATAAGTCTTAGAGAATTATTGATAGTGATAATGTGTTGATACTTTAAAATAAATAAAATATAAATGATTCCATTATGAAAATTTAATAGGATGATGTTTTCAGATCTGAACCAACCAAAGACACTGAAAAAATGAGACAGATTCATACTAGATATGCAGATTCTTCTTACTCTAGTGATGATGATGGATTGAATCCAATAGATATAAATACATGATTAAAAGATAAAGTTGAAGTTGAAAGAATTATTGGTGATCATAAGAAAGGTGTCCAACAATAAGAAATATCATAATAAATAGTCATACCATTTTCCTATCAAATATTGAAATTTATACTATTTAAGAATCATTTGTGCATAAATAATGGATTTCATCCATGAATAAATAACTAAATAAAATTGTGAAAAATGAAGGGGAAAATTTGATTGGTTTAAAATGGGTTTTTAGAGACAAATTTTACTAGGAAGGAAATGTTTCTAGAAATAAGTATTGGATTTCATGAAAAATATTTTCATAGATTAAAGGCATTAAATTTGATGAAATTTTTACTCCAATTTCAATACTAAAAAATATAAAAAATTTCCTTACCATTATAGCTCAAAGATGTTTCAAATTAGTGCAAATGGATTTAAAATTTTATTTTCTAAATGGTAAACTAAATGTTGTGGTATATATGGAATAACTAGTGAGTTTTATACTAGATTATGATGATAATAATGTATGTAAACTAAATAAGGATATTTAGGGATTGAAACAATCTCTATGATCTTGGTATTTTATGCTAGATGAAGATATGAAGAGCATGGACTTCAAAAAGGGGAAGGTGGACATCAAAATGCATGTGAAGAAGACTAAAGACACACCACTGTTTGAGATAGTGTATGTTGATGTCATTATCTTTTATATAAATAAGGAAATATTATGTGAATAATTTGATATACACAGGAATAATAGATTTGAAATATCTATTATTAGAGATATGAAGTGTTTCCAGGGATAAAAATTACCCAATCTACTAGATACATTTTTATTTCTCAAGAAAAATATGTCAAGGATATTTTGAAGAGATTTGGTATGGATGAGTCAAAAGGTGTATCCACACCAATTCAAGTGGGAAAAAAATTGAGCAAGTATGATATATGAAAATCTATAAATTAAAGGAAATTCAAAATATTAATCAGTAGTATTATGTACTTGATTTCAACCAAGGTAGATATTGTTTTTGTAGTTAATTTATGTTTTGGATATAAATATAATCCTAAAGAGTCACATATTATTACTACAAAGATAATTTTAAGATATGTTTAAATATATAAAATTATGTCCTGATGTATAAAAAACTACTGATCTAGATCTAAATGGGTTTACAAATGCTAATTTGGAAGGAGTAGTTGATGATAACAAATCAACACACAAAGGATCATTCTTTATTAGAAAAAAGTTGTGTTGCATCGAAGTCAAAAAATAAATCATTTATTAAATTGAGTTCTATAGAGGATGAATATGTGGATATATCCAAATAATCTACTCAAATAATCAAGATAATGTTATAACATAGAGACTTGAATGTTGAAGCTGAATTCCCATTGATCATTGGTTTTGATAATCAAAGTGAAATAAATTTTTCCAAAAATTCAATACAACACTCCAGATCCAAATATATTGATATAAAATATAATTTTCTAAAATTTAAGGTATCTAAAGGCATTATGAGGCTAGAATTTGTTCCATATAAGGAACATATAACTGATATTATAACAAATCCCCTCATAACTAAACTCTTTGAGAAGCTAAAATGGAAAATGGGAGTGTAGACCGATATCAACCACCATGGTATGTGTATCTTGAGATTCCTCCTCTATTTTATCATATTTGAATAATTTTATAAAGATTAGATACAATTTTTTTGGGGGATAAAATTATTCTCCTTGTATTTTAACTATTTTAATGTGTGTTATAAGTGGTTGTATAAAATAGATTCTGAAATATTTCGTATATTTTTTTCTATCTGATTTTTTTTATGAATTAGAATTTTTGAATGAGTTTCATTTGAATAACATTGATGTCTAAGTTGATCAATATTTTTTTTATAAAATGAGCTTTCAAAAATATTTTCATAGTTTGATAATTCATGGATCAATTATTTTAGAAGTTTAACTTTATATATTTTAGTTATTCTATTTTTTTATTGTTAATAAGGGGGGAAATGTGGAATGTATTGATAAAAAATCCAAATAGGGTGATTGTTGAACCCTATTGAGGTTGATAGTGAATTATTTACCAATACTTGTTTTAATATTTATATCGATAATATGATCATAATATCAAAGACATATTCTATTACTGAGATGTTTTTCTACAACAGTTAATGAAATTTGAGAAGAGATGGTTGTTTTATAGCTTCTGGTGAAGCCATTATTGATTGATTTAGCATGAAGGATACATAACTAAATGAAGTAATATCAATTGGATTAATTTTTGGGATTTATTAATTGAGGTTGAAATTATATAGGTAGTTAAGGTTCATGATAATATATATATTTGAGTTTATATGATTCAAGAGACTTTGAAATTAAGTTTATTTTTTTGGAATTACAATGATAATTTATTAAGTGATATGAAGTCATATAAAATTTATTTAAAGTGTTTGAGATGGATCTGAGACAATTTAAAGATATTCTACTTTTATTTAAAGACATTATATAATTTGGATTTATTTATGAAAAATGACTAATCCCTAATGTTTATGTATGAGTCATCTAACAAGGTGTAAATTAAAAATTTGATAAAGTCACAATTTCATATGAAGCATTATTCAACATTCTATGATTAGTTTTAGAGGAAAAGGTTCATATATATAGGTCTTTGGAATATGTTTATGAATCATTTGAGACCATACATACCATATACGAATCTTTAGGGATTAGTTTATGAGTATTATAGATTCATTTATAATTAATTTGTTACTACATAAGAATCATTAAAAAAAAATTTACAAGTAATTGTGACTTTTGTATGAGTCATATGATCATGTGTGAGTCATTTAAAATTATATATGTTTCTTATGAGACTCCATATAAGTGATTCACACATGTAGAATGAAATTCATATGGAAATTCATATGAGTAAATCCCTTTGTGAAAATTTAAGGCTTCAGAGAAATAAAATCATAGAATTATAGAATAAATATATTATAAATATAAAAACTTCAATTCAGTAAATTCTTGCACTATTATTCATGGAAATAAACATCATGGTTACTCATATGTATTTTTATTATAGTTGAAATTCATTATTGAGGAATTAAGAGAGATTCTATAATATAAAGAAGGGTACACTGATCATGATGGAAGCTACTGCATGTCAATATACAGATGATGAATTTTATGTGAACTGAGACTATAGATGATATGGAAATGATTTGAGAAGAAGACCCTTGAACCAATTGGATAATGAAGATAAATTAATATCCATTCAAGAGAGAATGAGAAATGTTACTTTATAAATATAAATAGAGACAATAATTTATTTAAGATGGGATATTATTAGATTGGGAGAGCACATCCAAATGATCTATTATTCGAATAAAATTTCCAAGGATCATGGAGAAAAAATAGTTATAAGAATCCTCTATAATGTTGAGCTTTAAAGTGATTATTTTAATTTAACTAATTTATAATTTTTAAAGAATATTATATGGGGGGAGTAGGAAGGTGTGATATAAATAGTGAGAAGAAGAGAGAGAAAAGGGATGTCTCTCTTGATACCACTTGAAAGAATATGATAAAATTATAAGTATCAAAAGAAGAAGGATGATATTAATTGATAATTGGTATAAAAAAATCTATACCTAGAGTAAAATAATTCAAATGTTTAAGATAAATAATGAGGAAGGTGATAAACCTATAAATAACCCATATAGAGGGCTGATCTTTCATCGATGATCATTATTCAAGAAGAAATATTATATTCTATTGGATTTGAGTTACAATTCATTAGAACTAGCCATTACACAAGGTTCAAGGTCAAACTCTTCATTAACTTCATTCTTGGTAATAAAAGGATAACTATGAGTGCATGGGATAAAATTCAAAACTCATTAGAAATATAGTTATCCTATCTAAAAGGTGAACCCTTTAAATAAACATGCTTCACCCCTTTCATTTATTTGATTTTTTTTAGGTTTGAGTGAAACATTGAATAATCATAGGAGAAAACTAGGAAAGAATATTTTTTTAATACTAATTTACCACCCTCTTAATATTAACCATCCTTCCAGTGATCCTAACAAACACATTAAGTCAAGTGTCTAACTTCCTGGTCATTAGAACAAGTTCTGTGAATAATATAATATGTGTAAATCTGGAATTAATGAAAGCTTGAGTTATACACACATCCATACATTTTCAAAAAAAAAATTCCTTATTCATCTATCCTCCAGTCCAATTATAACACTTGATCCTTACTTTCTTACTAAAAATGGTTACAAGTTATTCTTTAAATAATGTTAAAACACTATCAATAATATAAAATCTGTAGTTGAAAATATAGATGCCAACCTATATCAATTAATTTAATCCAATGGAAAAATTCACACATGTTTTCTTGAATAAAAACACTCAAGCTATCTGTTATCAAATATTCAACCCTAGTATTGTTCTATCCTTTTTAATGTTTCACTAATTCCCTTCCCAAGTCACAATCTACCATTATTTTTTTAGATCCTCACCAGGTCATGCATAGGTGAATATTTTATTTAATGGAAAATACATCCAAAATAAGGATACTAAAGAGGTAAATAACTATGGTATTCGTTATTGAGTATGGATAACTAAAATCCAAATTTTGATCCAACCATCCTTTTCCACTAATTAATCCTCCTCTATTCAGTAATAGGCCAAAGAAATAAGTGGATTTTATGCTAGGATATCCACCCTGGGGGTAATTTCATAGATATATATGCTTAGGAATATTGGTTCCACTAAAGAAATATGTAATTTAAACAAAAACACAGAGTGGTTCTGCTATATAAAGTTTTTTTAACCCCATAGTTCTCAGTATACCAATATTCCAACCAAATCCATACTATCATCATCCATTGTTATCCAATGGACAAAACCTTCATCTAATATATGGTTAAGTATGGATTAGTCTTTAAACATAAGATAAAAAGGATCCTAATATATGGATATATGTGTAATGATTTCCTCCTACCATTTAATATTTGGGAATATATTGAACAAACCATGATTTTATCTAGTGTTTATGTCAGTCATAAAATATAAAATAAAGAAGGAAATATTACTCTAATCAGAAATACCTTTTTATAAATGGATCAACATTTCCTTTTAACCTAATAGGTTAAATATTTAGGTAAAAAGCCTAAAACGTTTCTTGATCTAATGTACTCATGGAATTAAATGCACATACTATAAAATTATAGAAGAAGGTCAGTACATGGTGTAGTGGTACTAGTCTATTCCTAAAGTAACTTCAATTATCATATTTACATGGTTTCTTGATATTTTTATTATTAAATAGATGCCACTAGTGTAAGAATCACATACTATTGTTAGGTAAAGAACATTAATCATGGAAGAATAACTATCAAGAGGGAAATTAATAAGGCTCATGGTACTAGTCATAACAAAAACTTTCATGTATTGGGTTACATCCATAGAGAAAAGTAAACATATCAATTATATATTGTGGTTCAAATTTCATATGGTTGGGTGGTGTCACACATAGGAGAGTATGAGTTTCAAAACTATATATTGATTACTTTCTCTAGATCCTGATCAATCGATAGTAAGGGAATACCAATATCTATAATAAAGAATGTATGTGAGGTAATTAATTTAGGGTAAGAAGAAAATCCACATAGATTCCTAATATTGAATAATCTCACACTTCACCCAATTACCCCTAATGGTGAAATATTTCTAACTATATGGTTGGAATGAAATACCATAAGGATAAATTACTACCTAAGGGGTTTGTAGGCTATTATTAATGTAAAAATAAATATTCTAGAAATGAGGTGTGTAGTATACCTTAAGGATGTTGGATTCAACAATCATCATATAGAGGTTTGAACCTATATTCAGGGACTAAATGATCTTATTTACTACATTTTCCATGATAGGGTCAACAATAATAAGGTATTAATACTACTTCAGAAGGACCTAAAGTAAATTGAGGATATTGAGGATGTTGGAGAGGCCAAATGGGATAAAGAGGCTAAAAATATTAGTAAAATTAGGAAAATTTCAAGACTAATATAGACGAAGGTGATGAATAAGTTGAGGAGACTGACTAGGGTGTTGATATTGAAGTGGTATAAGAAAACCCCTATGAATAGGAACAATTATATCCTCATTGGTTATATTATCACATATAAATCACCCACCATTTCATTTCTATATTTCATAGGATACATTGAATATAACCCCACTCTGGAACTCTACAAAGTATATATTGGGTAAAGAAGGAACTCAGGTAGTGGCTGATTTCTAGGGAGACAATATAGGAAACCCTTTTATAAGGGGATCTATAGTGCCAAACCCTATGGTTTAGAATATATGAATTTCCATGAGTTATATCAACCAATGATAATAATAAAAGAGACCAGTTATTCACTTGATGTCGAACCAATATGGTTGGTTGAAATCCTATATTTTTTATGATATTTTATATAATTTTATAAATTGATATATTGGTTTTCCTATAATGCATAATAAACAAGATATGTGGGTGAATCTTACACTAATAATGAAATAAAACCACTCGTAAATAGGGGGACTAATGATTTAAAAGACGGGGGCATAAGAAAAACATGATAAAGGTAAGAAACTATGAATTCCATCACTTTATATACAATTTATGATTTAAAAAATTATAATGAGTTAATCGTTATTTCATAAGCTCAAAGAATATGGATGAGGAGGTCCCTGTAGTATGGGTGGAGGATCTTACTGTCTTAAGAATTCATTTTTCCACTTAATAGGTATCCCACAGGGAACTTAGTTAAGGGAAATCTTAATAAGGTGGGATAATTAATTTTGACTAATTTTACAATATAGATCTAATTATATTACTAATGTTGGTCTCGATGTGCTTGATAATATGGCCAATATAATGGATCCAACTGATGAAATAATAAAGGATGAAGGTTTGATATCACAAAAATATTTATTGAGATATAATTATATTTTATAAGAATAAAATAACTCTATTTAATCTTTTACATTTTCTTTAATAATTATATCTAATAATTATTTTTTCTTTGGTGATAAGAACGATGCTATTTCTCAATTAAGGAATGGGTTTATAGAAGTGGGATATGATGTTGATTCTATCATAATAGGCTGAACCCACTACTATTATAATAATAATAGAGATAAATAAATGGTACACCTATCCCATAATATTTTATAGATTTAGGTATTGAGAGGGTGTCTAAGGCGGTGGATCCTAGTTATATTAAAGGTAGTAGTACATCACAGCTTCTTTTCACTTCATAAATAATATGTTATCTAATATTATTTATTTCATTATTTTATCTATATTTATATAACCAATCATCATTATAGAGAAATATCCTCCGGCTATAACCATTATACCATCTATTGAAGTTACTTTATACTCAACTATCAAAGACCTATCTCCATTAGTTTTTATGATTGAGCATATTACTTCTCTAAGAGATCATATCTTAGATTATGATCTAGTTTTAGAGGATGAATTAGAATTTTAACCATAATATTCCATATATAACATGATCATGAGGTGGAGTGCATGTTACAATATATATACTTTGACCACTCAAAATCCTTTAAGTGATATGGGTGATAGGATGGGTTACCTTGGTCAACTCTTCCTTGGCTTGGGAGATTAAAGTATAAACTATTAGGAACTTCATTATATTGTCAAAAACATGATCATTACTCAAGAATAAATAAATTATCAGTTAATGGACCTAATTTGAGTGAAATATGAAGCATGATATATCAACTCACTGGAAGAGGTTGCACAAATTCTATCTTAGGAAGAGGAGCATGAATCCCAACTCTATGTTTTAAGGGAAAATAAGATATCCATTGTAGAATAGCTTCAATAAAAGTTATAAACCATTTATAATAAAGTTTAGGAGGCATCCTTCATGATAGAGAATATATATAAGTGAAAGAAAAATCTAATAGTAGTGATTAAGAAGCTGTGTGTAGGTATAAAATCTAAAAGCACACATGATGGGTGAAAACCTAAATCCCACATTGGTTTTAGAGATTTATTATTGTATAATACATAATATTGGATGAGCTAGTATTTATATAATTAATTACCTTTTGGATGGAACCTCTTTTGGAATTACGTGTTGGTCCAGGAAGGCCATATCAAGGAGGAATGATCCTAACAAGTGGTATTCAAAATATGGTTTAGCTCATGTGTTATGTTGATGGAATATCCTTGATTTTATGTTTAAATGATAATGGTGGCTCAATTGGATCATTTGGACCCATGGTGGTTCCTTGTATCAAACATATTCCCAATATTAGTGGTTGGGTAGTGTGTCTCTATCATGAAAAATAGTGGTGAAAGATATTTATATCAAGTGGATTATCAATTAAGGAAAGACTCAAATGTGTTTTATTTTATTTAAGGTGGATTTTTTTAGTGTAAACTCAAATCCCATAATAGATTCATAGAATGATTATTGGAAAACATATAAACTTGGATGAGTTACTCCTCTTATCACCAACTGATTTTATGATGGAACCCCATTTAGGATTATCTATTGTGAATGGAAGACATAAGCTTATAGGAATGATATTAACAACATGATTGGTAAGCTATGAAAAATGATCAACACCTCATGAAAATGACTATCTAATTTAAGGAATTCAATAAACTAATTCTTATAATTATAATGTTATCTCTTTAATTTTACTTTCTTATCATATATATCCTTCAAAGAGAGGCTCTAAATTATGGATGGCCCCTTTTATCTATCAATTAATAAAATGAACAAATTCCTTCAATGACTTTTTATATTAATTCATTAAAAAACTCCAACACGAAATAGAGAATCTAAAATTAAATTGATATCTCTAATAAAAATAAGTAATTCGAATACAAAGATAAATATTATTGTAGGTAACTTCTATATATAGATTAACTTCATTAAAGTGGTATTTTAAAGAGGGATAATAATTTTATCTATCTTTTTCCTAGATCTATGGACCTGTAGAGCATGATCTAGATTTTTATAGATTCAAGGGTTGAACCTAAAACCTTTGTATTCTATTTACTTCATGTTATTACATTTACGTAATTAATTTTGATTATATTTAATTAATATCAACTTAAATTTCATTCAAACAAAACTTTATGAGTTTTAAACATGAAATTTTTTATGAATTTTTTATTAAAAAATAGTACTAAGTAGTTTAAGGCCTTCCAGCTTCAACCAATATATCATACAGTTTATACTATTTTGACATGGAGTGTGATTTACATAACATGAGTGATATAAAACCTAATGTTAATGAGAAAAAAATTACTGTAAAACTCTGATGTTATTTGAAAGGAGAGTAATTGAAACTATATATATATTCATTATATTTTTATTGTAAAAATTATTTCATTATACATAATTCTTGGTGTTTTTAATTTTTTAAAGGTACTTTGAATCTTAATGTGGTGTTTTAAGAAGTTTAAAAAAATGTATAGAAAAGTGGAGAAAAAAACCACTATTTATTCCTTAGAGGTCCAATTGTGATCTATTACTAAAATGACTGGTGAAATAGAAAAGATAAAGGGAAAATGGGTATTATAGGTTTGAGATATGGGTTACCATGAAAACTAAAATGGAAAACAAAATGTACACAAATACACAAGTCATGGCATGAAAGGAAATTTGTGAAGTGAAATAGGATCCACTGCACTATAGATAAAGGTATTGTGGAGATGAATAAGAAAACAAGGATAAGTAAAACACACATAATGATATACAAGTTTTGGTTGAGGAGATAAAGTTAACTGAAAGGAAAAATAGGCATTTCCCGTTTCTCCATGTCATGATGAAGATATCAATTATAAAATGATCAAAATGATAGTAGAAATGATAAGTTTTTAGAAGATTCAACATCAAGATGATGGAACAAGATAAAGGACATTAGTTGTTTGAATATTTATATATCATTATGGTGATATTTTTTGAATTAATATGAGACAATTTAAAGATATTTAAGGGGAATTTGAAGGATTTTTTTAAGTATTAATGTAACACCTAGAAAATATAAAGTAAGAACATTATATCTGATAGAATGTATGAAAAAAACATGAATATTATGATGAAAAGTGTTCTTCGGCGTATGGGTGTGACGAAGGATGGTGAAAATGATAGCTATGATAGGTTAGTGTCGATGGAAGGTGTGAATCATGATACAAAATTCATATCTTTGGCTGGTACAGTTCCTCAGGGATCGAGGATTCATTGGATAATGTGCTAAATTTGGCATGTAAGTTTTGTATCCCACACATGATGTTTAAAACTATAATATAGATCAAAATGCATGAAACCACTAAGTTAGATTTCCTTAAATGCAATAATGACCTTTTTTGATAGCTTGCGTAACAAACAAGACCAAGTTTTACCGAACAATAATATATTATTAAAATATTATTATATAATATAATAAGATATAACCTATCCATTAAATTAGTAGTTATGAATAGTATTAACTAACTTATCAAAAAATATTGTTTGCAAAAATATGAAATGAATTCATTTTTTACCAATTAATTAGAAATTAATATAAGATCTAACAGAATATAAATGGAATGTTTTTATAGAAAACTATTTTTATGCTCACAAAGATATTTTATCCTAATAAATTAAATTAATTAAAATTAGGGATATTAATTTAATATATTTATATATATATATATGTATTATATGTTTAATGAAATATTTTTGATATTTATCTAATATATTTGATAAGTATAAGATAAGAACAACCCAATATTTCACATAAATACCTATATTTTTATAAAGGCACGTTTACTGCCTTTTAAGGGAGAACCTATTTTAAATTAAATTTTTGGAAATTTTATAGAATTTATATTTCAAAATAAATTCATATTTTAAATATAAATATAAAAATTAGGTTATCATGAATTTTTAGTATTTTTCTGTGAAGTTTCATTTTTTAATGAATAATGGAAAATACTGAATTTTAACTCAAAACTATTTTTTCATCTAATTTATTTATAAGGTTAAATAATATTTTCAATTGGTTTTAAATTTTTTACATTAATTTTTTTATCAATTAATACAATTTAGTTCATTGGAAATAATTTCACATTGAAATTGGATATAAAAACAAACCAAATTTTTGAATATTTTTACTTTAAAAACTACTTTGTTGTCTCATCTATGAGATTAAATTTAAATTATTTTTTTTCCACTTATATGATTTGAATTTGAAAAAATGGATTCAATATTTATAATAATAGTAATTTATAATTTCTAAAAAGTTTAACATAGTTTTTTACCAAAAAGATTAGTGAAAGTAATTAAAATTAATTACAACGATTAGGGTAAAAGTAAGCTTAACAAGGGACTAAAACGTAAACTTAAGATCCAAAATGACCTAAAAAATCATTAAAAATACATTTTATGGGAATATTTAGACCTTATATTCCATTTTAGAATATTTGGTCCATTATTGTATCCACTTTCAATAGAAAAAACGTGGGTGTAATTCCTTTTCATAAATTTACAAGATTGCCACTCCTCTTCCACTATAAAAAGGCACTCAAGCCTCCCACTTCCTCACACATCTCAAGACTCTTTTTTTAGACCAAGATCTAAAAAATAGATTCTAAATATCTTTCCCCTCATTCTATAAGCCTCACCTTTGTCAGAAATCCATCCATGGAAACCCTTTGGTGCAAGCCTACAGGAGTTACCCGATTAAGAGGTAACACCCTTCCTTAAGCTCTTTAGTTTTATTTATTTCTCAACTATTTAAATTATTATTATTACATGATTATATAAAAACACCATAATCCTAAAAATACTGATATTTTTTTATGTTGAGGTTTCTACCTACACTTAAACACACTTCCATCTAAAGGGTGACAAACTTACTGTTTATGTGTATGGTGAAATACCGCCCCCATGAAATGAAGTTGTTCATTTTACTTTACCACATTTCATGGTTGGGAATTATGATAGAAAATATATTTATATATGTTATATATTATATTTATAATTTATTTATACTTCATTAATTCTTTCATAACACATACCTTTATGAAATCCAATTTTTGAGAATACGATAACATCATTTGTGGAAGTGTGGACTATCGCCCCCTCAAAATGACGTGATTTGTTCACAAACTACATGGAACATAATATGGATGGTATTAATTAAATATATGTGACCAAAATGAAATATATATTATATTAGTGATATAATTACCTTTTTGGGAATATAATATAAACCATTTTCTTTATTACCCTTCAGCACAGTTAAAAAGTGATAACGTTGTACGTGGATGTGTGGACTACCACCTCCTCAACATGATTTGATTCCTTTTACATCATAATAATTTCATATATAAGTATATATTGTTAAATAATATTTTATTTATTATATAATTATCATTATATAAATATTAATTTTACTTGCTTTCTTTTTATAACGATCATTGAAAAATGGGAATGTTACCCATGCATACATACGACCTATCGTCTCCATGATTGTATTGTTGGTTAATTTTTCATAAATATATTTAATGATTGGTTTTAAAATTATTATTGATGTATAAATATTATAATTATTCCTTTATTATTATTATGAATATGTTATATAATGACCCCTTTAACCATAGTTTACCTAACTAAGTTGTTTTTGACAAATAAACCGAATTTGTTCAAAACACCTGATGTAAACTTAATTGTTTAAGTAGTTTTTATAAAAAAATGGTAATAAGTGAAATAAAATTGATTAAAAAACTGAAAAATATTATTAAGTAAGTATATAATTAACATAAGTTTATTATTCTATAATATAAAGACACGCGAGACAAGTCAGACTCAAGGTAAGGGATTTCGTCTCAATTTACATTATATTGATACTTATATGTTGTTATGCATCTAGTTTCTTTTATATGGTGTATATAATTCCCTTTGACATGTTATATCATTATTATGTTTATTCTCATGATATTATAAGTTTCAATTAATGTTATTACTGTTGGTACCCTTTTGTGTATAAGGTTGTATTTGTTGTCAACAGTTGTCAATGAAGATCTAAATGAAGAAGGAGATGAAGAAGAAATACAATGTTATTAAGGGTGGTAAATCATATGATGCTTTGATGATTTGTATTTATTTAATATCATAAGTTTTGAGAACTTATGATGCAATCCTTATGAAGGAAAGTGGGATAAAAGGTGATGCCAATCATATTTAGTTCAAATTAGAAAGAATAATGTTGCTGGAAGAAAGTAAAGTGGAAATACATTCCTTTTCAAATATGATGATGATAATTGTTATGGATCAAAGAATATATATCAATACAGATAAGTTTCATGATGAAAGTAGGTGATAAGGTTCGTGATGAAAGTAGCTGATTGTTGAAGAAGAAAGATGACAGTGAAGAAGCATGGGTGTTCTTAACGAAGAAGATATTTAAGGTGGTACCATTTCCCAGTGTTTTCCAAATATTTAGACCACTAAATTGGAATTTTGTTTTTGGAAATGGAAGGATTTATGCATAGGAGTGAACGAGATGTGGAATGGTGAAGGAAATCAGAAAAGGAAGAAAACCGCGTACCTCAGAACATGGACCACGTACTGTATTTGGGAACGGTTCGCGGTCACGTACCATGTAGCGGGAACATTACGCATGATAGTTCACGAAACGGGTTGTGGTACCAAAAATGGTCCGCAGTGGAAGAAGTTGTGTTACCCAGGATGGTTCATTGTTGGTGGAAGAGATGCAGTACGCGGACTGTCAGGCTTACAGTATGCAGAAGATTAACAGTACGTGGTAAAGGTTTTCAGTTCACAGGAGGATCACAGTATGTGGTGGAGACTTAGAGTACGCAGATGGTGTTCAGTATACAGTGAATATTGTCCCACATTAAAAATTTGGGTAAATCAGATTATCAAAATTTTTGAAGTTATTTTCTAATATAAGTAGTGAGGATCCCATCATTAAGACAATGAAAATTTGATAAGAAAAGATCATTGCTATGGAAGAACTAAGATATATCCGAAAGTGTTCTTGCAAGAATAATTCTGAAAAGGGAAGTAGTATGCAGGAGAGATTCTATGTAGGAAGAAGTGGTATGCAGAAGACTAAATGCTTTGCAAAATTGGAAGGAGTAGTCTATGGAAAATATTCTTCATAGGAAAAAGAGGTACACTTGAGATAAAATGATTTGTAGAATTTGAAGAAAAATTCCACAGAATGAAGAAACAATTTTCAGAATAGGAAGAAACAGTCTACAGAAGAAGGAATTCCGTAGAAGTAGAAGTTGTAAGAAGAAAAAATATGTTAAGGTGATACCCAGAGGAAGTACATGGACATAGTATGTGGACCCGGTACATAGAGTAGGTGGTACGAGAAGTAGGCGTATCACACTGAGTAGGTGCAGTATGTGGAGAAGGTGCGGTACGCGGAGCAAGCACGGTATGCAGATCAAACGCCGTATGCTGAGCAGGCGCAATATAGGGAGAAGGAATGGTATATGGTACATGCATGGTATGTGGATCACTTGTGGTATTCAGAGTAGGTGTGGTACACAGAGAAGGCATGGTATGCGAAGCAGGCGTGGTCTGAAGATCAGAGATAGTCTGGAGAATCTGGGATAGTTCGCAGAATCATAAACATCATAAAGGAAGTTTGTGATTCTAGAAAAAAGGAAGGTGAAGATTAAGTTCATTTAGTTGTTTCACTAAATAAGAGTATTGAACATAAAAGACCATCAAATTTGTACCTTGATGTAAGAGGAGTGTCATGCTGAATAGGAGACAAATAATTTTATGCTTATATGTTGAAGATACCTTCAAGTCAATAAACTGAGTAAGACCACTCCTAAGGAAGTGAGCCAGGGGGATTCTACGGATGTGATTTGAGGTAATTAGTGAGATATCCCTGAACCTTTAGGAAGTGTTCCTAGAACAGAGTGACTATGCATAAACCTTTGTAATCCACATCCAGTGAATATTATTGGAATTAGGTACGATCAACAACCTATCATCGTATGCTCCTTGTACATAGCCCTTAGTGGTGAACTAAGTAAAATTATTGTGTTTTCCTTCTGTATATGAATGTTTTAATTACTGTACATATCCATCAAAAAAGTTTAAACAAGTTCCTACCAACGTGGGAATAAGATTCAGTAAATAAGAGAACAAGTTGACACCCTGCTTCACCCCCCTCTCAGGGTGGTCTACGGTCCATTAACTGGTATCAGTGGGAAAGGTTTACATAGGTTGGATACTCTTTAATAATTCTATTCATAATAGGATTTTAATTTTCTTTCCTACGTCAACAATGAAGTGAAATATTAATGAAGATTTAGTCATCTTTGAGAAGAAGTCTACATCCAGCAAGACCGTGAAAAATAGGAAAAACAAAGAGAAGAGACAGTTGAAGAAGTCCCTCATGTCCAAATAAGATGTAGTGTCTAGTTTTCCAAGACCTTACAATAATGAAGAAATATCAGAATTGAAAAGTAAAGATCAGATGGCTCAGGTTTCTACAAAAGGAAAGGAAGACATTCCATCTCATTTTTAAGTGATCAGGAGAAATTAAGAACCTATCTACATGATATTCCTGAAGAAAGTTATTGTTGTTTGTAGAATATTTCAATGTATAAAGGTTCAGATCACCCAACTGGAAATAGAGGTTGATAATGTGGAAAAGGACTTGGAAGGAAAAATTATTTCATGTTTAAATCTCTCCATATAGATTAAATACTTTGAAGAAATAGAGGGAGTCAATAAGACTCTAAAAGAAAAGATCCATGACCTTGAAGCTGAGTTGAAGAAGAGTAATGAATTCAAGAGTTTATATTTGGAAGAAACATCCAATAAATTCAAGGAACTTGACTCTTTGTTACAAAACAAATTCAGGTTTCATGAAGTTTAAGTTGAATGAATGAATAATTCCTGTAAATAGAAGATGATTTTGATTTAAAATCAGAAAGTAATACTCAATATGAAATGTTTAAAACTAGAAACTCAGTTGACCAATATTGAGAGGACACATATTGAGTCTCCAAAAAAAGAAGGAAACATTTTATGATGGTACTTAATGCTCACTGGAGGATTATACTATCAGAAGGCCTCCAACATGTGATAAGAAGATCATGAATTTACTCATTGATCTATCACCAGTAGATGAGAAAGTAAAGGTACCATCCATACCAACTTGTACTATTTTTTCTAAATATATTTCTACCAAAAATGCAGGTTGGAAGAAAAATTATAAACAATTATGGATGAGGAAAGGTGTTGAGAAGAAACCTACCACCATGGCTAGGGTGGATAGGAAGAAGAAGCTAGAAGATGGTTCCCCAGATAGAGTGCAACACATTAAGAAGAAGGTCTAACAACCTTATACAGAAGATATCAAAAATACAAGATGTGTGTGTCAATATTGGTGCTACAATAGATTTGGGAATTGTGCACTGGATTTTTGGTACAATACCTTAAATGAAAAAGCACAGAGAAATCCTATATCAAAGGGGAGAAAGCCAGAGAAGATGAAGCAACACCAATAGATCCAGAAGCATCTGTATACTACAAATAGATTTGGAATTCTAGAAAACATCTGTGATGTATGTAATGGGAGTGGTCATAAGAATGGGGCATACTTATGTAAACATATATCTAGAGCTGATAAGAATAGAAGACCACAAAATCTAGCTAAGAATAAGAATCTACATTGGGAGGAAATCAAAAAAATGTTGTAAAATAAAATTCTCCCAAGAAGACTCCAAGAAGGAAAGGTGAGAAGTCATTAGATTCAAAATACAAGAAGTTGAAGAGTGGTGCATCAAAAATAACTCCTAAGAAGGATGACTCTATGATGAATCCATGTGGAAAATCCCAACTTGCATCCATAGTTCTTAAAGACATATTGGTTATCTGGCCTGAAAATTTGGAAAGAATGAGAATGAAAGGAGATGCATAGGCTAAGGCAAGTGAAACATGAAAGAAGAATATTCCACATGAAGATAGAGAAGTCCTATGTGTGTGGTGTAACAAGGCTGGTTACATTATTAGGAATTTTATTGAATTTATTCAAGATCAAAAATAGTTCCACAAAAAGATGAAAGTCTCACCAGGAGATTCTAGTGATTAGAAATATTTTAAAGAAAGAAGATTCACACACAAAGATATGGAAGAAATATTGAGATCCACACATCCATAGTCATAATTGAAGATAAAATTTTCAAGTGCGAGGAGTGGAGAAAATTTAGCATCTTGGTTGAGAAAATCATCACCACCTTCCTTCTCACATTGAAGAAGCAAGGAGGATCCATCTTATTTCCTTAAATATTTGTGTATTGTATTTGTTCTTATCGTATAGGGAATTGAAGGTAAAGAAAGATCTCAGGGGGAGAACCTAAGAATAAGTGGTGAGAAGTGTTCCCTTAAGGGGGAGACACATGAAGAAGCTTCTAGAGATATTAGTTCAATTAGCATCAACTTCATTTGGTATAAAATTCAATTACTCTGAAAAATGTTTGAAGTCAATGTCATTGGAAAAGGAGTTTCAGGTTGATAATTTCATATCATACTTATTATCCTCACCCTAGAATGAAACTGTAAGACCCTTGAAGACAATTACGTGAGTTCTCATCTCTTGAGGTATCATGATTGGTGGATAATGGACAACTTTGTAGTCTAAATAAAATCCTCTTGTTTTATACACTGAGCATTTCTCAAGTAGACTTAGAGTGAGATGATTGATGACACATTGATTAAGTATGTATTGAAACCCTTTTCCCATGAACATTGTATTTCTTTTCAATAAGGGGGTGGGGGAGTGAAATGAAAGTTTGGGGGAGAGAAAGAAGTAAGTGGAGAGAGAAGATTCTCATTTTGATATTGACACATTAATTTGAGGAGAAAATTAAGGTATTGAAAACAAAATAAAAAGGGGGAGATTTTCGAGACCCCTTTTTGTATAAGTTTGTATTTATTGTCAACATTTTTAAATGAAGATCTAAATGAAGAAGGTGATGAAGAAAAACTCCAAAGTTATTGAGAGTGGTAAATCAGTTGATACTTTTCTGATTTTTATTTCCTAAATATCATAATATTGGAGAACTTGTGGTGCAATCCATATAAAAAAAAGGGGGAGAAAAGGTGATGCCAGTCATATTTAGTTCTGATTGGAAAGAATGATGTTGCCGGAAGATAGTGAAGTTGCAATACTTTCCATTGCAAATCTGACAATGCTAAAGGTGATGGATCAAAGACTATATATCAAGATAGATAAGGTTCGTGATTAATGTATCTAATAAGGTTCGTGATGAAAGAATATGATTATTGAAGAAGAAAGATGACTATGAAGTAGCATGGGTTTTCTTATTGAAGCAGATATTTAAGGTGGTGTCATTTCCCAGTGTTTGCCAAATATTTGGACCTCCAAATTGGGATTTTTTTGGCAATGGAAGGATATCTTCATATGAGTGAATAAGATGCAGAATAGTGAAGGAAATCAACAAAGGAAGAAAACCACGTACCTCAGAACATGGATGACATACCATGTTTGGGAATGGTTTGTGGATGCATACCATGTAGTGGGAAAGGTATGCAAGACGGTTCACGGAACGAGTTGCGGTACCAAAAATGTTTCATAGTGGAAGGAGTTACAGTACATTGGATGGATAGTCATTGGTGAAAGAGATGTCGTACATGGATCAGAAGGATTACAGTATAAGAAAGGTTAATGGTAGGCGGTAAAGGTTTGAAGTTCACAAGAGGATTGTAGTACACAATGGAGGATTACAATATGCAGACGGAGTTCAGTATGCGGGGAAGATTGTCCCACATTAAAAATTTGGGTAAATTAGATTAGAAAAATTTGCAGATTTATTTTCCTATATAAGGAGTGATAATCCCATCATTAAGACAGAGAAAATTCGATAAAAAAGATCCTCATTATGGAAGAACTCAGTTCGGTCTGAAAGTGTTCTCACTGGAATAATTCTGTGAAGAGAAGTGGTATGCAGGAGAGATTCCGTGTAGAATGAAGTGGTACGCAGAAGATGAAATGATTCATGGAATTGGAAGGATCAGTCAGAGGAAGATATTTTGTGTAGGAAAAAGTGGTACATTGGAGATTAAATGGTTCATATAATTTGAAGAAGAAGTCCATAGAAGGAAGAAACAGTTTATGAAATAGGAAGGAACAATCCACAGAAGAAGTAATTCCATAGAAGTAGAATATATAAGAAGAAACAGTACACCGAGGCGATACACAGAGGTGGTACACAAAGGTGGTACATTGAGCAAGTACGCAGAGTAGGTGGTATGTGGAGCAGACACAACACGTTGAGCAGAAATGATACATAGAGGAGACACTGTATGGGGAATAAGCACAGTACACATAGAAGGAAGGGTACGCGGAGCAAGCATAGTACGTAGAGCAGGCGCAATATGAAGAGAAGCTATGGTACATGGTGAATGCTCTACAGAGGAGTCACAGTACGCAGAGCAGGGGCGGTACGTGGAGCAGAAGGGGTACGCGGAGCAGGCGCGGTAGGCGGAGCAGGCGCGGTACGCAGAGCAGGCGTGGTACGGAGAGCGGGGGCAGTACGCGGAGCAGGCGTGGTAGGCGGAGCAGGCGGGGTACACAGAGCTGGCGCGGTACGCAAAGAAGGTGCGGTATGTGGAGAAGGCACGGTACGTGGAGAAGGCGCCATATGTGGAGCAGGTGTGGTACGTGGAGCAGGCGCCGTACAAGGAGTGTAACGCCCCGACCC